>CM075354.1:64587500-65837500 GCA_037693485.1 Kitagawia praeruptora | reverse complement strand
ACTGTCTCAATGCCTACTGGGATTGTCCAAATCAAGAAGAGAAGACTTTCAAGATAATTCCATAAATGGAAATCACTTTGAGTATGTGTGTGTGACAAGTTATATAAAAAATGTATCATTACATTTTATGTAACTTACTTGTCTTCATATAGTTTTAAATAACTGTAAGAGCAGCATAGTTTTAGTAGAGAAGAAAACACTGATCACAAGGTTGATAGCTTTAGGTTTTCTTGTAAACACTAAAAATTTGTAACCGCAGCTGTGTATTATTACGCAGAGAATTATCTTCAAATACAACCATCAGGTGGATCAAGTTGATAAGCCAACCCACCTGAGATTTTTTATATCGTGTGTTGTATATGCTTTAGATATTCTATTTATCTTGTTTTGTTTAAGTTCTTATAACAATCTATCAAGACCTCATCAATTCGAAAGAATTTAGTTGAGATTGTATTCAACCCCCCTCCTTCTACAATCTCGTGGTGTACAATTGGGACATATCAATTGGTATCAGAGTGAGCTTCTAACATACAAGAAGTTTAAAGATCACCACCATGGGATTCAAGGATGCAGGAGTAAAAATACCAATCCTCGACAAAGATAATTACTTTCACTGGAAAGTAAAGATGTACCTACATCTCTCATCCATCGATGAAGGCTATGTAAACTGCATAGAGAGAGGTCCTCATATCCCTATGAAGGCCAACACTGCAGTTGGAGAAGCAGCTGCTGGAAGGCCAATTCCCAAACTGCCAGCAGAATTGTCAGATGGAGACAAAGAAGAAGTCCAGAAGGACAAAAAGGCCATGAATATATTGTTCAATGGCATTGATCAGGACATGTTCGATAGTGTAATCAACTGCACCACTACCAAGCAAGTCTGGGACACTATTCGGAGACTCTGTGAAGGAACTGAGCAAGTAGAGAGAATAAGAAACAACTTCTCATACAACAGTATGAACATTTTCACTGTAATACAGGTGAAGGCTTAACTGACATATTTAGCAGGTTTCAAAAACTGTTCAATGGGTTAAAGTTGTATGGAAGAATTTATGAAACTAAAGACTCCAACCTAAAATTTCTAAGGTCTTTACCTAAAGAATGGAAGCCTGTGACAGTTTCATTGAGAAATTCTCAAGACTACAAAGACTATACACTTGAGAGACTTTATGGAATTCTAAAGACCTTTGAGCTCGAGCTTCAACAAGATGAAGAAGTTGAGAAGAGCCAGAAGAAATGTGGAAATGTAGCTTTGGTGGCCAATATTCCAACCTATCAAGATGGAGAGAAGATGAAGGATGTTGAAACCACACCAAGTCAGAGAACTTGTTAAGGTGGAGCTGGAACTAGCAAAGGCAAAATCAAGATGATTGAAGAACTTGATGCACTGAGTGAGGATGAATCTGAAGATCTAGATGAATACTTAGCATTTCTATCAAAAAGGTTTTCAAAGCTAAGATTCAAGAAGAATCCAGCAGGAGCCGGGCAATTCAAAAAAAGCTATCAACCAAACAAGGGTATGGCTGAGAGGTCAAAGATCAAGTGCTATAGCTGTGGAATTGCTGGCCACTTTGCCAATGAATGCAGAAAATCCAAAGCTGAGAATGAAAAGAAACAGTCTGGAACTGATGACTACAAGAATACTTTGATCTTCTCAAGCAAAAGGAAAGAGCATTTGTGCCTAAAGATGATGACTGGGCAGCTGGAGGAAACTCAGATACAGAAGAAGAGTTTGTCAATCTTGCACTCATGGCAAAAAAGAATGATGCAGCAAGCAACCAGGTATACTCTACGAACCTAACTGAGCTTTCTAAAGATTAATGTGATGATGTTGTCAATGAAATGTCAAATGAACTGTATAACATGCATGTCACATTGAAATCACTTAACAAAAGGAATAGCAAGATTAAGGATCTGAATGCTAAGTTAGGTGACAGGAATACACTGTTAGAAACTCAGTTAATTGACTTTGAGACAATGAGAAGAGACTACCAGGATGTAAAAGATAAAATGCTTGAGGCCTTAGATAGAGAAGATTGTTTAAAGGAACAATTGAAAAAGGAACAAGATCTAATTGCTAGGTGGGGTGGATCAAAGGTTAAAACTGAAAAAATATGTAAAGTTCAAGGAATTAGATCCTTCCACAAATTAGCAGAAGCAAAGTTAGATGTTGATAGAGAGTGCATCAGACAGTGAGTCTGTGGATGATGATTGTCCAAAGGAGTTGAAACATGTCAGTAATGCAACCCTAACTAAATTGCATAAGAAATATGGACCTGTCAGCAAAAACTTTGTGTTAGGAGAGTGTAGCAAAACCAAGTCAGTTGAACAAAGCAACATAGGCAACTTGTCTACTAAAAAATCAACGGACAAGTTAGAGAAGATTGAATCTAAGACTAAGGCAAGTAAAAAGAACAGAAACGGCAAGGTAGGAATTAACAAACACAGTAACTACACACCTGATAAATATGCTCCTCGAAAGGAATGTGCATACTGTGGAAGCGTAAATCATTTGTCTGCCAACTGTAAATCTGTTAAGAAAACTTCTGTGTTTAGTATGCCTATGTCTGTGCATGTGCCTGCCATGAATGTTATGCCTAACATGTTTGCTCAACCTGCTCATGCATCTAGTCACTATGCTAACATGCCATTCATGCATAATCCATGCCACAATGCTTATAAAATGCCTCAGTTGTCATGGATAATGAATAACATGTTTGCACAGAATATGCCAAATTGTACAACTAGCTTGAATGAATATGAATATGTGAACCAACCTGTCTTTCAGAGTCCTACACATAGAGTAATGATTGATTTAACTCAATCAGAACCCTTGGGTGGTAAAGGCTTGAAAAACAGGAGAAAAGCTAACAAGGCAGGACCCAAGGAATCTTGGGTACAACTGTAATAACCCTAAACTTTAGAAAGGCTACAGTGCCCAAAGGAATAGTGATTTTGAGGAATTAGGAAAATGGTATGTAGGTACCCTATAATTGAAACATAAAATGAATAATCAGAAACCATATTAGTGTTGTACTACGAGAATGAGTGACTTGAAACGATGACGGATTTCAAAAATTCCTGAATATGGATTTCGAGGATTTTGATTTCGAATGAGCTTCTATCTTATTGGAACTAAGGTGGATCAGTGTTATGCAAAATTTACGCAAGCGCACGTTGTCACAAGTAATATATGATTAAATCAAGTTCGTTCCCACAGAGATCTAGAATGGTGTTCAATTCAATTAATGTACCTATGCACCGGTGTATGGTTTTTATCCACTGCTAAGACAAATAACAAAATTGAGATTGATTATCTAAATTAACTAAGTGTAAATTATAAAACTAAGAATTAAACAATTAACGAGAATAAAAATCGAATTACTTATATGAGAATAAAACATGGAATCCTAGTTTCATCATCTACTTCACTTAGAGTTGCACCCTTTAATTAAAACATGCGATGGTTTTGATATCTGATCGAATAACACGAAAAGAGTAAAAGTTACCTCTCGGTATACTAGTACCAATCTACGCATACATCCACAAAAGAGATAGAAGATGAGTAGGCACCTATTATGTTTAGACCCTATATCTCTATAGAATTTGAAAACATACAGGTTGAAGCACAAGTTATCCACTTAGATCACATAGGGTAGCATAATATCTCTATTGATGCCACAAATCATGATGTCAAAACACCAACCTATCCTATGCTAGCTTGGCAAGTTCTAAATCTCAAGATCCACTCTCGTTTAGCAAGAGATTAACAATTCAATTTAGATGTTAGCTACGCATCCAAAAGCATTAAGATTAACCATACGAGGATATCAATATTCACCACACATAAATTTTTAAGGCATGCAAACTACTAAGCTACATAGATAAATCCACTAGGATCCCATGACAACGATTAGTTCATAATTAAACCTTTCGTCACCATGGGATTTGATGAAAACATGGTAAATAACAAGATATGAATAAAAGAAGTAATTATATTAATAAACAAGAGTTTGAGAAAACAAATCTATAATCCAAAGTAACACAAAGGATGAAGTAGATCTAGATCCGTTGCTTGTCACGAGCGTTGAATCCTTCTCTCCTTTTCTCCCTTGCAGATCTAAGCTAGGTTACAAATAATAAAACTATTATAATGTATATCTCCAATTACAAGGGTTGGATGTGTTTATATAGGCTCTAGAAGTCTTGCCCAGCAAGAAAATACCAAAACAGAATTATAATAGAATTTCTGTAAAATACGTTTCCTAAACTGATTCTGTTTTCAAGGAAAATTCGTAGCTGACTTTTCTTCAGTATTTCTGGACCGTTCCAGTTGTAATTAGACCTCTGGACCACTTTAGAATGATAGAGAATCTCGTTATCTTCGCGTGGACAGTAAGATCGCCCAAAACTGACTTCTAGAACTCAAGATATGGGCAAAATCGTAAAAAGGGCAAAACTGTAAATTTTCAGCGCGATTTTGAGCAGACTGCTCAGGATTGGAGCAGTCTGCCCAGCAACATTCTGCATTCCAGTTCGAATTCTGAGCAGGGTGCTCGAAATCTGGGGCAGACTGCCCGGCCACAATCTGATGGAATTTTCTGTCCTTCGTTTTTCAGCTCTATTTCCTTCGTTTTTGCTCCGTTTGCTCCCGTTCTTTTTGCGTTCTCTTCCGTTTTCAATCCTCTATGCTTGGAATCCTCATGGTGAACCACAACAAGACTCCATTCTACATTATTAAGCCCGAATTCAACTCCAAAAGTGACGGAAACAACGATCTTAATCAACATTCTTCCAAACCTACACACTTACACAAAACACATCAAAACTACAACAAACTTGAGGCCAAAGCAATCAATTTAAGCCAATATGGAACGCTCCAAGTGGATATAAACTCCACTTAACAATCAGCAAGATGTAAAGAGCGTATAGTGAACAATAGACATATGGGATAAGGTATCCGGAGGAAATTGCAGGTACACTCTAATTTAACCTTTTAAGTGTAAATGTTTGGTTAGGGATCGACTAAGTCAATGAATGGTGTAAATAGGCTGATAATATAGATAAGAATAATCTATCTGTGAGAAAGTAAACTATGTTAATATAAGAAAGTAAGTTATTCTCGTGTCATCCAAATCAATACATGTCAAGAGTCAGAGAACTCTATAAAAAAGAGATTTGGGAATAATGAGGAAAGTGCAAGGATAATTCTTAGAATGAAGGGAAAGTATTTGCTCGTATAAGTACGAATAGGAAATATATATTATAATTGATATTTTCTTACAATCGTTTCAAGGAATAATATTATAATTTATTTTCTGGAAAATTTTACAGAGGTGATATATACAAATGTTGGAGTATTAATATTTTATGTCATGAAAGAGATCAAAATATAGACAAACCATGGTGAGATACACTACCATTCAGGGGAGGCCAATGTGGTGGCCGATACCCTTAGTCAAAAGAAGAAGGAGAGATGAGATAATATAGAATGATTGAATACAGGAGGAGATTTGCAAGGGGAAAGATAATAAAAGTACTGCTATTGAAAAGCTAAATGGCATGTTGATGAATGACAAGCAAGTTTATGTTGGTATATTTTTGCGCAAACAAGATAGAGATATTAGGGAAGAACTAAAGGATAAAGGAAGTGGTATAGAAGTTGGAAAGTGTCGGATGAGAAAGGTATCCATGGATATTATCAACATGATTCCGGGACGGAATCCTATTAAGGGGGAAGACTGTAATAACCCTAAACTTTAGAAAGGCTACAGTGCCCAAAGGAATAGTGATTTTGAGGAATTAGGAAAATGGTATGTAGGTACCCTATAATTGAAACAGAAAATGAATAATCAGAAACCATATTAGTGTTGTACTACGAAAATGAGTGACTTGAAACGATGACGGATTTCAGAAATTCCTGAATATGGATTTCGAGGATTTTGATTTCGAATGAGCTTCTATCTTATTGGATATTAAGGAGTATGGAAATATTAAAAGATTTATATTGAGGAATTGGTGAATTTAGATTAAACCAAGGGATTATTAAGTCAAGGAAATGCCAAGGGAATTTGGATTTTTAAACAATTTCAAAACCACTTGGATAATGAGGTGTATTCGAAACGAATCGTAATTATATGAGTATGGAAACAAAACCACCAAGATTAGTAATATAACAAGGATACATACTACATTATCATTTACCAAGATTGCTAGCATTATACTTAGAAAAGAAAAGCAAAAAGAGATTTATTAGAACATTAAGGTGACATCACCTTCCACTAACTATGTTTAAGGGGCAAATTAGTAACTTCACATGAGGATTTTCCATAACCTTCACCACTAATCTACTAAGTTCTAGAATTCCCAAGATTTTTCAAGATTAAGCCAAGATTAGATCAAGAAACAAGCAATCAAACCCCATTTCTCTCATCCTCCACAAACTGCCCAGCAGAACCAAGCTTAAGAAGAAAATTCATATCTCCATTTCTATCCATGATAAAATTACCAAATTTTAACCACAACCTCTCCACTCCATGGTCAAGATTCGCTCAAGATTTCATAGCCATCAAAGGGGTGTAGCCTAGTCAAATACCTCCCCCAAGTTGAAGAAACCAAACTGTCCATGAGGATTGACAGTTTCTGGGCTGATTTTCAAACGGCCATATCTCCTTCATTACTCAATGGAATTTTGTGTTCTTTATATGGTTGGAAATCTGGTTAGATGCTCTACAACTTTCCTTTAGAATCCTCGTCCAGAAAACCAAGGTAAGGCCCTCGTTTTTCATGATCTTTCCACTGAGTTATAACAAATCCGAAATTCTAAGTATGTTCTTGATGTTTCTTGCTAGTTTAAGGTTGTATCAAGGTGTATCAAGGACTACAAGCCTATAGTAAGAGTTTTAAAGCTTCAAAGAAGGTATAAACATCCTTACCCTTTTGAGTTTATGATGGATTATGATTAGTTTAGTGGATAAGTTTGTATAAGTCATGAAATTATGATTATATGTGTGTTATAAGTTGAGTTGATTTAATATGAAAGGAGTATGTGCTTGTAACCATGGTTGGTAAGATGACCACATGGTGTAGGTGATGGTGTTTAAGGTGGATGATGGATTTGGAGGAGTAATATTTTGGAAAGTATGAAAATATAGCCGTTATAATGCCCAATTTTTGTTAAACCAAAAGATGCCTTATTTTTGAGACCAATACTGGTAGAGTTAGGGTTCTGCCCATAGTACCAACTGGTCATGTGAGGATAGAGCTTGGTTCATAGATCTTTTTGATATAAAGTACGTCAAAATCTAATGAACGGTTTAGGAGAAAAGTGGATTTTGTGAAAGACTTTCGAAAACCGAGAAAATACAATTGTGTCAACTTTGAGACCATAATTACCATACTTAGATATCTTTAAAAGTTATGAAATTTTGGGACAATATAGTAGGGTGAATATAGAGTCAAACCCCACTGACCTTGTGTCAAAATTCGAAGTTGATAATTTATGAGGAATTTTACAGTCATGTGTGGTTAATAAGGAAATGGTGTAAATCGCTAAAAACTTTGATTGAGTTTAAACATGGTTAAGTTCTTGGAACTTTTGGAGTAATAATGATATGTTAAACATATATGATGTGTTAAGGGTATTACTATATAAGGTTAAGTGGTTAAGTGAAATACAGTCTGATGGTGATCCTTTTCGTTTTATAGATACTCGAGACGAACACCGGATCATTCCTCTTGGGACTTAGAGATCGAGGCAAGATTTCTTCTATCTTTACTTTGAAAAATTAATTATCTTCAAAGAAAAATGATTTCATGGAATATATATGTGATTCTATTATCACTATATTGTTAAGAATTTGTTTTTCCCTGATTTTGGATATAAAAGGGAAATGTATATGAATATGAGTATGTATATGGATTATGGATATGGATTATGGATATGGATATGAATATGGATAAAGCGAATATACTTTATGTTTTAAAGGGATATGAAAGAATGGTATCAGTTGTTATCTAGAGTTATATGTTTATAATATTATGTTAAAAATATTCTTTTTAAATAGTTGTGATTTAATAAATATTATTTGATTATTATTTAATACTTTTAAAATAGATGTAATTTTTTTATGTATATAAGAGCGTATTTGAGTTCATTTAATACAGAGGAGATGTCTGAGTCATAATCAAAGTATTATGACATATATATATTTTTTTAAAGGTGATGATAAATGGAAATGTAAATGATATATGTGAATGGAAATGTGAATGGAAATGAAAGCGGAAAAAAATGTAAAATGTGGAATGGTGTTTTATAAATGGAACAATGATTTGACAAAAAAGGGGATTGCAACAACAAGCGTAAGAGGCTGTGTGAGGCACAGTCCAACAAGCGTAAGAGGCTGTGTGCGGCACAGTCCAGCACTCAATATTTTATTACGGCACGAAGATGCCAAGGGAGGATGTAGCAGGTAGCCTTCCTCCAGGGTTGATGACCAGGTAGGATCGTCCTTTCTACTAGTAGTAAACAGAGAGCAGGTACAGTCAGGCGACTGATCATCGTCCTACGTATCTGGCGCTAGCGGAATCCCCAAAACTTTTAAAGAAAGAAGTGATAATGGTTTTCAGATTGATATGCTGAAAACGGGAAATGGTATGAAAGTATGGAATTACTTTATGGTTAAAAGAGAAACTGATTTTATATTATTTTTATATATTATTGTTGTATAAAAGGAAATGAAAAGATTATATTGAAAGATTTTACTCAAATGTTATATTATCTGGGATATTATGCTGAGATGAAGTATAAATTATTATTTTGTTTTAGAAGAGAAACTGTTATTTTATTATTCTAGATTCTTTTTTCTTATAAAGGTAAATGGATGTTGTTTTTTTTTAATAAATAAGAATTTATTCTTTTCTAAATGATTATGATGGGTCTTCCGTTTATTATATATATATATATATATATGTTTTCTTTGATGCTGGTTTACAAAATTTATCTTGCTGAGCTATTATAGCTCACTCTTGCTATTTATTTATATAACAGCTATATCAGGTGCCGAACCGTCGCAGTACACCCCGCAAGAGGGTAAGGGAAAGACGACCTTTTGAGAGAGTGCTGGCGCCTATCCCTGAGGTAGCTGATAGACGAATGGGTATTGGTAGACTTATGTACAATAAGTGTGTAAGCTGTATAATAAACTTTTGATTGTTGAAATGCTTCCTGTAGAAGTATTATTCAACAATGTACTTAGTAAGATTCTGGGTTTGTAATAACTCTTTTAACTTTAAACTATTATTATTATGGATGTTGTTCTTTGAGCATATGACTGGTGTGTGTGTATTAGTGTGGGGTCCTTTGTCGAAGTATTAAATACTAATAAAATATTTCTTTTAAAAAAAAATGGTGCTGATAAACGGGGAATTGAGGATGACGGCCCGGATTCCTGACCCCGGATCTGGGGCTGTCACAACAAAAATCAACTTGATTTGATTTTGATGTGTGCAGGAAGACAGACAGAATCTTTGGTACCTGGATAGTGGTTGTTCTAGGCATATGATTGGATATTCTACCCTGCTCACTATGTTTGAGGAGAGAGCTGGCCCTAGCATTACCTTTGGAGATAACAGCAAAGGATATACTAGAGGATATGGCTTGATTTCACAAGGAAATGTTGTAATTGAAGAAGTAGCACTGGTTGATGGACTTAAGCATAACTTGCTAAGTATCAGTCAACTTTGTGATAAAAATCAAAATGTGTGGTTCATATCTGAAGCTTGTGTCATTTTCAAGAAGAATGACAACAAGGTAGTGATTACAGGAAACAGAAAAGGAAATGTATACATTGTTGACTTCAACTCAACGAGTACCAACTCTGCTACATGCCTCTTCAGCAAGGCAATCATGGATGAAGGATGGCTTTGGCACAAACGTCTGTCACACTTGAACTTTAAAGCCATGAATGAATTGGTCAAGAAGGATTTGGTCAGAGGTATTCCAAAACTGGAGTTCTCCAAAGATGGACTTTGTGATGCTTGCCAGAAAGGAAAGCAAAGAAAGACCTCTTTCAAATCTAAGTCAATGTCCTCAATCGATCAACCCTTGCAGCTTCTGCACATGGATCTATTTGGACCAGTCAATGTATTGTCGATAAGCAACAACAGATACTATCTTGTAATTGTTGATGATTTCTCCAAGTTCACTTGGACCTTCTTTCTTCGTTCAAAAGATGAGACAGGCGAGGTCATTATCAAACATATCATGACAATCAACAACAATCCACACTTCAAAGTGAGAAGGATTAGAAGCGACAATGGAACTGAGTTCAAGAATTCTGTGCTAAGAAAGTTCTATGAAGAAGAAGGAATCACTCAAGAATTCTCTGCACCAAGAACACCTCAACAAAATGGTGTGGTGGAGAGAAAGAACAGAACTCTCATTGAAGCAGCAAGGACTATGCTTGGAGAATCAAAACTGCCAACATATTTCTGGGCTGAAGCTGTTAGTACTGCATGCTATACTCAGAACATTTCTTTGATCAATCAAGCAAAAGGCATGACACCTTACCAACTGTTCAAAGGCAAGAAGCCAACAATTAACTTTCTGCATGTATTTGGATGCAAATGCTTCGTATTGAAGAATTATGGTGAGAGCCTTGGAAAATTTGATTCAAAGGCAGATGAAGCTATATTTGTTGGATACTCTGCTGGAAAATCTTACAGAATCTACAACCTAAGACTCAACATTGTTATGGAATCCATACATGTTGTCTTCGACGACAAAAAAATATCTGGTATTGTAGATGAAGGTTTTCATGAGTCTTTCTCATTTGAAAATGAGACAAGTGGTGGAGTAAGTGAAGATAATGATGAAGATAGGATAACGATTGGTGTAAAGAACAGACATGGACCATTAAATGAAGTGCATAATGGACCATCTGTAGAAGAGCAACTCACACCATCTGATGAGAATCATGTTGAAGCATCAGTTGAGAATCAAAGGGAAATATCTGTAGACAACTCTGTTAGAACTCCTCTCAACTCGAGGATCACCCACTCAGGGGGAGTTTCTCACAGTCAACACTCAACAATGAATCAAAATGATCAACATCAAGAAAACGAAGCAACTTCATCAAGATCAAACTTACCACCTCAAAGAAAATGGACTAAGGATCACCGTTTTGAGCTGATAATTGGTGACTCCAATGCAAAAGTCCAAACTAGGAGAGCAACTCGAGAAGAATGCTTGTATAGCAGCTTTCTTTCTAAAGAAGAACAAAGGAAGGTAGAAGATGCTCTTCTAGATCCAGACTGGGTTTTAGCAATGCAAGAGGAGCTAAACCAGTTTGAAAGAAACAAAGTTTGGACACTTGTACCCAAGCCTAAGGGCAAGTCAGTGATCGACACTAAATGGGTATTCAAGAACAAGATGGACGAAAATGGCATAGTCACAAGGAACAAGGCTAGACTAGTTGCCAAAGGCTACTGTCAAGAAGAAGGAATTGACTTTGAGGAAACCTTTACACCAGTAGCAAGGTTAGAAGCAATCAGAATCTTCCTAGCCTATGCAGCCCATGCCAATTTCAAGGTCTATCAAATGGATGTCAAGAGTGCGTTTCTAAACGGGATTCTGGAAGAGGAGGTGTATGTTAGTCAACCTCCTGGCTTTGAAGATCCAAACTTCCCATAATATATTTACTACTTGCTCAAAGCACTCTATGGCCTGAAGCAAGCACCTAGAGCCTGGTATGACACTCTTTCACAGTTCCTCATTGAGAATCACTTCACCAGAGGTACTGTAGATAAAACTCTCTTTTATAGATCTGTCAATGGCTCTATGAGACTTGTCCAAATTTATGTAGATGATATAATATTTGGGTCCACTGATGAGAAACTTTGCAAAAGGTTTGCCAAACTTATGCAAAGTAAATATGAAATGAGTATGATGGGAGAATTAACTTATTTTCTTGGTTTACAAGTTAAAAAAGTAAATGAGGGAATTTTTATAAGTCAAACAAAATACGTTTTTGATCTACTAAAAAGGTTTGACTTAGCAGATTGCTCTTCTGCAAAAACTCCCTTGGCCACTGCCACCAAGCTTGAATTGAATACTAAGGAAAAGAAGGTGGACATTTCAAGCTATAGAGGCATGGTTGGATCTCTTTTGTATTTAACTGCTAGTAGACCTGATATTATGTTTGCTACATGTTTATGTGCTAGATTCCAAGCTGATCCTAGGGAATCTCATTTAGTAGCTATTAAAAGGATTTTCAGGTATCTCAAGGGGACACCAAACCTTGGCATTTGGTACCCTAGAGATTCTGGCTTTAATCTAATAGGCTATTCAGATGCAGACTATGCAGGATGTAAGATGGACAGGAAGAGTACCACAGGCACCTGTCAATTTCTAGGAAACAAGCTGGTATCTTGGTTCGGTAAGAAGCAGAATTCAGTTTCAACTTCAACAGCTGAAGCTGAGTATATTGCTGCAGGAAGCTGTTGTGCACAGATTTTATGGATGAGAAATCAACTGCTGGACTATGGAGTTAAGGTTGAGAAAATTCCAATTTTCTATGACAACACAAGTGCAATTGAAATTTGTGAGAATCCAGTGCAACACTCAAGAACCAAGCACATAGACATCAGATACCATTTCATCAGAGAGCATGTGATGGAAGGTACTGTGGAACTTCATCTTGTTCTAAGTGAGAAACAATTAGCATATATATTTACTAAAGCTCTGGATGAAGCAACCTTCTCAAGGTTGGTAAGTGAGCTCGGTATGTTGAACTTTTCATAATCTTGAAGTATCTATTTAATTTGTTGCAGCCAGTGAATCTTATTCTCTGGATTTTTTATTTTTTATTTTTTTTGACTATTCTGGAGTTATCAACATTTAATTAACAAGAGATATCGAATGGATATGTGCACCAGTTTGAGTTGTCGAATGGATATTATACTTGAGATGTCAATCAACTAATTCTCTAAGATATCGAACTAGTGTAACTAGAGATATCGACTAGTGAAATGTTGAGAGATATCGAATCAGTTAATGTTTAGACAAATCGAATGGTCATGGTTTGAGATGTCGAACTGATTAATTAATTGTTAATATTATATTGCACTATCTTTCGTCCAGAATAATTGAATCTTTTGTGTGCTTTGTACTCTAGAAATATTTGTCTTGGTTTGATTAGACTTAAGCCGTCAGATATAAATGATTTTGGAATGCATCACACACATAATATTTTTTCTTTCTAAATGATCTGTCAGGATGAGTATAGGTTACCATGTATCTCTCTTGCATGCGTAAGTGTGCATTAAAGGTGAGTGACCCTTGGTTATCCTTGCACTTGGTTTTCTCCTAGTTTTTAAGACGTGTCTTTAGGACTTCTGGGCTTATAAATAGGGAGGGGCAGAGATCATTTAGACATACTCTTAACAAAAACAAAACCCTTTCTCTCTTTCTTCAAACCCTCTCATCAAAAAATGACCAAGAACATTCTGAGAGTTTTTGTAGAGGAGTTCGAGGCCATGCCCTTCTACGAGAAGGTGATGGCCCTCCAGGAGAAAATCGACGAGCTCCTCGCTGCGGAAGAGAGGAACCTTGCTGCCATGCGAGTGGCACTGGAGGTTCTCCGCGCTCGCAACCGAGAGGACGCTGTTGAAGATCCAGCAGGCCCAGCCAAGGCTGCTTAGTTGGCTTAGGTGGGGGGGTCTAGTTTTAAGTTTTTGTTATTTTATTTTGCTTATTTCAATGGTCCTTTTTGACCATTTTTGTAAGTTTTTTTTAATGAAATGAAGTTTGTTCTTATCTATATCTTGTTGATGCTTGTTATAGTCTTGATCTACTTGCATGTTCCTTTGGTTCGACTTGTTAGATTCACTTTGCTTGACTTGAACACATCTCTGAACACTTAGATAAGATTAAAATGAACAGTGCATGGATCACCTAAGTTGTCTTCATAACCTAATTTGTGCGAATTAGTGTCTTAAGTCAACTTATGTGTTTATCAGATTTATTAGTGATTTGGCACACATTTCATTTTGTTATCAATAATCTAATCAACCTGTTTTGTTTTCTGAATCAGACTGACTAGATTTGATAACTTAGATATTATTCATGTTGTTTTAATTCTAATTTCACATTATCATCCAACCTTACAAGTGAGCCTTAAAAGGTACACAGTTGCATAATTTTGTGTCTAAACTGCAGTAATCCATATGACTCAAACTGACAACGAAGGGTAATAATAAGGAATTGATGTGCTCTACACAGCAAACTTGGTGATTGCATCAACCAGGTTCAATAATTCTTTCATATGCTATGTGTAAATACACTCAGAATTAGAATTTAATTAGAAAAGAACTAATCTGTACTCTGTTGTAAAACAGAACTCATTAGTTAATCCAAAACAAATGAATAAGTATTTTTGCTGATCAAACTCATGCTTCAAATTGACTAACAATGGTACTAGGTGTAAGTTCCATATTCTTGCAGATGATTAAATGTATATCCATGACTGTCTCTGCAAACCTTTTCTTAAGTACAGCTACAAGCAATGTCAATTTGATCAATCAAGTTTAGTAGTGCTCTGCAACCTTAAGAGACTAAACCTTCATGTGGAGGAGGCTCTTACAGCATTTCACTCAGCTCAGGTATTGAGTTTCCTTTTCATCAGCATCTTCTTTCCTTAATCTTTGCCTAAATTTGCTGAACTGAGAATTGCTGGAATGTCCCCCAAATTTTCTACCCACTCAGCAAACCATACATTCACATTTCCATCCTTAAACCCCCTCTACAGTTTCTCAACAAACTGTAGTTGATAATACTTGTAAATCTTACCTTGAGGGGAGTGAACAGGAGGACAGTGAGGGTGAGGGAAGTGGTGAACATCAAGAAGCCACAAGGACAAGGAAAGTAAGTGTGTGTAAAACCAGCCTAACCATCCTATGTCTTCCCAAAAAGGCATATTGATTAAAAAGGACATCCACATTTCTAGTTCTAGTCTCTCAACAGGCTTTAACTATTGAATCAAGTTCCCATCCAAGAACACAATCAGTAAGGGTAAGGGACATAGTTATGCAACCTATATCACTTGTCAACTAGCCAGGAGTTAGTACAAGATGCATTGACACAGGGGGAGCACACACATGTTACTCTTAACTATTTCTCAAATTCAGGTTGATGGATCTTCTGTAAATGTGAAGATTCAGCCCCACTCATGGATACCTAATTTGTGACAATCAACCACTTCATTAACAACTCCAAACAATCTTGATTCTTCATTTCATTTCTTGAAGAAGCCAACACTCAATCTTTAGCTCACTAAGCTTACTCTACACATAGTTTTACTGCTCTTCTATCACTAATGATAACATCATTTTCTCTTCAGTCTTTATGTTTTTCCTTTAGGATTGAGGGAAGGGGGTGAAAAACAGGAGAGGCCTGATTGTTTCAGGTGAGGTGTGTTTAAGAGTGGTCTCCTATTTCTTCCAGGAGAGCAAAGGGAGAGATTGAGTACCCCTTTAGAAAGGGAAGGTGAGTTGTGAGAAGTGAGCCAGGATGAGATCCTGATGCAAAAACAGAGAGAAACAATTTTTTTGTTGTTGCAATTTCTAGGTTCTCATCCCTCTGCTTTCTAATTCTACTACTCTGATCCTGCTGATAACAAAAAAGGGGGAGAAGTTACTAGAGGCAAAATGACTTCGACCAAGGGGGAGAAGAGGAAAAGTGACTTCGACCAAGGGGGAGAAGGGTCAGTTTTATCTTCAGACCAATCAGCATATGGAGAAACAGAACAACCTCTCAGGATATATGCTATACTTAGGGGGAGCAGGGAGCAGTTCTAAGCACTCAAGGAAAGTGAGTAGTACAATTCAGAAAATGTGTCAAAGAAGCTTGATCAATAATTTATGCTCTGCTGAAAGTCAAATCTAAAGAGTGGTTTTTGTTATCATCACTCTCAGGATTTATGTTCTTTCCTCAAGACATAAATAGGGGGAGATTGTTGATTCATACATGTTTCAAGATGATGATAACAAATACCACAAGGTAGAAAATGAATCAAGGAATCGAAGCTGATAATCCAATCAGGAAGCCAGCTGTATTGCAGATAAACAAAGGCTACATCTTGTGAATAAAACACTGCAAACAGTTAGGGTTTAATCTATGTAACAAGTCACAACATGCTACAATCAGATATCCGTAATCAAAAAAGGGGTTTGCCATAACCATGCAAGTCTATTCGAGAAGTCAAGAAAAGATGAGTTCGAGAAGTCATTCGAGAACTCTACCAAAAAGGGTTATTCGAGAAGTCAGAGTGTTATATTCGAGAAGTTCTAGTTCAAGAAGTTCAGACTGTTCTATTCAAGAAGTCTGCAACAACTCTAATCGAGAAGGCTATTCAAGGAACTATTCGAGAAGTCATTCGAGAACTCTGAGGAACTATTCGAGAAGTCATCATTCGAGAACTCAAAATACATCTGTTCGAGAACTCAACCCTGTGTTAATAAAACAGAGTTCTCTAAAGGAAACATATTGAATGAAGATCAAACCCAGAATTACTTTGCAACCCGTGACTTATAGACAGTGATCAATTACACAGAGGATGTTACGAGTAGGGAGTCAAATTGTAAATATTCGAAGGCTCAAACTCTTCCAAGTGAAAGGTGAAATCAGTCACTGTTTATTCGACTTCAAGGGCAACAATAAGAGTGAAAGCAACCTCCAACATGATTACACATCTACTGAAAGACTCAAAGGATATTTCGACAAATGCGTAAAGATCAGCCGTTCTGTCTGGGAAGTTCTTGCACAGCTCAATAAGCAGAAAGGCTTATTGACTCTCAAAAGGATTAACCCTTTTGATAAAGCTACTTTCAGAGACAAAGATCCAAAAGCAAAATGACCTTGTGCAGAAAGCATCACGCGGGCTTGGAAGCTAAGTCACCTCAAGAACTTAGTCACTTTTAAAGAAAGAAACATACATTGTCTCAAAACCTACTGGGATTGTCCAAATCAAGAAGAGAAGACTTTCAAGATAATTCCAAAAATGGAAATCACTTTGAGTATGTGTGTGTGACAAGTTATATAAAAAATGTATCATTACATTTTATGTAACTTACTTGTCTTCATATAGTTTTAAATAAGCTGTATGAGCAGCATAGTTTTAGTAGAGAAGAAAACACTGATCACAAGGCTGATAGCTTTAGGTTTTCTTGCAAACACTAAAACTTTGTAACCGCAACTGTGTATTATTACGCAGAGAATTATCTTCAAATACAACCATCAAGTGGATCAAGCTGATAAGCCAACCCACCTGAGATTTTTCATATCGTGTGTTGTATATGTTTTAGATATTCTATTTATCTTGTTTTCTTTACGTTCTTATAACAATCTCTCAAGACCTCATCAATTCGAAAGAATTTAGTTGAGATTGTATTCAACCCCCCCCCCCCCCTTCTACAATCTCGTGGTGTACAACTGGGACATATCAACCACCACATCTAAAAGTGATTAACTTCATTTCAAGAGGGTCAGATGTTTGTGGAACAACATACTCACATGCCAAATGCCTAGCCAGAGAGGCAAAAATGCAACCACAACGTGTTGATATAGCAAGGGTCAACCTACCAGCTATACAGTTCGACGAGTTTGACAGGGAGCACGTGATAGAAACGTAACATGATAGTTAGTGATATCTATGCCCATTGGAAATTGTCTTGTGAAGAGAATTCTTGTAGACAATGAAAGTGCAGTTAACATAATGATGATCAAGGCCTTGAAACAAATGGGTCTCAAAGAGGACGACATGGTGAGAAAGTCTACGGTGTTGGTGGGCCTTAGTGGTGAAAGATTGCTTGTCAACATACAATGTGATACTGGGACGACCTTGGATACACGACTTGAAGGCAGTGCCATCCACATATCATCAAATAGTGAAGTTCCCAACACTTTGGGGAGTACAACAAATTTATGGGGACCAAGATTTGGCAAAGAAATGTTATAAAACATGTCTCAAGCCAATAGTACAATCACCTCACATGAAGATTTCACATGTTGTCTCGACGAGTACAGAAAAATTGGTTGAAGTAGACTTGAAGACAGGGGACAAGAAAGTAATAATTAGGAAAGACGTGCCACCTGAAGTCGAAACCAACTTAATTGAATATTTGACAGAAAGAATGGATGCTTTCGCTTGGGAACATGGTGACATGACAGGAATTAGTAAGGACGTGATCACCCATAAGCTGAATGATGATCCAAACTATGTATCTGTCAAGCAGAAAAGGAGGAAATTTGTTCTTGACATGAACAAAATCATCAACGAAGAAGCGAACAGATTGCTCAAAGCTGGAATGATACAAAAGATCGAGTACCCTGAATGGTTAGCGAATGTGGTGATCATGCAAAAGAAGAATGACAAATGGAGAGTCTATATCGATTACACAGACTTGATCAAAACTTGTCCAAAGGATACTTATCCTTTACCACATATTGACATGATGGTTGCTGCAGCTACAAGACGTGAACTCTTGACATTTCTGGACGACTCAAGTGGTTTCAATTAAATAATGAATCTGCCAAATGAGGAGAAGACAACCTTCGTGACAGACAAGGGATCTATTGCTACTTGGCCATACCGTTTAGCCTAAAAAATGTTGGTGCCACATTCCAACGATTTGTTAACAAAATGTTCAAGGACCAAATTGGTCATACAATGGATGTGTACATTGATGACATGGTTATAAAATTCAAGAATGTAGCTGACCATGTTAAGGTCTTGAAGGAAACATTCGACATACTGAGGGCGTACAACATGAAGTTGAATCCACTAAAATGCAACTTTGGCGTTTCTTCAGGCAAGTTCTTGGGACATATGGTGACAAGAAGGGGAATTGAAAGAAGTCTAGAGCAAATAAAGTCAATCATGGAACTTACATCTCCAACAAATGTGAATAATGTCCAAAGGTTGACAGTACGAGTAGCTGTACTGAACATGCTCATTTTGAAGTCGTCATACAAGTGCAGATTGTTCTATGATGTGCTAAGGAAGAACAAGGGGTTTCAATAGATAGAACAACATGAGGAAGCCTTTTCACAACTGAAGTCATACTTAACCTCCCCTCCATTATTGCCCAAACCAACACCTGGAGAGACTTTGTATGTCTACCTGTCCGTCTCCAAACATGTTTCAGTGATGTACTTGTCAATGAGGAATACACACAACAAATGCCAATCTACTATGTCAGCAAAAGCCTTTTGGATGCTGATAGCAGATGCTCGTCCATGGAAAATTTAGTTCTTGCACTTGCTATGACATCTGTGAAATTACGACTTTACTTTGAAGCACACAAAGTGTGCGTAAAGACAAACTACCCATTGAAGACGATACTCAGCAAGCCAAAATTGACGGGAAGGATGGCAAAGTGGTCTATGAAGTTGAATTTACAAATACAACCCCTATATATTTGTAAATGAAAATCTCGTAGTCTCGGGTAAGTTTCTTTAAATCAATTAATCTCGATAACATTTTTATGTAAATTAATCATTTTATCTAAAGTGATTTATTAAGAAATTAAAATGTTAGAAATAAATTTAAAAATAAAGCTAATGAAAGAGCATTTTTTTAATAATATTTTTTCACATAAAATTATATATTCACCAGTTAATATGTTATTCATAATTCTTAAAAAAATACTTAAAACAACTAATTAATGAAATGAATGATAGATTATGAAGGATAAAAATAAATTTAGGAAAAAATGAATTGACAAAAGTAAAAAAAATGAAAGGATGACTTTTAAAATTTCATTAATTACTTACAATTTGTAAAGTTAATGGTAACTTATCAAAATGTAATAAAATTTATTTATTTCTACAAATTAAAATTAATTTTACTTAATTAATTTGGATTTGAATTATCAAATTTTCGAACTGATTTAAACAGATATTTGAATTTCAAATATTCTACTAAACTGAAATCAAAATCTATACTAATATATAATAAGCAAATAGGGGTATAATTTGGTTGTTTGGTTCAACCAATCGTTAAAAGAATAGTGACCGTTAGATATTTAGTAAATAGATGGTAACTGTTAGATCTAATAATAAAGAATATTCTATATTTAAATCTCTCTCCTAAAGATCCATCCTGTCAACCACAAATTTAAATTAAGATTTTATATTAGTAGTTTTAAACAATACATGTCATTTATTTAATAACTATTATTATTAAAAATAATTTTACTAATTAACATTATACAGTTAAATTATATCCATAATAAATTACTCTATTTTGATTAATCATATAATTTTAAAAATATATAAAAGTACCCGTGCTTTTCACGAGCTATAAACTAGTAGATTTTAATAATCGAAAAAGCGAATACATGATCCCAATATCGTAACCGAACATGATAATCCCCGTCTCACTCAATTTGTTATCAATTAGATTTACACCTTTTATTCAATCATAATTAGATAAATTAATAGTTATAAAAAAATTATTATTTTTTAAATATATCAACATAATTAATAATAAACTTACCATATTAATCGAATGTAAACAATAATTCTGGGACAAATAAAATAAAAAAATGTGGTCACGTTAGTATTAAGTTTTGCTCGAAACCAAAAAGGTTGAAATGAGTACCATGCTAATATTGGAAAAATCAGTAGCATGGGAATACCAAGAGATAGACTCCCTCTCTCCTCCTTCCCCATTTCTATTCCTAGCATGTATCCCTACTACTTTACTATGTTCCTCATTCTTAACCTTTTCTATATCCACCACACCTAAAAATACTTACATATCATACATATATTTTCATCACTACCAAGATTTCATCACACTCAAATTTTAGCTTGCCGTACTTGAACCCCATTTGTAAGTAGTAGTCATCTTATACCATTATCATTGTTTTCTGGGTCTCTCTTTTATGTTAGAGTAGATTTATATTTATACACGCATGGAGCTAGCATGTCAATAATCTTAGTGATAATATTATGCATGTACCTGTTTATATTTGCAACTTTGATTTTGCTAGATTCTATTCCCCCCCCCCCCAATGCAAATCTCATGTTGAAAATCTCTTATTTCATTTCAAGGGTTTATTTTATTTCTAATTAATCTTATTTTTTAGCTAAATACCTTCTGATAGTTCTTCCTAAAGTTTTTGGGTTCTTATTCCCCTGATTTCAAGGACTCGTATAGTTCTTTTTTACCCTTCTCTTACAAGCCCTAATATCTCTTCCTCTTGAATTCAATGTTATAAGTTTAAATTCTTTAATTACTGAATATCATCTTTTAGTATGGTTGGAGAAATTGAATGTGAGACCAATCTAATTTTATGCTCTAATAAGCCAATGTATGTATCTATGTGAATTGTAACTGATTATTCCTGCACATGTTTATACATGTTGATGCTGGTGATGCATGAATAAGCTTAGTCTGATATTATTATATTAATCTGATATTAAAAAATATTTTGAGCTCTTCTAAATGTTGGAAAATTTCTCCACTGTAAGTGTTTCCAAACTTGAAAGGAACATTTTTACTTCTTTATGTTATTGGAATTATTTTCATTTTAAAAGATATTTTTATAATTATTTTTAGACTCGATAAGGTGCCCATGCTTTGTTTTTGATTGATTTAATTTTAATGCCTCTTAATTAATTGAGTTTCATTGGTTGTGACACTTGTTAATATGATATAATCCCCGATACGTACCATTTTTAATAGGGTAAAGTTCCTGATACCATTTCTAATAATAATGTATATTTTATTGCATGTATATTAACCATATCCTTTTGTGAAGTAGATAGAGTTGGAAAAAAAATGGTTTGACGACTTTGCAATAGTTTTCCTTTTGATACCATGCTCTTCCCCTAGTTGGCATTTAGATTTTATCTATGTTAGCAGAAAGGTTTTCTCTTTATTTTTAGCCTCAATATTCGTTAGCATATAGGTTATTTTTTAACTGACAATGACAACCATTAACACTTTGCAACATCTATTAGCCTTTTAGATACAATTCTTTTTGAGTTTTTTGCTAATTTATTATTCACATTGTCATGTGGTTATGCGTGGGGTTTGAAATTTACTTAGTTATTGAGGAAAATCTTTGTCTTATACTCATGGCCGGTGGTGGTGATGACCAAAAGATTACATTGTAAGTGTGTGCTTTTTTTTATTTACTCAAGTTTTACTAGTTTAATGAAAATGTGTTATAAAATCAGTGTATATTCATGGACATGATAACAAAAAATTCCTTTGATACACTCACTGAAACAGTCATGCAAAAGAGAGATATGTATGTAAGTCATATAAGAGGTACAAAGACATGAATTTGCAGTATAAGCTTTTCAGCATCCTTGAAAAAGGTAACGAGATGATAATTATGGTTCTCTGTATGTTGCATGTTGTTATGCGAAGACATTATTAGTTGTATACGACTACTTTATAGATTAATTAATTTTTTCACAGTAACTTTTATAGTGGCTAGCTAGACTTATGTTTCCACTTAATACTTTTTTGTATTTTAGGTACAGAACCACCATCTTCACTTAAAAGGAGGGGATTGTTCCTTTGCCTACAGGGCTAAATATTATTCTTCGGACGAAGGAGACATCTTCTTTCCTTAGAAAAAGAACTATGTGTTGTGGAGTGTTGGGGAGGGTGGATTATAGTGTTGATGATTATCAAGTGCTCATATTTGCTAACACTCAAGAATCAACAAAAATAATTAAAGAACTTCTACTCAATATTGGCAAGTATCTTCGTGTGAGAGTTGGTGATTGCATTGATGTTAACGATGAAGATGATGAAAATCTTGTATTAAATCGGTCAGACATTATCGTGTATGTGAGTATGGATAATTCTATTATTTTGAGGTTAAGATTTGACAATTGTCCCATCTCTTTCATTACTAAAAACATGGGTCAGACCACTATAGATGAAAACATGTCGAAATTCATAGAGAAAGTTAATCATATGCTGATTACCACTGTTGAAATGAGAAAGGATTTAAATTTTTTAAAAGACTTGCGTGTGATAAACTACGATCTACCCCTTCCATCGGGATATATGCAACGAGTTGGCACATGATGAATTGACCATCTTGGCTTGAATAGGTCTTTTCTGCAAGAGTTCAAGCTCATGTGTTTTCAACACACCATAGAGCACATCATCTTGATGAACAACATCATTTTGATTTTTCAGAGGTTGTTTGTCTTTATCAAACTTTGGGACCTTCACATTTCAGATAGTTGACAATTAACTATAATATACCACTTTTATCGATTATTCTTCTCACATTAAACAAGTACCACTATAAATATGATTCTCGAAATTTAGAGTGTGTCAATAATTTGAATTTAGAATGATTATAACTAATGTATCGGTAAATCTTTGCACGTGAAAGGTAAAATAGACTAACAAGAAGATAAAACGGATTTTATCTCCAAATTAAAAAAAATGTTATATGAATTAGAACGTGGCACGTGCCTTGCACGGACTATCATGCGAGTTGCTTATAAATTTCAATCCATCAAAATTTCTCCATCCATAGAAATCCATGTAGCTAGTGGTTGAATCACCCTAGTTATATCTTTTTATCGTCTTATCTCTTTTAATAATATTTACAAATTCTGTCGTGCATTAATTATTTTAAAGAGAAGATACAAAAATGTATTAAGATAGATATATACCTTATTGCTCGATGACATCATTTTTTCTGTGTTATCCAACAGAAAGAAAACAATATTATCAAAATAATGTGATGTTCTTCTCGAATTAGTCATGCAAGACACATTTGACGGAGTATCAACAATAACGTGAAAAAATGATTCGTCTTCTTCTCCATACAAATTAATAGATCCCTAATGTAGTTCTCTTTCTCATCATCCCCGTCAACATCCATATAAAAATGATGTGTAAAACTATTAGTAAACTGATCATTCCCAATATCTACACTGTCAAAAGTAACCCCATCTTCTCTTGAAATGAAATATGTGGTATCTTTAAGCATGAGTTTCCATGTGAACCTTAGAAATAGTGAAATGTCACCAACAAAAAAAATTCCAACTTGAGGTTTAGGTTCAACTTGCAGCAACTGAAAAATATTACAAATCTGCAATATTGTAAACTTGCATCAAATGTCATGGAAAAAGGAAGTGAACATATACATACGTTCTAGTATAGAGGTATCTAGTATAGAGGAAACATTGTACTGCATATGTTAATACATAGGGCTGGGACTTGTTAAACATGAGGTTATGTTGTAATAAGCTCAATTATTTTACACCTTAGTTCATTAGGTTATCTTATTAGGCTTTTTATTTATTCCACATATTATAAGTGTCTTACTTATTCCACATATTATAAATGTCATGTAATCCCTTTAGATAAATCTTAATTATTAGAATATTATTGCATACTGATTGAATATCCTTTTGTTTACGGAAAATTGAATTTTGTAGGGAATGTATTATGACATGTATATTTTATTTTAATAATAATTATTATAATTTTTAATTTATATTTTTTAAGGCGGTGTTTTTTATTTGAAAAGTGTTAACTAACCAACTAACTAAATAAACTCATATTTATCAATATATATATATAAAGGAGGATACACGGGAGCTTAGGTGGCGCCTCTTAGATTGCTTCAATCTATTTTTCTAATTTTTTTGAATTTTAGGATTTTAAATATTAATAAATAAATAAATAAAATAGTCTTTCTATATATTAGAAATAGAATAGAATAGGTATTCGAATTGGTAGATTAAAGTTCTATTGAAAGTAAAATAGGTGTTGTATTTATAAAAGAGAATAATTCAAATTTATATGTAAGTCAATTAGTTAAAAATTCTTCTAAAAATAACATTTGTGTTGGAATTCATTGAAAATATTTTAATCAAATTTTCTAATTTTCTTACATGTTTTGTAATTTTAAACATGAATAATTGACTTAATTTTTTAAACATAATTAAAGTAAAAGAAATATTTTAGGTAGAAAAGGAATTTGAATTATAGAAGAAAATTTGCAAAAAAATAAAAAAAAAAGAGTTTGCATTTATAGCGGAGATTGGAAGAGTAAGAAGTGTTCGAGGAGTTAGAATTTTAGTAGAATCATTGATTACAAAGACAGAAAGCATGAAAAAACGTAGTGTTCGTCGCGGATTGGGGAACTTGCAAATTACAAACATGAGTCATATTGGAATTCTAATGGGTAAAGAAAGAAGAAGTTTAGTTTATTATAAATGTATATGATTGTAAATTATATATTGGCTTGATAACTTTCCGAGTCCTCTATTCAGTTTTCTTCACATCTTTTCTATTCCTGTTAGTGTTGGCATTTTTTTTCATTATTTTATATTTTGATCAATCTTGAATATGTGTGCATGTGTGGGATTCCTCTTCTATTTTTCACTTTCTACTTAACATTTTGTTTTATATTTTGCAGGGTGTGCAGCATGATTCCTAGATAAATTCCATCCAAAATAATTGGCCAATTCTCAAGATATGTTGTCTTTCTTCGACCCTCAGCTTGCTAATTTTATCATCAAGGTAATTTTTCTTCTTCCAAATTTTCACTTCTTACATGTCTATGAATTTTGGTCTATGTTATAGGTGAATTCAAAACTCTAAACTCTTTTTATAATTAGTTTTTTATTTCAAATTAAAGTTTTCTATTGTAGGACAAATATTTCCAATTATTCAATTAAAAACTCTATTGAAATATATTTAACTTTGCACGGGAGGTTAAGTGGTCATTCAGATCCCTTCGATCTATTTTAATTCTGTGAGAGTTTTAACATTAATAATTGATTTTTTAACACATTTAAATTAGAAAAGACATTTGAAATTATAGATATAAATAGAATTCCGATTTATGTAGAAAATACATAATTTACATGAGTTGATAAGTTTTATACTAGGTTACGTATCTGTCATTTTAATGATTTGATGAGTATATATAAGCATGTATGAAGACAAAAAGGATTTATTTATTTTAAATACTAATAAAAATAAAAATATTATTTAACATATATATTAGAAGTAGAATAGGTGTTCGAATTTATAGAGGAGAAGAGTTTGAATTTATTAGGAAGACATATGAGAGAAGTTCTATTGGAAGTATAATAAGTATTTATAAGGAATATGATTAAAAGTTCTATTGAAAGTAGAATAGGAGTTTGAATTTTATAGAGAAAAAGTGTTCGCATTTGTAGAAAAAACATATAAATAAAAGTTCTATTAGAAGTAGGATAGTTGTTTAAATATATAGAGTAGATATATAATTAAATATTTTATAGAAAGTATGATCTTCTTAATTATATATTTTTTGCATAAGTTGATTATATTTCTATTAGGAAAATTTATTCATAAATCCAATATTATTGTCATAAAAAAATCATCGTATTTAAAAATAAAAGAATTGATGTGTTAACATAATAAAAGAACATTCTCATGATAAATACAGGAGTATCTATAATATAAAGAGAAAATAAGACGTGTTTTCATTTTCTAAAACTCCATAAATTTTAGAAAGTATAGAGAAAGTATAAATTTGAATTCACTCTATTTTTTAGGTTTTGATTTTAAGGAAAAAAGTTGTTGTGTAAAACAAGTATCATTAATAATATGTGATGAAGTTGAAATTTCGATCTCAAACGAGAGCGGCTCGAAACATGTTTAACGGGAAGACGGCTCACTATAAAAGATTGTATTAACTATTAAAATATTATACTAATGTTATAAATTTTAATTTATTTTTAGGTATTAATTTTTATGAATAAACATTATCATATAAGTGATACATATGGATAAACATTATCATACAAGTGATATATGTAAAAGTTAGGTTTTTGGTCTTAATGAGAGAGTGGGTCATTAGTAATAATCGTGCTTAAGGAGAAAGCGATTCATTAGAGAAGACCGTATAAAAGATGATTGAATATATAAGGATTTCATAAAATAAAATGTTCTATTGGAAGTAAAATACGAGGACGGTGGAGACGTCTAACGTCTTTTACCATTTTTTAAAACTATAAAAAACATATAAATAAAAGTTCTATTAGAAGTAGAATAGGTGTGAATATATAAAGCATATATATATAATTAAATATTTTATAGAAAGTACGATCTTCTTAAATTATATATTTTAATATAAGTTGATAATACTTCTATTAGGAAAATTTATCTATAAATCCAATACTATTGTCATAAAAAAGTTATCGTATTTAAAAATAAAAGAATTGATGTGTTAACATAATAAAAAAACATTCTAATGCAGGAATCCTAAATAAATACAGGTTTATCTATAATATTAAAAGAAAATAAGATTTGTTTTCATTTTCTAAAACTCCATAAATTTTAGAAATTCTAGAGAAAGTATAAATTGAAATTCACTCTATTTTTTAGGTTTTGATTTTAAGGAAAAAAATTGTTGTGTAAGATAAGTGTCATCAATAATATGTAATGAAGTTGGAATTTCGATCCCAAACGAGAGCGGCTCGAAACGTGTTTAACGGGAAGACGACTCACTATAAAAGATTGTATTAGCTATTAAAATATCATATTGATTGTTATAAATTTTAATTTATTTTTAGGATTTGATTTTTATGGATAAACATTATCATATGTTGAGTATTGAATACGGTAAAAGAATACAGAGGGGGGGGTGAATGGATTCTTGAACTTTTCTTTGATTGAGTCTATGTAGCAGATAAGTGCCTGTGTGTGTAGAAGTGAAGGTGCGGATAAAGTAACAACACAAGACACAATATCACTTTAATCTAATGTATTATTAGATAAAGGTTGCTACAATCTGTGAATACAAATGGTAGTATTCTCAGCTTCGTTTTTCTCAGAGAGATACAACTTAGTGTATGAAAAACTTGACTCACAAAGTTACTAAGTTATGAAGTGAGGCTGTGTCCTTATAGAACATGGATACAGCCTACTTACTGCAAATAAGGTAGCTAAACAAATTACTTTCTAGTCTGTCTATCCTTTTTGAGTAAGTGTCCAATTACAGATTTGACTTTGCAAAGCCTGTTTAGATCCACTTCTTTAGCTCCTTGTCTCTTCTATATCTCTCCAAGCTTCCTTGTAGGCTTTCCAGAGAACGTTACAGATTGTGGTCCATAAAGTGCATTGGCTTGTTGCAGGTTTCTGACTTGTACAATTTCTTCAGTATTTTGTCTCCAAGAATGTATTCGAGAAGTGACTAAGTAAGTGATTCGAGAACTAGAATTGACTTGATCGATAACTCTGAGTTCTCGAATACTGTTATATTGACATATCGAACCACTTCTCGAATAGCTCTTTTCCATCAGGATTCCTTGAGTTGTCGAATAGAGCATTTGACTTATCGAATCCTCGAGATATCGAATAGCTTTCTGAGTCCTTGAGATATCGAATAGAGCTTTGACTTGTTGACTCTTTGAGAACTCGAATACCATCTTGACTTGTTGACTTCTTGAGTTCTCGAATAGAGTAGTAGACATATCGAATCCCTGAGATATCGAATGAGATATCGAACAGTGTATTCAGAGATATCGAATATTGTCTTGAGATATCGAATCCCTGACTTCTCGAATGCTGGACTTCTCGAATAGACAAATATACTTCTCGAATTGGTACTTAGGCAAATTCTTCATTTCTTCAAATCCCAACTGTGGTTATTTGACAGTCTTTAACTCCTTGCTTGAGGCATGAACCTTGGAACTTCTTTCAAGCATTATTCTAGACTCTATTTGTACAATTACACAACTAGGATTTGATGCCTACTTCAAGTACAATACAAACAGAAACTCTACAACTAGAGGTTCCCTCGGTTAAGAGGTCATGTAAGTAATGCAAAGCATTACAAACAATTAGGATTGTTATTAGATGTGTACAGGCATGCCTCTGTAACTAACAATCTCCCCCAAATTGTGAGTGAGACCCTTAGTCACAATTTCATGTCTGATAACAAGCCTAACATACATAAAGATAAAGCTTTTAAAAGTACAGGTATGAATTTGATTGAAGAAATTACATAGAAGTATTCTTACAAGTTATGAGGAACTACTTAGCCATCTCCTTTTGGATTCATCTTTTGAGCTTTGGCTTGCAGATTCTCATTTTTCATCCTATCTTCAGCTTCTTTGGCTTTCTTCTTTGCAATTTCTTCCATGGCAAGAATGATATCTTCCATTGCAGTGAGTTCTTCAATTAGAGGAGAGCCTGATAAATCCTTGAGCACTTCATTTAGCTGTTTCTCAGAGTAGGAACTGATGTAGTCCATTCTAATCTTCACATTTCTACCATATTTCTTGTACTCAATGATGTAAGGATTAAACTTGACTCTGCACAGACCCATAGCTCTCAACTCATCAGCCTTAGCTTCCATTGCTGCAAACTCCTCCTCCCTTTTCTTTAGTAGCTTTTCACTGTTCTTTCTCATTTCTGCCTGGTGATCTCTTTTCATCTTGACAAAGTCAATTAACTCCAGCTTCCACACCCTTTCCACTCTGTCTTCAGAATCCAACATTGCAATTATCCTTTCTATGTCATACAGCCTGCCCCAGTGCTGGCATGTTCCTTGTCTGAATTTCTTCTGTCTTCCATCAGAATACTTAACTTCAAGAAAATCATCAACAATGGCAACATGATAGATTCTTTGAGCCCATAGAAACTGCAATTGGTCTTCATCATAGCTTTCATCCAGAGGTGGTAGGTTTAATCCTGGGATAATTGTCAGTGCCTTAGATTTGGATAGCTTCACCTTTCTTGCAACGTGTTTAAATTTCATCCTTTTGACATGATTGCTTGGCAGAAATCTTTGACCTTTGTTGGTAGACCATAGTAGTATTCCATTAGCAGTTTGCTTTCTGAAACATACACATGGTTTCTTGACTTGAATCTTCTTCTCTTCTTGAGGTGGCAAAACAGTTGCAGAGGCCATAGATGTAGATTTTGCTAGGTCATCACTAACAGTATTCACCCTAGACTTAGAGTCTTGTGTTGTGGTGAGGTTACTGCTAGCAATGCCTAAGGCTTGCTATTTTCCAATCTTCCTCTCATAGACTCTTCCTTGGTCATCATCATTCTTCTTATCTTTGTCCCCCTTCTTCTTCTTGTCTTCATCACCCTTATCTCTCCTGTGATGTCTTCTCCTCCCATCACTTTTATCTTCAGAATCATCATCCTTATTTCTCCTAGGTTGAGCCATCTCTGGGATTTCACCAGTTGCAATATAGGTTCTGAGGATGTGCAGTGCATCAGTTTCTTCAGCATTTCTGGCTCCAACCTTCTTCTGTAATTGATCAATGATAGCAATGATCAGTCTGTGATTTCTAGTGGTGAGATCATGGGGAATGACCAATTGCTTGATATCTTCAATTCTGGTACCAGACTGATAAATGATTGTCCATGGCTTCTTGATCACTTCTGGTAGCCTTGAAGGTTGGTCATTCCTCAAGTCATCAAACAGACTCTTATTGTTCTCATTCTTCTTCTCAATAAGCTCAAGTATGGCATCTATCTCTGAGTGTTTCAGTTCTTGTAGAGTCTTGTATGTTAGATGCCATATTTTCAATTTGGATATCATCACTATCTCCTTGATCCATAGATTATTGACTTTCTTAGGAATGACAGTGATGCAATCAATCTGCTTCTTCAGCTCCCTCAGATAGAACTGAGTGTCACCAACCTGTTCCCTTGTGGCTTTCAGAAACTCCAAGAAGGCTTTATCATGATAAACATTGGAGTTAGCAACTTCTTGTAGCTTGGCCTCAGTAACAACTTTAACTTCTACAGGCTTGGCACTCTCAGGTAAGGAGGTTGGAGATTTGTCAGATGGCATACTCCCTGCAACCACTGTAGTAGTTATGGATTGCTTTTGTCCTCCAGGAGTAGTGATGTGCACAGTTGGTAGAGTGACAACTGGCAAGGTAGATGGAGGCTCATCCACTTTGGATTTTCCTTTGCCAGGCACATTTGGTAGAGATTTTGAAGAAGCTCTTTGTTGACCACCCTCTTTTATTATTATGCCTTTCTCCCCCTTTGTATTTGAGTTCCCTTTCTCCCCCTTTGAATTTGAGTTCCTTGTCTTCTTCTCCCCCTTAGGCTTGTTGTCAGGCACTGAGGCTGTAGAAATGTCCTTTGGGATTGAAGATTCATCAGGGAGAGGGAGACCCATATGCTTCATCATAGCAGCTAACATGGATTGTTGATGCAGAAGGACATCAGCTGTGGTGGATGCTTGAGTGTCCAACTGATCATTTAGAAGTGCAACCTTTTCTGTAAGATGAGCATTGGACTTGGTGAGAGTAGCCACCTCCTTCTCAAGTGCATCCACTTTGTTGAATAACTCAGTAGACTTGAAGCCAGACAGGGATTGATCTTTGAGTCTTTGTACTTCAAATCTAGTCATGTCATGTACTGGGACCTCAGTGAGTAGTCTGTCTCCATATAAATTTTTGAACATGGTCCTCAGCATGGCATTAGCATCTGTGGTCTGATCAGATAGAATTTGAAATTGATGCCCTAGACTTGTGACAGTATCCTTTAGCAGAGCTAGCCCATTGTCCATTTTGGTGCAGGTAGTGTTGCAGTGTTTGATGTCCTTGAACACACTGTCTAGCTGAGGGAATTTAGCATCAAAGGTCCTCTTGATTGCTTCTACTGTGGTGGTGGTCTTATCACACACTCTATTGACATCAGTCTTAACACCTTTTCCAAGATAGTGAGCAGCCTTGAGGAATCCCTTGTGTGTATCATTCATAGCCTCATACACTTCACCAGGGGTCAGAGATTTGGCATTGGAACCCAGTGAAGTGAGGTATTCCTCCCTGAGATACTGAAGTGCTTCATCAAGAGTAATATCATATTTTCCTTGCAACCAGGCATCTATGTTGCCATCTCTCTCAGCATCATCAATAATCTTTGTCTTCTGCACCTCCACATCATCCCTATGGCATAACAGAATAGCCTCATAGTCTGGATTAGGCATATCTGCAGTGAGAAGGTTCTGAGCAATCTTTGTGAACTCAGGAATCTGATCCACAATTAAGCTTTAAAGTGCTTCAACCGTCAATTGTTGTGGAGCAGACCCTGATCCTGAAGCACTGTCATGTTGCACAGGCTTCAGCCATTGTGACATAAAGTCAGAGCTAGAGATAGGCAAGCTAGACTCCTCAGTTACAGATGCAACTTCTGTAACCGGATGGATTGACTCTACTACTGGTGTCACCACAGAAGTGGGATGAATTACACCAGCAGTTGACACAGGCACAGAGTCTCTAGTAAAAACTAGTGGAACCTCTGTGTTTGTGATGGTGTCATCAGGAGATGCCTCAGCATGCATTCCCTCACCATCTAAATGTGGGTTCTGAGTGGTGAACAAAGTGTCATGCACTAAGTCACTTGAAATTATTGGCTCATCAAGAGAAAAGAATTCTTGATGATCAATACCTTGCATCTCAGTTGCCTGAGTTGCAGGTTCCAAAGAAATTTCAGAGTTAGATTCTGGAAGAGAAGTGTGTTTAAGAGTAGATTTTGGCAACTCCCCCTGAGAGATAGAGGGAGTTTCAAATGTGATGTGCTCTCCACTCAGTGTTGTGTCAGCCTTATCACTCCAATGTGCTGACTCTATACAAGAAGGTGCATTGGGGAGGATGCTTGATTCTATAGGTGCACCCTGTTGAGAGGATACACCTAGTGAGCTGTGTGCCCCTGATTTTACAACTTCAGCCATTTGTGTGACTGAAGAGGTGGTCTGAGTTTTCTTCTTCTTTGTCCTGTGTAAGGGTGACTCAGGTTCCTCACCTTCTAGACCTAATTCAACAGCTAATGCTGCTTCAGATAAGATATTTAATGGTGCAGACATTACTTCCTTCCTCTTCTTTTTACTAACATCACCCTTTTGAGAGGATGATGCAGTTGGCTCAGTATGTGGTAGAGTGTTTGGTTGAGAGGGTTGGTTAGCAGGCCCTGGGTTAGCATTTTGTTCTACTTGCTTGGGCTGTGCTAACTTAGACTTTGCATCAAATGTTGGCATGTTGTGGGGATAAGTCCTAAACAAACTCTCCATATGGGGAGTTATGTTCAGTCTTACATCCACATCATTCCTAGTCTCCAAATTACCAAAAATGAGTTTGGTCATGGACTTAGGATAGCCTATTTTATTTTTATCAATCCCAGGCAATTCAATCAATGAAGCATTTTTATAATTAAGTACAGATTGAATAAAGCGAGGGAAGAAAATATCAGTACCTCTCTTGGTTGTGTTCTTACCAAGTCTCCCATATAATTCTTGGAGGATGATTTGGCCAACATCAATCTTCTTTCCATAGGCCAAAGCATATCCAATTTGCTGCACAGGTGCACTGATTTGATCAAAGCTTGATTTCCTGGCAGTGAAGACTTGGAGAAGAGTTGCAAACACATAGCTCCACTCCTTTCTCAGATTCTTTCTGTTTAGCTTTCCAAGATTGATCCCATCTGAGTAGTTGATGAACTCAAAGAATTCCTCTAACTCTGCATTAGTGGCCATTCTGTCAAATGACTCTTGTTGTAGGCCCAGTGCTTGGTTCATGTCTGCAGTAGTGATAGTGATTTCCTTATCTTGAATCTTGCAGTAGATGATATATGAAGTGATTGCGTTTTCCAGGGCTACAACCTCCACAATAGCAGAACCCCAAAACTGTTCCAGGATATCTAGATACAGAGTTGGGTTGGCAGAGAGTGCATCCTTGATATATGACTCCGCCATCCATTTCACAAAGCACTTGAAATTGGCATTGGGTGCTTCAACATCACTAGTGAGAGCGATGAAGTTGGTGTTGAACTTTACTGTTGCCATTTGTGTAGAAGAGAGAAAAGAAATTGAAGGTTGAAGAAGAAATTTGTCTTTTCGTAGCTAGGGTTTCAGGGGTTTAGAGAGTGTAGATGCTTGAGAAATCGAATGAAATGAATCGAATAGATGTGAAATTGTATAAGTATGAAGTACTTGAATTGTCGATTAGATGAAAGTTTTGTATCGACAAGTCAGGCATTCGAGAAGTAGGAAACAACTATTCGAGAAGTCAAGAAAGGCTTAATCGATAACTCAAGCAGATAGAAACTCACAGCTGGCAGTTATCTAACTTAGAAATAATTCTAAATTAAATAAAATGTGTTTTTATGAGTGAATTAAACTTTTAGACAAAAGTCCAAAAACGGTTAAAATTCAGCGAGAATTCAGCCTTTTCAAATGATTCGAGAACTCAAATATAGTGTTCGAGAACTCAATCATTCGAGAACTCAGTTACTATATTCGAGAAGTCAAGAATACCTCTATTCGATATCTCAGAAAGACTCTATTCGAGAACTCAAGAGTACTCTACTGAGGCTTGTTAGAGATGTCGAATAGTGAATCATTCGAGAAGTCTGACTTATCGAACTATACCCATCACTCATAGAAATTTGATTTTCACTATCTTTTAAAATTTACCAGACATATTCATTGAAAAATATCCTAGCAAATTAAATAGTGATTTTCTCAAAATTTCATGGAAATTTTAAGTTAATAGAAATATGATTTTCAACATGTGCAACAGATTTGAAATATTTATAAATCATATTTCAGCCAACACTTACTCCAAAAATATTGAGAATTTAGATAAAGTAAGTGTTTACTGCTGCAACAATCTAGATGGTGTATTCACTTAGCCAGAATCTGAAGAATTCAGCATTCCAATCTCACTTACCAACCTTGTGAAGGTGGCTTCATCTAATGGCTTAGTGAATATATCAGCTAGTTGTTTATCTGTAGAGACATAATGCAACTCAATGGTTCCATTAGTTGCATGTTCTCTTATGAAATGATATCTGATGTCAATGTGCTTTGTTCTAGAATGATTGACAGGATTGGCAACTATAGAGATTGCACTTGTGTTGTCACACATGATTGGAATTCTTTCCAACACAAGTCCATAATCTCTAAGTTGATTTCTAATCCAAAGCACTTGAGCACAGCAACTTCCAGCAGCTATGTATTCAGCCTCAGCTGTAGAAGTTGACACAGATTGTTGCTTCTTGCTATACCAAGAAACTAACCTTTGTCCAAGAAACTGGCAGCTTCCTGAGGTGCTTTTCCTATCCACTCTGCATCCAGCATAATCAGCATCAGAATAACCAACCAGATTGAACCCTGTGTCCTTAGGATACCATAATCCTAAGTTAGGAGTGCCCTTCAGATATCTAAAGATCCTTTTTATTGCAATCAAATGTGATTCCTTTGGATTTGATTGAAACCTTGCACACAAGCATGTAGCAAACATGATGTCTGGCCTACTTGCAGTGAGGTAGAGTAGAGAACCAACCATGCCTCTGTAGACTGAGATATCTACTTTCTTGCCTTTAGCATCTTCATCCAGTTTAGTGGCAGTGGCCATGGGTGTCTTGGCAGGTGAACAATCTTCTAAGTCAAACTTCTTCAATAAATCCTTGATGTACTTGGTTTGACTGATAAAGATACCATCCTTCCTTTGACTGACTTGCAACCCTAGAAAGAATGTCAACTCTCCCATCATACTCATCTCATATCTGCTCTGCATGAGTTTAGAGAATTTCTCACACAGCTTCTCATTTGTAGAACCAAAAATGATATCATCCACATAAATTTGTACTAGGATAATATCATCACCATGCTTCTTGTAAAACAGTGTCTTGTCCAATGTGCCTCTAGTGAATTGATTCTCAAGAAGAAATTATGATAAAGTATCATACCATGCTCTTGGAGCTTGCTTAAGTCCATACAGTGCCTTAAGCAATCTGTAGACAAATTCTGGGAAATGTGGATCCTCAAAGCCAGGTGGTTGTTGCACATAAACCTCTTCTTCCAACTCTCCATTTAGAAATGCACTCTTGACATCCATTTGATAAACTTTAAAGTTTGAATGAGCAGCAAATGCCAAGAATATTCTAATGGCTTCCAATCTAGCAACAGGGGCAAATGTCTCATCATAATCAATGCCTTCCTGTTGAGAGTATCCTTTTGCAACCAGCCTTGCTTTGTTTCTTATTATTACACCATCTTCATCCATCTTATTCTTCAGAACCCATTTTGTTCCAACAATGGTTCTATTCTTTGGTGCAGGCACAAGTTCCCATACTTTGTTCCTTTCAGATTGATTCAGCTCTTCTTGCATAGCAATAATCCAATCTGGATCCAACAGTGCATCATCAAGTTTCTTAGGCTCAACTTGTGATAGAAAACATCCATAGAGGCACTCATTTTGAGTTGCTCTCCTAGTCCTTACTCCTGCATTAGGATCTCCAATGATTTGCTCTGCAGTGTGTGATCTATCCCATTTCCTCGAGTGTTCAGCCTGACCTCTCAACCTTGATGTTGCTTCATCATCCATATTATAGTCATCCTCATTTCCTCCCCCTGTGAAGTTGCCATTACTCACAGGTGTGTCTTGGATGCTTGTTTCTCCACTATCGATTGGCATAAATTCTTCTCTTGTATCATCAATCACTTGAGTTTGTTGAACTTGAGTTTCAACTCCAGTTTCAATCTCTTCATCAGAATCATCTAGATTATCAAACTTCAATGGATCTTTGTCTTCATCATTGGCTTCTTCTAGTCCAGGTAGTTTGCTGTCATCAAATGTTACATCTGTGCTTTCCATAACTTTCTTTTGACTGATGACATAAACCTTGTATGCAATTCTTTCCATAGAATAGCCAAGAAAAATTCCTTCAAATGCTTTTGCATCAAACTTTCCAACATATTCAGAATTATCCTTTAGTACAAAGCATTTGCTTCCAAAAGTATGAACATACTTTAGAGTAGGCTTCTTTCCAGTCATCAAGTTGTAAGGTGTCTTTCCAGTGTTTTTGTTGATGAGGGTCCTATTCTGAATATAGCATGCAGTGCTCACAGCCTCAGCCCAAAAACATGTAGGCATTTTTGCATCAAGTAACATTGTTCTAGCAGCCTCAATTAGAGTTCTATTCTTTCTCTCAACAACTCCATTTTGTTGTGGAGTCCTTGGAGCTGAGAATTGCTGAGAAATGCCATTCTCTTTGCAGAATGCTTCAAGTGTGGCATTTCTGAACTCTGTTCCATTATCACTCCTCAGTGCAATCACACTTGCATCGTTTGCCTTTGCTTCCTTGTCAACTTTCTTTATGTGCTCAATAATTACTTGTGGAGCCTCATCTTTTGATGCCAGAAATTCCACCCATGTATACCTTGAAAAATCATCAACCATTACCAGGGCATACTTCTTTCTTCCAAGTGACATTATGTTGACAGGCCCAAACAAATCCATATGGATGAGTTGTAGTGGCTTGGTTACTGATGTCACTGTCTTTGACTTGTGGCTTGATCTCTTCATTTTTCCTTTTTGACAGGCCTCACACACTCCTTCTTGACAGAATTCGAGTGTGGGCATGCCTCTCACTAACTCTCTTTTGACTAGAGAATTAATGGCCTTGAAGTTCAGGTGTGATAGTTTCTTGTGCCACAGCCAACAATCTTCATTTGATGCTTTTGAGTAAAATCACCAGTCTTCTTGTGGGTGATCAAACATTCATCTTTGTCAAAATTCACTTTGAATCCTCTATCAGTAAACTGACCAACACTTAGCAGATTATGCTTGAGCCCCTTGACTAGTGCTACATCTTCAATGATGACATTACCAACTTTCAGCTTGCCATATCCCAATGTGTTACCCATGCTGTCATCTCCAAAAGCAACCATTGGGCCAGCCTTTTCCTCATACTGTGATAGCAGGGCCATATCACCAGTCATATGATTTGAGCATCCACTGTCCAAAATCCACATGACCTTCTTTTCACTTTCTTTGCCCTGCAAACACAAAGGTATTACTTTTCCTTTGGTACCCAAACAAGTTTGGGTCCATGTGACTTAGAGACAGTTTTATCATAAACAACATGCTTGTCAACTTTCTTAGTGCTAGTCTTCTTGTCACTGTTGGAAGTCTTAGATCCTGAAGTTTCAGACTTAGGTGACAGAGGTACCTTCCTAGCTTTAGGAGGACTTGAAGACTTTGACCTTGTGTAGTGTGTGTGAGAATTGTGACTGATACAACCATCAATGAATTGCCTTCTTAAATTAAAACAACTAGTCATAACATTCATATTGCATGGCATACAGTCAAATTTATCACAGAAAGGTGCATCTCTATGACTTAGAGGCACAGAACAATCATAGAAAGGTTTAGACACACTACCAACAGGTTTCTTGCATGCATGAGTTAAATGATTGGTACTGAAACAGTTCTGACAAGTTTTCCTAGGGGCATTAGGCATATAAGCATAGTTGTTATCCTTGTTAATCCCTAACTTGCCATTTCTGTTCTGTTTCTTCTTAGTCACTTTCTTTTCTGATTCACTCATCCCAGCTGAGACAAACTTAACAAACTTCTTAGGTCTTGGCCTATCAACTACTGGTTTCTTGGTCTTTGACTTGACACTCTCACCCTTAGAGGATGCTTGTTGTTCACTAGATTGTGCCTCATCCTCATCATTCAACATTTGCTTGATGAGTAAGGCATCCTCATCAACTTCAAATGTTGATTCCTTAAAAATTGGATTTTCAGTTTTTCTCAAAATATGAGGCACTTTCTCATGAACAGATGTGTCCCCTTCAATGACAGCATAGCCTTTCCTCTGTTTGAGAGAGTCATAGTCAAGTCCAATAGCTGCTTTGGGATTAGCTTCAATTTTCTCACAGTAGGATTGCACTAAACCAGATGATTTCTTGAAAGTTTTTAGTTTGAATTCATTCTCAGCAAATCATCCCTAAGAGCCTTCTCTACTTGACTAGCACATAAAACCTTGTTCTGCAAATATTCAACTTCTTTCTTAAGGTTTTCTACTTGCATAGTAGTTAGCTCAAGTTCCTCATTCTTTTTGGTTAATATTTCATTTCTAGTAGACAATTTGGCAATCTCCTCATTAGCAGCAGTCATACTAGTATGAATATTAAACATTTCAACAGATAATTGTTCAATCATGCATTTGTACTCAGAAACAGACATGTCTATAGTAGTGAGAGATTGTACCTGAGAATCAGATGAAGATGAGTCATCCTTGGAGTTGGCCATCAAGGCATAGTTGCAGAATTCTTGTTCCTCTTCATCACTCTCAGAATCATCCCAACACTTCCCTTCAACTATGTAGGCCTTACCATGTGTCTGCTTTTTCAGAAGGGCCTCATACTTAGCTTCGAGCTCAAGATAATCTCTATCCTTCTTTTTAGGCTTCTTGCATTCACTAGCAAAATGCCCTAGGTCATTGCATCTATAGCACCTTACAGATGACCTATCCACATAACTGGTTTTGAACTTATTTCTGTTTGGTTTCACAGGTGTCTTGTTCTTGTTGGCTGAATGGTTTTGAGTTTTGGGTTTGAAGGGTTGATTTCTTTTAAATCTGATGTTTGGAAATTTTCTGGCCATGAAAGCATATGAAGTATTTTCCATCCCATCAAGTTCTTCCAGAGTGTAAAACTCTTCTTCTTCTTCCTCCTTTTCCTCAACAGGTTCACTCACCCCAGCTTCAGTTTCTTCATCATCTGCCACCTCCTCTATCCTTAGTTGGCTTGTAGATGCTTCTAGGTCCAGAATGGATTTGTTGACAATCAAGGCACATGATGTGTTTATCATCCTACCTTGGTTGGCTTGGATTGCCCTTTTCTGAAGCAACTCAAGTTCATGAGTCTTTAGGACTCCATAGAGCACATCATAGGTGACTTTGTTCAAATCTCTCTCTCTTAGAGAAATGACTCTTTGCTCCAGATGATTTGGTGAAGACAACAGAAATTTCATATTTAACTCCTTGGTGCTGTAAACCTTTCCATTCATCTGCAACTCAGTAACTAGCTTGTGAAACCTTTCAAACATTTCAGTGATGCTTTCCTTGGGCTGTGCCATGAAAGCTTCATACTGTGTGACCAGTATCTGTTTCCTGTTTTCCTTAACCTCATCAGTCCCTTCACACAACACCTCAATGTGATCCCACATCTCTTTAGCAGACGTACATGATGCAATGTTTGCAAACATTGACATGTCCATGGAATCAATGATAAGCAACATGAGGTGGCTGTCAAGAGCAACCTTCTCCCTTTCTGACTCTGTCCACTTTGATGGATCCTTGGCCTCATAAGATCTTGGGATAGTTGTGGTTCCAACAGTCTTCTCTGGTATCTCTTGTTGTGGAACAAAAGGACCATTCTCGAGAATCTCAGGATACAAGGGATGAGAGGCTTTAATGAACAACATCATCTTTATCTTCCAGAGGTTGAAGTTTTCTTTGTCAAACTTAGGGACCTTCACCGTTCCTGTAGTCTTTGGTGTATTCGAACTCATGATCGTTTTCCTGTTTTTGAATAAACAGCCCTCTCTGATACCACTTGTTGAGTATTGAATACGGTAAAAGAATACAGAGGGGGGGTGAATGGATTCTTGAACTTTTCTTTGATTGAGTCTATGTAGCAGATAAGTGCCTGTGTGTGTAGAAGTGAAGGTGCGGATAAAGTAACAACACAAGACACAATATCACTTTAATCTAATGTATTATTAGATAAAGGTTGCTACAATCTGTGAATACAAATGGTAGTATTCTCAGCTTCGTTTTTCTCAGAGAGATACAGCTTAGTGTATGAAAAACTTGACTCACAAAGTTACTAAGTTATGAAGTGAGGCTGTGTCCTTATAGAACATGGATACAGCCTACTTACTGCAAATAAGGTAGCTAAACAAATTACTTTCTAGTCTGTCTATCCTTTTTGAGTAAGTGTCCAAACGGTTACAGATTTGACTTTGCAAAGCCTGTTTAGATCCACTTCTTTAGCTCCTTGTCTCTTCTATATCTCTCCAAGCTTCCTTGTAGGCTTTCCAGAGCACGTTACAGATTGTGGTCCATAAAGTGCATTGGCTTGTTGCAGGTTTCTGACTTGTACAATTTCTTCAGTATTTTGTCTCCAAGAATGTATTCGAGAAGTGACTAAGTAAGTGATTCGAGAACTAGAATTGACTTGATCGATAACTCTGAGTTCTCGAATACTGTTATATTGACATATCGAACCACTTCTCGAATAGCTCTTTTCCATCAGGATTCCTTGAGTTGTCGAATAGAGCATTTGACTTATCGAATCCTCGAGATATCGAATAGCTTTCTGAGTCCTTGAGATATCGAATAGAGCTTTGACTTGTTGATTCTTTGAGAACTCGAATACCATCTTGACTTGTTGACTTCTTGAGTTCTCGAATAGAGTAGTAGACATATCGAATCCCTGAGATATCGAATGAGATATCGAACAGTGTATTCAGAGATATCGAATAGTGTCTTGAGATATCGAATCCCTGACTTCTCGAATGCTGGACTTCTCGAATAGACAAATATACTTCTCGAATTGGTACTTAGGCAAATTCTTCATTTCTTCAAATCCCAACTGTGGTTATTTGACAGTCTTTAACTCCTTGCTTGAGGCATGAACCTTGGAACTTCTTTCAAGCATTATTCTAGACTCTATTTGTACAATTACACAACTTGGATTTGATGCCTACTTCAAGTACAATACAAACAGAAACTCTACAACTAGAGGTTCCCTCAGTTAAGAGGTCATGTAAGTAATGCAAAGCATTACAAACAATTAGGCTTGTTATTAGATGTGTACAGGCATGCCTCTGTAACTAACATCATACAAGTGATATATGTAAAAGTTAAGTTTTTGGTCTTAACGAGAGAACGAATCAATAGTAATAACAGTGTTTAAAGAGAAAGCGGTTCATTAGAGAAGACCGTATAAAAGATGATTGAATATATAAGGAATACATAAAATAAAATGTTTTATTGGAACTAGAATACGAGGACGGTTGAGACGTCTGACGTCTTATACCATTTTCAAAAAATACATATCTTTTTTCCTAGAAATCCTCCTTTATTTTAGTTTTTTTATACTAGCTAATTATACTTGCATTAGAAAAATATATCCATAAATTTAACATTATTCCTGTAACGAAAAGTCTTCGTATTTAATTTTTTTTATATGTTAACGTAACAGAAAGACGTACCAATGAGGAAGCTATAAATCAATACAAGAATATCTATAATATACATAAAATATAAGATGTATTTTCATCTTTTAAAACTTCATAAATATTAGAAAGTTTAAAGAATGTAAAAAGGGAAATTTACTCTCTTTATATAATGAAGTAAGAATTTCGGTTTCAAATGAGAACGACTCGAAACGTATTTAACGGGAAGACGGCTCACTAAAAAATATTGTATTCGCTATTAGAATTTGATACTGGTGACATATATTTTTTTTTATTTTTACGATTCGATTTTATGGATAAAAATTATTATATAAGTTTTTATAATATATGTTAAAGTTGGAATTTCGGTTTTGACGAGAGAACGGGTCAATCGAAATAATCGTGTTTAACAAGAAATCAGTTCATTAGAAGAAGATTATTTAATTATTAAAATTTAATATTAATATTATAATATAGCGTAAAGGTATTAAATATTTTTAAAAAAATTGTAACGCCGCCGCGAAGCGTGGCTTTATGGACTAGTTTATAGTATACATAAGGATATAATTATAAATTTTTTGTAAAAAATATTAAAATCACTAATATATTTTTTTCATTAAATTTAATATGAAGAATAATAAACCATAGTATTTGATTTTTTTTTCTAAATTCATGCTCACACAGTCACACTGTCACACACTCACACTCGACAAAACTTGTAAATAATTTATGCTAATAACTTTACTTATTGTTGAGCTAATTCGTGATTGAACGCACAAAACTGCAATCACAATACACACAACTCTAGTTCTCTCGCTAGGTAATGCTGCTCGCCCTCCTTTCTTCATTTCTATATTTTATGCTCTTTTTTTTTTATTTGATAACTTACGTATATTGGACTATTGGTAGAATCATTGAGTGCTATCGGGTGTGTTTTGATTTTCTGTATTGTAATTAGTGATGCCCACAAATTCAGTTTTGTCTTTTACCTTGAGGTATGATTACTTTGTAATTATGATTCTTTAGATTTGAGTTTCTGAGTTGGAAGTGTTTGATGAAAGTCCCCTGTGAATTGTTGTCCTAATTACTGGTTGGACACATAATGTTTATTTACTGCAGTACTAACTACTTGCTATTGCAGTAACCATACAGATTTTTTAGATTGTAATTGGTTCTCTCGTAAGGTTTCGTGTCCTACTAGTGAAGTAGAACCTAGTAAGGTTAGCACATTTATTTATTGGGAATCTAGGATTCTTGATTCTGCACAATTATTACACTGATTGCAACCCACAAAGTTTGGCACTAGTTAGAGAAGCACAAGAGAAACAATAGAGGTTGGGTAGATTTTTAACTAAAAACAAGCCAAAGAGATAGGGTTTGGAGTTTAGGCTCTTTAATTCCGACTCATGATTGCTAGTAATGATGAAGTCCCTAAATAGGGATTTGTGTATAATTTACTATTAGACCATTAGTCATGTTCTTAGTATAAATCTGATAGGGGCCAGTATTGAGATCATGATATATTGTTTTTCAGGTAGTTATTTAATCCCATGTTCATAATTAGCAGGGAAGACGGTTATATTCCCATGTTCTTTTTTTAGTCTGGGATGAAAAACCTGGATGACAAATTTGTGGGTGCATTCTGACTATGATCTGAGATTATTGTTTCCAGAGTTTGACTTGGTTTCCAAATTCCCATCTCTTTTGCGGTTAAGATAGCTAGGGTAGTAATTCCACTGTGGAAATCAGCTTATTTTCTAAGTTTTTTGGTCCTAATATGTATGTATCAGTTCACTGTTATTTTTGTCCTGCATAAAATTATGGTGCCATGTTATAAACTATTTATGTTTTCATTTCTTAATTCTTATCAAATTTGTTCTCTGTACCACTCTACCAGCCATCTTCCTACAATATTATATTGTTAAAGACCAAAAGTTCTCAATGTACGAGAATTTTCAAGTTGATTTAGCTTTCAGTATTATAATCTTCTTGCAAATCTATGCCTATCACATAGCACATAGCACGTAATAAAGTCGAAAACTCTTTTCGAAAAATATTTGATCTTCATTTTACAAAATTTTTGAAAATAAATCATTTTTAGATCGAAGATCAATCACTTTTCTAGAATTTATAGAGTTAAGCAAATAACTAACTAAAATAAATTACATACAATCCTGACTCGATATTATACCTATCGTAAAAGTTTTGGTTTGAAATGATCATTCTAACTAGGCCAAGTGCCAACCCAAACTTTGTGGAAAACAGTTTTATAAGTTCTATGCAGCTTGCACTCTAACAATTTTCATAAATCGAAAAATCATCGTTTGTGTTGAATAATACAAGCATAAGATCCTGTTGGGGCCTTCCTCTAACACTTTAAGATTTTAGATGAGTTGGTTACTTAACATGGTATCAGAGCTCAGTTTAGGAGGGGTCTCAGGTTCGAGTCCCTCCACCCATATTTATTTAATTTAAATATTTGTTGTTGATATTGGTATTGGTATTGGTTATATATGTTGTCGTTGTCTGGTCAATCGGTATGAAACGTATCGTACGATTGAGGGGGAGTGTTGAATAATACAAGCATAAGATCCTGTTGGGGCCTTCCTCACACCTTAAGGTTTTAGATGAGTTGGTTACTTAACAGTTTGAACACAAAATCTCTTTTATTACAAATCTGAACATTATACCTTTTTATCATAAAAATTTTAAATTGAAAATATCAGTTTATCTAGGCCAAGTATGGACCCAAAGTCGTTTTAATAACGGAGTGGTCAGTTTTGTACTAATCACACTCAAAAAATTTAGTAAATCGAAAACTTAACACTTTTACATGAAATTTTGTTGAAATCACCTTGTACCACTCCTCTAGCTTCAGTAAAAATTTCAGATTAAATTAACAAGTTTAAATAGTTGAAACACAGCCTCAGTCCGTAACCCCGAGAGGTTCGGCTGTTCTGCACAAACTCCACTAAAACTTTAATATCTCCTAGCTCGCTAATCGGAATGACCTGAAATTTTCGAGGACTTAAACTAGACTCTGAATAGAACATAATATACACAACCCCACTGCCTAGACATAGCACTAAGTTACCCGAATTTCTAGAAGTCCTAACTTGAGATCCAAGAGTAAATTATAATAAAAGGCATTATATACATTAAAATAATTAAAAGTATATACTTTATGACTTAGATAAATATTTTTTTTGGGGCATATGTTTTATTAATCCGATCTAATTTAACAAAAAAAAGCAGTATATGACTTTGTTTTATAATGATAGGAATTTGTTTTTGTATTAAAACATATATAAAAAAAGAAGTCTAACGTGAACGCATGTCAATTGACCAGGGCTATTACCTGATTGGAGTTGATAAATGTGTAAGAGAGAAAACATTTTACACCAGCCACCCTAGACACCCCCTCGGTCTGCCCTTGGATTTAGGCGGCGTTATGACGGGAAGAGAGGCAAGTGTATCTCTTTTGTTTATCTCTTGTTTAAATATTAATGCATGTATCTTGTCATTATTATTAATAATGCTTGTATGTTGTATCTTGCCATTTGCAGTTGGTGTATATTGACTGGCGAGAATCCCTTCTCAAAGATTTTGAACCTCAACACCAGCAAGATACTTGTAAGCACCCTTTTTGTAAATTGTTTTTTTTTTTTTTGGACAAAATTAACTTAACATTAGGTTTTAGTTATGAGTGGTGAGTCGAATTGTGATAGACTTGTATTTGATTAAAGTGTATACATATAGATAGATCTACCTATCTTATTGTTTGGATGTGTTTTAGAGTTAGTATATACATAATGTTGTTGGTCTATAGATTGTCTAACAAATGTATGATATTTTTGTTAGCAACATGTTGGGCTTTCGCAATAGCCCTGTGTGTGTCCCTATTGGCTGTGATTGAGCATGGGGTGCCAGATGATGGTCTTTGGAAGTTATCAGTTCAAGAATTAGTGGATCGTGTATGTCACACCTACAAAAGGGAGGACCTGCAACCAAAGAATATTTTTAAACAAGATGACTATTTCACTTATGGGACTTGCAACAAATTTGCATTCTTATACTGTCAGACTTATGGCCTTTCATACGAACATCATTATCCTTTTGTGGGGAGAAGGAATCTAGGCAAATCAATGCCAGCTGAGGATGAGGTACATTCTGAATTTTAACCAGGAAACAATATCAACCTTGGATATTTCTTTAAGCAACCTCTCATATATATATTTCTTCGTTTTGCCACAATACAAAATGTGTTTGTTTTTGGTGCAACATATACTACCTCCGTCCCGAATTGTTTGAACCTCTTTGATTTTTACGGAGATTAAGAAAATGTAGTAAAAAAAGAGTAAAGTTAGTTGAAAAGTGGATAAAGTGGTGGGAACTATCAATATTTAATAATAGATTTTTGATAGTGGAGGAAAGTAGTGGGTGTAATAGTGTAAAAAAGAGTATAAAATGGAGAAGTAATGGGTGTAATAGTGAAAAGTAGTGTTCGAAAATAGTAAGTATAGTAGGTTCATTAGTTTTGGGACGTCCCAAAAAGGAAAGTGTGTCAATCTTTTTGGGACGGAGGGAGTAATATTTATCTAGGAATTATAGATTATAGTGTACTTTTTCACTAGATAGTGCTTATTTTTTTTAGATTACATGATTTTTTTTAAAGAATAAGTTGTTTTTTACACGACACAATTTGTTTTTCGCTCTTAAAGAATGTTTGAAAAGAATATGATTATGGAAACATGTTATGTTTTGTAATAGAATGTATAAAATAGTTATGAGGTTGCATTGCAACATAACATTAAGGTGTTCTAACTGAAACCTAATCATGTTTTTCTATATATATGTTGAACACTTGCTATACTTAATTTTGATTAACTTGCTGTAGTTACCACGTGTGTACATCTCGGATTTCGACCTCATATCTGGACCAGCTTCGAAGCACATGAATACCGTTATCAATTTTTTAGCAGAACAACCTCTTGTTGGGAAACTCTATGCCACAAAAGAGTTTCGTGAATCTAAGTACTGTTATAAAGGACATAAAAGTGGCATTGAGCATCTAACTGAAACCGAACATGGGGTGGTTGACACTGAAGCCCATTCAGTTGTAATTGTTGGTTACGTTGGAAAACTTGATTGTTTTATAATTCTGAACTCCTGGGGTAAATCATTTGGAGATGAAGGATATCTACTAGTCGCCTCGAAGCTGATGTTTGATGTGGGCAGACCCAAAGTATCATTTAAAGTAAATAGAAGACTTGAATATCGAAAGACCAATCTACCACGCAAATGTCAGTTTTCTGAATATGTAATTTCAACTGCTGGAAGCAATCCTCCCGAGGTTGCGACTGATCTTATTTTGGAAAAGGTAATTAAAAATACGATGCATAAACTGTCACACCACATTTGTCACATTTCACTTCTTGGAGTGCATTGTAATATACAATTGCACATGTAGGAGAGACTTAAAAGGGATATTGTTCTTAAAGCAAATGGACTACGGATGAGTAAGACAGTTGCTACAGCAGAAAATCTTCAGGTTGGTTTTTGCACAAGCAGATGATATTCTTGTATCTTTTAAAACATCTTGCAGACCTGTATGTTGTTTGAGTATAAAGTAATAAATGGGTTTACGGTTCTGGTCTTTATTTTTCTAATGCCTAAATTTTTTATGCACTAAATTTTTACGTGTTTTAGACGTGGATTGTGTCTGAAGTTCGGAGGCCTCTGCATAAATCATTCAGAATACTTGCACAGTCTTTGCAACACATACAGAAAACTGCACTGGAAACGAGTGGAAAAATTCAATCCACTGGGGGGCGGCAGCCTGCTTTCTTAAGAGCTTCAAGTCAAAGACTGTGCAGGTGAAGTGTTACTTACAGATTTAATAAAATCTGAGAAATGTGTCATTGTATTTAAAAATGTATCAGCTGACTTTACTTTTCGAAAATTTTGGATCCTTGAATTTAGTGTGTGATTGCTTTCTGTAATGCATTATAGCTTCATATTACCCTTCAGCTGAATTTATATGAAAATGGATCACAGGGGCTTTAAAGATTCTGTGAATGGGTTTGTTGATGATGGTGGTTTGATTTTGAGTAATGACAGCATGGAGGATGTTACTATTGTCATCAACTCTAACGCAGAAAAATTTGTTGGCTCCCAGTATAGTAGCACATTGTTAATGCTACCGACCTTTGGAGGAGTGGGCTGTGCAAAAGCATCAACGCTTCTTCAGGTACTCGCCTAGATAACTTGTCTTGACCAAATATAAATATTCTATCAAATCATGGTTCATAAGGGAACTTCATCAACATTGCTAAGTGTCTCTGTGGTTATGCAGGATGTACCCCTAGCTGTGCTTCTTCATTTTCCAAGGGAGCACCGATCAGATTGGGCTGACTATGCCGTTAATGCGTACTTTGCTGCATCTCTAAAAGCAAGTCTGTGTACTATTACCTATGCTAGACCTGGTGGTTTTTCTGGCACTACGGTTATTTTGCCACTCACTTATACCGTGAAACATGAAGAGGTAGACAACACTTATTTTATCAAGTTCATGTTTGAAGAACATATTCTTCATTTTCTTTGGAATTAACCAGTATGACTCTGATTGTTTTTCTGTTAGTTTTTCGAGGTCGTCCGGCCGGAAGGTCATGCCTTTTCCCCAGAGGACATGGCTTTGTCACGAGATATGTATTTACTGCAGGTTAGCTTATCTTTCGAATCTAAAAATTTTAATCGACCATTAGCTTGGATTAGAGCACTCACATCTGAGTCCCCATCTCTATATTTATAGGGTAATTAATCAGTTTGAGTTCAAATGGTTGCTCCATCTGAGTCTGCATTTTGGGGTTTTAATTTTAGGGACTAGATTTCAGTCCCCATTTTTACAGAATACTGTACACCCCGGATCCCCATCTCCAAATACACTTTTGCTTGCTTTTAATATATTAAATTGTAGTTGTAGTTAAAATTGTAAGTGAAAGAGAGAGAAAGAAGTAATATAAAAAAGAATATAGGGATATGGGGATGGAAAATGGGATGTAGAAAATTTTTGATAATTTTGGGGATTTACTATTTTTAGTAAGTTTTTGAGGATGGGGAAAGGGGGCCGGTTGGGAATGCTCTTATAACTGATTCTTTATATCTTGCGTGGATTTTTACTTAAATAATATACAACAGCTTTGCAGTGGGATTGATGATAATGCTGCAGGTGGCTGTGCACAGTTTGTCTTTGCACCTATTGACAAAACCTGTGCTGTTGATGCGCTTTTGCTGCCATCTGGTTTTTTGTGTGATACCACTGGATCCTAAATCAGTTCAGTGACATATCTGACTTAGAACCATTGGTTTTTTGATCAAATTGTCATTTAATCTCTCTAAAAAGGCTCTCACAGGAAGAGCTAGATCAACTTTATGTATTTCTCCCTACTAAGAGTGTGTTCATCTTTTTATAGTGGCAGGAACAGCCTAGTGCGGATAGGAGATTGGATTTGGTTTCTACACTTGAAATGAGATCTGGGGGTGCATGCCCCTATGGTGAAGCTGATTTAAGCAATTGTAATCTTCACCCTGAGCTCACTATTGCATTCCAGTGCACTTGTGAGAATCACTTAGGGTATAATAAAGCTGTTATTGCTCGTCATTATGTCCGTAGTCTTATGGGATCCATACAGATTAACACCCATATGGGGTCAAAACAACTATCTGGTTGCAACGGCTATTGGACCCTGTTGCTCTGGATTTGCAGGACCTGTAGGTAATAACCACATCTATACTACTATGATACTATCTATACAACCAAAGGTCTATGATTCAAATTTCATACCAAAAATGTAATATTTATATTGTTAACCATAAGGATACTAAAAAGATTTAAGATTCGATAACCGTCGTGAACATGTTAAAATAAAGACTTTAATATAATAGGATCGGAACCAAAAAAACTAATTAATTTTAAACTTAATATAATTATTTGATTTTCCTCTTAGGGTTTTTCCTCTTATATAATTATCAGATTTTCCTCTTAGGATTTTTTGTTTAATTGCATTTGCTTATCTACCAGCAGGGTATGTGTTTGGAGCATGAGCAGAGTGAAAGTCATAGCCTGGAAGGTTCTTAACGACGATAATTCCTTTTCAGGCTTTTACTATCCTGAACTGGTCCTCCTTTTGATGTTCTAACCGCTATCTAGTTCTACCAGCTATAGATATATTTGTCTTTGGCTTTTATTAAACTCTTTATGTTTGCGTAAGAGACACCATCAGTTAACATTTATGCCTTGGTATGGTATTAACATATGTAATGTCAGGTAAATGTGTCATATTGGGGTAAAGGTTGGAAACCTGGTGAACTTATATGAGTAGTGCCTATGCAGGACTTCTACATATACATTCCCTGATGCTCTGTATAGTTTAGAGTTTGATTCGCTTGCCTAATGTTTAAAGGGTTTTGGTCCCTGACAATCATTTGTCAGGGACGGCTTATCTAACAATCGGTTTTTAAACCGTTGGATCGTTGTCCAACGGCCCCCCTGGATAGCCTATCCGCGGAAAATTATAGCGGACAGTAATTTTTTTTTTTTTTTTAATCTCAGCCGATCCAACGGCTGTGGAACCGATTGTTCAATAAGTGGTCCCTGACAAACAATTGTCGGGGACCAGGACCCATGTTTAAAATGCAAAAGTTGGTGAAACAAGTATTAGTAACCGTATTTCCATACGCTTTGTTCTAAACCATATCAGATGACTGATGACTGGTCTTCTTTAAAAAGACATTGCTTGTCGTCCCACAATATTTTTGTTAGGAAGTAGAAGACCCCTTTATTTGAAAAAAAGAAAAAGAAAGAGCAGCACTAGAAAATTGTGGTTGAACTTTGCTTATAGTTAGAAAGATCAACTAACAGCTTAAATAGAATTTTTTTGTCAATTTATTAAAACATGCGGAGTTCGTTACATTTATGTGAATGTAATCAGTTAAAATATGATAACTCACTTTTTTGAAAATTTTTTAGAAATTTTTTTGGGACCTCAAAAATTACTCATATTTTAAAAAATAAATATAGTCGCAATTGTTGTGCACATGGTGCATGTCAAACATAGATGCAAATAATTGTTATTTAACAATTTATCCTATTGATAATTATATATGTTGTATTTGGTTGAGGTGAATAGAATGAAATGGATGAAAGTAAAGTAATGTAGTAGAGATTCGCTGACGTTATAATTTTTTTTTTTTAAAAAGTTCGATATATAAATGGGAAATTCCAAATGATACCATTGTATAATTGGTTTTTCCATAATATACTATTCACTATTTTTTATTTCCAAATGTTACCGTACTACCATTGTACATTTGGTTTTTCCATGAAATATTACTCCGTCAGCCAAAATGTTAGTATCTGTATTTTTAAATGGTACCATCGTAAGTTAACTAGTGAATGGTATCACATGAAAAATGGTACCAAATGCAAAACTTATTTTATAATGGTACCAAATGGAATATTCCTATATATATTTATCTTATAGAAAAAAATGAGCATGAGATTGAACTCACATGTCACTATTAAAATGGTAATGATATGTAGCAGTACCACGTCATCAATGATGACATGACAGCGGTGAGTACAATGCTATTAATGTTGTGATTAGAGTTATAAGCCCGTTTGGTTTAGCTTAAAATTATTGCTTATGACTTAAAGTTACTTAAAATGATATGTGAAAAGTAACAAATTTTAAGTCAATATATGTTTAGATAATTTTACATCATGTATAATTTATGAGTTATTAAAAATATTAAAATAAAAATAAATCAAATGAGTTGTTCATTTGAATGATCATATTTTGTTCTATTAAAAAAAATTCAAAAAATATAAGTTGTTTAAAAAAAAATACCTTCTATCAACTTCTGATTTTATGATTTTTAAGTTGTTTTTTGAGTTTTAAATTATTTTTTGATTTATTACACAAATTGATAATTTTTAAGTTAAAAGTTAAAAACCACTTAAAGCTTGATGAATGCAATAAGAACCGGCTGCTAGCCGCAGCAGGGTGCTTTGCCCATGCTGCTATCCGCCACCAAAGCGCGTCTAAAGAAAAGGTCAAAGAGCGATCTTTGAACGCTATTACGCATCCTTACTCATAGTATAGTAAGGTAGGTTTGGGTATAGCAGTACTTGAACCTGCGATCATTAGGTTAAAAGCCCAATGCTCTACAAACTGAGCTATACACCCCAAAAAATATTTAATACTCCCTCCGTCCCAGCCAGTTCTTTACATGGCGGCTGGGCACGGAGGTCAAGGATAGTGGGTGTAAAGTGGGTGTAATATTGTTAAAATAAATGAGGTAGTGGGTGTAATAGTGATTTTATTGTTAAAATAAGTGAAGTAGTGGGTGTAATAGTGATTTTATTGTTAAAATAAGTTAAGTAGTGGGTGAAATAGTGTAAAGTATTGTTAAAATAAGTGAAGTAGTGGGTGTAATAGTGTTAAAACTTACTATTTTGGGTAATGTAAAGAAATGGTGGGACGGCCCAAAAAGGAAATTGTAAAGAAATGGATGGGACAGAGGGAGTAGCAAATAAGGATTGGTGCGGAAAAGAGGGCGGCCCCTTCGCTTAGAGCAACTTCAATAACGTTACCTAAATGGTTCCCTAAAATATATTAAAATAATGATTCCCTAAAATACGAGGAAGCAAAAAATTATTTTACTCCAATGGTGTTACCTATATTTATTCCCTATACTTTAAATATTATATTTAAAGAATATTTTAGATATATATCTTACATATTTTTAATATGTAGCATGGTTGGAGATGATACAACCTAAATTGCTTACCTATAATGATGTGACATGTTTTAGGGGTTGGTAATGGATCCCCAAATGTAGGGAACCATTTTCTCTCACCTAAAAATTTTAGGTAAGGATGATTGTGGTTGGAGTTGGTTTTTTGGAAAAAATCCCTAAATACATCCAGGTGGCAAAAATATTGGTTAGGAATATGGTGGGTTGGAGATGCTCTTAGATAGCAAAGCCGCCTTCAGCCCCTCTTCTTCTCATAATGTGAAAGGGCGCGGCTCTGTATGAGGGTCGTACTGCAGAGCAAGCGAAGAAAACTCTTATCTCTATAAATTCGAACTCCTATATTCTACTTTCAATAGAACTTTTAATCATATGCTTTATAAATACTTATTCTACTTACAATAGAACTTCTAATCTCTTCACCACTATAAATTCGAACACCTATTCTACTTCTAATATGTTAAATGATATTTTTATATTTATAAGTGTTTAAAATTCTAAAATTCTAGAGAATTAGAAAAATAGATTGAGACGATCTTAGAGCGCCACCTAAACTCCCGCGTACCCTCCTTTATATATATATATATATATATATATATATATATATATATATATATATATATATATATATATATATATATATATATATATATATATATATATATATATATAGGGGGCTACTCCAATACAAACCTCCTTAAAATACAAACCTACAAACCAAGCATAATCTAATATTTCAAGCTAATCTAATGACCAAACTATGGGTACCCCAATACAAAAAATGCTTAAAATAATTGGCTCTATCCTACAAAAAAATAAAAAAATAAAAAAATCACTGTTCACGTGATGACGTGGCAGTGGATTTCACTGGTTAACGGTGCTTCGCACCTTCTTGTACGGCGCTTCGCGCCTTTATCATTCTAAAGTTGTAAGGAATGGCAATCAATGGTAAAGGCAATAGACGATTGACGGGTGTGTCGAGAGCCTTCGGCCCTCATGACTATCTAACTCATCCGTTTACTGTCTTAAATGCTTCGCATTTCCACGGCAAGATTTTTTTTTTTTGAATTTTTTTTTTTGTTGGATAGATCCAATTATTTTAAGCATCTTTCGTGAAGGTACTCTTAGCGAAAACCTTAGAATAGATGAAATATAATTAATTTAGTGTTGGTTTGTAGGTTTGTATTTTAAGAGTGGTTTGTATTTGAGCACTTGCCTATATATATATATTGAAAACATAAGGTTGCGTGCCAAACATGTTCATAGTGCAGTCATAATTGGGTATTCTATCTCTAAATTTCGTACGGGATGTATTATGATTTATGACTTGTATATTTTATTTTAATAATAATCATTATAATTTTTAATTTATATTTTTGGAAGGCGGTGATTTTTTATTTGAAAATATTAACCAACCAACTAAATAAATTTCTATATATTTATACTCCAATATATTTATAGTATACATAAGGATATAATTATAATTTTTTTAAATAAATATTAAAATCACTAATATATTTTTTTCATTAAATTTAATATGAAGAATAATAAACCATATTTGATATATTTTTTTCTAAATTAATGCTCACACAGTCACACTCAACAAAACTTGTAAGTAAATAATTTATGCTAATAACTTTACTTATTGTTGAGCTAATTCTTGATTGAACACACAAAACTGCAATCAAAATACACACAACTCTAGTTCTCTCGCTAGGTAATGCTGCTCGCCCTCCTTTCATCATTTCTATATTTTATGCTCTTTTTTTTATTATTTGATAACAACTAATTTACGTATATTCGTAGAATCATTGAGTGTTATCGGGTGTGTTTTGATTTTCTGTATTGTAATTAGTGATGCCCACAAATTCAGTTTTGTCTTTTATGATTACTTTGTAGTTATGATTCTTTAGATTTGAGTTTTGAGTTGGAAGTGTTTGATAGAAGTCCCCTGTGAAGTGTTCTATGTACTTGTTGGACACATAATGTTTATTAACCATACAGATTTTTTAGATAATAATGTTCGTTTTCTCATAAGGTCTCGTGTCCTTCGACTAGTCAAGGTGAACCTAGTAAGGTTAGCACATTTATTTATTGGGAATACAGGATTCTTGATTCTGCACATTTATTACACTCATTGCAACCCACAAAGTTTGGCATATGCCATGGTGGCTCACAAGGTAGAGAAGCACAAGAGAAACAATAGAGGTGGGGAAGACTGTTGCCTAAAAACAAGACCAAAAGAAATAGGGTTAGGAGTTTAGGCTCTTTAATTCCGACCCTTGATTTCTCTTAATGATGAACTCCCTAAATAGGGATTGTGTATTATTAACTATTAGATGTGTTTCTAGTATAAATCTGATAGGGGCCAGTATTGAGATCATAATATATTGTCTTCCAGGTAGTTATTTAATCCCATGTACATATTTAGCAGGAAAGACGGTTATATTCCAATGTTCTTTTTTTTTTTTTAGTATGGGATGAAAAACCTGGGTGACAATTTGTGGGTCCGTTCCACGCCTTCTTACTATGATCTGAGATTATTGTATCCAGAGTTTGACTTGGTTTCCAAATTCCCATCTCTTTTGTGGTTAAGATACTAGGTTAGTAATTTACTGTGGAAATCAACTTATTTTCTAAGTTTTTTGGTCCTAATATGCTTGTATCAGTTCACTGTTATTTTTTTTCCTGCATAAATTATGGTGCCATGTTAAGAACTATATTATGTTTTCATTTTTTAATTCTTATCAAAGTTGTTCTCTGTAGTCTGTACCACTCTACCAGCCATCTTCCTACAATATTATATTGTTAAAGACCAAGAGTTCTCTATGGACGAGAATTTTCAAGTTGATGTAGCTTTCAGTATCATAAGCTTCTTGCAAATCTATGTTGAATTTATTCAAGTTTTTAACTTTGGCATTTGTAGTGGCAACACTTACCGACTGCTTTGTCTTCCAGTTAATTGTTTAACTAATGTTCATATTAAGCAAACAACTCTACGTACCCAGATTAGTTTTATGTGTCAGCTTCCTTGTTCATTGCAAACTTTTCGACCTGCAATGCATGACTGCAGTCTCTGTAAATTATATGATGCATTAATTTTTTAACGGACTGACGATTTCATGATATGGATTTTCAGGTGGTGAAGGTTGAGGCTGAGCCTGCTCTACTGCTTTAAAATGCACTACGCAGGCAGTTACAATTGTTGCATTACTCTTTTCGCTCTTGGTTTTATCGTCAGCATCCTACCATTTTGTCACGGAGACTTGTTAGTCTAGTTTGGACCTTGTGTGCTGTATTTTCATTGTTACTTTTATTAACCCACAAACATTCCATGGCTGTGTGTGTTCTGTATCTCATTTTAAAAATTGTGCAGAATCAGAAGGGCACTGATTGTCGGAGAGGAGCTGCAGAAGGAAACTTTGCCATTGCAAAGTGGTTCCTGCCTTTACCAGATCAATGGTTTAAAATCACAAACGTGGTATGAAGTGAAGATATCATATCCAGCTTCTGTATGTGTAGAACTTATAGTATAGTTTTTTCTTTCCAACATTTTTAGGACTGCTTAATCTCATTTTCAATAGCTTAACAGATTCCTGCTAGCTTTGCTATTCAACTAAAGCGAGGTGATTCTAATTTAGAACTGAAACAACAAAGAAAACTACTCAACACTGAGAAGCTGATATTCGAGAGTGGTGATGTGAAATTGCTTAGTGAGCAGGTCTGCCTTCAGCCTTTGACTGTCTCTTAACTATTCTTTTTTGTGTCTGAGGAACTCTATTGTGACTTTACATAGGGTGGTACATTCGTGCTGGTTACTGTAGAGCCTGAAGGGGTTGTTGCAATTCCACATGTACAAGAGAGGGAAGAAATCATTTATAATATAGGTATTCATCCATTTTCTTATATCTGAATTCTGACTACAGAAATTACATGTACATTTCTGACTTACATGCTTCAGATGAAAATCATAGCAAAATTTGTTTAAACATTAAGTTATCTTCAATTGTGTTGAAGTATCTAGTTTCCATTATTAAAGACACAAACATGATTTCATCTTCCAAGTTATGCATCTTGTCTGTCATCTACAAATCTGTTCCTGGGAGACATTTGCCATGCATTTTGTATCAGGTAATATTTCCCTTATCTATAGACTGGTGAAAATGATTATTCGTGTGTATAATTTTTTTTTAATTTCTGTTCCCTGAAAAAAACAGAGGTTTTAACCCCACTTAATCTGATTTAAGGAAAAACATCTGCCTAGTTAGATTTGGTTCACTTTTGACAGTACCTAATAGTGTAGTATTTGCTTCATGTAAAATTCCTACCACAGAAGATACCTTTTTTGTTAAACTTGATAATAGAGTCTTTAGTCTTGCACTTGCAAAATCTGCCTAACCTCTTGGATAGCAATTGTACATATTTTTCAGCTGTTCATGTATTTATTCATTTTGAAGAACTATCTGGTGTTATATGAAATACTTTCTCGATTTATGCTCCTACTTGAGTTCCATCATATGTAGTTATGGGCACTTCAGGAGAGTATTAAAGGCAGTAATTTGTCACTTGTTGTCGTATTTGTATCATCCATGGGGCAAACTATAAGTAATACTAAGCATCGTATTTGCATTACGAGCACCTAAGCAATTTCCTTGATTTCTCATCACCCAAGTAGGTACCTAGTTAGGTTCATTTCTAAATTATTTTGTCCAGATAATTAATAGGCTTGTTTTGGTGATTCAATGGGGCTGTGCTTTACTTCTTTGGCAGTTTCTTTTCAGAAAAAGCAATTTAATACTCAAAATTTCTTATCCGGAGCCAACTTTCAAGAAACCGCCGATGTCTAGTAAAAGCAGTTCTCTAGGATTGTGTGGATTGGTTGAAAGGCTTTAAGAAGAGTGTTGTTCTGGAGGGATGATACAATTAATTACGGTCTACCAACTTTCGAGGATTAGTACTGATTCAAATGTTAGACACTCATGGCATCACTAACAATTATATGACTTAAGCTGCACTACTAAGGCAAATCATTTACTATTTACTTTCATCTTAGACATTTTTGCGGTCCTCTACTCAGAGATTAAGATTCACTATTTACTGAATCAATAAATTTTGCCTACGATGCACATAATGTTGCTTCTCTGGTTATAATCTCTTATACTTGGGTATTTTCATTTTGGCAGTTTGTGATGAGCTATTGTTAGGAATCCCACACAAAGCCTGGTGGGTAGTAATCCTGGTAGTCATTTGTTTAGGGTTGGCAGCTGTAGTTCCATATTTTATTCCATCATATCTGCTGCAAAAGGATCCGAGTCCACAACTAATCAAAGACATTACTTCTAAGGATTCTTGATCAAATTTTGTTGAGCATTTAAGATTAGTGCACAAGGTGAATGCTCCTGAACTAGCATTAGAGACGTTCCCTAACTCTGTAAGCTAAACTTGTACCAATTACTCAGTAATGCTAACGCTGTTGTTCAGCTTATAGTTGTAATTTCCTTATTTCTCCTTTCTAAGAGAGGAAATCTCATATGGCATTCAAAGTTGTACTATTGTTTATTTGTATGGCCAGTAAAAGTTATATTGGTTTCAAGGATACCCGGGGAAAAGATCTTCGTACGACGGTAACTTTAATTTTCTGAAAACAACTACTGTATGAAAAATAAGGGTAATATAAGGGTACATCGGGACCAACTCTCACCCCCCAAACTAACTTGTTGAAACAAATTTAACCGTAACATGTGCAACAATGAATTTACAAACAGCTATTCAGTCATGGAAAACAATTGTTCTGAAATATTATCCCCTGGTGAATAGCAGTATACCACTCTCTGCTTTAAGGACATTATTGGAGCCTGGAGGCAGAGGGAATAGTTTTCAAGACAAGTAATATTCTAATACCTGCAATGCACCCTGAAGCCATCTCTGGTGCCTTCACATGACACCCTTACCTCTTCACACACTTCGAGGTGGAATGGTAACCCTATCATCATGCCTTGTGTCCATCTTTCTCACCAACCTAGACATTTCTTCCCTCTATATATACGCACTCATTCCCTCGTATCATCCCATCACATTCACATCTTTATTCAACTGATTAAAAGCCGTCTAACACATGGATCAAAGAAAGGCAATGAGCCAGGTTCACCATGGAGGATCACCTCAGAATTCGCACCAGACAGTCAAGTTCCTGGCCGCTGCAACATTTGGAGCTGCATTAGTAGCCCTGGCCGGGCTAACCTTAACCGGGACAGTGCTAGCCATTGTCATTGCCACCCCTGTTCTAGTTTTGTTTAGCCCAATCTTGGTCCCAGCTGGAATAATGGTGTGCTTGGTGACTGCTGGCTTCTTGTTTTCTGGTACGTGCGGGGTGGCAGCGGTTTCCTTGTTGTCGTGGATATATAACTATGTAGCCGGAAAACATCCACCAGGTTCTGACCACTTGGACTATGCAAGGTCAAGAATTGCAAACAAGGCTAGGGACATGAAGGAGAGGGCTCAAGAATATGGGAACTATGTACAACAAAAGGCTACAGAGGCTACACAACCCCAAACCCAAGCTTAGGATGCTTTTTAAGCTCTCAATCTAGCTCTGTAGTGCGAGTGTGTGTGTCTGTTTTCTTTTTTTAATCCAAGTGCATGGTAGATGCATTGGTATGCACGCGTTTAGTGCTTTGTTGGGAGTCTTGAGCTTTGTTTTGGGGGGCTGATAATAAACTCCTATGTGTTTAGTGCACCTGAGAATAAAAGTTAGCAGTGTTTAAATTTTTAATTTCGTACATTTAAGTAATCAGATGTAACATGGTTTATATTGTTGGACTATTACTCCATTAATTAATAACACATTTATACAAATAAAAAAAAATATTATAAAATTTTATTTATATTCTAATTTTACCAAAACAGTTTTTTAATAAATAAATATTGAATCTAACAAAAAATTAATATCAAATATAACATATAAATAATTTATTGGTACAAAAAATATATGTATGATTCTACTGTGTATTGGATTTTATGTAATATGTGAATTTTAACTTTAGATGAAGTTTTACGTTGAATTCGACTTGTTAAGTCTAGTTATCGTTAAATTATGATTTTAATTTTTATAAATTTTTATAAATTATGATTTTTAAAAAATAAAATATTATGATAATAATTTTTATATAAAATATTTCTTTTATAACGCAACTCTGTGTAATTGATATTAAGAATAATGGATGTTTCATATCTTCCTGCTAAAACATAAAGGCTACAGATTTTAATGTGAATCATTACTTGTGATTCGAAGAGTTAACCCTATATCAAACTGTTTCCCACGTAAACGTAATTTTTGGGTTAACTAATATTTTATTTTCAAGATCTCATATTACTTTTAATTCCTTTTATTACTGTCGTTAAACACTTAAATTGTCATTTTCGATTTTCACTGGTCATCCAAATTTTTCTCGAATTTATATACGTAACACCCTTCATTTTTCATTTTTCATTTTTCAGTTCTAATTTACCATTCAAACAACCTTGTACAAATTTTATTATGGTTGCAAACGCAATTAGAATGATTAAGATCCAAAATACACATAGCATAATTTAATCAATTCAACAAAATGTTTAGAATTACCTACCTTTTTAGCTAGAGTTTCACAAAAAATCAAATATTAAAACTCATTAAATTAAATTTGAAAAAAATAGAGCGTCATGAGATAGCTCAAGAGTTTTAAGAACATATATTCAAATTTAAGGCGTATAAGTTTATTTATTAAAAAAAACTTGAAAATATTAAATAAAAAAAGGTCCGAGAAAATTCAATCAAGACGTACTCGAAGTACAATATTTTTGATAAAAAATGATCTGGTCTAAAATTTGAAAAATACTTGTTGAAGCTCCACTAGAAACTATTCGCAAGAGAATGAGTTCACAACTACTAGTATGTTTGGATATTTTAAATTGATTAATTTTTAATTTAAATTGAATAAGTATATATAAATAATTAATAGAATAATGCTTATAAGTTATATGGGTGTTTGAAAAAAATTATTATTATTTTTTTTTGACGAAATGCAGAAGATTATATTACTGAAACAAACCAATAAAACAACGGGACAAACCCCCGACTGTCAATACAACCAGGTTAAAAAACAAATAAATTGTTTGCTGATTGTTTAACAAACTGAACTTAAAAGTTCTTGAAGCTAAAAACAAATTCGAAGGCATCCGAAGCGATCCAAACTGCTCCAACATCCCTGAAAGCAGCGGTATTACAATTGACCACATCACATAAGAACCGTTGATACCCCAGTGTTCGGAAGCCTCAGTTCCATAAGTTAGAGGAACGACACTCCATCTATCTACATGCCAGATACCAGCTATAGACATGCCGAAAATGGGAACCCCTAAAGGCTGAGCAATACCCCAGCTATCTACATGCCGGATACCAGCTATAGACATGCCGAAAGTGAAAATCTTCAACAGATGACGAACAATCTTTGGTTGTGAGTGGTGAGCTCTTGCAATAATCGTTAGCTTCCCAGCTTCGATGCAGACTTTCCGAATCCCCAAAACATTAGCAAAATTATTCTCAGCAGATCTGATCTGTTATAGATCTTAAAATCCAAAAACAAAACTCTCACGAGGAGAGACAAACTCTCATAAAGAGAGACAAATAAATCCAATACATTCAATATTAAATAAATTATTTCTCAAAATTTTTTTATTTAATTAATTTATAAATTATTTTAATTAATAAAAATTTGAAAACAAATGCATCAATATTTTAAATATGTTAATATTTATTGAGAATGGTGGTTCTAAGATCACCCTCGGATAGTACCTACTACCTAACGTTATAAAATTCCATATAAATGTAAAAGGTTAGGTTTATAAATTTAAGTTTGAACTTTCCAAATTTAAAAAATGCTAATAAATTTGTAAGTTTATATTTTAAATAATGCCATTAACTTGAGATCAATCATAGATCCATTTTCTCATTTCATTGTTAATTTTGGGGTTCAATTTAGTTCAATTGAATTTAAGGATCCAGTAGAGTTATGATTGGATAAAATAGCATGTGAAATGGATCCGGATAGGTTGAGGACTACAGAATGGATTCAGGTCGTCAGAAAAGATTCAGGTTTTGTATGCGAATAATTTTATACAATGAGAATTATAGTATGATTAAGTTTTCTATTTTTTAAGAGCAAGTTATGAACGTCAATTTATTATTGGAATGTATTTTTTGTACGCAAATATCCTTAAATACTTCTAAAATAACTGGTAAAGACATTCCTAATCGAACTAGAACATGAATTTTACTTGGCATAGGTAACCTATTCGTTGTTGGCTCTTTAGTACAGGGGAACCAATTTCGAGCAACATATTTTATTTTTTGCCAAGTAATTTTACGCAAATTATAAATTGCATGCAGCAACATGATTTCAAGTTTCAACTACACAGATGATATTCAATATTTTTCTCAAGAAATTATCCGCCTTATAACAAACCAAACTAAACCAAACCAAACATACCCAGTATATCCCGCTCAGAGCAGGGTCTGGGGAGGATAAGTTGTATGCAGACCATGCCCCCGCTTTTTAAGGCGGGGAGACTGTTTCCGTGAAGACCCTCGGCTACGTGCACGACAAATACGGTGTGTGATATATACACAGAAATCCAAATGGTACGAAAATGTTCAAAGCAATACCTGAGCCCATGGCGTTCTCCACATGGGACCTACCCGCCTGCTTGTGATTATGTTACTCAAGTCCTCATGTGCTCCGCTCTACCAGCTTGTGAGAATAGCTCTGGTCGGGCCCCCTGCATAATAAACCACAAGCAAACGACAACAGACCAAACCAGCAGAGAAAAGACCGGTCAAAAAAAAAAAAAAAAAAAATTCTAAGATATTCTAAGATAAAGCTAACCGAGACAACCCAACTTTGAGGCTCTCCACAACAGAGCCGCTCCCTAAAAGAGAATCCACCACTCTGATATGACGCCTCCAAGAGCACCTGTCAGCTGTCATGGTCTCAACCAAGTTCAAGGCCTTCAGATCCATCCTAAGCTGCTCTTCCCACGACCTCCTCGGTCTGCCTCTCCTCCTCATTCCAACCACCGAAAGACTCTCGACCCTCCTCACTGGGGCTTCAGCCAACCTCCTACGGACGTGGCCGAACCATCTCAACCTCCCTTCCCTGACTTTCGCAGAAAGAGGCGCCACTTCAAGCTCGCTCCTAAACACCCCATTCGGGATTTTATCTAACATCATGCGCCTACACGACCACCGCAGCATCCTCATTTCAGCCGCTTCCAACTTTCTTTCGAGGTCCTTCTTCGCCGCCCAACACTCAGAACCGTATAGCATCGCAGGCCGGATAGCCACTCTATAGAATTTCCCTTTCAACTTTAAAGGGACCTTCTTGTCGCACATCACCCCTGACGCTGCCCTCCACCTTAGCCACCCAGCCTTGATACGATGTTTGACATCGTCTTCAACCTCACCTTCCTTCTGGATGATCGAACCTAGATACTTGAACTTATCCGTACTACGTACGATCTGATCTTGAATCTTAACCTCCACTCCTCCCTCGCTGTCCTCACCACTGAAGTTACACCAAAGATACTCGGTTTTAGAACGGCTCATACGTAAGCCTTGGGACTCCAACGTAGATCTCCATAGTTCCAGCTTCTCGTTCACCTCTCCCCTCGACTCCGCCACTAACACGATATCATCAGCAAAGAGCATGCACCAAGGGACGGTATCTTGAATCCCTCGCGACATGACATCAAGGATGAGGGCGAAAAGAAGGGGACTTAGGGCCGACCCCTGATGAAGCCCTATCTCAACAGGGAAAAAACGGGAGTCACCCACTGGGGTCCTGACGCAAGAACTAGCTTGGGAGTACATGTCTTGAATCGCCCTAACGTACGACAACGCCACTCTCCTCTCCACAAACAAGGCTCTTCCAAATAGCTTCACGGGGGATGCTATGATCAACACAACTCCGAAAGGTTCTGCCACAATTCCTGCCGTTGAAGGAAAAGTTGATATTGTTGTACTTACCTGTAAATAACAAACAGATTGCCGTTACATAAACTTTTATGTTGGTATTGCAAACACATAATTTTTGAGAAAAGAAAATTTCTGACAGATTACCTTTTCTGGCTTCATCCAACGTTTTAGTTCCTTGATTGCCAGTTTACATGAATTTCTGAGCAAACAAATCTGCATGATCAGAATAAAAGGCCTCAGTTAGGACATCAAAGATTTCATCAGATATCACAGATAAATTCTTATACTAGAAGCAGCTGCAAGCAATGGTGGCTTCTTCCACATCCCTGAAACTCTGTAAGCTTCATCACAGTCCTATTCAATATGAGGTGATGTAAGAATTTTTCACGATCTTACATAATGAAGCCTTTTATTAATGTTAAACAAGACTCACTGACATGTTTTAAAGAAAGGGAGCTTAAGCATTGCTACTTTCCCGGTATTACTAACATTTAACATCTGCATCCTATAACTTCAAAGATGTAATAACACTGGTATAATAATTCCAGTTTAAACGTCCCTTGGTTCCTATAAGTACAACCAGGTTGCATGTTCCCGAGATAGAGTTAACCTTTGAGTCCGCTTCTGAACCTATAAACAGCTAAATGCTGGGAAAGAAATATAAGAGTACCAACCCTTAGCACATATAACAACAATAAAATTCTGTTACAGAAAATTTTCGTTGGAAATACATATTGTTCTCATAACGGTTTATTTATTTATAAATAAATTCATATATCCCAGATAATGGGACAAAATGATCATCAGTTACTCCATGGAAAGTGGTTTTATATAACATGAGCATGAATTTCGAAGCAGAGAGATAGACTTCATGAATAAAGGACTCAAATTCTGGTTTAGCGAGATCAGAGTGAAGAGCATTGACAATCTCCGTCTCGTGACACCTAGTAATTTCGAGAATTTTATTCGACTGAGAAATTCTCCATTAATAGCTCTTTGTTTTACCACTACTAAACGTCTCTCTCAGGCCCTTCACCATCAACTCTGCAGACTCTGCATCAAACACCTTCTTTGTCGTCATTATCGATCCGTAAATCCTCTAGCAATATGCAAATATAGTTGTGCTTATGATGTTCTCTACCTCTAACAAGTAACTATCAGTGAAATGATAGTGGTAGAAGAAATATAGCTGTTATGGGAGTACTGAGTAGTAAGAAATAGGTTTGAATAAATTTTAAAGTCAAGTTTGGTGACAACGGAATATGTTAATGATTAAAAATGAAACAAGAGTACATAGGAAATAATTGTAACAAGATTTTTTTGATAATTACTATGGTTGTTCAGACCTTATTTCTAGATGTTTTTACAAAACTGAATTACCAAAATGCACAGTTGTGTCTTGTGGACTTTTAAGTAAGACTTTTGCTGGCTCTGAAGTGAACTTGCAGAATTTTTCAGAGGTCAAGATATAATTATTGCCTTGTTTAATTTGTCACTACTTTTTATTTTGTTTAATTACCAAATTTATATTTTAAAGAATCTGAGTTAGGATCATCCGATAAATACTTAATGGCTTGTTTGGTAACTTGGAATTCATTTGAATTTCTGGAATTGACCAAATTTAGTGTTTGGTAAGATTAAAAAATTTGGAATTGGAATTGATGAATTCCATACCAATTCAATATTAACTATTTTTTTGTAATTTGAAATTACAAGTGAAAGATAGTCATTTGAAATTCTTCTCCACCAAAATACATGAGCATCACTTTTTTATTTGGAATTTTTTTAGAGAAATAGTTTTTCTCGGGAAATTTTTTCTTTGAAAAATTATTTTCGAGGAAAATTTTCTCGAGAAATTTTTAGAAATTATTTTCCGGGAAACATTTTTAGAGATTTTTTTCTTTTCCCGGGAAAATTTTCTCGAGGAATTTTTTTGGGAAATTTAGGAATTTTTCCCGAGGGATTTTTTTTCTGGAAAATTGTTTTCGAGAACTTTTATTTTGGGAAAAGTTTCTCGAGAAAATTTTTCCCGGGAAAAGTTTCTCGAGAAAATTTTTCCCGGGAAAATTTTCTCGAGAAATTTTTCTCGGGAAAATTTCCTCGAGAAATTTTTTCCGGGAAATTTTTCTCGAGAAATTTTTTTCCGGGAAAATTTTCTCGAGAAATTTTTTTCCCGGAAAATTTTCTCGAGAAATTTTTTCCGGGAAATTTTTCTCGAGAAATTTTTTTCCGGGAAAATTTTCTCGAGAAAATTTTTTTCGGGAAAATTTTCTCGAGAAATTTTTTTCCCGGAAAATTTTCCCGAGAAATTTTTTCCGGGAAATTTTTCTCGAGAAATTTTTTTTCGGGAAAATTTTCTCCAGAAATTTTTTCCGGGAAATTTTTTTTCGGGAAAATTTTCTCGAGAAATTTTTTTAGGGAAAATTTTCTCGAGAAATTTTTTTCCCGGAAAATTTTCCCGAGAAATTTTTTCCGGGAAAATTTTCTCGAGAAATTTTTTCCGGGAATTTTTCTGGAGAAATTTTTTTCCGGGAAAATTTTCTCGAGAAATTTTTTCCGGGAAATTTTCCTCGAGAAATTTTTTTCTGGTAAATCATTTTTCGGGAAAATTTTCTCGAGAAATTTTTTTTTCGGAGAAAATTTTTTCGAGATACTTTTTTTTTGGAAAAATTTCTCGAGAAAGAAATTTTTAAAGCAAAAAATTTTCAAATTTTAAAATTTCTGAATTTGAAATTCTCATACTTACCAAACAAAGAATTTGAAATTGAAATCATGGATTTCAAATTTTGGAATTGAAATCATGGATTTCAAATGAAATTGTAGTTCCCAAACGCCACCTAAAGTAATTCACAACATTGCATGGATCAAGTCCACAAAATAAAAATTTGTATAGTTGGTTTTAGTGTTTTAAATCTTCTACACACATGAACAATGCTATCAAAATCTTGGTGTTCTAGTAAACTTTATATACATAAAAAGTCGATTCTATAGGCTCACTTTTTAAATTTTAACTGTTTAACATGCATCATGTACTACAACATTGCAAAATAATACCAATGGTGATTCAATAAAAACTATAACAGGATGTGGTGGTTTGATTAATCAATACAGGTAAGCACAAAACAGAATGTAGTCATGTAATCAGTAAGTACTATCCCAATGGGTAAGGTTGGATATCCTGATGTTTGGACCAAACAATCATTCTATAACTTAAATGCTCATCTCAGGTGCATTTTAAGCTTTTTCAATATAAAGTTCAAGAAATACATCTTTAGAGGATGAGTGGATGACACTGAAATTTTCTCAGGGCATTTATAAATTTTTGCATATACAGTTCTTTAAACTTCATTTGTTTCAATCATGTAATTATATAATTGTATGGTGATTTATTTCATGTTATGGAGGTTAGTAGTACACACAAGAAGGTTTACTGTGCCTTCAATTCTGGTATATTCTACCCAGAATTACATCTGGCCCATCCAATGCCGAGGATCATTGTCTTCTCTTTATTTTGCGCCCTAACCACAGATTGTTTTGGATGATTAGATGTCAGGTATATAAAAATTTGGGCTGCTTTCTCGGGAAAAAAAGAAGTTGGGCTGTTAATATGCTTCATTTTTCTTTGGACTCCCCTGAACTCTCCAACAATGTATAGTATGCTAGGGCAAGGAATAAATTGGAGTAAGAAATATAACATGAAACAAGAAATTGATGCCAAAATTGTTGATTTGTCAGGTTATTCTGTTCTGTCCTAGACTCCTCTTCAAGTAGATAACTTGGTGCTTTTGTGTGTCCAGTAGTAATAGCAGATTGACAAACAAAGCAACTTTACAGCTCATGAATGGGCTTAGTTTCTTCCAAAACTATGCAAGTCGAATAACTGAATGTTTCGTAAATATTAGCTTCGAAATATTAATGTCTTAAGATACTAGTTCTAAAAATGCAATTGCCTAAAACAATCTAGGTGTGAAGGTTTACTTCGATGGCATAAGTCCTGTTGCAGTGCTTGTGATCCCTCTGAGAATCAGCAGGAAGACCAATGACAACTACCTGTTCCTCCTGATGAACTTTGGTGCTCCTTTTTTCTGCTGGCATCTTCTGTTAGCCTTGTAAGAGGAACTATATGCACTTTATTTGAGCATAAAATATTTATATAAAATGAAGTTTAAGAGCAAGATATATACCAATGAGTTCATACACAATAATAGACAAAGCAGACACATTTACAGGATGATAATAGGTTGAACACCACCAATTTTCATTCGAGTTTCCCCTGATCAAACAATAATTCTCGTGCTTTCAGTAAGAACCGCTTCCCTTTTATTCCTTAAAATCCTCTTTCGGTATTGTGCAACTTTCCTCCAAGCAGCATCGACTAAATAATAGGTTAGAAACAGAAGGGAAACAAAAACCAATCCATCCCATGTCATCGCTGCAATTAAAACTGTCACAAATGTGCTGTTGTCGTGTCTATGTGGACCTGGAATAAAGCTTGTAACTGCTACTAGATAGGCCACCACCATTGACGAAACTATAATCCACATTGCTACCCGTAAAACCCGAATAAAGAGTACTCGTTTAGCAGATATACCAGTCACAAGCAAAAAAATTATACTTAAAGAAGCAATAAAAGATATGGTGTTAAATATCCAGAAGAATTTACTCATATGAGGATCGTAATGTTCTAGAATGGATTTTCCTGGTTCTATATTATGTCCAACACTTATTTTGGTTTCATTGGCATCCATACCGATAACACCACCAGGTGGGCTAACTGCTGCTTGATAAGCCATGGCAGCTATTACAGTTGCTGCCACGAGTAATGAGTCGCCTTTGTTTTGACCTTTCTTCTTTATAACGCTCCACTTCTTCACTTTTTTTAGTAACTTAGCTCTTTTGTTGCAGCGTGGTTCCTTTGATGTCCGAGCATTACTAGTAACTTCTGTAGCCAATTGGTGAGTTGTGTTCCCAAATTCTTTAGCTCTTAAAGCACCGTATGATATAAGTAGCTCCTTGATTTCAATGGTTTTCACATCTTTAGGCATTTCCTCTGTTATGTCTAGAGCTGTGAGACCATTTCCATTGACTTCATTTACTCTCATTTCGCTTCTAATGAGCAGGTACTTAACATGATGTGTTCGCTTCAGAGCTATTGCAGTGTGTAAAATCGTACTGCCACTTCCATCTTTGACATTTGTGAAATCCTCATCTATCATGTTTGATTCCATCAAAAGAATGAGAGGTTTCACACGATTATATACGACACACGAGTGAAGTATAGTTTCTCCGTGATCCAACGTGTAGCAACTTACCTCTGGCTTGGCTTCCAACAACTTGTTCATAGACTCGTATTGACCATTCATTATAGCAAGATGAAGAGGAGTTCTTCCATCCTCGTCTCGAACTAGACATGCACTTGGATCCTCTTGTAACAACAATTTCAAAATATTCACATAACCATTTGCAGATGCAAAATGAAGAGGTGAACGATATCCAACCAAGTAGCAAAGTTTGGATTATGTCGTAAAAGAGATTTCGCAAAGTCAAAGTGACCTAGCATGGCAGCTAGATGAAGGGGCGTTTGGTTAAGGCAAGAAGTGACTGAAACTCGGGCAAGAACAAGTTCATCTTCTCGCATCAACGCCTCCAAGGTCTCCACATCACCTTTCAAGGTTGCATCGTAAAGCTTCTTCTCTAGTATCTGAAAATTTTCCATTATCTTCAGTCAAAGAGAGGGTGGCCAAGAGCTTATAGCTATTCTCCACATGGTTGGAAGCTATTTTCTGATTGATAACAAGTGCCCAAGAGAGACCGGTGTGTTTACTTGACTTTGACTTGTGTAGTTGTGTGGCTTATAGTCCTTTACTAATTGGCAGAACCATTATTTTGATTTGCTTTTTTTTTTTTCCTAAGTTTCATAGTATATAACTTCACTATTAAATTAAATTAATATTTAATATTATTATTTTAATTAATTAAATTTACATAACTTCATTCTGGTAATAAAAGAGTAGTTATATTATTAATTGTATTTATTATAAATAATTTTTAAATATTAATTAAAGGAGGTCTAAGTTTTATGTAATACTATATTCCTGACTTTTATTTCAATTTTTAGTTAATTGACTCATAGTATATAATTTCATTATTGAATTAAATTATTATATAACATTACAATTTTAATTAATTAAATTAATTAATATTTAGTGGCATACCGCGACCGCGGTATTCATGGCATATCATTAAAAGGGGGTTTCTGCTTTTAATAAAGAGTATAGATTTTATTGTTAAAATTTTAAGTTGTATATAAGTTTTTATTATTAAAATTAATTTTTAACTTTATAAATCTCTTGAATATAATTATTATTGTAATTTTTTATTTTAATTGTTGTTTTAAAATACATACGTAAATATTAAAATATTATGTATAAGTAGTTTTTTTTTAACTTTTATTTAGTAGAAAGTGTAAAATTTATCCAATCATGTAAACTTTTTTCGATTTTTATACAAAATTTTCTATACTTAAGTGTTTTCCAGATTTTATGTAATTTTTAACTCTATAGCTTATAACTCGTGTGATGATGGACGAATAATTTTTTAAATATTTTTTATCTTATTACCCATATTTTTAAATATATATTTTTAATTAGTAGGAAAAAAATATATAATAATAAAATATTATAACAAATTTTGATAGTATGGTTATAATATAGATATTTTGCTTCATATTAATCCTCATTAGCCTTGTTTTATGATACTTTGGTCCTATATAAATAATTTTAATTGTTATTTAACTCATACAGATGCTAAGTGGATATTTTCTATGTTTGTAGGAGATTCCAAAGGAGCAAGGTGTTGGGGGACAAGAAGGTATGTTGAAAGGAGACAAAAATTAGAGGAAATGGGTCCTGAGCTTAGGCTTAGGGGCCCTGAGTTGATTAGAATTTTTACTTTTTGGAGTCATGGGACCTGAGTCTCGCACTTAGGGGCACTTAGCAAGTATGTCATTGCTAAATTTTCTACCAAATCCGGAACTTGGATCATCTCAGCTCTAAAACGATTTAAATATTCTCTCAGACTTTCATTCGATCTTTGACGAACATTTACAAGAGAGGCTGTTAACTTTCTTCCTTTCTTGTTTGTAGAGAATCTTGACTTGAATTTTTCCTTCAAACTAGTCCATGATTTTATTGATCTTGCTGGTAGATTATTGAACCACATAAGAGCAGTGCCCTTCAAACACGTCGGGAAGAACTGACACTTCGCTACCTCATTGTGTCCAAAGAAGGACATTCTTCCATCAAAAAGGTTAACGAAGTCATAGGGGTCTGTGGAGCCATCAAACTGATCTATGGGTGGTACCTTAAGATCCCTGTTTACCTTAGCTTTTTCTATGCTTTTAATGAATGGACTCTCCGAGGAGATTTCAGCTTCCCCTGTGTGGGATTTTATGAACTCCTTGAACCTTAATATGTCCTTTGCGGATAAACTAGTTTTGTTTGATTCTCCCCTATCACTATCTTCATCCTCGTCTACGGAGTACTCTCTGTCCTCATTTCTGGATTTACGTTTCCTTGACGAGAAAGAATCAGAGGATACCTCCATTTTAGAGTGCTTACTCCCCATAGATGTTCTCCATGAAGATTCATAATTCTCTGTTTGATATTCAGAGGAGATACGACCGCCAGACACCTCGTGGAGCTCTCTTTGTAACCTTATAATCTCTTTCTGCCTCCGAACTTTTTCCGCTAACATTTGCCTTTCTTCCTCTAGTCGACGGAGCTCCTCATCGAGGACAACGCGTCCTGACTGCTCTTTATGGTTTTCCTGATTCTGTCGTTGTTTCTTCATCTTTTCCAGATGCAATCGAGCATCGCTCGTGAGCACATGTTTCCCTTGTGGCGTTAGAACCAACTGGCGAGGGTCGTGCTTTAATCTATGAGGTCCGTTTAACGGATCTGAAAGAGCCGGACCAGGAGGAGATGAGAACAACGCTTGTGGATTCATCGAAGCTTTAGGTTTCGTATTCCGCTTCACACTCACTACATCCTGAGTGTTTGGAGCTAGTTGATTGTCTATTTCATCATTGTTCTCGGCCATTCTTCGTTATGAATCGAAGAATTAAAGTCGATTTAATGATAATTCAGCTCGGTTTGTTGTTTTGGTGAATTGTGTTTAATATTTTTGAATTTCCGGAATTTTGTTTTTAGAGGATAATCAAACCTCCTTCTAGCGCCATTGTTAGAGTAATAATATTAAAGTGCCAATCCTTTACAATGTTGGGGTTACACATATATTTATAGTGCTCTAAATGGGCCTTTATTTGGGCTAGACTATCTTAGTGGGCCTGAGGCCCAACATTCAGTCCCCCCCTTAAGTGCAAAAGTATCTTTAGATCTTTGCTTTTAATTCTCCTATTTACAAGGCCCATTGTTCTAAAGTAAAAAATAAAAAGAAAAATTTACATGAATAGAGACTTTTCAGTAACATTTTTTTTAAAAGCACGCGGTTGCGTGTTTTGACAGTTGTGCAGTCCTGTCTTCTCCACTTCCCCATGCTTCGAAACTGGTGCCTGCATTTGTAGAGGTAAAAAGCATTCTCTTCTTTTTCTTTTCCTTCTATAAATGTTTTCTACTTTGTGCCTCTTGCTTCTTTTCTTTAACTCTCTTTCTAGTTGTTCTTCCCGGTGTGAGGTATTCTCTCTGTCTTTTACTTTCTCGTTTATCTCTTCATTTTGTAACTATGAAAGCCATTATCGCCTCTGTTTCTTCTACTGATAGTGAGAACTCTCTTGATGGGGATGGTAGTATTGAAGTCCTTCACTCTAAAACTGTTGCCCGACCTCGTTATCATCTTCGTGTCTGTTCTTCCGCTAAGGTTTTAGATTTCTCCCCTGGTAAAGATGAGAGTTCTGCTAGTAAGGTTTTTCCAGTCACTGGGTCTGCCTCGCAGGCCCCTTCTACTGGTGATGCCTCTAGGCCTCGATCTGGGGCTAATTTCGAGTCTAATAAGTCTTTTAATAAACCCAGTTACTACTCCACGCACCCCTTAGACCTTGATAGGTTGTCTCGGTATGTCTCCTTCTCTGAGGGCTAGAATGCCTTTGCTCCGAGCCCCAATGATCGAATGTGGCGACCCCCACGCCCCGGGTGTGTTGCCATTCCAGATGTATATTTTGAGTATGGGCTTAGGTTGCCCTTGCACCCCTTCTTTCGTTTTCTTCTTCAAGCCCTTGGTTGTAGTCTGGGTCAGCTAGTACCCAACGCTGTACTCCAGATAAATGGAGTTATTGCGAGGTGCTATGAACTCCGCCAGTTTCCCAGTCTTGATTTGTTCTTTTCTATTTTTCGAGTTAAAAGCACTGGGATACAACTTTATGTAGATAAGAAAGAAGGGTGTAAGAAGCTGGTTGAGGCTCCCCCCTCTAATTCTGGTTGGCATGGGTTATGGGGTTGGTATGAGGGTAATGAACTGGAGACTATAGGACCCTGGCAAATTATTTGCTCTGGTCGTGTGAAGTCTGTGAACCGCTTGGGGTCGAGGACCTCAACGGAGTTGCGGGTTTTTCTTGGTTCCGAAATTAGATATCAGACTGATGATTTTTTAGACGCCAATTTCTTGATTACTCACTGTTGTAAGCCTATACTCTTGTACCCTTCTTTTATTTGCATGCTTCTTCTATTTTCTTTTGCTTTGTTACTTGATTTACTTGTTTTCTTTTTCTGGCAGTATCTGGTCCGGAAGTACTGAACTTGGCGAAGCTATTTTCAGACATGCCTACTGAGGATTTTTTAGATCGTCTTGTCAAGAGTAAGGCTGCTGGAGCCTCAACTATGATGCCAAACGCTGAGATAGAAGGTGGTCCTGAGGCTGTCTCAAAAAGTCTTGTGTCTCCTTCTGATGTGGCTGATGTTAGTGCCTCTGAGATTGCTGCTGGAAAATGTAAGGAGAAGAAGAGGCACCGTGACGGTCATTCTTCCAAAAGTCTTCATTCAAAGAAGTTAAAAGAGTCTGTGAGCTGCCCGACCTCTGGGACTTTGGTTTTGAACTCTGGTGAGCCTGTTGGAACTGTACTTCCTCAAGGCAGTGATGTGGTTGCTTCCGGTTCTATTGTTGGAAATGGACTTCTTGGTTGCAAAAGCTTGGTTGATAAGGTAGCTTTGATATGACCTTCTTTTCTTTTCTTATTCTTTCCTTTAATGGTGGAACGATTTCTTCTCAATGGCGTCGCTTTAATTCGGTCGATTGATTTGATTTTTTTTGTTTTACTTTTGTTGTAGTTATCCGTTGAACTGGAGAGGTTGTTAAAGCTTGATGACTCGGCTGGTGTGATTGAGGTGAAGAGACTCCGCGAGGAGGTTAAGGATCTTAAGAAGGCTAATAAAGATTTGGAGAGGACCTCGGAGAACCTTACCAAGGATAACAATCTTAGTGCTGAAAGGCTTTTTGCTGCGTTAACCGAGAAGTCTGAGTTAATTACTGAGTGTGATGCCTTAGGTGCTCAAGTAAAGAGTTTACAGCTGGAAGTTCAAGCTTCATCGGTGGCTATCAAGGCATCAGAGGAGAATCTTGCTAAAGAGGTGAATGCTTGGTCGTCTGAGAAGGCTGATTTAGCTGTTAAGATAGAAGATTTGTCCGTCCAGCTGGCTAAGCGTGAGGCCGAATCACTGTCTTCTTTTGAGGAAGGGTATGGAGAATGTGTTAAGCGCCTTGTCTCGTTTGGAGTTGATATGTCAAGCCATTCCTTCGATCGTTACCTAGAGGATGTGACCAAGAGAGGAGAGGTTGGAAAGAGTGGCTCATCTGACGTTCCCAAAGTTTAAGGACCCTGCCCTCTGCCTGGGGAATACCCCTGTAGGCTTTTATGTAATCTTCTTTCTTTTATGCTATGTTTCTCGAATGTTTTCAGAAGTATTTGAACCTGTTAAACTGCTTTTGTCTTTTGGACCTGTTGAATTAATCACGATATTATCTGGCGCTTTGGTAAATATTTTCCTTTTGTTCCTGTACTCATGCTATTCATTTTTTCTTGTAATCTTGGAGTATGGTGTTTTTATCGTTTGTTTATGGAGACTTTTACCTGTCGTAAGTGTCTTGCTGTTTCTTTTGCTGGTGGGCTTTGGCGCCTTGTCTTTTTGGCTGTAAATGGAGATTTTAATGGAGATGCTTTTTAAGCCTGTGCATTTTTGGAGAATTCTTGATAGTTCTAATATGTCGAGGCGTGAGTTTACCTTTATATAACGTCGTTCAAGTTTGGAGCTCACTTGGTTTCCCACTCCTTCTTTGTTGTATTTTGAACTTACTCTGGTTTTTGTCCTTGATTTTGTCGCTTATCTTTATCATTTTTATAGCGAAGCTTGGAGACGTTTTGTATGTTGCGAGTGTTTTTGTTATCGACATTTGGAGATTATACCTTTTCGCCTATGTCGCCTAAATTTTTGGAGATTTGACATAGTATTCCTTTTCCATATCCTTTCTTTAAATTTTGGAGTTATTTTGTTTTTCTTTTTCATCTTTTGGCGCTCTTCAACCTTACCCTTAGTTTGATACTTGGCGATTTTGCGGTGTGATTGTGGCGACTGTTACCTTTCTTTTTTGGCAAATCTTTATGAACACTTTACCGGCTTCGAATGTATTCTTGATCTTTGGTAATCTGAGATTTGGAGTACTTTGGCGAAGCTTTTGAGCTTTTGTGAAGTGATTCGTTGCGTATTCTCCTAAGCATTTGATATTGCATGGAGAAAAGTTTTTTTTGTGTTTGGTGGATTTTACCTCTCCCTTTTCTTTACAAAAATTCCGGAGCCGGTGGCGTTTGAGGGCTGTATGAAGTTGTCCAAGGTCATTCCAGCTTGCCCTTTTTTTTTTTTTTTTTTTTTTTTTTTTTGGCGTGAAATTTACTTTTCTTCTTTGTTGTGGCGAGTTGTTACCTTTGATCGCTATTTGCTTATCATTCGACCAATCGTAGGTGAAGAATTTTATGGAGATCATATTCAACGTGCATATGTGATTTATAAATCAAATACTCAGAAAATGTATCATGATGCTTAATGACCGTAAATATGACAGTAGAACTAAGGGATCTTAATTTAAACAAACTCAACTTAAATGTTTCCTTAAACATAACTCATGAGCTAAGAATGTGACTTGATTGCAATAGTACTTAATGGACTAAATAACTTAAATAACTTAAAATGATCAATGTCTTGCCTTGAAGATCTCTAAGGGTAGAACTTCTTGAGGTGAATGGCGTTCCAGGCATTTGGCACTGGGGTTCCGTCGAGTTGTTCGAGCCTATAGGAGCCAGAGTTGATGACTTTCGTGACCTTGTAAGGGCCTTCCCAAGGTGGAGATAGCTTACTTTGTTTTGAAGGCATTGAAGCAGCTGCCTCTCTTAACACTAGGTCATTGACCTGAAAGCTTCTTGGTTTGACCTTTGAGTTGTAGAGCTCTGCTACCTTGTCTTGATATTTGGATACGCTGGCCTGTGTGGAGTTTCTGAGCTCTGCAAGGAGGTCAACGTTTAGCTTCAAACCTTCTTCGGATGATTTGGGATCGAACTTTTCAATCCTTAAGGACTTAGAACTTATCTCAACCGGCAATACTGCCTCAGTTCCATATGCCATTCTGAATGGAGTTTCACCAGTAGAAATTTTCGGAGTGGTTCGGAGACTCCACAGTACATTTGGCAGTTCATCTACCCAATTTCTGTTGGCTTCGAGCAGTCTTTTCTTTAATCCTTGTAGAATTGCTTTGTTGGTGATTTCCACTTGTCCATTCGCTTGAGGGTACGCGACTGAAGCCTTTAGGTGCTGAATTTGAAGCTCAGTCATTGCGTTGACCCATTTTTCACCTGTGAACTGGGTTCCATTATCTGTAATAACTACCCTAGGAACTCCAAATCTAAAAACTATTTGCTCCATGAAGAAATGAACTGCTTCGATTTCTCTTATCCTTGCTAGTGGTCTAGCCTCTACCCATTTTGTAAAATAGTCGACTGCCACAATTATGTATTGACATTGTTTGGAGCTTTTTGGCAACGGTCCTACTAGGTCAATGCCCCACATAAAGAATGGGCATGGAGTTGTTGTTGGATTGAAAGGAACTGAGGGTCTGTGATTCATGGACCCATACTTCTGACATGGTTCACATCGCCTTGTGAACTCCTCGCAGTCCTGGCGCATCGTGGGCCAGTAAATCCCATGTCTCATGATTTTTAATGCCATGTTTTTTCCGGCCAGATGGCCGCCACAAATTCCTGAGTGTACATCTGTCATAACTATTTTTGCCTCATCCTGGTTAACGCACTTGAGTAGTGGCTCAACTAGAGCTCTCCTAAAAAGCTTGTTGTCAATTAGGCAATAGTGTTTTGCCTTTATAACCATTTTTCTTGCTTCTTGTCTATCCAAATCCTCATGAGTTCCTTGAATAAATTTGATGATGGGAGTTCGCCAATCTTCTTGTACGGAAATGCAAAGCACCTCTTTCCGGACTATTGATGGTTCGTGGAGTTCTCTGAAATATATGGGCTCTGATGTATTTGAAGCTTCCGATGTAGCCAATTTTGACAAGGCATCTGCCCATGTATTGTTGGACCTGTCAATGTTGTTGATGGTCCATGTTGTGAAGTTCTGCAACAATTCTAAGATAATTTTTCTATATGATACCATTCTTTCATTAAGAGCTTTGAACTCCCCCAAAACTTGCTTCACTACAAGTTGAGAATCGCAAAATATGTCTATGGCGGATACCTCTAAGTGGCGAGCTAGGATCAAGCCTGCTACAAGACCTTCGTATTCTGACTCATTGTTGGTCGTAGAAAATTTGAACTTAATGACCTGTCGAATGGTGAAGCCCTCAGGGCTTGTAAGTAGGACTCCTGCCCCTCCAGCCTGTGAGGTAGATGATCCGTCTGTGAACAAAGTCCAAATTTTGTCTTTTGATTCTGAGATTATTTCCCCTGGTTCAGAAGAGTTGAATGTGCATTCTGTGATGAAGTCTGCCAGGGCCTGAGACCTCGTTGAAGTCCTTGGCTGGAATTCCAAGTGGAACTGACTTAGCTCTACAGTCCATGAAGCCAACCTTCCTGTCATGTCGGGCTTATGAAGTACCCGACGCAAAGGTTGATTTGTCATGACAATTATTGTTCTTCCTTGAAAGTATTGCCTTAGTTTTCTGCTGGCCATAATCAAAGCATATGTTAATTTTTCTATGTTCGAGTATCGTGTCTCAGCATCTTTGAGTATATGGCTCGTGTAGTATACGGGCTTTTGCTCTGAGTCCACCTCTTTAACCAATACAGCCGCCAAGGTCGAATCTGAGGCAGACAAGTACAGCTTTAAGGGCTCGCATTGAAGGGGCTTAGCCATAATTGGGGGGGATATCAAAAAGTCTTTGATTCCTTGTAGACTTTCTTCGCATTCCCTTGTCCAACTAAATGTCTTGCTTTTTGAAGCTTCTTTGATTGCTTCATACATGGGGAGACATTTCTTTGAAGACTGAGGTATGAAACGTCTAAGGGCTGCAATGGACCCTGCGAGGGCTTGGAGCTCCTTGAGGCATTTTGGAGCTGGCATGTTCTGAATGGCCTTTACTTGGTTTGGATCCGCTTCAATACCTCTTTGAGTGAGTAGAAATCCTAGGAAGCGACCTCCACTTAAACCAAAAGAACATTTTGCTGGGTTTAACCTCATGGAACTAGCCCTTATTCTGGAGAACGTCTCCCTGAGGTCCTTGACGTGATCCGAAGCTGTTGGTGACATTGCTATAATGTCATCGACATATACCTGAATATTTCTTCCGATTTGAGGAGCAAAAATCTTGTCCATTGTTTGTTGGAATGTTGCTCCCGCGTTTAAGAGACCGAAAGGAGTAACTTTGAATCCAAAAACGCCCTTATGTGTTATGAATGCCGTGTCGTCCTGATCTTGTTCTGCCAACTTTATTTGGTTGTATCCCGAAAATGCATCCATAAAAGATAGTAGCTCATTTCCAGCAGTAGAATCGATGAGTTGATCAATATTGGGCAGTGGATAAAAATCTTTGGGACAGGCTTTATTGAGATCCAAGTAGTCTATGCACATCCTCCACTTACCATTGCTTTTCTTGACCAAGACTGGATTAGCAATCCATTTTGGGAACTGGACGGGCTTAATGAAGTCCGCCTCAAGAAGTCTGTCAATTTCTTTTTCAATAGCTTCTTGCTTTTCTTTGGAGAATATGCGTCTTTTCTGTTTCACTGCTTGTACTCCAGTCTTTATGTTAAGGTGGTGGAGAGCTATCTCAACTGGGATCCCAGGCATGTCCTTGGGAGACCAGGCAAAAATATCTGCAAATTCTCTTAACACTTGTATGAGAGCTTCACGAACTTCAGGAGGTAATTTTGTCCCAATTTTGACGACCTTCTCAGGATTGTTGAAGTACAGAGGAATTTCCTCAACTGGTTCGACTGGTTCATGACTTGGAGGCTTAGGTAGTTCGATGATGTCCCTTGGGTCCATTTCAACGACTTGGTTCACCGAGGTCGATGCACCAGCCGACCTTTTTGGGAGTGCTGAACTAATGTAACATTGTCGAGCTGTTTTTTGGTCTCCACAAACCTCACCAACACCAAAATCTGTGGGAAATTTCATCTTTAAATGTGTTATGGAGACTATCCCCTTTAGAGCTGCGATGGTTGATCTTCCCAATATTGCATTGTAACTTGAGATAGCGTTAACAATATGGAATTTAACCATTACCCATTTTTGGCAAGGTGGAGATCCAAATAGTACGGGCATGTCAATGACTCCAACTGTTTTAACCTCGTTGCCCGTGAAACCATACAACGGTGCATCCTTTGAGCTATTGATCTTTCTATCACCCAAATTCATTCTTGAAAAGGCACCCTGGTATAGAATATCAACCGAGCTGCCATCATCGATCATTATTTTCTTGACCACATTTGTCCCTATTTTGGTAGTAATCACCAGGGCATCTTGATGGTCTTCCATGATTCTATCTCCAAAGTCTTCATCTGAAAATGATATCACCAAGGAAGGGTTTCTTCTTGGTTTCTTGTTATCCACCCGAAATACTTCTCTGGCATAAGCTTTCTTTGCCCTGTTTGAAGAACCTCCCGAGGTGTTTCCTCCAGATATGGTGTCTATGACCCTGTCTGGTTCATTTCTTTGTTGCATTGCATTGTCTCCTTTTTCAACAAAGTGGGATAATTCGCCTTTTTGAATTTTATCCTCAATCAAGTTTTTCAGTTGGTAGCATCTTTCTGTATCATGCCCCGTATCTTCATGATAGTAGCAAAATTTGTTGCTTGGAGGCCTATTGGGATTCATCGGCCTTGGAGGTACATATGATGGATCAGCTTTAAGGACTCCAAGTATTGCGATCCTATCAGTGTTAAGCTTTGTGAAGTCCTTATCCCCCCGTGGTCCTTGAGGCCACTGGCGTTGTTTAGGTGAAGATTTATGTGGGGTGGGTGACCTGTTTGACATGCGTGAGGTGTCATCTCCTCTTTTTAAGTGAGCTGGAGACCTCAATTGTGATCTTCGCGCTCCCCGAGCACCTCAATCATCTCGTCGATATTCCCACTGTGAAGTCTGTTCAATAAACTTGTTCATTCTTGATCTTGGGGATTTCGAAGATTGGGTGCTTCCTACAGCTTCTTGGAGAGTTAGCCTTCTTTCAAATAGCTGTATAGCTGCTTGAAGTGACTGAGGCTCTTTTTCAAAATATTCCTCCAGAATTGCATTGTGTCTATTTCTGTCCACTCCTGCTGCCAAGTATGTCATTGCTAAATTTTCTACCAAATCCGGAACTTGGATCATCTCAGCTCTAAAACGATTTAAATATTCTCTCAGACTTTCATTCGATCTTTGACGAACATTTACAAGAGAGGCTGTTAACTTTCTTCCTTTCTTGTTTGTAGAGAATCTTGACTTGAATTTTTCCTTCAAACTAGTCCATGATTTTATTGATCTTGCTGGTAGATTATTGAACCACATAAGAGCAGTGCCCTTCAAACACGTCGGGAAGAACTGACACTTCGCTACCTCATTGTGTCCAAAGAAGGACATTCTTCCATCAAAAAGGTTAACGAAGTCATAGGGGTCTGTGGAGCCATCAAACTGATCTATGGGTGGTACCTTAAGATCCCTGTTTACCTTAGCTTTTTCTATGCTTTTAATGAATGGACTCTCCGAGGAGATTTCAGCTTCCCCTGTGTGGGATTTTATGAACTCCTTGAACCTTAATATGTCCTTTGCGGATAAACTAGTTTTGTTTGATTCTCCCCTATCACTATCTTCATCCTCGTCTACGGAGTACTCTCTGTCCTCATTTCTGGATTTACGTTTCCTTGACGAGAAAGAATCAGAGGATACCTCCATTTTAGAGTGCTTACTCCCCATAGATGTTCTCCATGAAGATTCATAATTCTCTGTTTGATATTCAGAGGAGATACGACCGCCAGACACCTCGTGGAGCTCTCTTTGTAACCTTATAATCTCTTTCTGCCTCCGAACTTTTTCCGCTAACATTTGCCTTTCTTCCTCTAGTCGACGGAGCTCCTCATCGAGGACAACGCGTCCTGACTGCTCTTTATGGTTTTCCTGATTCTGTCGTTGTTTCTTCATCTTTTCCAGATGCAATCGAGCATCGCTCGTGAGCACATGTTTCCCTTGTGGCGTTAGAACCAACTGGCGAGGGTCGTGCTTTAATCTATGAGGTCCGTTTAACGGATCTGAAAGAGCCGGACCAGGAGGAGATGAGAACAACGCTTGTGGATTCATCGAAGCTTTAGGTTTCGTATTCCGCTTCACACTCACTACATCCTGAGTGTTTGGAGCTAGTTGATTGTCTATTTCATCATTGTTCTCGGCCATTCTTCGTTATGAATCGAAGAATTAAAGTCGATTTAATGATAATTCAGCTCGGTTTGTTGTTTTGGTGAATTGTGTTTAATATTTTTGAATTTCCGGAATTTTGTTTTTAGAGGATAATCAAACCTCCTTCTAGCGCCATTGTTAGAGTAATAATATTAAAGTGCCAATCCTTTACAATGTTGGGGTTACACATATATTTATAGTGCTCTAAATGGGCCTTTATTTGGGCTAGACTATCTTAGTGGGCCTGAGGCCCAACATTCAGTCCCCCCCTTAAGTGCAAAAGTATCTTTAGATCTTTGCTTTTAATTCTCCTATTTACAAGGCCCATTGTTCTAAAGTAAAAAATAAAAAGAAAAATTTACATGAATAGAGACTTTTCAGTAACATTTTTTTTAAAAGCACGCGGTTGCGTGTTTTGACAGTTGTGCAGTCCTGTCTTCTCCACTTCCCCATGCTTCGAAACTGGTGCCTGCATTTGTAGAGGTAAAAAGCATTCTCTTCTTTTTCTTTTCCTTCTATAAATGTTTTCTACTTTGTGCCTCTTGCTTCTTTTCTTTAACTCTCTTTCTAGTTGTTCTTCCCGGTGTGAGGTATTCTCTCTGTCTTTTACTTTCTCGTTTATCTCTTCATTTTGTAACTATGAAAGCCATTATCGCCTCTGTTTCTTCTACTGATAGTGAGAACTCTCTTGATGGGGATGGTAGTATTGAAGTCCTTCACTCTAAAACTGTTGCCCGACCTCGTTATCATCTTCGTGTCTGTTCTTCCGCTAAGGTTTTAGATTTCTCCCCTGGTAAAGATGAGAGTTCTGCTAGTAAGGTTTTTCCAGTCACTGGGTCTGCCTCGCAGGCCCCTTCTACTGGTGATGCCTCTAGGCCTCGATCTGGGGCTAATTTCGAGTCTAATAAGTCTTTTAATAAACCCAGTTACTACTCCACGCACCCCTTAGACCTTGATAGGTTGTCTCGGTATGTCTCCTTCTCTGAGGGCTAGAATGCCTTTGCTCCGAGCCCCAATAATCGAATGTGGCGACCCCCACGCCCCGGGTGTGTTGCCATTCCAGATGTATATTTTGAGTATGGGCTTAGGTTGCCCTTGCACCCCTTCTTTCGTTTTCTTCTTCAAGCCCTTGGTTGTAGTCTGGGTCAGCTAGTACCCAACGCTGTACTCCAGATAAATGGAGTTATTGCGAGGTGCTATGAACTCCGCCAGTTTCCCAGTCTTGATTTGTTCTTTTCTATTTTTCGAGTTAAAAGCACTGGGATACAACTTTATGTAGATAAGAAAGAAGGGTGTAAGAAGCTGGTTGAGGCTCCCCCCTCTAATTCTGGTTGGCATGGGTTATGGGGTTGGTATGAGGGTAATGAACTGGAGACTATAGGACCCTGGCAAATTATTTGCTCTGGTCGTGTGAAGTCTGTGAACCGCTTGGGGTCGAGGACCTCAACGGAGTTGCGGGTTTTTCTTGGTTCCGAAATTAGATATCAGACTGATGATTTTTTAGACGCCAATTTCTTGATTACTCACTGTTGTAAGCCTATACTCTTGTACCCTTCTTTTATTTGCATGCTTCTTCTATTTTCTTTTGCTTTGTTACTTGATTTACTTGTTTTCTTTTTCTGGCAGTATCTGGTCCGGAAGTACTGAACTTGGCGAAGCTATTTTCAGACATGCCTACTGAGGATTTTTTAGATCGTCTTGTCAAGAGTAAGGCTGCTGGAGCCTCAACTATGATGCCAAACGCTGAGATAGAAGGTGGTCCTGAGGCTGTCTCAAAAAGTCTTGTGTCTCCTTCTGATGTGGCTGATGTTAGTGCCTCTGAGATTGCTGCTGGAAAATGTAAGGAGAAGAAGAGGCACCGTGACGGTCATTCTTCCAAAAGTCTTCATTCAAAGAAGTTAAAAGAGTCTGTGAGCTGCCCGACCTCTGGGACTTTGGTTTTGAACTCTGGTGAGCCTGTTGGAACTGTACTTCCTCAAGGCAGTGATGTGGTTGCTTCCGGTTCTATTGTTGGAAATGGACTTCTTGGTTGCAAAAGCTTGGTTGATAAGGTAGCTTTGATATGACCTTCTTTTCTTTTCTTATTCTTTCCTTTAATGGTGGAACGATTTCTTCTCAATGGCGTCGCTTTAATTCGGTCGATTGATTTGATTTTTTTTGTTTTACTTTTGTTGTAGTTATCCGTTGAACTGGAGAGGTTGTTAAAGCTTGATGACTCGGCTGGTGTGATTGAGGTGAAGAGACTCCGCGAGGAGGTTAAGGATCTTAAGAAGGCTAATAAAGATTTGGAGAGGACCTCGGAGAACCTTACCAAGGATAACAATCTTAGTGCTGAAAGGCTTTTTGCTGCGTTAACCGAGAAGTCTGAGTTAATTACTGAGTGTGATGCCTTAGGTGCTCAAGTAAAGAGTTTACAGCTGGAAGTTCAAGCTTCATCGGTGGCTATCAAGGCATCAGAGGAGAATCTTGCTAAAGAGGTGAATGCTTGGTCGTCTGAGAAGGCTGATTTAGCTGTTAAGATAGAAGATTTGTCCGTCCAGCTGGCTAAGCGTGAGGCCGAATCACTGTCTTCTTTTGAGGAAGGGTATGGATAATGTGTTAAGCGCCTTGTCTCGTTTGGAGTTGATATGTCAAGCCATTCCTTCGATCGTTACCTAGAGGATGTGACCAAGAGAGGAGAGGTTGGAAAGAGTGGCTCATCTGACGTTCCCAAAGTTTAAGGACTCTGCCCTCTGCCTGGGGAATACCCCTGTAGGCTTTTATGTAATCTTCTTTCTTTTATGCTATGTTTCTCGAATGTTTTCAGAAGTATTTGAACCTGTTAAACTGCTTTTGTCTTTTGGACCTGTTGAATTAATCACGATATTATCTGGCGCTTTGGTAAATATTTTCCTTTTGTTCCTGTACTCATGCTATTCATTTTTTCTTGTAATCTTGGAGTATGGTGTTTTTATCGTTTGTTTATGGAGACTTTTACCTGTCGTAAGTGTCTTGCTGTTTCTTTTGCTGGTGGGCTTTGGCGCCTTGTCTTTTTGGCTGTAAATGGAGATTTTAATGGAGATGCTTTTTAAGCCTGTGCATTTTTGGAGAATTCTTGATAGTTCTAATATGTCGAGGCATGAGTTTACCTTTATATAACGTCGTTCAAGTTTGGAGCTCACTTGGTTTCCCACTCCTTCTTTGTTGTATTTTGAACTTACTCTGGTTTTTGTCCTTGATTTTGTCGCATATCTTTATCATTTTTATAGCGAAGCTTGGAGACGTTTTGTATGTTGCGAGTGTTTTTGTTATCGACATTTGGAGATTATACCTTTTCGCCTATGTCGCCTAAATTTTTGGAGATTTGACATAGTATTCCTTTTCCATATCCTTTCTTTAAATTTTGGAGTTATTTTGTTTTTCTTTTTCATCTTTTGGCGCTCTTCAACCTTACCCTTAGTTTGATACTTGGCGATTTTGCGGTGTGATTGTGGCGACTGTTACCTTTCTTTTTTGGCAAATCTTTATGAACACTTTACCGGCTTCGAATGTATTCTTGATCTTTGGTAATCTTAGATTTGGAGTACTTTGGCGAAGCTTTTGAGCTTTTGTGAAGTGATTCGTTGCGTATTCTCCTAAGCATTTGATATTGCATGGAGAAAAGTTTTTTTTGTGTTTGGTGGATTTTACCTCTCCCTTTTCTTTACAAAAATTCCGGAGCCGGTGGCGTTTGAGGGCTGTATGAAGTTGTCCAAGGTCATTCCAGCTTGCCCCTTTTTTTTTTTTTTTTTTTTTTTTTTTTTTTTTTGGCGTGAAATTTACTTTTCTTCTTTGTTGTGGCGAGTTGTTACCTTTGATCGCTATTTGCTTATCATTCGACCAATCGTAGGTGAAGAATTTTATGGAGATCATATTCAACGTGCATATGTGATTTATAAATCAAATACTCAGAAAATGTATCATGATGCTTAATGACCGTAAATATGACAGTAGAACTAAGGGATCTTAATTTAAACAAACTCAACTTAAATGTTTCCTTAAACATAACTCATGAGCTAAGAATGTGACTTGATTGCAATAGTACTTAATGGACTAAATAACTTAAATAACTTAAAATGATCAATGTCTTGCCTTGAAGATCTCTAAGGGTAGAACTTCTTGAGGTGAATGGCGTTCCAGGCATTTGGCACTGGGGTTCCGTCGAGTTGTTCGAGCCTATAGGAGCCGGAGTTGATGACTTTCGTGACCTTGTAAGGGCCTTCCCAAGGTGGAGATAGCTTACTTTGTTTTGAAGGCATTGAAGCAGCTGCCTCTCTTAACACTAGGTCATTGACCTGAAAGCTTCTTGGTTTGACCTTTGAGTTGTAGAGCTCTGCTACCTTGTCTTGATATTTGGATACGCTGGCCTGTGTGGAGTTTCTGAGCTCTTCAAGGAGGTCAACGTTTAGCTTCAAACCTTCTTCGGATGATTTGGGATCGAACTTTTCAATCCTTAAGGACTTAGAACTTATCTCAACCGGCAATACTGCCTCAGTTCCATATGCCATTCTGAATGGAGTTTCACCAGTAGAAATTTTCGGAGTGGTTCGGAGACTCCACAGTACATTTGGCAGTTCATCTACCCAATTTCTGTTGGCTTCGAGCAGTCTTTTCTTTAATCCTTGTAGAATTGCTTTGTTGGTGATTTCCACTTGTCCATTCACTTGAGGGTACGCGACTGAAGCCTTTAGGTGCTGAATTTGAAGCTCAGTCATTGCGTTGACCCATTTTTCACCTGTGAACTGGGTTCCATTATCTGTAATAACTACCCTAGGAACTCCAAATCTAAAAACTATTTGCTCCATGAAGAAATGAACTGCTTCGATTTCTCTTATCCTTGCTAGTGGTCTAGCCTCTACCCATTTTGTAAAATAGTCGACTGCCACAATTATGTATTGACATTGTTTGGAGCTTTTTGGCAACGGTCCTACTAGGTCAATGCCCCACATAAAGAATGGGCATGGAGTTGTTGTTGGATTGAAAGGAACTGAGGGTCTGTGATTCATGGACCCATACTTCTGACATGGTTCACATCGCCTTGTGAACTCCTCGCAGTCCTGGCGCATCGTGGGCCAGTAAATGGACCCATAAGGAACTGAGTTGATGACTTTCGTGACCTTGTAAGGGCCTTCCCAAGGTGGAGATAGCTTACTTTGTTTTGAAGGCATTGAAGCAGCTGCCTCTCTTAACACTAGGTCATTGACCTGAAAGTTTCTCGAGAAAATTTTTCCCGGGAAAAGTTTCTCGAGAAAATTTTTCCCGGGAAAATTTTCTCGAGAAATTTTTCTCGGGAAAATTTCCTCGAGAAATTTTTTCCGGGAAATTTTTCTCGAGAAATTTTTTTCCGGGAAAATTTTCTCGAGAAATTTTTTTCCCGGAAAATTTTCTCGAGAAATTTTTTCCGGGAAATTTTTCTCGAGAAATTTTTTTCCGGGAAAATTTTCTCGAGAAAATTTTTTTCGGGAAAATTTTCTCGAGAAATTTTTTTCCCGGAAAATTTTCCCGAGAAATTTTTTCCGGGAAATTTTTCTCGAGAAATTTTTTTTCGGGAAAATTTTCTCCAGAAATTTTTTCCGGGAAATTTTTTTTCGGGAAAATTTTCTCGAGAAATTTTTTTAGGGAAAATTTTCTCGAGAAATTTTTTTCCCGGAAAATTTTCCCGAGAAATTTTTTCCGGGAAAATTTTCTCGAGAAATTTTTTCCGGGAATTTTTCTGGAGAAATTTTTTTCCGGGAAAATTTTCTCGAGAAATTTTTTCCGGGAAATTTTCCTCGAGAAATTTTTTTCTGGTAAATCATTTTTCGGGAAAATTTTCTCGAGAAATTTTTTTTTCGGAGAAAATTTTTTCGAGATACTTTTTTTTTGGAAAAATTTCTCGAGAAAGAAATTTTTAAAGCAAAAAATTTTCAAATTTTAAAATTTCTGAATTTGAAATTCTCATACTTACCAAACAAAGAATTTGAAATTGAAATCATGGATTTCAAATTTTGGAATTGAAATCATGGATTTCAAATGAAATTGTAGTTCCCAAACGCCACCTAAAGTAATTCACAACATTGCATGGATCAAGTCCACAAAATAAAAATTTGTATAGTTGGTTTTAGTGTTTTAAATCTTCTACACACATGAACAATGCTATCAAAATCTTGGTGTTCTAGTAAACTTTATATACATAAAAAGTCGATTCTATAGGCTCACTTTTTAAATTTTAACTGTTTAACATGCATCATGTACTACAACATTGCAAAATAATACCAATGGTGATTCAATAAAAACTATAACAGGATGTGGTGGTTTGATTAATCAATACAGGTAAGCACAAAACAGAATGTAGTCATGTAATCAGTAAGTACTATCCCAATGGGTAAGGTTGGATATCCTGATGTTTGGACCAAACAATCATTCTATAACTTAAATGCTCATCTCAGGTGCATTTTAAGCTTTTTCAATATAAAGTTCAAGAAATACATCTTTAGAGGATGAGTGGATGACACTGAAATTTTCTCAGGGCATTTATAAATTTTTGCATATACAGTTCTTTAAACTTCATTTGTTTCAATCATGTAATTATATAATTGTATGGTGATTTATTTCATGTTATGGAGGTTAGTAGTACACACAAGAAGGTTTACTGTGCCTTCAATTCTGGTATATTCTACCCAGAATTACATCTGGCCCATCCAATGCCGAGGATCATTGTCTTCTCTTTATTTTGCGCCCTAACCACAGATTGTTTTGGATGATTAGATGTCAGGTATATAAAAATTTGGGCTGCTTTCTCGGGAAAAAAAGAAGTTGGGCTGTTAATATGCTTCATTTTTCTTTGGACTCCCCTGAACTCTCCAACAATGTATAGTATGCTAGGGCAAGGAATAAATTGGAGTAAGAAATATAACATGAAACAAGAAATTGATGCCAAAATTGTTGATTTGTCAGGTTATTCTGTTCTGTCCTAGACTCCTCTTCAAGTAGATAACTTGGTGCTTTTGTGTGTCCAGTAGTAATAGCAGATTGACAAACAAAGCAACTTTACAGCTCATGAATGGGCTTAGTTTCTTCCAAAACTATGCAAGTCGAATAACTGAATGTTTCGTAAATATTAGCTTCGAAATATTAATGTCTTAAGATACTAGTTCTAAAAATGCAATTGCCTAAAACAATCTAGGTGTGAAGGTTTACTTCGATGGCATAAGTCCTGTTGCAGTGCTTGTGATCCCTCTGAGAATCAGCAGGAAGACCAATGACAACTACCTGTTCCTCCTGATGAACTTTGGTGCTCCTTTTTTCTGCTGGCATCTTCTGTTAGCCTTGTAAGAGGAACTATATGCACTTTATTTGAGCATAAAATATTTATATAAAATGAAGTTTAAGAGCAAGATATATACCAATGAGTTCATACACAATAATAGACAAAGCAGACACATTTACAGGATGATAATAGGTTGAACACCACCAATTTTCATTCGAGTTTCCCCTGATCAAACAATAATTCTCGTGCTTTCAGTAAGAACCGCTTCCCTTTTATTCCTTAAAATCCTCTTTCGGTATTGTGCAACTTTCCTCCAAGCAGCATCGACTAAATAATAGGTTAGAAACAGAAGGGAAACAAAAACCAATCCATCCCATGTCATCGCTGCAATTAAAACTGTCACAAATGTGCTGTTGTCGTGTCTATGTGGACCTGGAATAAAGCTTGTAACTGCTACTAGATAGGCCACCACCATTGACGAAACTATAATCCACATTGCTACCCGTAAAACCCGAATAAAGAGTACTCGTTTAGCAGATATACCAGTCACAAGCAAAAAAATTATACTTAAAGAAGCAATAAAAGATATGGTGTTAAATATCCAGAAGAATTTACTCATATGAGGATCGTAATGTTCTAGAATGGATTTTCCTGGTTCTATATTATGTCCAACACTTATTTTGGTTTCATTGGCATCCATACCGATAACACCACCAGGTGGGCTAACTGCTGCTTGATAAGCCATGGCAGCTATTACAGTTGCTGCCACGAGTAATGAGTCGCCTTTGTTTTGACCTTTCTTCTTTATAACGCTCCACTTCTTCACTTTTTTTAGTAACTTAGCTCTTTTGTTGCAGCGTGGTTCCTTTGATGTCCGAGCATTACTAGTAACTTCTGTAGCCAATTGGTGAGTTGTGTTCCCAAATTCTTTAGCTCTTAAAGCACCGTATGATATAAGTAGCTCCTTGATTTCAATGGTTTTCACATCTTTAGGCATTTCCTCTGTTATGTCTAGAGCTGTGAGACCATTTCCATTGACTTCATTTACTCTCATTTCGCTTCTAATGAGCAGGTACTTAACATGATGTGTTCGCTTCAGAGCTATTGCAGTGTGTAAAATCGTACTGCCACTTCCATCTTTGACATTTGTGAAATCCTCATCTATCATGTTTGATTCCATCAAAAGAATGAGAGGTTTCACACGATTATATACGACACACGAGTGAAGTATAGTTTCTCCGTGATCCAACGTGTAGCAACTTACCTCTGGCTTGGCTTCCAACAACTTGTTCATAGACTCGTATTGACCATTCATTATAGCAAGATGAAGAGGAGTTCTTCCATCCTCGTCTCGAACTAGACATGCACTTGGATCCTCTTGTAACAACAATTTCAAAATATTCACATAACCATTTGCAGATGCAAAATGAAGAGGTGAACGATATCCAACCAAGTAGCAAAGTTTGGATTATGTCGTAAAAGAGATTTCGCAAAGTCAAAGTGACCTAGCATGGCAGCTAGATGAAGGGGCGTTTGGTTAAGGCAAGAAGTGACTGAAACTCGGGCAAGAACAAGTTCATCTTCTCGCATCAACGCCTCCAAGGTCTCCACATCACCTTTCAAGGTTGCATCGTAAAGCTTCTTCTCTAGTATCTGAAAATTTTCCATTATCTTCAGTCAAAGAGAGGGTGTCCAAGAGCTTATAGCTATTCTCCACATGGTTGGAAGCTATTTTCTGATTGATAACAAGTGCCCAAGAGAGACCGGTGTGTTTACTTGACTTTGACTTGTGTAGTTGTGTGGCTTATAGTCCTTTACTAATTGGCAGAACCATTATTTTGATTTGCTTTTTTTTTTTCCTAAGTTTCATAGTATATAACTTCACTATTAAATTAAATTAATATTTAATATTATTATTTTAATTAATTAAATTTACATAACTTCATTCTGGTAATAAAAGAGTAGTTATATTATTAATTGTATTTATTATAAATACTTTTTAAATATTAATTAAAGGAGGTCTAAGTTTTATGTAATACTATATTCCTGACTTTTATTTCAATTTTTAGTTAATTGACTCATAGTATATAATTTCATTATTGAATTAAATTATTATATAACATTACAATTTTAATTAATTAAATTAATTAATATTTAGTGGCATACCGCGACCGCGGTATTCATGGCATATCATTAAAAGGGGGGTTCTGCTTTTAATAAAGAGTATAGATTTTATTGTTAAAATTTTAAGTTGTATATAAGTTTTTATTATTAAAATTAATTTTTAACTTTATAAATCTCTTGAATATAATTATTATTGTAATTTTTTATTTTAATTGTTGTTTTAAAATACATACGTAAATATTAAAATATTATGTATAAGTAGTTTTTTTTTAACTTTTATTTAGTAGAAAGTGTAAAATTTATCCAATCATGTAAACTTTTTTCGATTTTTATACAAAATTTTCTATACTTAAGTGTTTTCCAGATTTTATGTAATTTTTAACTCTATAGCTTATAACTCGTGTGATGATGGACGAATAATTTTTTAAATATTTTTTATCTTATTACCCATATTTTTAAATATATATTTTTAATTAGTAGGAAAAAAATATATAATAATAAAATATTATAACAAATTTTAATAGTATGGTTATAATATAGATATTTTGCTTCATATTAATCCTCATTAGCCTTGTTTTATGATACTTTGGTCCTATATAAATAATTTTAATTGTTATTTAACTCATACAGATGCTAAGTGGATATTTTCTATGTTTGTAGGAGATTCCAAAGGAGCAAGGTGTTGGGGGACAAGAAGGTATGTTGAAAGGAGACAAAAATTAGAGGAAATGGTCCTGAGCTTAGGCTTAGGGGCCCTGAGTTGATTAGAATTTTTACTTTTTGGAGTCATGGGACCTGAGTCTCGCACTTAGGGGCACTTAGCAAGTATGTCATTGCTAAATTTTCTACCAAATCCGGAACTTGGATCATCTCAGCTCTAAAACGATTTAAATATTCTCTCAGACTTTCATTCGATCTTTGACGAACATTTACAAGAGAGGCTGTTAACTTTCTTCCTTTCTTGTTTGTAGAGAATCTTGACTTGAATTTTTCCTTCAAACTAGTCCATGATTTTATTGATCTTGCTGGTAGATTATTGAACCACATAAGAGCAGTGCCCTTCAAACACGTCGGGAAGAACTGACACTTCGCTACCTCATTGTGTCCAAAGAAGGACATTCTTCCATCAAAAAGGTTAACGAAGTCATAGGGGTCTGTGGAGCCATCAAACTGATCTATGGGTGGTACCTTAAGATCCCTGTTTACCTTAGCTTTTTCTATGCTTTTAATGAATGGACTCTCCGAGGAGATTTCAGCTTCCCCTGTGTGGGATTTTATGAACTCCTTGAACCTTAATATGTCCTTTGCGGATAAACTAGTTTTTTTTGATTCTCCCCTATCACTATCTTCATCCTCGTCTACGGAGTACTCTCTGTCCTCATTTCTGGATTTACGTTTCCTTGACGAGAAAGAATCAGAGGATACCTCCATTTTAGAGTGCTTACTCCCCATAGATGTTCTCCATGAAGATTCATAATTCTCTGTTTGATATTCAGAGGAGATACGACCGCCAGACACCTCGTGGAGCTCTCTTTGTAACCTTATAATCTCTTTCTGCCTCCGAACTTTTTCCGCTAACATTTGCCTTTCTTCCTCTAGTCGACGGAGCTCCTCATCGAGGACAACGCGTCCTGACTGCTCTTTATGGTTTTCCTGATTCTGTCGTTGTTTCTTCATCTTTTCCAGATGCAATCGAGCATCGCTCGTGAGCACATGTTTCCCTTGTGGCGTTAGAACCAACTGGCGAGGGTCGTGCTTTAATCTATGAGGTCCGTTTAACGGATCTGAAAGAGCCGGACCAGGAGGAGATGAGAACAACGCTTGTGGATTCATCGAAGCTTTAGGTTTCGTATTCCGCTTCACACTCACTACATCCTGAGTGTTTGGAGCTAGTTGATTGTCTATTTCATCATTGTTCTCGGCCATTCTTCGTTATGAATCGAAGAATTAAAGTCGATTTAATGATAATTCAGCTCGGTTTGTTGTTTTGGTGAATTGTGTTTAATATTTTTGAATTTCCGGAATTTTGTTTTTAGAGGATAATCAAACCTCCTTCTAGCGCCATTGTTAGAGTAATAATATTAAAGTGCCAATCCTTTACAATGTTGGGGTTACACATATATTTATAGTGCTCTAAATGGGCCTTTATTTGGGCTAGACTATCTTAGTGGGCCTGAGGCCCAACATTCAGTCCCCCCCTTAAGTGCAAAAGTATCTTTAGATCTTTGCTTTTAATTCTCCTATTTACAAGGCCCATTGTTCTAAAGTAAAAAATAAAAAGAAAAATTTACATGAATAGAGACTTTTCAGTAACATTTTTTTTAAAAGCACGCGGTTGCGTGTTTTGACAGTTGTGCAGTCCTGTCTTCTCCACTTCCCCATGCTTCGAAACTGGTGCCTGCATTTGTAGAGGTAAAAAGCATTCTCTTCTTTTTCTTTTCCTTCTATAAATGTTTTCTACTTTGTGCCTCTTGCTTCTTTTCTTTAACTCTCTTTCTAGTTGTTCTTCCCGGTGTGAGGTATTCTCTCTGTCTTTTACTTTCTCGTTTATCTCTTCATTTTGTAACTATGAAAGCCATTATCGCCTCTGTTTCTTCTACTGATAGTGAGAACTCTCTTGATGGGGATGGTAGTATTGAAGTCCTTCACTCTAAAACTGTTGCCCGACCTCGTTATCATCTTCGTGTCTGTTCTTCCGCTAAGGTTTTAGATTTCTCCCCTGGTAAAGATGAGAGTTCTGCTAGTAAGGTTTTTCCAGTCACTGGGTCTGCCTCGCAGGCCCCTTCTACTGGTGATGCCTCTAGGCCTCGATCTGGGGCTAATTTCGAGTCTAATAAGTCTTTTAATAAACCCAGTTACTACTCCACGCACCCCTTAGACCTTGATAGGTTGTCTCGGTATGTCTCCTTCTCTGAGGGCTATAATGCCTTTGCTCCGAGCCCCAATGATCGAATGTGGCGACCCCCACGCCCCGGGTGTGTTGCCATTCCAGATGTATATTTTGAGTATGGGCTTAGGTTGCCCTTGCACCCCTTCTTTCGTTTTCTTCTTCAAGCCCTTGGTTGTAGTCTGGGTCAGCTAGTACCCAACGCTGTACTCCAGATAAATGGAGTTATTGCGAGGTGCTATGAACTCCGCCAGTTTCCCAGTCTTGATTTGTTCTTTTCTATTTTTCGAGTTAAAAGCACTGGGATACAACTTTATGTAGATAAGAAAGAAGGGTGTAAGAAGCTGGTTGAGGCTCCCCCCTCTAATTCTGGTTGGCATGGGTTATGGGGTTGGTATGAGGGTAATGAACTGGAGACTATAGGACCCTGGCAAATTATTTGCTCTGGTCGTGTGAAGTCTGTGAACCGCTTGGGGTCGAGGACCTCAACGGAGTTGCGGGTTTTTCTTGGTTCCGAAATTAGATATCAGGCTGATGATTTTTTAGACGCCAATTTCTTGATTACTCACTGTTGTAAGCCTATACTCTTGTACCCTTCTTTTATTTGCATGCTTCTTCTATTTTCTTTTGCTTTGTTACTTGATTTACTTGTTTTCTTTTTCTGGCAGTATCTGGTCCGGAAGTACTGAACTTGGCGAAGCTATTTTCAGACATGCCTACTGAGGATTTTTTAGATCGTCTTGTCAAGAGTAAGGCTGCTGGAGCCTCAACTATGATGCCAAACGCTGAGATAGAAGGTGGTCCTGAGGCTGTCTCAAAAAGTCCTGTGTCTCCTTCTGATGTGGCTGATGTTAGTGCCTCTGAGATTGCTGCTGGAAAATGTAAGGAGAAGAAGAGGCACCGTGACGGTCATTCTTCCAAAAGTCTTCATTCAAAGAAGTTAAAAGAGTCTGTGAGCTGCCCGACCTCTGGGACTTTGGTTTTGAACTCTGGTGAGCCTGTTGGAACTGTACTTCCTCAAGGCAGTGATGTGGTTGCTTCCGGTTCTATTGTTGGAAATGGACTTCTTGGTTGCAAAAGCTTGGTTGATAAGGTAGCTTTGATATGACCTTCTTTTCTTTTCTTATTCTTTCCTTTAATGGTGGAACGATTTCTTCTCAATGGCGTCGCTTTAATTCGGTCGATTGATTTGATTTTTTTTGTTTTACTTTTGTTGTAGTTATCCGTTGAACTGGAGAGGTTGTTAAAGCTTGATGACTCGGCTGGTGTGATTGAGGTGAAGAGACTCCGCGAGGAGGTTAAGGATCTTAAGAAGGCTAATAAAGATTTGGAGAGGACCTCGGAGAACCTTACCAAGGATAACAATCTTAGTGCTGAAAGGCTTTTTGCTGCGTTAACCGAGAAGTCTGAGTTAATTACTGAGTGTGATGCCTTAGGTGCTCAAGTAAAGAGTTTACAGCTGGAAGTTCAAGCTTCATCGGTGGCTATCAAGGCATCAGAGGAGAATCTTGCTAAAGAGGTGAATGCTTGGTCGTCTGCGAAGGCTGATTTAGCTGTTAAGATAGAAGATTTGTCCGTCCAGCTGGCTAAGCGTGAGGCCGAATCACTGTCTTCTTTTGAGGAAGGGTATGGAGAATGTGTTAAGCGCCTTGTCTCGTTTGGAGTTGATATGTCAAGCCATTCCTTCGATCGTTACCTAGAGGATGTGACCAAGAGAGGAGAGGTTGGAAAGAGTGGCTCATCTGACGTTCCCAAAGTTTAAGGACTCTGCCCTCTGCCTGGGGAATACCCCTGTAGGCTTTTATGTAATCTTCTTTCTTTTATGCTATGTTTCTCGAATGTTTTCAGAAGTATTTGAACCTGTTAAACTGCTTTTGTCTTTTGGACCTGTTGAATTAATCACGATATTATCTGGCGCTTTGGTAAATATTTTCCTTTTGTTCCTGTACTCATGCTATTCATTTTTTCTTGTAATCTTGGAGTATGGTGTTTTTATCGTTTGTTTATGGAGACTTTTACCTGTCGTAAGTGTCTTGCTGTTTCTTTTGCTGGTGGGCTTTGGCGCCTTGTCTTTTTGGCTGTAAATGGAGATTTTAATGGAGATGCTTTTTAAGCCTGTGCATTTTTGGAGAATTCTTGATAGTTCTAATATGTCGAGGCGTGAGTTTACCTTTATATAACGTCGTTCAAGTTTGGAGCTCACTTGGTTTCCCACTCCTTCTTTGTTGTATTTTGAACTTACTCTGGTTTTTGTCATTGATTTTGTCGCATATCTTTATCATTTTTATAGCGAAGCTTGGAGACGTTTTGTATGTTGCGAGTGTTTTTGTTATCGACATTTGGAGATTATACCTTTTCGCCTATGTCGCCTAAATTTTTGGAGATTTGACATAGTATTCCTTTTCCATATCCTTTCTTTAAATTTTGGAGTTATTTTGTTTTTCTTTTTCATCTTTTGGCGCTCTTCAACCTTACCCTTAGTTTGATACTTGGCGATTTTGCGGTGTGATTGTGGCGACTGTTACCTTTCTTTTTTGGCAAATCTTTATGAACACTTTACCGGCTTCGAATGTATTCTTGATCTTTGGTAATCTGAGATTTGGAGTACTTTGGCAAAGCTTTTGAGCTTTTGTGAAGTGATTCGTTGCGTATTCTCCTAAGCATTTGATATTGCATGGAGAAAAGTTTTTTTTGTGTTTGGTGGATTTTACCTCTCCCTTTTGTTTACAAAAATTCCGGAGCCGGTGGCGTTTGAGGGCTGTATGAAGTTGTCCAAGGTCATTCCAGCTTGCCCCCTTTTTTTTTTTTTTTTTTTTTTGGCGTGAAATTTACTTTTCTTCTTTGTTGTGGCGAGTTGTTACCTTTGATCGCTATTTGCTTATCATTCGACCAATCGTAGGTGAAGAATTTTATGGAGATCATATTCAACGTGCATATGTGATTTATAAATCAAATACTCAGAAAATGTATCATGATGCTTAATAACCGTAAATATGACAGTAGAACTAAGGGATCTTAATTTAAACAAACTCAACTTAAATGTTTCCTTAAACATAACTCATGAGCTAAGAATGTGACTTGATTGCAATAGTACTTAATGGACTAAATAACTTAAATAACTTAAAATGATCAATGTCTTGCCTTGAAGATCTCTAAGGGTAGAACTTCTTGAGGTGAATGGCGTTCCAGGCATTTGGCACTGGGGTTCCGTCGAGTTGTTCGAGCCTATAGGAGCCGGAGTTGATGACTTTCGTGACCTTGTAAGGGCCTTCCCAAGGTGGAGATAGCTTACTTTGTTTTGAAGGCATTGAAGCAGCTGCCTCTCTTAACACTAGGTCATTGACCTGAAAGCTTCTTGGTTTGACCTTTGAGTTGTAGAGCTCTGCTACCTTGTCTTGATATTTGGATACGCTGGCCTGTGTGGAGTTTCTGAGCTCTTCAAGGAGGTCAACGTTTAGCTTCAAACCTTCTTCGGATGATTTGGGATCGAACTTTTCAATCCTTAAGGACTTAGAACTTATCTCAACCGGCAATACTTCCTCAGTTCCATATGCCATTCTGAATGGAGTTTCACCAGTAGAAATTTTCGGAGTGGTTCGGAGACTCCACAGTACATTTGGCAGTTCATCTACCCAATTTCTGTTGGCTTCGAGCAGTCTTTTCTTTAATCCTTGTAGAATTGCTTTGTTGGTGATTTCCACTTATCCATTCGCTTGAGGGTACGCGACTGAAGCCTTTAGGTGCTGAATTTGAAGCTCAGTCATTGCGTTGACCCATTTTTCACCTGTGAACTGGGTTCCATTATCTGTAATAACTACCCTAGGAACTCCAAATCTAAAAACTATTTGCTCCATGAAGAAATGAACTGCTTCGATTTCTCTTATCCTTGCTAGTGGTCTAGCCTCTACCCATTTTGTAAAATAGTCGACTGCCACAATTATGTATTGACATTGTTTGGAGCTTTTTGGCAACGGTCCTACTAGGTCAATGCCCCACATAAAGAATGGGCATGGAGTTGTTGTTGGATTGAAAGGAACTGAGGGTCTGTGATTCATGGACCCATACTTCTGACATGGTTCACATCGCCTTGTGAACTCCTCGCAGTCCTGGCGCATCGTGGGCCAGTAAATCCCATGTCTCATGATTTTTAATGCCATGTTTTTTCCGGCCAGATGGCCGCCACAAATTCCTGAGTGTACATCTGTCATAACTATTTTTGCTTCATCCTGGTTAACGCACTTGAGTAGTGGCTCAACTAGAGCTCTCCTAAAAAGCTTGTTGTCAATTAGGCAATAGTGTTTTGCCTTTATAACCATTTTTCTTGCTTCTTGTCTATCCAAATCCTCATGAGTTCCTTGAATAAATTTGATGATGGGAGTTCGCCAATCTTCTTGTACGGAAATGCAAAGCACCTCTTTCCGGACTATTGATGGTTCGTGGAGTTCTCTGAAATATATGGGCTCTGATGTATTTGAAGCTTCCGATGTAGCCAATTTTGACAAGGCATCTGCCCATGTATTGTTGGACCTATCAATGTTGTTGATGGTCCATGTTGTGAAGTTCTGCAACAATTCTAAGATAATTTTTCTATATGATACCATTCTTTCATTAAGAGCTTTGAACTCCCCCAAAACTTGCTTCACTACAAGTTGAGAATCGCAAAATATGTCTATGGCGGATACCTCTAAGTGGCGAGCTAGGATCAAGCCTGCTACAAGACCTTCGTATTCTGACTCATTGTTGGTCGTAGAAAATTTGAACTTAATGACCTGTCGAATGGTGAAGCCCTCAGGGCTTGTAAGTAGGACTCCTGCCCCTCCAGCCTGTGAGGTAGATGATCCGTCTGTGAACAAAGTCCAAATTTTGTCTTTTGATTCTGAGATTATTTCCCCTGGTTCAGAAGAGTTGAATGTGCATTCTGTGATGAAGTCTGCCAGGGCCTGAGACCTCGTTGAAGTCCTTGGCTGGAATTCCAAGTGGAACTGACTTAGCTCTACAGTCCATGAAGCCAACCTTCCTGTCATGTCGGGCTTATGAAGTACCCGACGCAAAGGTTGATTTGTCATGACAATTATTGTTCTTCCTTGAAAGTATTGCCTTAGTTTTCTGCTGGCCATAATCAAAGCATATGTTAATTTTTCTATGTTCGAGTATCGTGTCTCAGCATCTTTGAGTATATGGCTCGTGTAGTATACGGGCTTTTGCTCTGAGTCCACCTCTTTAACCAATACAGCCGCCAAGGTCGAATCTGAGGCAGACAAGTACAGCTTTAAGGGCTCGCATTGAAGGGGCTTAGCCATAATTGGGGGGGATATCAAAAAGTCTTTGATTCCTTGTAGACTTTCTTCGCATTCCCTTGTCCAACTAAATGTCTTGCTTTTTGAAGCTTCTTTGATTGCTTCATACATGGGGAGACATTTCTTTGAAGACTGAGGTATGAAACGTCTAAGGGCTGCAATGGACCCTGCGAGGGCTTGGAGCTCCTTGAGGCATTTTGGAGCTGGCATGTTCTGAATGGCCTTTACTTGGTTTGGATCCGCTTCAATACCTCTTTGAGTGAGTAGAAATCCTAGGAAGCGACCTCCACTTAAACCAAAAGAACATTTTGCTGGGTTTAACCTCATGGAACTAGCCCTTATTCTGGAGAACGTCTCCCTGAGGTCCTTGACGTGATCCGAAGCTGTTGGTGACATTGCTATAATGTCATCGACATATACCTGAATATTTCTTCCGATTTGAGGAGCAAAAATCTTGTCCATTGTTTGTTGGAATGTTGCTCCCGCGTTTAAGAGACCGAAAGGAGTAACTTTGAATCCAAAAACGCCCTTATGTGTTATGAATGCCGTGTCGTCCTGATCTTGTTCTGCCAACTTTATTTGGTTGTATCCCGAAAATGCATCCATAAAAGATAGTAGCTCATTTCCAGCAGTAGAATCGATGAGTTGATCAATATTGGGCAGTGGATAAAAATCTTTGGGACAGGCTTTATTGAGATCCGAGTAGTCTATGCACATCCTCCACTTACCATTGCTTTTCTTGACCAAGACTGGATTAGCAATCCATTTTGGGAACTGGACGGGCTTAATGAAGTCCGCCTCAAGAAGTCTGTCAATTTCTTTTTCAATAGCTTCTTGCTTTTCTTTGGAGAATATGCGTCTTTTCTGTTTCACTGCTTGTACTCCAGTCTTTATGTTAAGGTGGTGGAGAGCTATCTCAACTGGGATCCCAGGCATGTCCTTGGGAGACCAGGCAAAAATATCTGCAAATTCTCTTAACACTTGTATGAGAGCTTCACGAACTTCAGGAGGTAATTTTGTCCCAATTTTGACGACCTTCTCAGGATTGTTGAAGTACAGAGGAATTTCCTCAACTGGTTCGACTGGTTCATGACTTGGAGGCTTAGGTAGTTCGATGATGTCCCTTGGGTCCATTTCAACGACTTGGTTCACCGAGGTCGATGCACCAGCCGACCTTTTTGGGAGTGCTGAACTAATGTAACATTGTCGAGCTGTTTTTTGGTCTCCACAAACCTCACCAACACCAAAATCTGTGGGAAATTTCATCTTTAAATGTGTTATGGAGACTATCCCCTTTAGAGCTGCGATGGTTGATCTTCCCAATATTGCATTGTAACTTGAGATAGCGTTAACAATATGGAATTTAACCATTACCCATTTTTGGCAAGGTGGAGATCCAAATAGTACGGGCATGTCAATGACTCCAACTGTTTTAACCTCGTTGCCCGTGAAACCATACAACGGTGCATCCTTTGAGCTATTGATCTTTCTATCACCCAAATTCATTCTTGAAAAGGCACCCTGGTATAGAATATCAACCGAGCTGCCATCATCGATCATTATTTTCTTGACCACATTTGTCCCTATTTTGGTAGTAATCACCAGGGCATCTTGATGGTCTTCCATGATTCTATCTCCAAAGTCTTCATCTGAAAATGATATCACCAAGGAAGGGTTTCTTCTTGGTTTCTTGTTATCCACCCGAAATACTTCTCTGGCATAAGCTTTCTTTGCCCTGTTTGAAGAACCTCCCGAGGTGTTTCCTCCAGATATGGTGTCTATGACCCTGTCTGGTTCATTTCTTTGTTGCATTGCATTGTCTCCTTTTTCAACAAAGTGGGATAATTCGCCTTTTTGAATTTTATCCTCAATCAAGTTTTTCAGTTGGTAGCATCTTTCTGTATCATGCCCCGTATCTTCATGATAGTAGCAAAATTTGTTGCTTGGAGGCCTATTGGGATTCATCGGCCTTGGAGGTACATATGATGGATCAGCTTTAAGGACTCCAAGTATTGCGATCCTATCAGTGTTAAGCTTTGTGAAGTCCTTATCCCCCCGTGGTCCTTGAGGCCACTGGCGTTGTTTAGGTGAAGATTTATGTGGGGTGGGTGACCTGTTTGACATGCGTGAGGTGTCATCTCCTCTTTTTAAGTGAGCTGGAGACCTCAATTGTGATCTTCGCGCTCCCCGAGCACCTCGATCATCTCGTCGATATTCCCACTGTGAAGTCTGTTCAATAAACTTGTTCATTCTTGATCTTGGGGATTTCGAAGATTGGGTGCTTCCTACAGCTTCTTGGAGAGTTAGCCTTCTTTCAAATAGCTGTATAGCTGCTTGAAGTGACTGAGGCTCTTTTTCAAAATATTCCTCCAGAATTGCATTGTGTCTATTTCTGTCCACTCCTGCTGCCAAGTATGTCATTGCTAAATTTTCTACCAAATCCGGAACTTGGATCATCTCAGCTCTAAAACGATTTAAATATTCTCTCAGACTTTCATTCGATCTTTGACGAACATTTACAAGAGAGGCTGTTAACTTTCTTCCTTTCTTGTTTGTAGAGAATCTTGACTTGAATTTTTCCTTCAAACTAGTCCATGATTTTATTGATCTTGCTGGTAGATTATTGAACCACATAAGAGCAGTGCCCTTCAAACACGTCGGGAAGAACTGACACTTCGCTACCTCATTGTGTCCAAAGAAGGACATTCTTCCATCAAAAAGGTTAACGAAGTCATAGGGGTCTGTGGAGCCATCAAACTGATCTATGGGTGGTACCTTAAGATCCCTGTTTACCTTAGCTTTTTCTATGCTTTTAATGAATGGACTCTCCGAGGAGATTTCAGCTTCCCCTGTGTGGGATTTTATGAACTCCTTGAACCTTAATATGTCCTTTGCGGATAAACTAGTTTTGTTTGATTCTCCCCTATCACTATCTTCATCCTCGTCTACGGAGTACTCTCTGTCCTCATTTCTGGATTTACGTTTCCTTGACGAGAAAGAATCAGAGGATACCTCCATTTTAGAGTGCTTACTCCCCATAGATGTTCTCCATGAAGATTCATAATTCTCTGTTTGATATTCAGAGGAGATACGACCGCCAGACACCTCGTGGAGCTCTCTTTGTAACCTTATAATCTCTTTCTGCCTCCGAACTTTTTCCGCTAACATTTGCCTTTCTTCCTCTAGTCGACGGAGCTCCTCATCGAGGACAACGCGTCCTGACTGCTCTTTATGGTTTTCCTGATTCTGTCGTTGTTTCTTCATCTTTTCCAGATGCAATCGAGCATCGCTCGTGAGCACATGTTTCCCTTGTGGCGTTAGAACCAACTGGCGAGGGTCGTGCTTTAATCTATGAGGTCCGTTTAACGGATCTGAAAGAGCCGGACCAGGAGGAGATGAGAACAACGCTTGTGGATTCATCGAAGCTTTAGGTTTCGTATTCCGCTTCACACTCACTACATCCTGAGTGTTTGGAGCTAGTTGATTGTCTATTTCATCATTGTTCTCGGCCATTCTTCGTTATGAATCGAAGAATTAAAGTCGATTTAATGATAATTCAGCTCGGTTTGTTGTTTTGGTGAATTGTGTTTAATATTTTTGAATTTCCGGAATTTTGTTTTTAGAGGATAATCAAACCTCCTTCTAGCGCCATTGTTAGAGTAATAATATTAAAGTGCCAATCCTTTACAATGTTGGGGTTACACATATATTTATAGTGCTCTAAATGGGCCTTTATTTGGGCTAGACTATCTTAGTGGGCCTGAGGCCCAACATTCAGTCCCCCCCTTAAGTGCAAAAGTATCTTTAGATCTTTGCTTTTAATTCTCCTATTTACAAGGCCCATTGTTCTAAAGTAAAAAATAAAAAGAAAAATTTACATGAATAGAGACTTTTCAGTAACATTTTTTTTAAAAGCACGCGGTTGCGTGTTTTGACAGTTGTGCAGTCCTGTCTTCTCCACTTCCCCATGCTTCGAAACTGGTGCCTGCATTTGTAGAGGTAAAAAGCATTCTCTTCTTTTTCTTTTCCTTCTATAAATGTTTTCTACTTTGTGCCTCTTGCTTCTTTTCTTTAACTCTCTTTCTAGTTGTTCTTCCCGGTGTGAGGTATTCTCTCTGTCTTTTACTTTCTCGTTTATCTCTTCATTTTGTAACTATGAAAGCCATTATCGCCTCTGTTTCTTCTACTGATAGTGAGAACTCTCTTGATGGGGATGGTAGTATTGAAGTCCTTCACTCTAAAACTGTTGCCCGACCTCGTTATCATCTTCGTGTCTGTTCTTCCGCTAAGGTTTTAGATTTCTCCCCTGGTAAAGATGAGAGTTCTGCTAGTAAGGTTTTTCCAGTCACTGGGTCTGCCTCGCAGGCCCCTTCTACTGGTGATGCCTCTAGGCCTCGATCTGGGGCTAATTTCGAGTCTAATAAGTCTTTTAATAAACCCAGTTACTACTCCACGCACCCCTTAGACCTTGATAGGTTGTCTCGGTATGTCTCCTTCTCTGAGGGCTATAATGCCTTTGCTCCGAGCCCCAATGATCGAATGTGGCGACCCCCACGCCCCGGGTGTGTTGCCATTCCAGATGTATATTTTGAGTATGGGCTTAGGTTGCCCTTGCACCCCTTCTTTCGTTTTCTTCTTCAAGCCCTTGGTTGTAGTCTGGGTCAGCTAGTACCCAACGCTGTACTCCAGATAAATGGAGTTATTGCGAGGTGCTATGAACTCCGCCAGTTTCCCAGTCTTGATTTGTTCTTTTCTATTTTTCGAGTTAAAAGCACTGGGATACAACTTTATGTAGATAAGAAAGAAGGGTGTAAGAAGCTGGTTGAGGTTCCCCCCTCTAATTCTGGTTGGCATGGGTTATGGGGTTGGTATGAGGGTAATGAACTGGAGACTATAGGACCCTGGCAAATTATTTGCTCTGGTCGTGTGAAGTCTGTGAACCGCTTGGGGTCGAGGACCTCAACGGAGTTGCGGGTTTTTCTTGGTTCCGAAATTAGATATCAGACTGATGATTTTTTAGACGCCAATTTCTTGATTACTCACTGTTGTAAGCCTATACTCTTGTACCCTTCTTTTATTTGCATGCTTCTTCTATTTTCTTTTGCTTTGTTACTTGATTTACTTGTTTTCTTTTTCTGGCAGTATCTGGTCCGGAAGTACTGAACTTGGCGAAGCTATTTTCAGACATGCCTACTGAGGATTTTTTAGATCGTCTTGTCAAGAGTAAGGCTGCTGGAGCCTCAACTATGATGCCAAACGCTGAGATAGAAGGTGGTCCTGAGGCTGTCTCAAAAAGTCTTGTGTCTCCTTCTGATGTGGCTGATGTTAGTGCCTCTGAGATTGCTGCTGGAAAATGTAAGGAGAAGAAGAGGCACTGTGACGGTCATTCTTCCAAAAGTCTTCATTCAAAGAAGTTAAAAGAGTCTGTGAGCTGCCCGACCTCTGGGACTTTGGTTTTGAACTCTGGTGAGCCTGTTGGAACTGTACTTCCTCAAGGCAGTGATGTGGTTGCTTCCGGTTCTATTGTTGGAAATGGACTTCTTGGTTGCAAAAGCTTGGTTGATAAGGTAGCTTTGATATGACCTTCTTTTCTTTTCTTATTCTTTCCTTTAATGGTGGAACGATTTCTTCTCAATGGCGTCGCTTTAATTCGGTCGATTGATTTGATTTTTTTTGTTTTACTTTTGTTGTAGTTATCCGTTGAACTGGAGAGGTTGTTAAAGCTTGATGACTCGGCTGGTGTGATTGAGGTGAAGAGACTCCGCGAGGAGGTTAAGGATCTTAAGAAGGCTAATAAAGATTTGGAGAGGACCTCGGAGAACCTTACCAAGGATAACAATCTTAGTGCTGAAAGGCTTTTTGCTGCGTTAACCGAGAAGTCTGAGTTAATTACTGAGTGTGATGCCTTAGGTGCTCAAGTAAAGAGTTTACAGCTGGAAGTTCAAGCTTCATCGGTGGCTATCAAGGCATCAGAGGAGAATCTTGCTAAAGAGGTGAATGCTTGGTCGTCTGAGAAGGCTGATTTAGCTGTTAAGATAGAAGATTTGTCCGTCCAGCTGGCTAAGCGTGAGGCCGAATCACTGTCTTCTTTTGAGGAAGGGTATGGAGAATGTGTTAAGCGCCTTGTCTCGTTTGGAGTTGATATGTCAAGCCATTCCTTCGATCGTTACCTAGAGGATGTGACCAAGAGAGGAGAGGTTGGAAAGAGTGGCTCATCTGACGTTCCCAAAGTTTAAGGACTCTGCCCTCTGCCTGGGGAATACCCCTGTAGGCTTTTATGTAATCTTCTTTCTTTTATGCTATGTTTCTCGAATGTTTTCAGAAGTATTTGAACCTGTTAAACTGCTTTTGTCTTTTGGACCTGTTGAATTAATCACGATATTATCTGGCGCTTTGGTAAATATTTTCCTTTTGTTCCTGTACTCATGCTATTCATTTTTTCTTGTAATCTTGGAGTATGGTGTTTATATCGTTTGTTTATGGAGACTTTTACCTGTCGTAAGTGTCTTGCTGTTTCTTTTGCTGGTGGGCTTTGGCGCCTTGTCTTTTTGGCTGTAAATGGAGATTTTAATGGAGATGCTTTTTAAGCCTGTGCATTTTTGGAGAATTCTTGATAGTTCTAATATGTCGAGGCGTGAGTTTACCTTTATATAACGTCGTTCAAGTTTGGAGCTCACTTGGTTTCCCACTCCTTCTTTGTTGTATTTTGAACTTACTCTGGTTTTTGTCATTGATTTTGTCGCATATCTTTATCATTTTTATAGCGAAGCTTGGAGACGTTTTGTATGTTGCGAGTGTTTTTGTTATCGACATTTGGAGATTATACCTTTTCGCCTATGTCGCCTAAATTTTTGGAGATTTGACATAGTATTCCTTTTCCATATCCTTTCTTTAAATTTTGGAGTTATTTTGTTTTTCTTTTTCATCTTTTGGCGCTCTTCAACCTTACCCTTAGTTTGATACTTGGCGATTTTGCGGTGTGATTGTGGCGACTGTTACCTTTCTTTTTTGGCAAATCTTTATGAACACTTTACCGGCTTCGAATGTATTCTTGATCTTTGGTAATCTGAGATTTGGAGTACTTTGGCGAAGCTTTTGAGCTTTTGTGAAGTGATTCGTTGCGTATGTAATAACCCTAACTTCAGTAATGCTACAGTGGTCACATGAATAGTAAATTTTGAGGATTTAGAGAAATGGTATATAAGTACTCTATAATGGAAATGGAAAGTGAATAAACAGAAACCATATTAGTAGTGTACATTGAAAATAAGTGACTCGAAATGACGTTAGATTTCAGAAATTCCTGAAGCATGAAATTTTGAGGATTTTGATTTCGAATAAGCTTCTATTGGACACTAAGGAGCATGGAAACATTATAAGAATTATATATTGAGGGATTAGTGAATTTAGAATTGAGCCAGGGGATTTTTAAGTTAAGAGAATACCAATGGAATTTGGATTGTTAAATGGTTTCAAAACCACTGAGATAATGAGGTACATTCGTAACGAACCACAATTAGACGAATATGGAGGTTAAGCAACCAAGATTAGTAATATAACAAGGATACATACCACATTATTTATCAATGTGCTTAGCATTTTACTTAGAAATTCTAGAAAACAAGAGATGAGATCATTAAGATTACATCATCTTCCACTAAACCAAATTTAAGGGTAGATTAGTCTTTTAACACCTAGATTTTTACCAAGCTTCCAAGACAAGCTACACAAACAACTAATTAGTGAGATTAAGATTAGATGAGATCAAAAATCAACACAAAACTCTCTCCCCTCTCATTTCTTCAACTTTCGGCCAAAGAGAAAAAAAGAAAGAAAATAAAAATCAAAACCCTAGTTAGCATCAAGATCAAATCCAAGGAAAAATCATGGAGGTTCTTGGAGACTAGAAAGAGATATCCACCAAGTTTCATAGCCATCTAACATCATTTGCCAAGGTAATAAAATCTCCAAAGTGATGGATGAATAGTGATGAATAGTGTTTTCTAAGTGTTAACCTTGTTTTCTTAATTTCTTTGCATGATCTAGACTATACCAAGGTAGTATAAGAGCTTGGTGAGGTTATTCATGTTAGTATACTCTTTAAAGTTGATGATTAGCTTGAAACCCTAGCTTGAATCCTTTGGGTTTTGATGATTTTAGTTGGTTTCTAAGATAAGTAGTACTAAATCATGTAATCTTATTGTTATAGTTGTTTATATGTGTTGGAATGGTATGGAAATTGTGTTGTGGACTTGGAAATCCATGGTTGGTATGATGACCACATGGTATATGTGATGGTGTATAAGGTGGATGATTGATTTGGAGGAGTTTGATTTTGGAAAGTAAGAAAATATAGCCGTTATAATGTCCGATTTTCGTTAGAACTACAAACTGCCCTGTTTTTGGACACCAATGCAGTACGGTACCTTACTGTCTAGCACACTTAGTGACCATGAAATGATAGAGCCTAGTTCATAGATCGTTTTGATATAAGGTGCGTTAAAATCTGACGTACGGTTTAGGAGAAAAGTCAGTTTTAGTGAAAGACGTTCGAAAGTCGAGAAATCGTAATTGTACCAAATTTGGGGTTATAGTTACCATACTTTAACATGTTTAAAAGCCACGAAATTTTGGGATATGGTAGTAGTGTGGTCAAAGAACTAATACCAGTTGACCTTGCAGTAAAATTCGAATTCTAAAATTTATAAGAAATTATACAGTCAAGTGTGGTTGTTAGGGGAAATGGTAAAAACCCCTGAAACTTCGATTGAGCTTATAAATGGTTAAGTTCTTGAACCTTTGGGGTAATAATAATACGTTAAACATATGTTGAAGTGTAAAGGGTTTTGTTATACAAGAGGATAGTGAGTAAGAGATGTAGTGTTCTAATGACGGTCCTTTTGTGTTTATAGAAATTCCGGAGGAGGAACCAGCCCTACTGTCAGGATACAGAAATCGAGGCAAGATCCTTCTATCCCTACTTTAAAAATTATTTATCTTCGGAATAATAATGATATCATGACATATATTTATGGATATGTGATGCTTTTGTTGCTATATTGCAAAGAATATATTTTCTTGATTGTGGGAAGTTAAAGAGAGATGAATATGTTTTCTGAAATATGAATATAGAGATGACTACGAATGGAGCGAATATGCTCTAGGGTAAAAGAGATATGAAAGAGAATGGTATCAGTTGTTATCTAGGGTTATATGGTTTATAATGCTATATTATAAACATTTTTTTTAGTGCATGTTATATACATATATTTTATAGAAGTAATGTGCGAGAATGGAAATGAGATAAGTGAATGACATATGGAAATGTGAAATGGTGTTGATAAATTGAATAATGATCTTATAAAAAGGGGGATAGCAATAAAAAGTGTAAGAGGCTGTGTGCTGCACAGTCCAGCAATCAATCAATAAAAAGCGTAAGAGGCTGTGTGCTGCACAGTCCAGCAATCAATATTTTAATTCGGCCCAAGAGTTGCCGAAGGAGGATGTAGTGGTAGACCTTCCTCCAGGGGGATGTAGTGGTAGACCTTCCTCCTTCTACCGGTAGTAAAAATGGATGGATACGGAGGGCGACTGATCATCGTGCCTCACGTATTCGGCAACAGTGAAAACCCCTACAATATGTGAATAAAGAATAAATGATAAAGTCAGATTGATATACTGGAAAGGGAAAATGATATGAAAGATGGAATTATTGATATAGATGAAGAGAAACTGATTTTATATTAATTTATAAAATTACTGTACAGGAGGGAAATGAGAAGATGATATTGAGGGATTTATTCAAGTATTTATGTTATTTTAAAATATTACACAAAAAGGGTATATTGGTTGTTATAATATTTAAGAAGAGAAACTGATACTGTATTACCTTAAATTTCTTTCTTATAATAGTAAGTGGATGATGTATTATTAAATAAGAGTTTTATTCTTCCTTAAAGTTTATAAATTGGTTACTGCTTACATATGTATATACATGTATACTTGGTTACCTTTTTAAATTCTAGTTTCCAATATTATCTTGCTGAGCTATTATAGCTCACTCTTGCTACTTATCTATATACAGCTAGGTATGCCCATACTACGCAGAACGCCCCGCAAGAGGGTAAGGGAAAGGCGACCTTCTGAGAGCTCGTTAGCAACAATCCCCGAGGTAGATGACCATCGCAAGGGGTTTAGAGGGCTTATGTAAATTAAGTGTGTAAGTTTGAAAGATTGTAATAAATTTGGTTGTTGAAATGCTTCTTGTAGAAGCATCATTCAACAATGTACTTTAGTAAGATCCTGGTTTGTAATAAATCTTTAACTTTCAACTCTAAACTTTTGTTATGGTAAATATTGTTCTCTGAGCATATGATTGGTGTGTGTGTGTATTATTGCGGGGTCAATTGCATAAGTATTAATTAAAAAAAAAAAAAAAAAAGACCCAAGGGATATTGAATTTGAATGGAAGTTGGTTCGTGATGGCCCAAATTCATGACCCCGGATTTGGGGCTGTCACAGTTGGTATCAGAGCTAAGAGTCATAATGCTCAGGAACAAGAGTGATAATAATATTGTATCATTTATAATATTAAATTTTGAACTTCCATCAAGTTCAAGGGTGGTATATCGCAGGTAGTTTTATTTTTAAGCATTGATTATAATTTTATAAATTATTACTAATATAGTTTATGTTTACCATATAGGGAGAGGAGATGGGAGAGCCCAGTCATGTTCGTGAGATGGGTGAGCCGAGCCGAGACCCCCAGTGGCTAGGACTACCTGAGCAGGAGATTAGAGATTTGTTGCTGGTAGGTGTAGAGGTTCCAGAGTATGCTATTGATGACCTCAGGGAGAGACGACGGGCGAGTGCTAGAGAGAGATATGAGCAGAGACTGAGGGAGGAGGCTGAGGAGCGCAGGCAGAGGGATGCTGTGGCCATAGTGCCATATTCTGGTAGACCATATGTAGGACCTGATGGGGCCGGACCTTCCCGAGTGCGGACGGATATTCCTGAGGAGGAGATGCCTTTACGTAAGAGGCCTAGGTTATCTGTTATACCTGAGGAGCCGATTGAGTGGAGGGACATTCACGTGACTCCTACTCCTGTCCCACCTGTCCCAGTTCCATCTCCTTTACCTAGTCCCGACCCTTTTGAGGATCCAGCTGAGCAGTTCACTCCACCGGGACACTTTATCATGTCAGAGGATGAGTTGGAGGATGACCCTTCCGAGGATGCGGACACAGAGCCAGTTCCTCCATCCCCACCATTTGCACCACCACCACCTCCACCAGTGGATGCACCCCCACTTGTAGATGTACCTCCCCCAGATGCTATGCCACCTCAGGAGGCACCTATGTTTCCAGCTGGCCAGTTGCCAGCTATTTTCTTGTCAGAGTACTTTGCCCTTCAGGGACAGCTGGATGAGTCCCGTCGGACTATAGATACGCTTATACAGAGGTTAGACAGGGCGAGAGGAGGAGGAGGTGTGATACCAGATGGGTTGAATTTGAGCATAGTCAGTATCGAGCTACGGGCACTCGGTGACATTAGGACGATGTTGGGAGACAGAGGGGATCCAGTATGGAGGGCTCAGATAGTTACTACAGTCACCACTATGGTAGCGCAGATCAGGGACGTTATCAGGGCGTCGTTACCATGATTAGGAGTAGTAGTTTTGGATACTAATCAGACTAGTCATCTTGTGGATGTCATTTTGGGGATTAGGTTAGTTGTTTACTGTCTTAATCCCAGTCTGATTAGAGGACAGCTAGTAGTGCTTTTGTTATAGCGAGTTAGTATGTACAGTTATGCTTTTGGAGTTTCGAACCTTGTACCTTATGATGTATAATATTAGTAGTAAAAGACGTTGTACCCAAGTTGTAAAATATTTATGTAAATTAATGAAGTTTATGTACTTTACCTAATTTTATCGTATTTTGATATTAAATGTTGAGATTCAGAAATATTGATGTATATGAGGTGATTGACTTAAATGAAAAGGTTATTGTGCTAAAAGTACTAAGCTTATTTGTCAAAGTTGTATTATGACTAAATATTACTTGTGTGGAATTAAAAATACTGGGATACATAAATAAGATTAACTAATGATATAGTGTGCATATATGGAAATGATGTATATTGTACCCTAAATTTGGGTGATTAATGAAGAATACTATTATATACAGAATCATGCCGCCTAAGCGTAATAATAGGATGAATGCAAGGGAAAATGAGAGAGAGGAAGCAAGTCAGAATAGGCAGGGTGAAAATACTCATAATGAACAAGATCATGAGGAAGAAGAAGATGAATCAACTGGCCAACAGGGAAATCAGGATGGTAACCTTTTTAACCAATTTATGGAACTAATGAGGCAGAATTTAGCTAATCCACAGAATCAGCCACAGCCACCTGTTCTTCCCAACCAGGCAGCTAACTCTTTTCGTGCTTTTAAGTCACTAAAACCCCCAGAATTTGAGGGAACCACTAACCCAGTAGCAGCCAGGGCATGGCTGAAAGAGATGGAAAAGGCTTTTGAGATACTGAGGGTAGAGGAAGATCAGAAGACAGTTTTTGCAGCCTATCTCTTAAAGGGAGAGGCAAATTACTGGTGGGAAACTAAAAAGAATCTGGAAGGAGCGGGAGTGATAACTTGGGAGCGTTTCACTAGGGTGTTTCTAGACAAATATTCCCCTAGGTACTTGGAGAACCAGATGGAAATAAAATTTTTGGAGCTAAAGCAGGAAAACCTATTAGTGGCAGAGTATGAAACTAAGTTTACAGAACTGTCTAGGTTTGTTCCAGAATTCGTGCGTACGGAAGAGCAACGAGCGAAAAGATTCCAACAAGGATTGAAACCATGGCTACGTACTAGAGTGGCACCATTTGAGTTGACCGAGTATGCTGCGGTAGTTCATAAGGCATCCATTATCGAAGCTGAGAGTGAACAGACTCAAATAGGACGAGAGAGTAAGAAAAGAAAATTTGAAGGTCAGAAGGGAGGTTCAAGTGAGGGAAGCTATTTTAACAAATTTGGTAAAGGACAAAAACCCCAGTTTGGAGGAAAGTCAGGGAATAATAAGACTACCAGTGAGACTGTGAATCAGGGTGGTAGATCCACAGGAACCTTCCAGTCTAATCAATCGCGACCACCATTGCCAGATTGCAACACGTGTGGTAAGAAGCATATCGGAGAGTGTAAGATGTTAGAAGTAACTTGCTTTAATTGTGGACAGAAAGGACATTATCGGGACAGGTGTCCATCAGCTGAAAAGAAGTGTTATCAATGTGGAAGATTAGGACATTTTGCTAGGGATTGTCGTTTTGGTGGGTCGTCTGCGTCAGGACAGAGTGTGACTGCTTCAAACAAGCCTACTGCTAGAGTGTATAACATGACTTTAGGAGAGGCATTGAGAAAGCCGGATACAGATGCAGGTGAACATTTTTCTAGTATTTAAATTTTTAGTGTAAATGTTTGGTTAGGAATCAGTGTGGTCAATAAATGGTATAGGTAGGTTGATAATCTAGATAAGGAAAATCAGTATCTGTTGGGGTCTAGAAATTCTATAAAAAGGAGAATAATAGTATTTTGGGGGTAAACCATAGACTCATTCAAATACGAACAGGAAATATATATTATAGGTAATATTTTCTTACAATTGTTTCAAAGAATCTTATTCTAGTCGGATTTCTGGAAGGTTTTACAGAGCCAAGATATAATAAGAGCGAAATATGTATATTTTATGTCATGATAGAGATCAACATAGGAATAAACCATAAGTGAGATACACTACCAGTCAGGAGAGGCCAATGTGGTGGCCAATACCCATAATTAAAAGAGGAATGTTGATGAATGACAAGCAAGTTTATGTTGGTGTAATTCTGCGCAAACAAGATAGAGATATTATGAAGGAAAAAGGATGGAGAAAGTGATATAGAAGTTATAAGGTGTAGATGAAAAGGTATCTATGGACAATTCTGACGTGATTCCGGGACGGAATCCTTTTAAGGGGGGAAGGATGTAATAACCCTAACTTCAGTAATGCTACAGTGGTCACATGAATAGTAAATTTTGAGGATTTAGAGAAATGGTATATAAGTACTCTATAATGGAAATGGAAAGTGAATAAACAGAAACCATATTAGTAGTGTACATTGAAAATAAGTGACTCGAAATGACGTTAGATTTCAGAAATTCCTGAAGCATGAAATTTTGAGGATTTTGATTTCGAATAAGCTTCTATTGGACACTAAGGAGCATGGAAACATTATAAGAATTATATATTGAGGGATTAGTGAATTTAGAATTGAGCCAGGGGATTTTTAAGTTAAGAGAATACCAATGGAATTTGGATTGTTAAATGGTTTCAAAACCACTGAGATAATGAGGTACATTCGTAACGAACCACAATTAGACGAATATGGAGGTTAAGCAACCAAGATTAGTAATATAACAAGGATACATACCACATTATTTATCAATGTGCTTAGCATTTTACTTAGAAATTCTAGAAAACAAGAGATGAGATCATTAAGATTACATCATCTTCCACTAAACCAAATTTAAGGGTAGATTAGTCTTTTAACACCTAGATTTTTACCAAGCTTCCAAGACAAGCTACACAAACAACTAATTAGTGAGATTAAGATTAGATGAGATCAAAAATCAACACAAAACTCTCTCCCCTCTCATTTCTTCAACTTTCGGCCAAAGAGAAAAAAAGAAAGAAAATAAAAATCAAAACCCTAGTTAGCATCAAGATCAAATCCAAGGAAAAATCATGGAGGTTCTTGGAGACTAGAAAGAGATATCCACCAAGTTTCATAGCCATCTAACATCATTTGCCAAGGTAATAAAATCTCCAAAGTGATGGATGAATAGTGATGAATAGTGTTTTCTAAGTGTTAACCTTGTTTTCTTAATTTCTTTGCATGATCTAGACTATACCAAGGTAGTATAAGAGCTTGGTGAGGTTATTCATGTTAGTATACTCTTTAAAGTTGATGATTGGCTTGAAACCCTAGCTTGAATCCTTTGGGTTTTGATGATTTTAGTTGGTTTCTAAGATAAGTAGTACTAAATCATGTAATCTTATTGTTATAGTTGTTTATATGTGTTGGAATGGTATGGAAATTGTGTTGTGGACTTGGAAATCCATGGTTGGTATGATGACCACATGGTATATGTGATGGTGTATAAGGTGGATGATTGATTTGGAGGAGTTTGATTTTGGAAAGTAAGAAAATATAGCCGTTATAATGTCCGATTTTCGTTAGAACTACAAACTGCCCTGTTTTTGGACACCAATGCAGTACGGTACCTTACTGTCTAGCACACTTAGTGACCATGAAATGATAGAGCCTAGTTCATAGATCGTTTTGATATAAGGTGCGTTAAAATCTGACGTACGGTTTAGGAGAAAAGTCAGTTTTAGTGAAAGACGTTCGAAAGTCGAGAAATCGTAATTGTACCAAATTTGGGGTTATAGTTACCATACTTTAACATGTTTAAAAGCCACGAAATTTTGGGATATGGTAGTAGTGTGGTCAAAGAACTAATACCAGTTGACCTTGCAGTAAAATTCGAATTCTAAAATTTATAAGAAATTATACAGTCAAGTGTGGTTGTTAGGGGAAATGGTAAAAACCCCTGAAACTTCGATTGAGCTTATAAATGGTTAAGTTCTTGAACCTTTGGGGTAATAATAATACGTTAAACATATGTTGAAGTGTAAAGGGTTTTGTTATACAAGAGGATAGTGAGTAAGAGATGTAGTGTTCTAATGACGGTCCTTTTGTGTTTATAGAAATTCCGGAGGAGGAACCAGCCCTACTGTCAGGATACAGAAATCGAGGCAAGATCCTTCTATCCCTACTTTAAAAATTATTTATCTTCGGAATAATAATGATATCATGACATATATTTATGGATATGTGATGCTTTTGTTGCTATATTGCAAAGAATATATTTTCTTGATTGTGGGAAGTTAAAGAGAGATGAATATGTTTTCTGAAATATGAATATAGAGATGACTACGAATGGAGCGAATATGCTCTAGGGTAAAAGAGATATGAAAGAGAATGGTATCAGTTGTTATCTAGGGTTATATGGTTTATAATGCTATATTATAAACATTTTTTTTAGTGCATGTTATATACATATATTTTATAGAAGTAATGTGCGAGAATGGAAATGAGATAAGTGAATGACATATGGAAATGTGAAATGGTGTTGATAAATTGAATAATGATCTTATAAAAAGGGGGATAGCAATAAAAAGTGTAAGAGGCTGTGTGCTGCACAGTCCAGCAATCAATCAATAAAAAGCGTAAGAGGCTGTGTGCTGCACAGTCCAGCAATCAATATTTTAATTCGGCCCAAGAGTTGCCGAAGGAGGATGTAGTGGTAGACCTTCCTCCAGGGGGATGTAGTGGTAGACCTTCCTCCTTCTACCGGTAGTAAAAATGGATGGATACGGAGGGCGACTGATCATCGTGCCTCACGTATTCGGCAACAGTGAAAACCCCTACAATATGTGAATAAAGAATAAATGATAAAGTCAGATTGATATACTGGAAAGGGAAAATGATATGAAAGATGGAATTATTGATATAGATGAAGAGAAACTGATTTTATATTAATTTATAAAATTACTGTACAGGAGGGAAATGAGAAGATGATATTGAGGGATTTATTCAAGTATTTATGTTATTTTAAAATATTACACAAAAAGGGTATATTGGTTGTTATAATATTTAAGAAGAGAAACTGATACTGTATTACCTTAAATTTCTTTCTTATAATAGTAAGTGGATGATGTATTATTAAATAAGAGTTTTATTCTTCCTTAAAGTTTATAAATTGGTTACTGCTTACATATGTATATACATGTATACTTGGTTACCTTTTTAAATTCTAGTTTCCAATATTATCTTGCTGAGCTATTATAGCTCACTCTTGCTACTTATCTATATACAGCTAGGTATGCCCATACTACGCAGAACGCCCCGCAAGAGGGTAAGGGAAAGGCGACCTTCTGAGAGCTCGTTAGCAACAATCCCCGAGGTAGATGACCATCGCAAGGGGTTTAGAGGGCTTATGTAAATTAAGTGTGTAAGTTTGAAAGATTGTAATAAATTTGGTTGTTGAAATGCTTCTTGTAGAAGCATCATTCAACAATGTACTTTAGTAAGATCCTGGTTTGTAATAAATCTTTAACTTTCAACTCTAAACTTTTGTTATGGTAAATATTGTTCTCTGAGCATATGATTGGTGTGTGTGTGTATTATTGCGGGGTCAATTGCATAAGTATTAATTAAAAAAAAAAAAAAAAAAGACCCAAGGGATATTGAATTTGAATGGAAGTTGGTTCGTGATGGCCCAAATTCATGACCCCGGATTTGGGGCTGTCACAGCGTATTCTCCTAAGCATTTGATATTGCATGGAGAAAAGTTTTTTTTGTGTTTGGTGGATTTTACCTCTCCCTTTTCTTTACAAAAATTCCGGAGCCGGTGGCGTTTGAGGGCTGTATGAAGTTGTCCAAGGTCATTCCAGCTTGCCCCTTTTTTTTTTTTTTTTTTTTTTTTTTGGCGTGAAATTTACTTTTCTTCTTTGTTGTGGCGAGTTGTTACCTTTGATCGCTATTTGCTTATCATTCGACCAATCGTAGGTGAAGAATTTTATGGAGATCATATTCAACGTGCATATGTGATTTATAAATCAAATACTCAGAAAATGTATCATGATGCTTAATGACCGTAAATATGACAGTAGAACTAAGGGATCTTAATTTAAACAAACTCAACTTAAATGTTTCCTTAAACATAACTCATGAGCTAAGAATGTGACTTGATTGCAATAGTACTTAATGGACTAAATAACTTAAATAACTTAAAATGATCAATGTCTTGCCTTGAAGATCTCTAAGGGTAGAACTTCTTGAGGTGAATGGCGTTCCAGGCATTTGGCACTGGGGTTCCGTCGAGTTGTTCGAGCCTATAGGAGCCGGAGTTGATGACTTTCGTGACCTTGTAAGGGCCTTCCCAAGGTGGAGATAGCTTACTTTGTTTTGAAGGCATTGAAGCAGCTGCCTCTCTTAACACTAGGTCATTGACCTGAAAGCTTCTTGGTTTGACCTTTGAGTTGTAGAGCTCTGCTACCCTGTCTTGATATTTGGATACGCTGGCCTGTGTGGAGTTTCTGAGCTCTTCAAGGAGGTCAACGTTTAGCTTCAAACCTTCTTCGGATGATTTGGGATCGAACTTTTCAATCCTTAAGGACTTAGAACTTATCTCAACCGGCAATACTGCCTCAGTTCCATATGCCATTCTGAATGGAGTTTCACCAGTAGAAATTTTCGGAGTGGTTCGGAGACTCCACAGTACATTTGGCAGTTCATCTACCCAATTTCTGTTGGCTTCGAGCAGTCTTTTCTTTAATCCTTGTAGAATTGCTTTGTTGGTGATTTCCACTTGTCCATTCGCTTGAGGGTACGCGACTGAAGCCTTTAGGTGCTGAATTTGAAGCTCAGTCATTGCGTTGACCCATTTTTCACCTGTGAACTGGGTTCCATTATCTGTAATAACTACCCTAGGAACTCCAAATCTAAAAACTATTTGCTCCATGAAGAAATGAACTGCTTCGATTTCTCTTATCCTTGCTAGTGGTCTAGCCTCTACCCATTTTGTAAAATAGTCGACTGCCACAATTATGTATTGACATTGTTTGGAGCTTTTTGGCAACGGTCCTACTAGGTCAATGCCCCACATAAAGAATGGGCATGGAGTTGTTGTTGGATTGAAAGGAACTGAGGGTCTATGATTCATGGACCCATACTTCTGACATGGTTCACATCGCCTTGTGAACTCCTCGCAGTCCTGGCGCATCGTGGGCCAGTAAATGGACCCATAAGGAACTGAGTTGATGACTTTCGTGACCTTGTAAGGGCCTTCCCAAGGTGGAGATAGCTTACTTTGTTTTGAAGGCATTGAAGCAGCTGCCTCTCTTAACACTAGGTCATTGACCTGAAAGTTTCTCGAGAAAATTTTTCCCGGGAAAAGTTTCTCGAGAAAATTTTTCCCGGGAAAATTTTCTCGAGAAATTTTTCTCGGGAAAATTTCCTCGAGAAATTTTTTCCGGGAAATTTTTCTCGAGAAATTTTTTTCCGGGAAAATTTTCTCGAGAAATTTTTTTCCCGGAAAATTTTCTCGAGAAATTTTTTCCTGGAAATTTTTCTCGAGAATTTTTTTTCCGGGAAAATTTTCTCGAGAAAATTTTTTCCGGGAAAATTTTCTCGAGAAATTTTTTTCCCGGAAAATTTTCCCGAGAAATTTTTTCCGGGAAATTTTTCTCGAGAAATTTTTTTCCGGGAAAATTTTCTCCAGAAATTTTTTCCGGGAAATTTTTTTTCGGGAAAATTTTCTCGAGAAATTTTTTTTAGGGAAAATTTTCTCGAGAAATTTTTTTCCCGAGAAATTTTTTCCGGGAAAATTTTCTCGAGAAATTTTTTCCGGGAATTTTTCTGGAGAAATTTTTTTCCGGGAAAATTTTCTCGAGAAATTTTTTCCGGGAAATTTTCCTCGAGAAATTTTTTTCTGGTAAATCATTTTTCGGGAAAATTTTCTCGAGAAATTTTTTTTTCGGAGAAAATTTTTTCGAGATACTTTTTTTTTGGAAAAATTTCTCGAGAAAGAAATTTTTAAAGCAAAAAATTTTCAAATTTTAAAATTTCTGAATTTGAAATTCTCATACTTACCAAACAAAGAATTTGAAATTGAAATCATGGATTTCAAATTTTGGAATTGAAATCATGGATTTCAAATGAAATTGTAGTTCCCAAACGCCACCTAAAGTAATTCACAACATTGCATGGATCAAGTCCACAAAATAAAAATTTGTATAGTTGGTTTTAGTGTTTTAAATCTTCTACACACATGAACAATGCTATCAAAATCTTGGTGTTCTAGTAAACTTTATATACATAAAAAGTCGATTCTATAGGCTCACTTTTTAAATTTTAACTGTTTAACATGCATCATGTACTACAACATTGCAAAATAATACCAATGGTGATTCAATAAAAACTATAACAGGATGTGGTGGTTTGATTAATCAATACAGGTAAGCACAAAACAGAATGTAGTCATGTAATCAGTAAGTACTATCCCAATGGGTAAGGTTGGATATCCTGATGTTTGGACCAAACAATCATTCTATAACTTAAATGCTCATCTCAGGTGCATTTTAAGCTTTTTCAATATAAAGTTCAAGAAATACATCTTTAGAGGATGAGTGGATGACACTGAAATTTTCTCAGGGCATTTATAAATTTTTGCATATACAGTTCTTTAAACTTCATTTGTTTCAATCATGTAATTATATAATTGTATGGTGATTTATTTCATGTTATGGAGGTTAGTAGTACACACAAGAAGGTTTACTGTGCCTTCAATTCTGGTATATTCTACCCAGAATTACATCTGGCCCATCCAATGCCGAGGATCATTGTCTTCTCTTTATTTTGCGCCCTAACCACAGATTGTTTTGGATGATTAGATGTCAGGTATATAAAAATTTGGGCTGCTTTCTCGGGAAAAAAAGAAGTTGGGCTGTTAATATGCTTCATTTTTCTTTGGACTCCCCTGAACTCTCCAACAATGTATAGTATGCTAGGGCAAGGAATAAATTGGAGTAAGAAATATAACATGAAACAAGAAATTGATGCCAAAATTGTTGATTTGTCAGGTTATTCTGTTCTGTCCTAGACTCCTCTTCAAGTAGATAACTTGGTGCTTTTGTGTGTCCAGTAGTAATAGCAGATTGACAAACAAAGCAACTTTACAGCTCATGAATGGGCTTAGTTTCTTCCAAAACTATGCAAGTCGAATAACTGAATGTTTCGTAAATATTAGCTTCGAAATATTAATGTCTTAAGATACTAGTTCTAAAAATGCAATTGCCTAAAACAATCTAGGTGTGAAGGTTTACTTCGATGGCATAAGTCCTGTTGCAGTGCTTGTGATCCCTCTGAGAATCAGCAGGAAGACCAATGACAACTACCTGTTCCTCCTGATGAACTTTGGTGCTCCTTTTTTCTGCTGGCATCTTCTGTTAGCCTTGTAAGAGGAACTATATGCACTTTATTTGAGCATAAAATATTTATATAAAATGAAGTTTAAGAGCAAGATATATACCAATGAGTTCATACACAATAATAGACAAAGCAGACACATTTACAGGATGATAATAGGTTGAACACCACCAATTTTCATTCGAGTTTCCCCTGATCAAACAATAATTCTCGTGCTTTCAGTAAGAACCGCTTCCCTTTTATTCCTTAAAATCCTCTTTCGGTATTGTGCAACTTTCCTCCAAGCAGCATCGACTAAATAATAGGTTAGAAACAGAAGGGAAACAAAAACCAATCCATCCCATGTCATCGCTGCAATTAAAACTGTCACAAATGTGCTGTTGTCGTGTCTATGTGGACCTGGAATAAAGCTTGTAACTGCTACTAGATAGGCCACCACCATTGACGAAACTATAATCCACATTGCTACCCGTAAAACCCGAATAAAGAGTACTCGTTTAGCAGATATACCAGTCACAAGCAAAAAAATTATACTTAAAGAAGCAATAAAAGATATGGTGTTAAATATCCAGAAGAATTTACTCATATGAGGATCGTAATGTTCTAGAATGGATTTTCCTGGTTCTATATTATGTCCAACACTTATTTTGGTTTCATTGGCATCCATACCGATAACACCACCAGGTGGGCTAACTGCTGCTTGATAAGCCATGGCAGCTATTACAGTTGCTGCCACGAGTAATGAGTCGCCTTTGTTTTGACCTTTCTTCTTTATAACGCTCCACTTCTTCACTTTTTTTAGTAACTTAGCTCTTTTGTTGCAGCGTGGTTCCTTTGATGTCCGAGCATTACTAGTAACTTCTGTAGCCAATTGGTGAGTTGTGTTCCCAAATTCTTTAGCTCTTAAAGCACCGTATGATATAAGTAGCTCCTTGATTTCAATGGTTTTCACATCTTTAGGCATTTCCTCTGTTATGTCTAGAGCTGTGAGACCATTTCCATTGACTTCATTTACTCTCATTTCGCTTCTAATGAGCAGGTACTTAACATGATGTGTTCGCTTCAGAGCTATTGCAGTGTGTAAAATCGTACTGCCACTTCCATCTTTGACATTTGTGAAATCCTCATCTATCATGTTTGATTCCATCAAAAGAATGAGAGGTTTCACACGATTATATACGACACACGAGTGAAGTATAGTTTCTCCGTGATCCAACGTGTAGCAACTTACCTCTGGCTTGGCTTCCAACAACTTGTTCATAGACTCGTATTGACCATTCATTATAGCAAGATGAAGAGGAGTTCTTCCATCCTCGTCTCGAACTAGACATGCACTTGGATCCTCTTGTAACAACAATTTCAAAATATTCACACAACCATTTGCAGATGCAAAATGAAGAGGTGAACGATATCCAACCAAGTAGCAAAGTTTGGATTATGTCGTAAAAGAGATTTCGCAAAGTCAAAGTGACCTAGCATGGCAGCTAGATGAAGGGGCGTTTGGTTAAGGCAAGAAGTGACTGAAACTCGGGCAAGAACAAGTTCATCTTCTCGCATCAACGCCTCCAAGGTCTCCACATCACCTTTCAAGGTTGCATCGTAAAGCTTCTTCTCTAGTATCTGAAAATTTTCCATTATCTTCAGTCAAAGAGAGGGTGGCCAAGAGCTTATAGCTATTCTCCACATGGTTGGAAGCTATTTTCTGATTGATAACAAGTGCCCAAGAGAGACCGGTGTGTTTACTTGACTTTGACTTGTGTAGTTGTGTGGCTTATAGTCCTTTACTAATTGGCAGAACCATTATTTTGATTTGCTTTTTTTTTTTTTTTCCTAAGTTTCATAGTATATAACTTCACTATTATTATTTTAATTAATTAAATTTACATAACTTCATTCTGGTAATAAAAGAGTAGTTATATTATTAATTGTATTTATTATAAATACTTTTTAAATATTAATTAAAGGAGGTCTAAGTTTTATGTAATACTATATTCCTGACTTTTATTTCAATTTTTAGTTAATTGACTCATAGTATATAATTTCATTATTGAATTAAATTATTATATAACATTACAATTTTAATTAATTAAATTAATTAATATTTAGTGGCATACCGCGACCGCGGTATTCATGGCATATCATTAAAAGGGGGTTTCTGCTTTTAATAAAGAGTATAGATTTTATTGTTAAAATTTTAAGTTGTATATAAGTTTTTATTATTAAAATTAATTTTTAACTTTATAAATCTCTTGAATATAATTATTATTGTAATTTTTTATTTTAATTGTTGTTTTAAAATACATACGTAAATATTAAAATATTATGTATAAGTAGTTTTTTTTTAACTTTTATTTAGTAGAAAGTGTAAAATTTATCCAATCATGTAAACTTTTTTCGATTTTTATACAAAATTTTCTATACTTAAGTGTTTTCCAGATTTTATGTAATTTTTAACTCTATAGCTTATAACTCGTGTGATGATGGACGAATAATTTTTTAAATATTTTTTATCTTATTACCCATATTTTTAAATATATATTTTTAATTAGTAGGAAAAAAATATATAATAATAAAATATTATAACAAATTTTGATAGTATGGTTATAATATAGATATTTTGCTTCATATTAATCCTCATTAGCCTTGTTTTATGATACTTTGGTCCTATATAAATAATTTTAATTGTTATTTAACTCATACAGATGCTAAGTGGATATTTTCTATGTTTGTAGGAGATTCCAAAGGAGCAAGGTGTTGGGGACAAGAAGGTATGTTGAAAGGAGACAAAAATTAGAGGAAATGGGTCCTGAGCTTAGGCTTAGGGGCCCTGAGTTGATTAGAATTTTTACTTTTTGGAGTCATGGGACCTGAGTCTCGCACTTAGGGGCCTTGAGGGAAGCTTTAGCAAGCTTAGGGGGCATGAGCCTCACATTAGGGATCTTGAGCTGGATAAAAAATAGATTTATTTTTTTTAATTGTAATTAATTTTTAATAACCATGTATGACTTTTAAAATAGTGGGTAGAACAATAGAACAGAATAATTAGATTTTCTTTCTGGCGTGTAGTATTCGAGGGAGAGATGAGCGAAGAGAGAACTCGAGCAAGGATTGAAGGGATTCACTCCAAGTTTGAGAGATTTCATCAAGTTGTATTTTTTCTCAGCTCTATACTCTTGTAATGATGGTTTTGGTTATTGATATATGTTTGTTTTCTTCATCCATTATGAGTAACTAATTCCCTAATCCGGGTATTAGGTAGTATTCATTGGTTATATGCTTGTGTAATTATATTGTGATTTCTCTGTCTTGATAATCTGTTGTTGAGCACTTAACACAATTGAGGGAGTCGCGAACCTTTGATTATATTTTTAGGAATTGTAATGAATCGGGAGAGGATTTATGATTCTCGTTTATGATACAACAGACGTAATTCAAGTATTTAATTGAGAGATTAATATGCGAGTTACGAAACAGAAATTCCTTGGGCTTAAACAGTTTGTAATTATGTGTTGCGTGATCATGGGAGTGACATCAATGTGTAGTTGTGGTGTATCTTGGGGGAGAGAATAATTTAAACATTAGAGGAACGTTTTTAGCAAGAGCACGAGACTTGAACATCACAGACTTATCATTAACACCAATGAGGAACCCTATTTCCTGGATTGCTTTTATCATCGTTAAAACGTAATTTTTACTTGCTTTATAGTTAAATTTAGTTAGCAAACAAAACACCTAATTATTCTTCTACACTTCTAGACTGTAAGATATTAAAACTTAAACTTGAATTAATAGTCCTTCCCTGTGAACGAACTTTCACAAATATTACATCAACATGGAGTTGTTCAGAAATGTGGATCATAATTTAGATTAGTTGTGATCCAAATTTAGATTTTTGGATCACAACTGCCGAGATGACCTTAGATCAATCTAATTTAATGGCCCCTAGAAGCACCACACGCAATTAATACATCCTTCCACACATAATCTCACATAATCCCCTCCATTTCTAATTTGATTTTTCCCGTCAATCGGTGAGTTTTTTTTTTAAAATCTGACTTCACTGTATTTTTCTCCATCTCCCAAAAATTAGTTTGCATACCGTACTTGGTATATTACAGAGTACTAAAATTTTGGTGATTTCTATAAGAATAAATAATGATTTCGGCATATATCTAGTGGTTTATTCTTATATGCGTATAGATTTAGTAATTTTGCGGTACAAAATTTATGATTTACATATACATCTGGAGCATAAATAGTGATTATCACCGGAATGTAACATATAAGGTACAGATTGTAGGAGGATGGAGAAAAATGATCTAAAATTAGATTTTTTTTAAAAACTCGCTGAATGACGGGAAAAACAAAAATAGAAACCAACTTATCCTGAAAACTACAAACCAACTAAATTGGTTTATGTAGTCTCAGTGTATGTATATATATATATATATATATATATATATATATAGTTGTATTCTAATAGACACCGACTTAAACTAGATACTTGAAACTAGTATGAAATAGGATGAGTGATGTCATGTAGGAGTGGCTGATATCAGGATGACATCATAATGATGTAATAGTGGGTCCCGGGGTGATGTGGGCCTGCGTGTGGGTCTGATGGACCAGGTATGGACCTGGGTGCGGGTCCCAAGGATGGGCCCCAGATGAATGATGTCATGGTGATGTCATATAGGGTGTGATGCCAGCTAGGGATCGTTGATGTTATAGTGATGTGACATACGGGTGGGTGATGTCATCTAATGAGTGGAGTAGTGCTTTCTAGTTTTTAGGTTAATATTGTTTTCAATTTGATTACTAGCGCATATATATATATATATGGGTTCCTTATACAGCCACAGTTGGATATTTTTAAATATCCAACCAACCCGTTTATAACCATCCATTTAAAAAATCAAGGGCCGGGATGAATAGTATTACGCTCTATTATATAGCGTAGTACTCTACATAATAGAGCGTAAACAACTTTACAATTATGCCCCTCGGATCTGTTTTTAACTTACACTGCATTATATAGAGTATTACGCTAGATTATAGAGCGTAAGCAGTTTTTTTTTAAAAAACCGGGTTAAAACATAATAGAGCGTATTGTGGTTGAAAAACATATCATCATTTGTAAAATTAAACCTCCACAAACCACAAATCTCCAAAAACCACAGGGAAATCGGAAGTTAAACGCAAAACCACCGGATAATCGAAAGTAAAGCTCATCATTTCTTCATATAAAGTGAGTAATTTCATCATTTCGTGTATCTATATATCTTCGTGTACATGTATGTATGTATATATCATCATTATCATCATCAGGGGGCACCTCGGGCTCCCTATTCTTCTCCGCACCCTTTCGTTTGGGTTTTTTGGGGCTAGGCATAAAAGCTTTCGCGGAATAGGAATAGCGAATGCTCTAATTGTAGATTTGTGTACATGTATGTATTTATGTATGTAGATCTTTATATATGTATTTCGAATTTTTGGATAATTTCGAACTAGGGTTCGAATTTTTTGATATTTTCGAATTAGGGTTCGAATTTTTGGATTAATTTGGAATTAGGGTTCAAATTATGTAGATTTTGGATTAATTAGGAATCGAATTATTGTCGAATTATTGTCGAATTATGGTTTAAATTTTTAGATTTGTGGATAAAGTTTACATTTTAAAGTTTATTGTATTAAAGTTTGGATTAAAGTTTGAATTTGTGGATAAAGTTTGAATTTGTGTAGTTTGGATTTTTTTGAATGCATTAAAGTTTTTTTTATGTATTGGATGTTAGATGGAAGATTTTTGCGGTCCGGTTGATCGTTCTCTCCTTACCGACCAAGATAACCGTATAAGTAGTAGAATATGGGTTGGTGATCATCGAGATAAACTTACAATCCATCAAAGTACCTCGTTGCTTAATGAATGGAAATTAGAGGCATATCAAATTCATCTTTTACAATATTGGGGTTTCGGAATGTTTACCAACCCAAAAACTGTTATGCAAAATGATGTGGCTTTAATACTTCATTAGTGGAGCGTTGGACGTCGGAAACCAACACATTCCACTTTACTTTCGGGGAGATGACGGTGACACTTGAAGATGTGTAAATGTTGACGGGGCTTCCGGTTGTTGGAGAGGCGGTAACTTTGGGTGACCTAATTAACGTAAATAATCTTTGGTTACGTGATTGGCCGGATCCGACACTCTCATTAGAGGAAAGGAAGGAGGCTTTGGGTAGAGGTGACGTTAAATTAAATTTTTTGAGGAATAGATATTGCAAGTGCCCGAACAAGGAAGATCGGGAGCTTCTAGAAATATATACATGGGGGTATGTGTTTTATTTGTGTGGGGCGATATTGTTCCCCACAAAATCAAACAATGTGGCTCATCCAAGATTAATTCCCTTGTTGATTGATACTTCAAGAATTTTTGGGTATGCTTGGGGTGCAGCGACACTTGCCTATTTATATAGGAATTTATTTGAGGCAAGTCATAAGGATTGTAAGTCCATTTCGGGATGCTTGATAATATTGATGCTTTGGGCACGTGAGAGGTTGCGTCCGGGACAACCTAAGCTAGCATCTCAAACCGAGCATATATGGCCTAGGGCTTTGGCATGGGCGATTGCTCCCGTTGGCCCAGGAAAATCTAAGTACTTCAATGTGCATCACAATATTGATGCATATCGCGGGATGTTCGATAACTTTGACGCACAATGGGTTAATTGGAGGCCATATGCTCGTTTCTATCGGCGTTTTGATGCCCAATTTCAGTGGGCCTTTGTTGCCGGTCTAGCTCATGTGCCCCTTGTGTTTTTTTGATGATGTTGAACATCAACTTCCGGAAAGGGTGGGAAGATAGTTTGGTTTTCCATTAAGCATTCCGCCACTGCCACCGAATGATATGGTAACGTTGAGGGTGAGATCCGAACATTCTTTTGTAAATCAACATTATCTCACTTTTGCTCGATATGTACTTGTTTGGAATGAATTTGTGCAAAATGGTGTTGGTATTTTGGGGCCACCTTTGAATGTCATATCTCTAGAGGAGTATATGGATTGGTACTATAATGTTATCAAATTAAAGATTTTGCCGCCTTCAAAACCAACCAAGGATCCGAAAATATTCCAACAACCGAAAGACAAGTTCGACAATCCCAAGGCAATGGACTTGGTACGTATTTTTTATAACATGGAGTATGTTATTTGAGATAGTTTCGTTGAATATTTTTGTATTTATATTTATACTTTGTCCTTGCTTCATATGTATTGTAGATCATATGTACCGCTCGAGACATGAGTAGGCTTTGCTTTTATGATATGCCTGGGATTTTTCACGAGGAAATATTGCCAAACTTCGTGAATAAATTTGATGAATTAATGCTCGAGACGTATGGCCCGACATATGAAAGGCCCGATTTCAAGAGTTGTTTGCCTAAAAGAAAGGCAAGAAAGACAAAAAAGACTCCAGAAATTAGTCCCGAGAAGGAAAATTATTTCGAGGGGTTTGAACACTATGACCACCATTATGATACTCAAGAAACTTTTATGGTTGGTCATAGTGCTCCAATTCTTAATCCAACCTAATTCGACGATGATCCTAGTGCACACTTCGAATTGGAAGAGGCTCCGGTTGAGGTATAATTTCTTGTTTGTAATTTCACAATGTCACTTTGTCAATTAGTAAGTCATTAATAACTCATTTGTTCACTATGTTCATTTTAGGGTTTATCAACAAATCCAACGGACATGGTTGGTCCTAGTGCTCCACTTATTAATCCTACCCAATTTGATAAAGGATCCCTTGTAAAGCCGATCAAGATAAATAAAGTGGATTGGTTGAATGAAAATTGGTGGGAATGTGGTAAGCCTATTAATCTTCCAATTAATTGTAGTGCAAATGCGGTAATTTCTTTGAAATCGGGCAATGAAGTGGAGGATACTATAGTCGGTTGCAATACAGTATTGCTTGAAAGCAGAGAAAGAACCCTCTTTGGTCCTCAAATTGGTCCGGTCAAATATTTCTTCATGTCTCCGTGGTTCTTCCAAGTAATGGGGGCTCATCATTGCAAAAATATGAAGAAGAATCCCGCAAAAAGGAAAGCTACTGAATGGGCGGCCATTGATGTGGACTTTAAAGCATATGGCATAAATGAAGGGGGAAATGGTGACCAATTTCGACTATATTATCATGCCGGTTGCAACGGGCGGTCATTGGATCCTATTCTTGTGGTCACTGACCAATTTTAGAGTATCTTTGTTTGATCCTCTAAGGGACGATACTACTCACATGAAATTAAAATAATTATAAACGAAGGAGTTCTACATTGTGGTATATTTTATCTTCCTTTTTTTTTAATTTCTAGTAGTACATATTTATGTTAGTCCATATTTACATTGTGGTATATTTTTAATACAATTCATGTTTGTTTGATATGAAAAATTGGTCCCTCTCATCTTGCATCGGTTGGATCCTAACAAATTCGAACATGTCATATTCCCTGATGTTGAAAACGTCTATGAGCGACCTAGACAAGCCACTGCTTGGGATTGTGGAGTTTTTGTTATGAAATATATAGATTAACTTGCAATACCCAAGATTGGTGTGGTGTCAAATGGGATGAAGATGTGATCACAACATTCCGAAGGCGTATTGGTTGGGAGCTCCATAAAAACGAAGCTCGGCATATGTCTTTGTCATCCCAAGATTGTAGAGTAGCGGGATTGTAGGTTATTAGTTTGATTTTGGAATTTTTAGAGATTGTAGGTTACTAGTTTGTTTGATTTTCAAAATGTTGAAATTGTAAGTTAAAGATTGTGTTGAAATTATAAGTTACTAGTTGGTTGGAATGTTGAAATTGTAAGTTAAAGATTGTTTTGAAATGTTAAAATTTGTGTTGAAATGTTAAAATTTTTAAAGATTGGTTTTGGAGATTGTGTATGTTTAGAGATTGGTTTTGGAGATTGTGTATGTTGATGTTTAGAGATTGGTTTTGGAGATTGGTTTTATAATATGTTTATAGATTGGTTTTGGAGTTTGAGTTTTTTATACAGGGGATGTTCAACAAACAGGAAAAAACAGGGCAAAACTGGACTGTATTTACGCTATATTATATAGGTAAGCCGCTATATAATACTGCGTAAGAACAGAGCACAACCGAGCAAGACAGGGGAAAAGAGCAAAACTTCACTGTACTTACGCTATATAATATAGCGTAAGTACAATCCCAGTTTTTTTTGTTCTGTTTTTTTTTTCTTTTGTACTATACCAAATCAATTACAAATTCACTCAAAAGTAAAATCAAAAGCACCACCAACCCACCACCAATCAATACCAAATTCACTAAAATTGCACCAAATCAATACCAATTTCACTAAAATTGCACCAAATCAATACCAAATTCACTAAAATTGCACCAAATCAATACCAAATTCACTAAAAAAATAAAATGAACTTCAAGCATCAAACCACCACCAAATTCACTCAAAAAAAAATCAACTAACCAAATTGAAAATTGCTAACCAAATCCAACAAAATAAAATCATTTCTTTGCCTTTTTTTTTGTTGATTTTTTTGTTTTTTTTTGTGAATCATCAAATTTTTTTGGACAATTTCGTGAATCATGTTTAACATCAAATTCTTTGCAAAGATTACATTTTCTTGATTTTTTCGGGGTGGATTTTTCTATGCCACTTTCATTCTTTCCCTCTTGCGACCTTTAGTGGTGGAAATTATAGGGTCTTTCAAATCTTCAAATCCATCAAAATCTTCACCTCCACGTTCATCCTCACATGATGGTGTTTTTTTCGTAGAAGGCATCTCCATAGGAAAATTTTCCTTATATTCCGACTCTTCTTCAATCAATCCCATGACGTATTTAAATCTTGGAACCGAACAACTTCCACGAGCCGCTAAATCTTGAAAGGCTTTGCACAAAGTTGTATATCGGGCGGGTTGTGATTGAAGAATATCGCCAATGATAGGAGGTTTATATGATATAGACCCGACAATTTTATTTGCTCCAATTGTCCATCTTAAGTTAAATAAATTTGAAGGGATCTCCGTCCATTGCATCATATTCAAGTATCGAATAATATGACGACAAATCATTCCCGAACTTTCAAATTTCTGACAAATACAATTTATCATATCATTGGTCGCGGTTATTTGATAAACTTTTCTATTTTCCTCCACCACCGTGGTCTTATGTGCTTCGTACACCTTAAATAACATAGTACTCATGTAAGCTCTCTCATTCACAACATAGGATCCACTTTATTTAAGTTCGTGTTGAAAATGTCTAAACATTTCTTTTGTATAAATAGATGCCGCATGATTCTCCAATGAGGATGATGTTATTCTTGACCTTTCCTTATACTTTGTTTCATAGTCCGCTTCTTTCTCACGAAGATATTGTTTCTCCAATGCTTTTTGTGAATTCTATATAAACTCTTTCAAACCGGTGCTAGCTTTTACATAGTCGTCAAAAAATGCATTCATTGACTCACTTCTCGAGGTAGTTGTTATCCCGGTAGTGAAATGAAGTTTAGTGTACACACGAACCCACTTATGTCGAACGGAATACATTTCTTGCAACCAACCATGATCAACCAAGTTATATTTTTCAACCAAATCTTCCCACCTTTTTTCAAATTGTTCAACTGTCATTGACTTGTACAAACATAAGTTGAAATCTTCTTTGAAATATGGTTCATATGTGTACAAACCGGATAACTTCTCCCCGAATTTAGTACTTATATGCCAAGTACAATAAAGATGGTTCGTGTTTGTTAAAACTTCGGCAATTGCATTTCCAAGTGCAATGTCTTGATCGGTGATGATTGAGATTGGAGGTTTGTTTCCTATAGCTTCCAACCAATTCTTCAAAACCCATACGTAAGAACTTTCTTTCTCATCCCTTATTAGTGCAAAACCAAACAAAATGGATTGGTAGTGGTGGTTCACCCCCGTAATAGGTACAAATGGCATACTATACCTATTGGTGCGGTATGTGGAGTCAAATACTACCACGTCTCCAAAATTTTTATATGCATTTAATGATCTTGGATTAACCCACAACATGGAACGCACCCGATTATCCTCATCAACATCTACTCGATAGAAAAATTCCCCAAAACTATTACATTTCAATTCTTGGAGTAATTTCAAACCTTCTTTGGCATCACTCGAATCAAATACATGATGTCTAATATCACGGAAAACATTCTGAATCTCTTGACTAGTAAATCAAATATTTTCTAAGCTTCCCGTAAGCTCACCCATTACATTCAAAGATTGTTGAGGCCCAATACCCAACTTACTCAAAATTATATTACAAAGATTGTTAAGACATATATTACATATTTATGTCTTCCACATAACATGGTAGTATACTTGTAGGAAACATACGGTTTTTAGCACATATGCATGTGTCATTGTTTAGCGTAACTATGATATGATTGAATGTGGAATGATATTTTGGAATGCAAATATTTACGAGAGTTGGTGTCGGGAAAATTAAGGAGGAAAAAAGGAATATTAATTGCTATTTTGAAATGGTTATTACTTGTTATACTTTGATTAGTGAAGTAGCACTGACAATTTTAGTGACTATCTATTGGAAAGGCTGTATGGTAGTGTTGATATGATGTTTAGAGTTTTATGCGTATCTGTTGAAGGAAGGATTAGGTTGAATGAGAAGTTTGTCAAATGTGGATGCTAACTTCAAATCCACTATTGTACTAGATTTTTTTATATTGTTATTGGTTAAATGGTTAAATATTCATTATGTTTAATATTTAATAATTTATTGATACACATAATTTTCCTTACAAACGTTTACCTCTTATTAGTTGCCAAGTGAATTGTCAGTTTCAAGAAATATGTAAACAGAAGTTGGATATCTCTAAACAAAAAGACAAGAAATCGTTTTATGTTAATGAATTATTTGAATTTTAGCCGTCATTGGTTATGGGCTGTAAATGTTTCTGATTTGATTTGATTTGGCCTCATCCATCTTACTGAACTGATTTGGTTTTGTGCTACCCCTTTTTTTGATTTTTTGATGATTTGTTGTTTGTAGAGTATACCCCTGATGAGGAAATAGACAGAAAACAGGCTGAGCTGGTTGCAGCACAAATTGCGTTAGAGAAGCTCCGTCAGCATGATCGATTACTTACCACCAAAAATGACATGCTCGTGGTAATTAAGCCTTATGTTTTGCAACATATTTTGACATGCACCAATGTATTCTTTGGTCAATAAATCTTTATGTTAAAAATCTATGAATTTATAATTTTCTAAAGTTTTTAGTCTGTAACAGGAAGAAAACAATTTTCTGAAAGCTCAGAATGAAGAGCTATGCAGCAAGCTGCTGCGCAGCGAAGGTATTCTTTCACGTATCAAGGAAGAACTTACCCGTTTTCGTGCAGCCAATGGTCGTGCAGCCAATGGTATAGATTCAGGTGTTTAGATGCAGTTTAGATGCAGAAACTGAGAAGAATAGATGAGAAATGTAGAGTGATACAGAGTTTCGGTTACAATCATATATCAGTATACTTTGAGACCTTTGAGAAGGAGAAAGCCAGTGAACTAGGATTGTTTGGCTACTAATTATCTTGTTGCTGGTTTTGACATCATTTGACCTATAGCGTCAAAGGTTTAGTGTTTCCTCTTCCTATTTGGAGTTATGTAACCCTCCCAATCATTTTGTGCGCGAATCGATCAGAAATTTGAATATGTCTTGTGTTACGAATATCGACAAGCTAGGATATGATGATGAGTCCTGCAAGATCATGTATGCTAAGGAATATAAGACTTTTATTATTGGTGATTGTGATTGTATTAGGAGTAATGACTAAAGTATTTGGTAATGTATAACGACTAAGATCCTCAATCTTGCTACCATTTTTTCCCAACATAATTTTCATTTTTTAAAAAATTTGTGATTTCTTTAATTCTTTTCATTTTTTCAATTTTTTTTGAATTTTTAATTTTTTTTAAAAAAATACCGATTATTGACCGACTTGGCCAATTTTTGACCGAATTACCGATTATTGACCGATTTTTTCAAAAAACGCTTTTTGACCCGATTATACGAAAATCGATTCGATTAACCACCGAGCAACGATTAATCGACAATTAATCCCGATTAATCGCTGCTTTCTAGAACACTGCCCTATACATATATTTAATCTTTTTGTCGATCCAATCGAATCAAAAAAAATTAAATATCCATTGAATCAAATTTTTTTACCATCCTTAAAGATAAACCAACTAATTGCTACCTACCCGAAATTAACTCAACATGACTTAATTATTACATTCTTGACCAAATTGTACCATGCATACACTAACTCACACACACTAGCTTACATACACCAAACATGAACATAAGGATTTCGTTCAACTAAGAGAGACAAGATCTCTTCAGAACTAGAATCATTCATAACAACATTAGAACTAGAATAACAACATAACAACAATCACAACATAACAGGAGAACTAGTTATAATTATTGAACAATCACAGCATAACGTCACCAACAATTAGCTCCTTGAACCTATCCTCTCCATCACATCGGTTAGGCGTTCCACGGCCTTATCGATGTTTGCCTTATTTTCTTCCTTCACGGCAATTAGCTCCTTCCGAATGTTTTCCGTCACATTCACCCATTCATCATGCTCTTTCTGCAAGAATTTCACAGATCTCTTCAGCATGTCTTTGGCTTGAATACTCCTGAACCCTCCTAAAGAACTACCTCTTCTACAATTACATGTGCTACAATTTGAAATATAGCATCCCCAGCAATCATTGTTAGTAGTATTTTTGTTGTTTCTTCGCAGGGAAGGACTGAATGTAATATCAAGTTCAAGTATCTTATCTCTCACAATTTAGAAGTGTAGAAGAATGTTTGGTTTGTTTATAAACTAAATTAAACTAATTATTAATCGAGAATAAAATATACGAGGAAAACAATCCAAGAACTGGGGTTCTTCACTTGGTTTCAATGCACATTCAATATCTATGTGACATCTACGTTCTTACTCTGCTGAAAACAATTCTTCTAAGGTTATAATGTTCTCTTCCAAGATACAATATAGTGTCTACAACTACATCTTAATTGTCACTTCCGTGATACAATCAAAGTACAATCATAAACTATCACGCACCAAGAATTATAAGTCTCACAACTCTCCTATTAATCTTCCAATCAAATATTCGAGTTATGTCTGTTAAATCGTGTACTAAAATTGCAATTCCTCTTCCGAATTATCATTCCTAAAATCCAATCAAAGGTTCATGACGCCCCTAATTGTGTTAAGTCCTCAATAACAGATCAGCAAAGCAAGAAAATCACAGATAATTAAACACACATGAATACCAAGGAATACTACCCAATTCTCAGATTAGAGAATTAGTTACACATAATTACTGAAGAAAACAAAACAATAATATTGAATGAAAACATAATATTCAAAATATGGAGTTTAGAGATTACACGTTTCGAAAATTGAATAAAGCTTGGATAGAACACCTTCAATCCTTACTCCTTCTCTTCTCTCCAATCTCAAAATAATTCTAGATCTAAAGTATGAATAGTACTGAAAATAGGTTATGAATATACCTTAAAATAATACCCTAGATGTGTTTATATAGGGCTCTAGACATCTTGCCCAGCAAGAAATTGCCTTCTATTACAATTAGAATTAGAAGAAGGTACCAAAAACTGCCCAGAATACAATTAGAATTAGAAAAAAGGCAAAACAGTAATTTCTCAGCCTTCTTTTACAAGAACACGCGCGTGACTTCATTCCGCACGCTCCATGCACCTGCTATCTATCCCAGGCTGTAGAAAACCTCTCAAGCTTCGCGTGGGCAGTAAGATCGCTGAAAACGGACTTCTAGAACTCCAGATATGGTCAAAACAGTGTAGACTGCGCAACCTTCCCGGAAAATCCGAATTTTAATCAATTAATCCTCCAAAAACGATAAAAGCATTGATATTCTTGCAAACCTGCACATCTACACAAAACACATCAAAACTTCAACAAACTTGAGTCCAAGACAATCAATTTAAGCCGATTTGGAACGCTCCAAGTAGATATAAAATCCACTTATCAATCATTAACATACATATCGGGTAGAAGTAGCCCATAGATTCTCTGCCTCTGCTCGAATTGATTCTCCGAAAGGATTTGATTCTCTGCTCGAATTACCGTCGGCCCGTCCCCTCAAGTAAAGAGGGATTCCCTCTGCAAAAATGAAAAAATGTAAGGCTTTTGACCACAATAGGGTAAATAATAATCTTTAAAAATACTTTTTACTTCTTTAGGGTAATTAAAGCTTTCAATCAAACTTTTGACGGGTTGTTCCATTTTATATCAATAAATAAAATATAACAAAGATACCAATTCTAAAATTAAATTGGTATTTATAGCAATTCGGATAACCGTTTGGCAATTGGGTATCTCATTTTATATAAGATACGCATTTGTGAATGGGGTATCCCAAATTATTTTGTAATACCCATTTGACAATGGAGTATCTAATACAAAAATACTTTCACGATACCCACAGTTAGAGCTGGCAAATCGGATAATCAGATGGGATTTGGATCGAATTAATTTCGGATCGGATCAATTTTCGGTTCTGGCTTATTTTGATATAGTTCGGATCAGATTTGATTCGGTTCGGATCTATTTCGGTTTTGCATAATTTTGATCGGTTTCGGTTCGGATCGGGTTAATTTTGTGATCAGATTGATTTCAAATAAAAATCGGATAAATTTTGGATCAAATTCGGATATGTCTAACCGTAAGCGCACGGTGTCTATTGCTAGTACAAATGGCAAGCGGGTCGAATCCACAAGGAGACAGGTTCTACTAATTCCTTTTCAGTTATCGCTAATTGTTTCAAGGGTCAGACGAATATGTGAAATTATTAATTAACTAATTAAACTAAATTAACACTAATTAAACAGATGATAAACAAATTATTTAAAACCTAGGGCAATCAGGTCCACCATGCTTACACAATTGGCTCTTAAGCTAAAGCAATCAATGTGATCCTATAACTAGAGTATGTTAATCTCTTTCAAGCATTAACACTCTCGAAACATTCAACACAATTAACCACTTTTAGTAATTCAATCAATCAGGTAATTAGAGTCAAGTTAATCTCTTCCAAGAATTAACGCTCTCAGAAATCCAATAATGCTTCCGCACTCAAATTCAATTCTGCTAATCGTATGTGTGCCTCTAGTAAGTAAATCTCTCGATCCATACTCCTATTTGCATATAATTAATCCATGATATTGTCCAATTACACAAATTAATGATTAAAACATATCAATCAGAATTAACCATAACCAATCAAACCACTATGAAAATCATGCCAATATTAGTGCAAACATGGCTTCCCTTTAAACCCTAGAAATAACTACTCGCTAATAATTAAACAAGTAAAACAACTAGTAAAACAAGAAAACATAATTAAACTAATAAGAACAAAGAAAAGATTAAGAGAACAAAACCTTCAAACTTCAATGTTGTCACCCAAAAGAAGAGTCATGGTATTTCTCTACATCTCCAATTAATAATAATAATCTACTCTAAACTATATTATCTGATCTAATATTACCCTAATAATTTACATCCTCAATAATTTGTCCCAAGATGTGTTTATATAGCCTCTTGATTTAGCCTCCAAGCAATTGCCTTCTTAGAGTTGGAATAGAAGATGGCAAGTTTCCCACTTCAAATTGAATTTCTGGAAGCTGCTGGATTTTCTTGTAAAATTCGTAACTTATTTTTCTCTTCTGTTTCTGGGCTCTTCCAGTTGGATTTTGCTTACTGGACCACCTCTGAATTAAAGATAATTCCACAAGCTTCGCGTGGACAGTAAGATCGTCAAATTCTGACTTCTGGAACTCAAGATATGGCCCAAACAGTGTAGCGCAGCCCGTGTAGCCCAATAATACGAATTTTCTCCTATTTTATCTCCAAAATAGCTCTTTTTGCTCCAAATCCTTCCAAGTCATGAATTCTTTATTTCCTACAATAAAACAATCAAATATATTAAATAAAAATCCAAATCAATGCAAAACACAATAAATATGAGAATAAAATCATCTAAAATATATATAAAAATATACTCTATCAAACATCCCCACACTTAGCATTTGCACGTCCCCGGGCAAATAAGTGAAATAAAAACTAAGTCCTAACAAACATCACTTTCGTAGATGACACGATTGCATTGAGCATATGCAACAAACCGTTAAACCCCTAGGCAGCCCTAGTAGGACGAGTGTTGTCTCGTGAGGGTTTATAGTGAATGTACCCACAAAATTCATCTAACCATGCAAAAGATCAATGCTAACACAACACCACACACACAAGTCCTCTCATGCCACATCAACTTAAGAATCAAAGCAAACATACGATGTCTTGGTGTCGAAAGTGCAAGTATTCACGTAGTCTACTCAACCAACATGCAGAAGGTCATAAAAATTCATGTCAAGTGTAAAAATCGTTGGTAATCATGCTAAGCCCACAAGAAATACATCTTTAAGTCAAAACTCCGGATCTCCTATGCCAAAACAAGTAATAACTCACCTTTCACTCAAAAACGAATATTCACTCAAGAACAAGGTTAAGTGTATCACTCAATTCCAACAAAATCATAAACACAACTTGACACTCGCAATCAATCTCACTCTCAACACAACATACATCACTGATGACAATCAAAAGGTCTTTATTCTGGTTGTAGCGTGGGCTAGGGACCAGGTATGTCAAGTAAAGCTAAAACAGGTTAAATGTCAAAAGCTAGTACCCAACAATAATCATTATCCAATTCCCTTTCTATTAAAACAAATACTTCCCCACACTTGGATTTTTCAATAACCCTTACATAATAACTTGACTAGTCGAATGAAAAAGGATCATACAAACATAAGAATGCTCTCGAATTTATTCATTTTTTTCTTTTTTTTTCTTTCTATTTTTTTTCCTTTTTTTTCTGAGAGCCAAGGAATAAACACAATGATCCATAGATATTATTATGAATTTCGACTAACAAGCATCAACCAAAATCAATATTCCCCAATGGTATGATCATCAATAAAACCCCCCCCTTTTATGAACACCTTATTACTCCCTTAAGCACGATACTAGCATTTGACAATTTAGGTTCAAATTCAATGTAAGGCCAATAGAATAAAAAGGATAATGGCAAGTAATGTGGTGTGTCACCGAAAGAATAGGATTAGGCTCAAAGGGTTAACTAATTGATCATGTATAAAAGGTGTGGAAATATGGGAAATACGAGGTTAAACCTAAGTGCCTTTATCATCTCATCATCAAGTAATGTTATGCATTTCAAGAAAGATCTCAAGTAAGTGCTAGCAATGTAAACAACATGTGGACACTCAAGCAAACAAAAAAATCATGCAAAAGATATGCATATAGGCTCAAAACTCACTTGGTGTGACAAAACATAATCAATCCCAAGTAACAAGACTCTCTAACGCACCTACTTGTACTCAAAGCATGTAAACCAAGTCATCTTGCACATATTCATGTCATTCTAATCACTTACAACATCCAATTAAGTCTACCAGCTTCAACTTGCTAGTGAAAGTGTGTGCACAAGAACAAAGCACGTCACTTCTCATACAAAAGCGTCAATAAACACAAGAATTCTACGCATGCATGGGTGTATCAAGCAAAATACAACAACTAATCAAATTGCATGACTAGAATTATTTTTGGTATTTTTAAGTTTTTTAATTTTTTTTTTATAAAAATTCTCTAACATTAAGAACCCTTCCCCACACTTAAGCGGTTCATTGTCCCCAATGAACTAATGAACAAGATACAAAACTACAACTAAAAAAAAATAAAACTACACTAAAAAGAAAAGAAAGAAAACTCCCCTGGAATCCATGTAACCTCCGCCTATAAATTCAACCTCCGCCGTCGAAGACGAAAATTTCACAACACTAGAATCACCTCTCCCACGCTTAGAAGCCATAAGAATCAATACTCAACTCCCAAGAAGCTCAACCAATAATTTCCAAACAATATCACACCAAAAATAGCCCAAATTCCAAGAATAATACAAAATCCCAATTTACAAGAACACAAATTCGTAATCAAATAAGATTTTAGAGAAGAAATAAACCCACTACGAATTGGAGAGGTGAACTTGCAATTAATTCCTCTTTAGAATTGAATTTTTAGAGATTTAAAGAAATAGAAAAGGAATTGGATTTGTATGTATAGGTGTGCATATATATAAGATGATGGATAGATGAAATTTAAAAATTTAGTGCATAGGAGAGATTTAGGATGGTATGGAATTGATCTAGGATAGATATAGGATTTAGGGAGGGAAAGAATTTGAGTTAGAATTAAATTTGGTGGAATTTTTGTTGGAAAAATAAAAATTTTCGGGAAAAACAAAAAAAATTCTGGCAGAAGGGATGAGTAACGCAGCAGCCAGCTGCGTTACAGGTGCGCTGGACGGAAACAATGGAGACACGCAGGACTTGAATGCGTTTTAGGGGGGTATATTCAGGGTGTAACGCCGGAGCAGCCTGCGTTACCCAGGCGCAAATTGCGCTGAATGCAGTAACGCTGGCGCAGGTTGCGTTACTGTTCACTGTTCCGATTTTTTTTTTTTTGAAAAAAAACAATTTTTTTTTTAAGAGAACATAAACAACACAATTTTTTTTTATAAGAAAATGAAATAAAAAACCTACTAACCTTATAAAAATCATGGGTTGCCTCCCAAGCAGCGCTTATTTAGAGTCATTAGCTTGACCTCCTCAAAAAATACTCCGGTAAAGGCGTAATATCCACTTTCTCGATCACAAACTCGCCTCCACAAAAAGTAACAAGAGTATCTGTGGTTGTCTTTATCCTGTAGAAAGTCTCCAAACAAGCATCAGTAAAATAAAATATGTCATTAATAAGCAATAGAGAATTAAGTGCTTGTGCAGTTTTGGAAAACTTTGTGATAAAACAACGATAAAATTCGACACCACGAAAATATTGAACTCCCTTGACATAAGGTAGAGGTTCTGGTGGTGGCTTTTCTCCACTCCTCACTTTCACTGGAGTCATTCGGACATCTTGGCTTATCACATCATTGGCTAATAAGACACTTCTATCTTCTCCCTCTTCTCGAGCTTCAAACGTAGGAGACACTTTGTATGGATCCTCAACCAGAATTTGAGAAATATCATCTTGGACAATATTTGTTATCACATCAACCTTGAAATAAGTGTTCTTGAGCAAAGAAGCCTTGTAAGTAGAGGCCAGATCGAGAGCAAATTTATCAATACATGGTAGCTTAGGCACAGGTTGTGGAAGAGAAACAACAACCATCTCTGTATTGCTTTCCTTTGTAGCCTCATCATCAGTCACATTGTTCTCAGTAACAGCAACATCATTGATCTCGTCATCGGTGGCATGCTCCTTCTCTTTATCAATGGCCTCATCATCAACATACATGGAGAAACTATCATATTCCTGATCGCTTGTGAGATTGATAGCAATCAGGTCCTCTTCGGATCGGATAGATGATGATGGTAAATAGTAGAGCTGCCCTGTAGTAGAAGAGTTAGCCAACTGTGCAATTTGAGAATCAATCGCCAGACTTTGAGTTTCTAATTCTTTGATTGCCTCGGCTTGTTCTTCAGAACTCTTTAGCAGTTTATTCAAGATATCCCACATCTCATTTGTCTGATCAGCTTGCACATCTACACTGGGTTGAGAAACATGTAGATCTTCTTGTAGAGGAGGATATTGATATTCTTGCTGTGGCGGTTGCTCATATGACTGATAATATTGTTGCTCAAACTGTTGCTGATTATGATATGAAAAATTTTGAGCACCATTGTCCTGGTAGTAGAAATCTGGTTGATTCACGCATTCTTGATCAAAAGTGTTTGAATACTGATTGTACCCATATCCTTCTTCAAAAGAATTCATTTGTCCCAACTGAGCACTCTGAGAATTATAGACATTGTAATAGCATTCAAAACCATAGTGACCCTGCACACCGCAAATTTGACAGAAGTTGTAAGTTTTAGGGGCCACTTGTGACATCTCATTGATACTCATTGGACGCATAGTGGGCTCTGTAGGGTTGAATGAGGCAATTTCTCGAGTATGTGCCTCCAACATGGAAGAGAGTAGTGCAAAAGTATCAACTTCACCCATAGTAACCTGTAAACTCTCAACAAAGCCAAGAAAACGTAAAATCTGCCTCAATTGGAACAAAAGTTCCAATGAGACAATGGAAACAATCTAAACAACTAAATTAAAATCAACAGAAACTCGCTGTCTCCCCGGCAGCGGCGCCAAAAACTTGATGTGTTAAATTATGTCTAACCGCAAGCGCACGGTGTCTATTGCTAGTACAAATGGCAAGCGGGTCGAATCCACAAGGAGACAGGTTCTACTAATTCCTTTTCAGTTATCGCTAATTGTTTCAAGGGTCAGACGAATATGTGAAATTATTAATTAACTAATTAAACTAAATTAACACTAATTAAACAGATGATAAACAAATTATTTAAAACCTAGGGCAATCAGGTCCACCATGCTTACATAATTGGCTCTTAAGCTAAAGCAATCAATGTGATCCTATAACTAGAGTATGTTAATCTCTTTCAAGCATTAACACTCTCGAAACATTCAACACAATTAACCACTTTTAGTAATTCAATCAATCAGGTAATTAGAGTCAAGTTAATCTCTTCCAAGAATTAACGCTCTCAGAAATCCAATGATGCTTCCGTACTCAAATTCAATTCTGCTAATCGTATGTGTGCCTCTAGTAAGTAAATCTCTCGATCCATACCCCTATTTGCATATAATTAATCCATGATATTGGCCAATTACACAAATTAATGATTAAAACATATCAATCAGAATTAACCATAACCAATCAAACCACTATGAAAATCATGCCAATATTAGTGCAAACATGGCTTCCCTTTAAGCCCTAGAAATAACTACTCGCTAATAATTAAACAAGTAAAACAACTAGTAAAATAAGAAAACATAATTAAACTAATAAGAACAAAGAAAAGATTAAGAGAACAAAACCTTCAAACTTCAATGTTGTCACCCAAAAGAAGAGTCATGGTGTTTCTCTACATCTCCAATTAATAATAATAATCTACTCTAAACTATATTATCTGATCTAATATTACCCTAATAATTTACATCCTCAATAATTTGTCCCAAGATGTGTTTATATAGCCTCTTGATTTAGCCTCCAAGCAATTGCCTTCTTAGAGTTGGAATAGAAGATGGCAAGTTTCCCACTTCAAATTGAATTTCTGGAAGCTGCTGGATTTTCTTGTAAAATTCGTAACTTATTTTTCTCCTCTGTTTCTGGGCTCTTCCAGTTGGATTTTGCTTACTGGACCACCTATGAATTAAAGATAATTCCACAAGCTTCGCGTGGACAGTAAGATCGTCAAATTCTGACTTCTGGAACTCAAGATATGGCCCAAACAGTGTAGCGCAGCCTGTGTAGCCCAATAATACGAATTTTCTCCTATTTTATCTCCAAAATAGCTCTTTTTGCTCCAAATCCTTCCAAGTCATGAATTCTTTATTTCCTACAATAAAACAATCAAATCTATTAAATAAAAATCCAAATCAATGCAAAACACAATAAATATGAGAATAAAATCATCTAAAATATATATAAAAATATACTCTATCAATATTATTGATGATATTTCTAGAAAAAAGGGGGATTTTAGTTAGAAAATATAGAAAAGATAATAGGTTTTAGTTGAAAAAAGGCAATCAGTTAATTATTAGTAATTATAAAATTAATATTTTATTTATTAAATAGAATTTCCTTAAAAACAATATTCACTTATAAACTGCTAGTACTATACTCACTACAACTGGATTGTGCAACTGCAACTCTGCTATTATGCTTAGAGCTGTAAACGAACTGGATTGTTCGGTAAGCTCGTCCGGTTCGGTTCGAGTTCGGTTAGCTCGTCCGATAAGCTTACCGAACTCGAGTTCGGATAAGAAAATGTGTCCGATAAGCTTACCAAACATTGTTCGGTTCATTAGGATTTCGTCCGAGTTCGTTAAGAGTTTGTCCGAGTTCGGTTCGAGTTGTAATTCAGGAAGGACAAGGATCGCAGCATGGCACGCCGAAATAGCTGAGTTATGCACGCTTAGTATTTAAATTTAGTGATCAAGGAAGTATATATTTCGATCCTCTTTCTTTCACTCCTATCCTCTATTAACTTGTTATTTATTTTTTCTTATATAGGAAAGCGGAGAGCATTGAAGCAGTACAAGAAACCAAGTCAGTGCCTTGAGTTTGTCTCTGTGAACTGTAATTTGATTATGTGAATCAATGTAATGTACTGTTGCTTGCTAGCTGCTGCAATGTAATGTTATTTTATGTATGATGTTTGCTTTCAATTCTGTGCAAATTGTATGGTGGCTACCCAAATTTGCACATGTGATGAAGTTAAGAAAGTATCCCGTGCTTAACCATATCCAAACTATATTGAAGAGTTCAATATCTGATAAATGTATCAGTTAGAACCATTTACTGGTCAAAGAGCCGTGGAGTTGCAATGCTACAAGAGTGAGCACCACTCATTTTCAGAAAACGTTTACCATCTACCCTCTTTGTAAGTAGTTTATATTTTAACAAATTTACATCAACTGCTGGACCCGTCCTTACACTCTCATCAACATGGTGACTTGTTCAATGAAAATTTAATTTTAATATTTATTGATATAAGCAATATATGTTAAATTAAATTGGAGGTTGAAATATGTTATTAAATTGAAATAGATTGTATTTTTGATTTATGATATTCATATTTTCTAGGAAATATATTACCCGATCATAGGACTCCCCGTCCCCGAAGTGACATGATACCCATCCTTAACCATATTAAGAGGAAGAATTGCAGCTTTCTTTAAAGACCGAATTCGGTCTTTAAATAAACCGAATTCGAAGGCCATAGTCTATTTTATCTTCATTCAAACGAAACATGAATAATATTTACAGTACTTATTTTTGGTTTCATGTTTTGGAGGATTAATGCTATCAAAATTGTACCAATATTTACGATAATTATCCTTAAATCAGTTAAAGGTAATTTCTCTATCAGATTTGCTACCGCCTGTTTTTTGTTTTTTTTAGTCCCCGTTTTTTGTTTTTTAGTTTAACGAATATCTATTATAAATTGAGAATAAAAGGAATGGCATTATCGCGACTACAAATCAAAGTAATTTACTTCAACCAGGTGTAAATCCACATTTCCAACTGGAGTTCATTGAAATAAAATATCCAAAAGAAAACGTTAATAATTCTGGCAGAAGGAACATTTCCAGCTATCATCCAATTGTTGGCATGATAACTACAACTACAAGGCATGATAACTACAACTACAAGCACTTGTTTTCCAACCTAAAATTATCCAAAGGAAATAGAACTACTCAAAAGGAAATAAAACTAGAAGAATCACATCTCGACATTAAATCCCAACCTCATCAACTTTGAAATAGCAGCAAACTCATGGTATCATTCCATCATCCTGTCAAAACATTGTATTACAAATATTCAGTAAAGCATAATTTAACATGAAAATGATGTGCTTATTATAGATCGAACATAGAAAGAAACTGAAGAAATAGTTCTCATCTCCTAAATGTAGAATGAGGTGGTAAATATAGAAGCAAGTCAATTGCAAAGCCATAATTTGTTAACTAGTTCTTGTAAGGTGGTACCAACCTGCTGCTGCTCCACCAATGTAACGCCCCGACTTCCCAAGACTGAAAATTATTCTTTTTATAATAAAATACTCAATTAATGGAATTAATTAAATAAAATAGACTTTGATACAGGGAAATTTTTGAAAATTTCGGCATGAAGTATTCGTAATTTGGACTATCCACCTGTAATTCGAACCAACCCAAATTTCATTCCAATACCAAACAACAGTTCCAACTAAAATAAAAGAAAACAACATAAGTTCAACCTGTCCTAACCGATCAGGTGAACCATACTGCAACGCCCTCCCGATCAGGAGTCAATATCGGGGCATCACTATACATATACTCTGATAACAAAATAAAAAGACATAATATAGCAATCCCACTACTAACCCGGATCTCTAACAGGTAGTGGTATGAAACAAGCAACTACTAACTAAGTTATTACATTACAATACTAAATCTTTAATCGATAGTCCATTACATTCCACAAATATAAATACAACTAGCAAGCACTATTATACAAATCTTGACCACTATCCAAAAGTCCAACCTTTTACCAGAGCCAAAATAGTCTATCTACAGTCCACAAAAGTTCTTCTCATGATATAGCTCCTAACTCGTATCCTTTTCTTCTTTAACTGAAAAAGGGTTAGAAACAATAGCAAGAAGTGAGCCAAATGCTCAGCAAGTGATAAAATGGAAATAAAGAATCCACAATTGTATACCAAATACAACAATATAAAGGTGCCAATGAATACTCAGGATGCTCTGATTTTAATTCAAAATCTCAAGATAAGTCTGTTTGACCGTACAGTATTCTGTTTATGACATTTCAAAATCATCCTTTGAAAGTTTCTAAAAATCCTTTCATTTAAGGCAGAAAATCATCAATTCTCTTTTTAAATAAACTTTCATTTTTAAAACATTTAATTTTGATTGGAGGTTTTTCCCGACTCCGGACAATACGGGTGATCAGCCACGTAAAGCCCCCAGCCCGGACACTCGGTCCGTCTGGACGTAAATTGGGTTCCCAATTAGGCAACACATTGGCCTTTAAAGGTGTTGGACTGGTCCCACTAGAACTACAGCACAAAAATAAAACTTGTTGGACCGGCGTCACCCGGCCTCTTACGCGGCTCCAATCTGAAGGAATCCGTGGAAAACAATTTAACGGAATTCCCCCACAATAAAACCTTTAAAATCATTTAAACATTTCACTTTTTGGTCCTTAAACTCACTGATAACAGATCAGCCCAGCTTAAGGAATTTTAAAACATTTTTAAATAAGTAAGCCATTTTAATTTGCATTTATAAAAGATCAGGGTCAAGGAAGCATTTAAAAATAGTTGAATAAGGTTCACAATATAGGGATTCAAGTATGATTCAAAGTACTTTACAATAAGGTTTAGTCCCGCACATAATAATATAAGGAGGTAAGGTGAAAGAAATATTTAATTAACTCGGGTAGGTTTCAGAAAACAGGATAAACTCAAATAAAAGGGTCATGAGCTAATGATGAATATGGTAAATGTTAAGGTTTTTGAATTAAGGTTCTAAGGATTATAAGGAAGGTTTTATTTGGGTAATTTAGGAATTAAGTGAAAAGAAAAGGTTTATGACAGAGCAAGGCATGAATTATAATTTAAGGTTTATAGTTTAACAAGAATTAAAGTGAATTAGTGTGACAGTAGGGTTCAGGAGTTTTAACAATTATTCATGGCAGCAATGATAAGGTATAAAGGTTTAAACAATTAATTCATAAAGATAAATAACAAGGTACAAGAGGTAAGCAACAATTTATAAGGAATAAACAGCAAGGTACAGGAATTTAATCACAATTCATAAGCAGTTCATGAATTCCGAACTTAAACATAAGGTTCGAGTCAATTGCCTTAACAAAGTACTTCCACACTAGTCACTTAGTTCAAAAGTCCTCAGCATTTGCTTTTCCTTTACCCCTTGAGTCTACGTCCTTCGAATCTACACAATAAAAGCACTACTTCAGAATTCTATACAATGCTCGACGTTCCTCTACAAACGTCTAATCTAAATCTACCCTTGCGATAATACCTAAATGTATTTACTTTAATCATATAATATCAACTCCTGACCACTAACATAAATATATAAATTTGTATCCAAAATATATAATTAATATTTTTAGAAACATTTAACGGCATCCCCTTTTAACGGGTAACTGCCAGTCGAAAAATAAATTGACACAACCAATCAAAAATCTTCGCATTATGAAATCTAATTCACAGCTAACCATGTACCAATCGATTAAAATTAGAATTATTAAAATCCGAAAAATCCTTAGATAAATTAAATCATACAAACCAAACAAATAATTTGGAAATTAAAACAAGAACCAAAGATATTACATAACAACTCAAAATATGACTAATCTGAAAAAAAAACCAGTTAATTCCTAACACAACCAATCAAAACTCCCAATTACAACATTTGAACCATACGAATATAGACGAATATAAGTAGTATACTCAGTTGGAACACAGGACAAGTACAAACCACATAATCGAATTACAACAGAAGTAAAAATATCAAAACAGCGGTAAGTGAATTCCCAATTAACACAACTGATTTGACCATCATTTCCATCACATAGACTCACCAGACCTGACCTATGCACACATACACGCACAGTATATACACTCACACTCTAACGCCACACCCACACTTTACACACACTCTTCACACACGCAGCAGTCCCCAGTAGCCAAACACACACACACACCTCAAGAACACACACCCACACACTGTTTAGATACACACACACGCACAGTAGCAGCAACACAGCAAGAAACTCGCTTAATACTCATACGCAGCAGCAACAAAACAGAGGAGGGGAAAACCGCGAACACTTGGCAATAACTCACACATACAACCCATTGTATATACCCACATATAAAAGACACAACCAGCAGCAATAACAAACAGTGGAGAGGAAAGACCATCAGTACAGCCCAGACTACCATCTACACGACAACATACACTCTTTTTACACACACAGCCTCACAGTCGAGGCCCAAAACAGGGGAAAACATTGACACCTGCAAACAAGGACCTCGCAGCAGTTAACTTTGACACACGCACGCGCACACAGTTCACAATAGCACTCACCTACACTATTTCAACACATACTTGATTCATCTAACACACACATTGTAACGCCCCCTCTAACCAACACTAATAATACGTACCTTTTATAATAACTTAAACATTGTTGCCGGAGAATTTTGGAAAATTTTGACATGGTGTATTCATAATTAGGACTAACCACCTGTCCAAGTCAACAAAACCCATCCAACTATAACCAAACTTGCTCATATGGATAATAATAACAAAATTTATAAAGAAATATAACTCTGACTAACCAAGACCGCTCACAGGTTATGGTATGAAACAAACTATCAAATATCATATTACAACCCAGTCTCAGAATAAAAGAATATTATACAGCTCGATGAATAAATGAAATTACTATCTAACTCTATCTCCAACCTCGGCCATTCTCATCCCACTATCTGGCGTGATCCATAACTCAACTGTTTCTTCTCGCAGCCCGGAGATCAATTCTCACGGTCCACTACTAGGTCTACTACGCTTCACTATTAACTGGAGAAAAACAAGCAAAAGCAAGAGTGAGCCAACAATGCTCAGCAAGTGTAAATAGTGATGATAATTTTCAATAACAACAATCATTTTAATAAGCAAAAGAATTTCATCTCATTTTATGAAGGAATCAGTTGTTTCAACTTTTAGATTGCCACGAGGGCCAGCAATTCACCATTTATAAGGTGCAACAGAAACTAGAACTGATAAGAGTTTCGATATCAATATTATAAACACGGACTTCCAAAGAGTCAAGAAACAACATCTCAATATCAGAGTATAGACTAGAATTGGAATTTTTATTTATTTAAAAAAAAACATCAAGGTTAGGCTGCTGATCAGTCAGCACTAACCCCGGACAAACGCACACAGCAATGTCCTATAATGGATCCACGGCACACATTGGCCTTATTAACTTCCGACCACGAATCTGGTCCGACCTTACGGTCCAAAAATATTTTTATCACGACCACAATAGGGTCCGACCTTTCGGTCAAAACATTTTTTTTTATCACGACCATAATATGGTCCGACCTTACGGTCAAAAATATTCCAATTCTATATCGAACGCACAAGGTGTCGGAACAATCGACAACCTTACCGCATCAACCAACTGGAAAACTCACGTTCCAGGACAACAACTAATAATCCAAGAATTAATGAAGAATTCAGGATCAACATGTGTCGACAAGTTCGACACGATAATTGGGTGATTATTAAAGCATAATAAGCTCTAAGGGTATCGACAAGTTCGATACAATAAAGGGTAATAACGGAATAATCAAGGTCATCAATAGGTATCGACAAGTTCGATACATAAGTGGGTGTAAACGAATAACCAATAAGAATAAAAGATATCAACAAGATAGAAAGAAATAATTGGATTTATAACATCAGCAGTTTACGCAAAGAGAAATTCCATTTGAGCAAGAATAAAAACATAAATTGCAATAATATTTTTAACAATTGAAATTCTAGACTAAAGCAAGGAGATGGCCAAGTATTGGGCATTTAATAAAACTTATACACACTGAAGAGTTTGAGCTTTCCATAAACGGATAAAATAGCTTAGAACAAATATTTGCAAAACAGTTTCAATATGGAAAGGTTCAGATCAGCTTAGGGAAAACATTGTCCAAATGAGAGTCCATTGGTGAAAGTATGCTAGGTCAGGAATTTTGCCAGCAGGTTTTCGTAAAAGTTAAAAACATGTATTTCCTTGTGTAGAAAATTTCTTAAGGGTATTTGACGAAGTTAGAAGAAATGGCATTCCACTGTAAAAGTGTGAAAAGGGTTATTTGCAAGATTCTTTGTAAAACCGACATGTGAATTATGGGTGGGGAAAGTGAACAGCATCATGCTAATTTGGAGAAGCATATATATATATATATCATCTTTCAACTATACTTGACCAACTCATTCATACGATAAATAAACTAAATTGCATCACTTGAAAGATAAGTGAAGAACAAAACACTTGCCTCAATATATGAAGTTTCCATTTCCATAAATTCTTTACTCATTGTACATCTGTCTCTATTCCTTATTCGTTGGCCTTTACTTGGTCATACATTCTCCTTTCCTTTTTCCCTTGTCAGCTTCTACACAAACCCACTCGTCTACTTTGTTGAATATCTCATTCTTCAGAATTTCCACCCTTACACACTTGGCTATAAATCGGCCTTTTACTGGTACCTATATCAAAATAAAGTACTACTTCAGTACGCTTATAACCGTAATCGTCTAACTCTGTTATACCCAAACGCGTCCTAATATGATTTACAATTAACACATATAGCTCATACAGATCATATTCTCGAATAGTAACTTATAATCACATAATCATATAAGCACGTAGCACGTAGCACGTATTATTATCTTACACTAATATTACATAACACACGTACATCCTTTACGCATCAGAAATCTTTATCAAAATACTCTCAAAATAATAAAATAATTCTAATAAAAGTTGGACAGCACCTCCTCTAAAATATGACCTAACCTGTCAAAATACAACTTATCAAATCGAAATCCAACATTCCTTACTTCTATACAATTTAAAATCATACCAAACCATTCTAATGTACCTCATTTGTACATCTCTGACAATCCATAAACTTAATACATATCGTACATACTCATACCATTCACAATCCAAATCACAGTACGTACACTTCACCTTTGCACTCAGAAGCCATCTAATACCCCTGAATAACAATTACAATTATCACTCCAAATCCAATATACGATTATAACCGACAAGCATTTAGCAGGTAATCATAGAACATGATTCAAATACCCCTCTAAATTAGAATCAAAATTATTTTAATATATATAATCTTTAATATTTTCAATAAATTATAACCGTCGAATATACAATTCGAAACTTAAAATACCAAAATAAATAATACGAGACTCTACACAATTACATAATTATTATATGAACACATTTTTTTAAATAAATTTTCTGAATAAAATGACCAGAGCATCAGATTATAATTCAGTTAAACCGCAGAGAACCAATAACAATCACAGTAATTAAAGTCACACAATTCATGGCAGGACTTTAACATAGCATAACTTCGAAGCATCACCAAGTCACCAGAACTATAACCCAGCTGCAACCAGCCACATTTCATGGCTTAACATACGGCCAACACAATGAAATCCACACGCAAAAATTACGCACCCACATAGCACTTTAACAGCAAAAACAGGGGAGACACAGCTTAACCACATTTACAATTCATTCACACTGGAATACACCCAAACCAACCGTACCTATTCGAACCAAGCATCAACATAGCAGCAACGACAACTTGGAATCGAACTCTCACACCTGCTGAACCCATACACACCCATACTATTTTTAAACTCACACACCAGCTACTTGTCAACACTCACGCACACACTCACTCTTGTTCAACACCTCACACAGCACACACACATCGCTGATTGTATAATCACACACACCCACACACTTCTTGTTCGAAGCAAATCACCCACCAAAACCCGTAACAGCTCGCGAACTTGCCACCACAGAGACACGCATAAAACAGGCGCACAACAAAAGGAAGGAGGAGAGAACGACGGTGGGAGAGATTACAGGGGAGATTAACAGAAGAGAGGGACAGATGCGAGATTTGGGAGAGAGAAAGAATCCGAAGAACCTTCGAGAGAGGCTGTTCGAGTGAGACCCAGAGAGATTGATTTTTGATTTGGGGGAAACTAAACTAGGGATTTAGGAAATTTTTGGGGATAAAGGAAATAAGAGTAGATACTTTATATACAAAATTTGAATTCTCTGAAAATAAAATAATTGGAATTACCTTTGTAAAATAGAATTTAAACAAATAATAATTTAAGAAAAATCATGATTTTGTTTTAAGATATAGAGAACAAAATTAGCCCTCTCCCGTATTAAACATTTTTAGGATCAAAAACGAATTAAATATGAATTTTACAAGTTTTAATCCTTTAAATAAAATAAAACTCTTAAAATCATTTTAGAAATAATTAAACACCCAAAATAATTCTCCCAATTATTTTAAAAACTAAATAATATTATAAAGATAATATTACAAGAGATTTCATGATTTTTAATAACTCCGATAATTTTATAAAATTGACAGAGGATCAAAAATACATAATTTAAATATATTTAAATCCTCAATAATGAAAATAAAAATACACAGACCTTCACACCTCACACAAATCATCACGTCAACACATAAACACAACTTCACATATATTCCACATTCCAACAATAATCACATAATAATATCCATAATTTATATCAAATAAATAATTCGAAATTCGAAATTTTCTAGGTCGTTATATCCTTCCCCCCTTAATAGGATTCTGTCCTCAGAATCAATCCTAAGGACCCAAATAATAGCTCTGATCTTCACAACATTTTACTTTCACCCTCCAGGTTGTATCTTTCAACTCTAGGATTTCGTCCATACCAACTTATACCATCATAAGCTCATTCCATGAGCCCTCAAATTCTGAAATAACCTTAAACTTTGGTTTCCGAGTCTTATTAACTTCAAACGTTTATCGCACGTGAACGAACATCTCATCCCCGAAAATCAATATGAATTTTCCGTATAATGAACTATACCCCGAGTCAAAACTTATATTACCACGCCAATCTTTCGCAATAATGCAATCGTGTAATTTGCCTTAATTTACAACGACCTACAGTTGGTATAACTCCCACGCTTAACGTATTGCCATACGATTTTAAATAGAACTTCGAGAAAGAATCTCCAGAAATTCTCTGATCGCTTCCACTCCGCTTTCAAGTACTATGTCGATCGAGAAGGGAATAATTAAAAGTTCTTTCTGTCCCCTATTTTACCGAGTACCCAAATCTGGAAACTTAAGCATCATACCGTCCATTCTCAGTCGCATCTTTACAATCGAATACTATAATCATATATACATCCTTAGACGTACATAAAGCATACTTCAACTAACAACTCGATTCTCATTCTTATAAAATAGTCTGGTTTATTAAATCTTTTGAAACATAGCCTCGGATATTTGTAGCCTTTGGAAGCTATTATACCTGTCACCTTGACTGTCACTTCACTTTATACATGAACAATTCTTGAGGTCACAACTCCACTTGATACCATTCATGATACAATTCTTTAACAACTCTCAACAAGCTCCCGCTTTAACAACACGCATATACAACTTAATACGCATCATCGCTTATTGATATATCTTAAAACGACATCTTCCTCAATTAAAACTTTGAGAAAAAGAATATCAAGAAATTCTCAATCATTCTTACTCCTCTTTCACGTGCAATGTTACTTGAGAAGGGGAATAATCGGAAACTTCTATCCATCCTTCAACTTATTGTTTTATCGAGTACCTGATTTAAAAACTTAACCTCATATCCTCTATTCACAGTCGTATCTTTGATACCGAACAACACGATCAATTCTCACAGCATGGCATGCGTGTCAACCACAATTCGGTGTACAACTCATTTTCTACCTTCTTACAACATCAGCTTGTTAAAACATTTGAAAGAAAACCTGGAATATTTTGTAGATTTAAAACAAATCAAAAATCATTTTTGTCCACTGAAAATCCCTTTTTTTTTCTTTTTCTTTTTTTTTAAAACAAAAATTTTTGAAAATCATTTTAAAATCATTTAAAATAATGAAGTTTTAAATAACAATCTTTTGAAACAAAATATCTTTAAAAACATTTTATCCTTGACATTTACTGTTTAGAAAACTAATAAACTCCATAACCTTAGCTTTGACATAACTTCCTCCAATAACAAAACTTATTTTGTGACTTCACTGTCCCGTATCCTCCGAATCATTTTTGGATCACAATTTTTATACTTGACGAGTCCTCAAGTTTGACTCTACATCTTGCGACTCCAACATTTAACACCACTCTCATTATCTACAAAATCATGTCATTCAAATTTACACTAAAACTCTTATGCATAACTTTCTTCCTTTTCTTGTAAACTCTTAAAATCACTCTCAATTGATTTGCATACGCTTCCTGAATCCTCGTTCTCGTTATGTGATCTACGATCATAATAAATTCTTCGTCCGAATGTCGTTTGAAATCTTATTCATTGGAACATGCTTCTTATACGAAACAATTTCATTCCCTTGGTATAACTTCTTGATTTGCTTAATCGTTAAGACCTCTATGTCTGCTTCCAACCTCAAAACGCCGCCTTTATCTTCCTCACAACTCGTGATTTTATTTTCTTGTCCTCACAATTTGCTCGTGCCCCATTATTGGAAAATAAATCCAATCCTAAGTTATATTTAACTCCTTTTTATAATCATCACCATCCACCTCCTGTTAACTTCCTTCATGATCATATTAAATTTTCAAATTCTTAATAATCATAAAAGCAGTCTTGTCACTCTTTTCAAAACTTCCACCAAGATTGACATGATATTATTCTTGACAAAAAAACTCCCATCTTTTCAGGCTCATAACATATAGCTTTAACTTCTGAATCAGCTTCTCATTACCACACTACCCTTCCGATTATCGCCACAGCTTTTCACATTTATATTAATAAAATCTCTATGGATTCTACTCCCGAAATCTTATTTTCTGGTCATGGGGTCTCATTACTCCCTCATAATACTCATTATATAAGCATCTACGGTGCCCTTGCTCTTCTTATTCCAAATCTTCGGGATTCCACATTCTTCCCTTAACTAATTTATATTCTGCTTAATCGCTTTTTGGAACTTTCTGGTTTCTCTGTCTTCCTTCTTATTGACATTTTATTCCATCCTGGTCAACCTTCCACCATCCTTGATAATCATAACTTTCGACACTGGGTTGTATAAGTTATTTACTCCACATTCACCCTACCCCTCATTCAGTCTTGCTCCTTGTTAATTCTTACAAACCTTTCCGCTCTACTTCACTCTACTTTACTCAAGTCAAGCTTCCTTGATTATAAAATCTTATATCCGACGATGGATTTGAAACATTCAAAACCTTGTGATATTTCATTTACTATCTCTGCCCTTTAGTAAGCGTCCAAAACAATCTTCCTTGAGCATTGAAAATCTGATATTAAACATCACCGTCACTATTCTCTTTTCGCCCTTTAACCATATCTGCAATCGTGTGCTCTTATTTATTGTCCTTTTCCTTTATTCGATTCTCATTAGTCTCAAATCTTGTATGTATTTTATCGGTCCAAGAATTAATCCAATTTGACATGACATATCTGTCTTAATCACCAAATTCTTAAACTTGTATAACCACTTCTTCATCTATGCAGTTGTAGTTTCTCTCATCTTAAATGTCGTTACGCCTATCTTCGCATCTCTTCATCATTAGAAATTTTGAAACCATCGAATTTCTGACAAAGGAAGTCAATAAAATGAATGGCATCAAGTATGAATAGACACTGAGTGTATTTGATAAAACTTTTATAAGAGAATTCAACCGAGAGATCAATATGATCTTTGAACTATTTTCAGGCTGCATTTGTCACTTGGTCAACCACCACAGTACATAAAGATGGCCAGTCTTTAGTACTTTCATGACAAACACAATCAGTGGCGTCCCACTGGACTTCTATCACAAAGATAAGATGTCCCTGAATCCCCTATCTGCATAGGTTGTTCATCTCAGCGGGAACAGAGAAAATCAAGTATTCATGATAATGGAAAGAATTCAAGAGTTTCAAAAATCTTTCTATAAAAATGGATCAAGTATCATCTGGAAATATAAATATTTCTAAAAGAATGGAATTAACTTCGAATAAATTTGATGTACAAAACTCATCATCAATTGATGTATAGAAGACTTTTCAACTGTAGCATCAACTACTGATTAGACAAACATTTAAGAAATTCCTAATTATTCAGTCTCACTCTTGTCGACTAAGCACTACTATACTTAGTTGCCAAAACCGGCCTGACAATAATGAGTTGAATATTAAGAAGATCTCAATTCATTCTCGATTTTGAACCATCACTGCGCAACGAATGCCTCAGCGACGATACCAACCGGGAATTAGTTTATGACAATTCTAAAGAAGAATAAGAATTTTCTTTAAGCAATGAATTTGAATGAATCAACGATTAAGGATGCACAACTACGCTCAACGTCCAATTCTTGCTAATAATCGCTTCCCACTTCGCATTATTAACCTTCTCGTACCATCCCCGAAACGTTCACATCGAAACTAATATCGTAGAAAGTTCTAGATTCTAAGCAAAAATCTCGAGATAACGTCCCCCGGACTGATGGTTCCAGCTGCCCACTTAGCTCATGCCTCTTCGGGTTCGCGGTTTCGCTCATAGCTCAATCCTTAAACGATTCGAACTTCTACTCGCGCGATATGTCGAAAGACCGTTCAACGTCGCAACGCTTGTCGAAGTACCATAAGGCGATCCTTGTCCTAAATCGTTCTACCCGACATCTATCCTATACACGTACATCTAACCCTCCTAATCTGTTTCAGTGACCATAACCTGTTGCTCTGATACCAACTTGTAACGCCCCCTCTAACCAACACTAATAATACGTACCTTTTATAATAACTTAAACATTGTTGCCGGAGAATTTTGGAAAATTTTGACATGGTGTATTCATAATTAGGACTAACCACCTGTCCAAGTCAACAAAACCCATCCAACTATAACCAAACTTGCTCATATGGATAATAATAACAAAATTTATAAGAAATATAACTCTGACTAACCAAGACCGCTCACAGGTTATGGTATGAAACAAACTATCAAATATCATATTACAACCCAGTCTCAGAATAAAAGAATATTATACAGCTCGATGAATAAATGAAATTACTATCTAACTCTATCTCCAACCTCGGCCATTCTCATCCCACTATCTGGCGTGATCCATAACTCAACTGTTTCTTCTCGCAGCCCGGAGATCAATTCTCACGGTCCACTACTAGGTCTACTACGCTTCACTATTAACTGGAGAAAAACAAGCAAAAGCAAGAGTGAGCCAACAATGCTCAGCAAGTGTAAATAGTGATGATAATTTTCAATAACAACAATCATTTTAATAAGCAAAAGAATTTCATCTCATTTTATGAAGGAATCAGTTGTTTCAACTTTTAGATTGCCACGAGGGCCAGCAATTCACCATTTATAAGGTGCAACAGAAACTAGAACTGATAAGAGTTTCGATATCAATATTATAAACACGGACTTCCAAAGAGTCAAGAAACAACATCTCAATATCAGAGTATAGACTAGAATTGGAATTTTTATTTATTTAAAAAAAAAACATCAAGGTTAGGCTGCTGATCAGTCAGCACTAACCCCGGACAAACGCACACAGCAATGTCCTATAATGGATCCACGGCACACATTGGCCTTATTAACTTCCGACCACGAATCTGGTCCGACCTTACGGTCCAAAAATATTTTTATCACGACCACAATAGGGTCCGACCTTTCGGTCAAAACATTTTTTTTTATCACGACCATAATATGGTCCGACCTTACGGTCAAAAATATTCCAATTCTATATCGAACGCACAAGGTGTCGGAACAATCGACAACCTTACCGCATCAACCAACTGGAAAACTCACGTTCCAGGACAACAACTAATAATCCAAGAATTAATGAAGAATTCAGGATCAACATGTGTCGACAAGTTCGACACGATAATTGGGTGATTATTAAAGCATAATAAGCTCTAAGGGTATCGACAAGTTCGATACAATAAAGGGTAATAACGGAATAATCAAGGTCATCAATAGGTATCGACAAGTTCGATACATAAGTGGGTGTAAACGAATAACCAATAAGAATAAAAGATATCAACAAGATAGAAAGAAATAATTGGATTTATAACATCAGCAGTTTACGCAAAGAGAAATTCCATTTGAGCAAGAATAAAAACATAAATTGCAATAATATTTTTAACAATTGAAATTCTAGACTAAAGCAAGGAGATGGCCAAGTATTGGGCATTTAATAAAACTTATACACACTGAAGAGTTTGAGCTTTCCATAAACGGATAAAATAGCTTAGAACAAATATTTGCAAAACAGTTTCAATATGGAAAGGTTCAGATCAGCTTAGGGAAAACATTGTCCAAATGGGAGTCCATTGGTGAAAGTATGCTAGGTCAGGAATTTTGCCAGCAGGTTTTCGTAAAAGTTAAAAACAAGTATTTCCTTGTGTAGAAAATTTCTTAAGGGTATTTGACGAAGTTAGAAGAAATGGCATTCCACTGTAAAAGTGTGAAAAGGGTTATTTGCAAGATTCTTTGTAAAACCGACATGTGAATTATGGGTGGGGAAAGTGAACAGCATCATGCTAATTTGGAGAAGCATATATATATATATATATATATATCATCTTTCAACTATACTTGACCAACTCATTCATACGATAAATAAACTAAATTGCATCACTTGAAAAATAAGTGAAGAACAAAACACTTGCCTCAATATATGAAGTTTCCATTTCCATAAATTCTTTACTCATTGTACATCTATCTCTATTCCTTATTCGTTGGCCTTTACTTGGTCATACATTCTCCTTTCCTTTTTCCCTTGTCAGCTTCTACACAAACCCACTCGTCTACTTTGTTGAATATCTCATTCTTCAGAATTTCCACCCTTACACACTTGGCTATAAATCGGCCTTTTACTGGTACCTATATCAAAATAAAGTACTACTTCAGTACGCTTATAACCGTAATCGTCTAACTCTGTTATACCCAAACGCGTCCTAATATGATTTACAATTAACACATATAGCTCATACAGATCATATTCTCGAATAGTAACTTATAATCACATAATCATATAAGCACGTAGCACGTAGCACGTATTATTATCTTACACTAATATTACATAACACACGTACATCCTTTACGCATCTGAAATCTTTATCAAAATACTCTCAAAATAATAAAATAATTCTAATAAAAGTTGGACAGCACCTCCTCTAAAATATGACCTAACCTGTCAAAATACAACTTATCAAATCGAAATCCAACATTCCTTACTTCTATACAATTTAAAATCATACCAAACCATTCTAATGTACCTCATTTGTACATCTCTGACAATCCATAAACTTAATACATATCGTACATACTCATACCATTCACAATCCAAATCACAGTACGTACACTTCACCTTTGCACTCAGAAGCCATCTAATACCCCTGAATAACAATTACAATTATCACTCCAAATCCAATATACGATTATAACCGACAAGCATTTAGCAGGTAATCATAGAACATGATTCAAATACCCCTCTAAATTAGAATCAAAATTATTTTAATATATATAATCTTTAATATTTTCAATAAATTATAACCGTCGAATATACAATTCGAAACTTAAAATACCAAAATAAATAATACGAGACTCTACACAATTACATAATTATTATATGAACACATTTTTTTAAATAAATTTTCTGAATAAAATGACCAGAGCATCAGATTATAATTCAGTTAAACCGCAGAGAACCAATAACAATCACAGTAATTAAAGTCACACAATTCATGGCAGGACTTTAACATAGCATAACTTCGAAGCATCACCAAGTCACCAGAACTATAACCCAGCTGCAACCAGCCACATTTCATGGCTTAACATACGGCCAACACAATGAAATCCACACGCAAAAATTACGCACCCACATAGCACTTTAACAGCAAAAACAGGGGAGACACAGCTTAACCACATTTACAATTCATTCACACTGGAATACACCCAAACCAACCGTACCTATTCGAACCAAGCATCAACATAGCAGCAACGACAACTTGGAATCGAACTCTCACACCTGCTGAACCCATACACACCCATACTATTTTTAAACTCACACACCAGCTACTTGTCAACACTCACGCACACACTCACTCTTGTTCAACACCTCACACAGCACACACACATCGCTGATTGTATAATCACACACACCCACACACTTCTTGTTCGAAGCAAATCACCCACCAAAACCTGTAACAGCTCGCGAACTTGCCACCACAGAGACACGCATAAAACAGGCGCACAACAAAAGGAAGGAGGAGAGAACGACGGTGGGAGAGATTACAGGGGAGATTAACAGAAGAGAGGGACAGATGCGAGATTTGGGAGAGAGAAAGAATCCGAAGAACCTTCGAGAGAGGCTGTTCGAGAGAGACCCAGAGAGATTGATTTTTGATTTGGGGGAAACTAAACTAGGGATTTAGGAAATTTTTGGGGATAAAGGAAATAAGAGTAGATACTTTATATACAAAATTTGAATTCTCTGAAAATAAAATAATCGGAATTACCTTTGTAAAATAGAATTTAAACAAATAATAATTTAAGAAAAATCATGATTTTGTTTTAAGATATAGAGAACGAAATTAGCCCTCTCCCGTATTAAACATTTTTAGGATCAAAAACGAATTAAATATGAATTTTACAAGTTTTAATCCTTTAAATAAAATAAAACTCTTAAAATCATTTTAGAAATAATTAAACACCCAAAATAATTCTCCCAATTATTTTAAAAACTAAATAATATTATAAAGATAATATTACAAGAGATTTCATGATTTTTAATAACTCCGATAATTTTATAAAATTGACAGAGGATCAAAATACATAATTTAAATATATTTAAATCCTCAATAATGAAAATAAAAATACACAGACCTTCACACCTCACACAAATCATCACGTCAACACATAAACACAACTTCACATATATTCCACATTCCAACAATAATCACATAATAATATCCATAATTTATATCAAATAAATAATTCGAAATTCGAAATTTTCTAGGTCGTTATAGGAAAGACCATCAGTACAGCCCAGACTACCATCTACACGACAACATACACTCTTTTTACACACACAGCCTCACAGTCGAGGCCCAAAACAGGGGAAAACATTGACACCTGCGAACAAGGACCTCGCAGCAGTTAACTTGGACACACGCACGCGCACACAGTTCACAATAGCACTCACCTACACTATTTCAACACATACTTGATTCATCTAACACACACATACTTGAATTGAAGGGAAACATGGAAGAACAAAAGCTGGAAAAAGATAATATATATATATATATATATATATATATATATATATATATATATATATATATATATATATATATACATACCTATAATGAACAGATTAGGGGAGAGGGAAATTAATGGAGACCACGAGCGGGAGAGGAGAGATTGTCCGAGAGGAAATTAAAGAGTAATCGGGAGAGAGAATTCTAGAGTGCTCGAGAGATTGATTTTGGGAAAGTAGCTGATAATTTAGAGATTTGAGGATAAAAGGGGATAAAGTAGTGTAGTATTTAAGAATTCAAATTTCTGAAAAAAAAAAAAACGAATCTAAATTCCCTTTGTGAAATAGGAATCAAATAAGTAATATCTGAGAAAAATCACGATTTCATTTTTAAAATGTAGGAAATGAAATTAGCTATATCCCCATATTTTTAAAATATTTTTAGGATAAAAAACGAATTAAATATCGATTTTACAAGATTAAATCAATAAAACACAAATCAATTCATAAAATCAACTTAAAATTCTTATAAATTAAAATAAATTCATCTAACATTTTTAAAACTCAAATAAACTAATAAAGTAATAATACAAAAGATTTTCTGATTTATACTAACCCCGATAATTTTATAAAATTCTCAGAATATAAATAACACGTGATTTAAACAAAATTTAATCCTCAAAAATAAAAATAAAAAATATGTAGACTTATACGACACATGAAAATCATCAAATAATCCCACAAACACAATATCGCACATATTTTACTTCCTCAACAATATTCACGTCACATAATTCACATTTAATATTAGTTAAATAATTATAAATACCAAGAAGTTTCGAAGGAGTTATATCCTTCCCCCCTTAACAGGATTCTGTCCCCAGAATCTCACCTAAGTAAATAGATAAGGATACTTTTCGAGCATCTCGCTCTCAAGTTCCCAAGTTGCTTCTTCAACTCTAGGGTTCCTCCACAAAACTTTCACAAACCTGACTGTCTTATTTCTTAACTTCCTATCCATTCTATCCTGAATTGCTACAGGTTGTTCTATGTAAGACAGATTCGGCTGTAACTCCATAGGCTCGTACTCGATTACATGACTTAAATCTGGATAATATCTCTTGAGCATTGATACATGGAAAACATTGTGGATATGACTCATATGTGGCGGTAGGGCTAACTCATACACGACCTTTCCAACTCGTCTTAAGATCTCAAAAGGCCCAACAAATCTCGGACTGAGTTTTCCTTTCTTGCCAAATCTCGTAACTCCTTTCCAAGGTGACGCTTTTAATAACACTTGCTCTCCTTCCTCGAAATTCATATCTTTCCTGTCTTGATCTGCATATTTCCTTTGTCTATTCTGAGCAGCAATTAGCCTTTTCTGAATGATTTCAATCTTTTCCTTCATTTGCAGTACCAGTTCGGGTCCTAACACCTTACGCTCACCAACCTCGTCCCAGTACACCGGAGATCTACATTTCCTTCCATATAATGCTTCATATGGCGGCATCCCAATACTCGCATGATAGCTGTTGTTATATGAAAATTCCACCAGAGGTAAATGCTCGTCCCAACTTCTTTTAAAATCCAATGCACAAGTTCGAAGCATGTCTTCAATAGTTTGGATGGTTCGCTCACTCTTCCCATCTATCTGTGGATGATATGCCGTACTCATCTTAAGCTTAGTGCCCAAACATTCCTGAAACTGCTTCCAAAATCTGGAGTTGAAACGTGGATCTCGATCAGACACAATAGTTACTGGCACACCGTGACGCATAACCACTTCTTTCAAATACAGCTGTACCAACTTATCTAAGGAGAATCTTTCGTTGATTGGAAGAAAATGAGCAGACTTATTCAATCGATCTATGATCACCCAAATTGCATCATGATTGGCTTTTGTTCTCGGTAGTCCCACAACGAATTCCATAGCTAAATGCTCCCATTTCCACTCAGGAATATCTAATGGCTGTAATAGTCCATTGGGCTTTTGATGTTCGGCTTTGACTCTTTGACATGTGTAACACTTACTAACCCATTCAGCAATTTCCCTTTTCATATCAGGCCACCAGAAATGTTCCTTCAAGTCTTGGTACATCTTTGTACTTCCCAGATGAATTGAATATCTTGAACTGTGAGCATCCTGCAAAATCTCATTTTTTAATTCTGGCACGTTGGGAATCCAAATTCTCGAAGAAAATCTTAAGATACCCTTATCATCCTTCTGAGTGCAAATCTCATCACCTGTGAATGTGTTCATATCTTGATTCATGATTTCTTCCTAACATCTTTGTATCTTTTCAAGTAACTCGGGTTGAAATGTCATTGTATAGAGCTTCTCACTGCTAGGTTCTGAAATCTGAACTTCTAATCTCAACTTCCCAAATTCCTTGAATAATTCTTTGGGTATGGTAAACATATTCAGTTTCTCTTTTCTACTCAATGCGTCAGCCACCACATTTGCTCTTCCTGGGTGATAGTTAATCGTGCAGTCGTAATCTTTAATCAGCTCCAACTATCGCCTTTGTCTCATGTTAAGTTCCCGTTGAGTGAAGATGTACTTCAAACTTTTGTGGTCCGTGTAAATCTCACATTTTTCACCATATAGATAGTGTCTCCAAATCTTTAATGCAAAAATGATTGCTGCTAACTCCAAGTCGTGAGTCGGGTACTTTTGCTCGTGAGGTTTTAACTATCTGGAAGCATACGCAATCACCTTTCCATGCTGCATTAGTACACACCATAGTCCTTTATATGAAGCATCGCTATAGATCACAAAATTCCCTTGACTATCGGGTAAGACTAATACTGGGGCTATTACTAATCTTTTCTTTAATTCCTGGAAACTTTCCTCACACTTTTCATTCCATATGAACTTCTCATATTTCCTAGTCAACTTGGTCAATGGTGAAGCAATCTTAGCAAAATCTTGAACGAATCTTCTGTAATAGCCAGCCAAACCTAAGAAACTTCTTACTTCGGTAGGCGCCTTCGGTCTACTCCAATTTACCACAGCTTCTATCTTTGCAGGGTCAACTCTAATCCCTTCACTACTGATTATATGACCTAGAAATTGCACCTCCTCTAACCAAAACTCACATTTCGAAAACTTGGCATACAACTTCTCTGCTCTCAGAATCTCCAAAGCAATTCTTAAATGTTCCGCATGGTCTTCCCGAGTCTTGGAATATATCAAAATATCATCGATGAAAACTATCACAAATTTATCTAAATGCTTCCTAAAGACTCTATTCATGAGATCCATAAATGTTGCTGGGGCATTGGTTAATCCAAATGGCATCACTAGGAATTCATAATGTCCATACCTTGTGCGACATGCCATTTTTGAAATGTCTTATGGTTTGATCTTCAATTGATGATAGCCCGATCTTAAATCAATCTTCGAGAAATAAGCTGCTCCTTTAAGTTGATCAAACAAATCATCAATTCTAGGTAAGGGATATCTATTCTTAATGGTCAGTTTGTTGAGCTCTCGATAATCAATACACAATCTCATACTACCATCCTTTTTCTTAACGAACAGCACAGGCGCTCCCCATGGTGATACACTTGCCTTATGACTCCCTTATCCAAAAGTTCTTGTAATTGTGTTGCTAACTCTTTCATCTCCACAGGTGCCATCCTATATGGTGCTTTGGACATAGGTTCTGCTCCAGGTACTAGGTCTATAGCAAACTCCACTTCTCGATCTGGAGGTAAACCGGGTAATTCTTCTGGAAAAACGTCAGGAAACTCGTTGAGTATGGGTATGTCTTCTATCTTTGGTGTTTGCTTCTCTACATCCACCACATGTGCTAAATATGCTTCACAACCTTGTCTAAGTGATCTCTTAGCTTGCATAATATTCAGAAATTTCTTTACTTGCCTTTGTCCTTGAAATACAACTTCTTTATCATTTTCCGTCCTTAATCTTACCTGCTTCTTTCTACACTCAATCTGTGCATCATAATCAGCCAACCAATCCATTCCTAAGATTACATCAAATTCTACCATTTCGAAAGGTATCAAATTGGCATAGAAAAGGTAACCACCTATCTCTATATTACACTGAGGACACAGTTGATTAGCGGGGACTCTATCTTGATTTGCCACCTCTATCACTAAAGCTTGCTCTAAAGGTCGAATTTCACATTGCAATTTACTAATAAACTTGTTGGAAATGAAAGACTTGGTAGCTCCAGAATCAATTAAAACTTTAGCCTCTACTGAGTTCACAGGAAGCGTACCTGCGACATCATCCATTTCATGAACAGCATCTTGCATAGTCATGTTGAAGGTTCTGGCTCTAGGTGAAGACATCTGGGTATGGGCTGGAGGTCCAGCTATCCTCAAAGCATTTGCTGATGGGGGTACGGCTATCCTCAAAACATTTGCTGACTGAACTGGCTCCTTACAATCCTTAGCAATATGACCAAGTTTCCCACATTTGTAGCACGTTACCGCTGGTTTAGGAGTCAGGCACTCTGCCGCATAATGTCCCTTCTTATTGCACTTAAAACATGTAACATTTGGTTTGTTGCAAATTCCTGAGTGCTTCCTCCCACAAATTTTACATTCAGGTAGAGCTGGTCTGATGGCAAGTTGCTGATTGGTATTCTGAAAACGCTTACCTTGACCACCATTTCCATTCTTTGGCTTCTGAAAACCTCGGTTCCTGTCAAACTGACCCTCATTCCTTGGCTTGAACTTGTTATTATTATTATTACCCCTTAGGTTCTGACTTCCCTCAGTACTTTCTATCTTCCTTTTCTTTCCTGCCTTCTCCTTCTGATACAATTCGCTTTCACCTTCAACAATCATAGCTTTCTCCACCACCATTGCATAGTTCTCTAACTGAAACACTACCACCTTACTACGTATCCATGGCTTTAGACCCTGCTGAAATCTTTTAGCTTTCTTCACCTCAGTATTGACATATTCCGGAACAAACCTTGCTAGCTCCATGAATTTTGCCTCATATTCCGCCACACTCATATTCTCCTGCTTTGACCCTAGAAATTGAATCTCCGGCTGATCTTGCTTATACCTTGGAAGATACTTCTCAAGAAATAACTCTGTGAATCTCTGCCATGTAATTATCCATTCTCCTTCCAACAGCTTGGTTGACTCCCACCAATAGTTTGCTTCAGCTTTCAAGAAATAGCTCGCATATTCAGTCTTCTGTTCTTCTCCTACCCTTACCAAAGAAAAAGCTTTTTCCACTTCATTAATCCAAGCCCTAACTTCTATAGGGTTAACAGTACCTTTAAACTCTGGAGGGTGTACAGCTTGAAAAGCTTTAAATGTCATAATTGGTTGAGCGGGTCGTTGTTGAGCTAGTGCGGCTGTTTGTTATTGAAGGAGTTAGAGGATTTGAGTCATAGTCGGGTCAACTGGATTTTGATTTCCAGTATTCTGGTTCTCAGGATTTGCAGTAGGTGTTTTCTTCTTTGGAGGCATGGTTCTGATAAGAAAACAAGGAACTTATTAAGCAACAGGGTAATATATACAAAAATAAGGTTTTCAAATCCTGGATTTGAATTGCCTATGATCACAAGAATTATAACGGTGTAAAGAAACAGGGAAACAGAGGTATTATCTTGAACAAGTAATTCCAACAGGTGATATTCAGACAACTCGGAAATATCATGAAAAATGCGTAATTAATAAGAAAACAAAGGTCATGGTACCAACAAGGTTTATAATATACACAACAATGTCAGAGTTCAAGGTACACTGTTAACAATCCAACTACAAAAAGTAAATGCCAAGAATAATCCTTATCATCCACCACCTGTGATAACGATATAGCGCAAACAGAAAGTACTAAAGCGATAAAAGAATATCCTAAACCTATCACCTACTATCCTAATGATAACCTACACATATCGCTCCTATCATATGTCTATAAGAGTTCATATCCTATCCTATACCTAATCCTGGCTTGTTTCAGTGACCAAAACCTGACAGCTCTGATACCAACCTGTAACGCCCCGACTTCCCAATACTGAAAAATATTCTTTTTATAATAAAATACTCAATTATTTGAATTAATTAGATAAAATAGACTTTGATACAGGGAAATTTTTGAAAATTTCGGCATGAAGTATTCGTAATTCGGACTATCCACCTGTAATTCGAACCAACCCAAATTTCATTCCCATACCAAACAACAATTCCAACTAAAATAAAAGAAAACAACACAAGTTCAACCTGTCCTAACCGATCAGGTGAACGATACTACAACGCCCTCCCGATCAGGAGTCAAGATCGGGGCATCACTATACATATACCCTGATAACAAAATAAAAAGACATAATATAGAAATCCCACTACTAACCCGGATCTCTAACAGGTAGTGGTATGAAACAAGCAACTACTAACTAAGTTATTACATTACAATACTAAATCTTTAATCGATAGTCCATTACATTCCACAAATATAAATACAACTAGCAAGCACTATTATACAAATCTTGACCACTATCCAAAAGTCCAACCTTTTACAAGAGCCAAACTAGTCTGTCTACAGTCCATAAAAGTTCATTTCCTGATATAGCTCCTAACTCGTATCCTTTTCTTCTTTAACTGAAAAAGGGTTAGAAACAATAGCAAGAAGTGAGCCAAATGCTCAGCAAGTGATAAAATGGAAATAAAGAATCCACAATTGTATACCAAATACAACAATATAAAGGTGCCAATGAATACTCAGGATGCTCTGATTTTAATTCAAAATCTCAAGATAAGTCTGTTTGACCGTACAGTATTCTGTTTATGACATTTCAAAATCATCCTTTGAAAGTTTCTAAAAATCCTTTCATTTAAGGAAGAAAATCGTCAATTCTCTTTTTAAATAAACTTTCATTTTTAAAACATTTAATTTTGATTGGAGGTTTTTCCCGACTCCGGACAATACGGGTGATCAGCCACGTAAAGCCCCCAGCCCGGACACTCGGTCCGTCTGGACATAAATTGGGTTCCCAATTAGGCAACACATTGGCCTTTAAAGGTGCTGGACTAGTCCCACCAGAACTACATCATAAAAATAAAACATGCTGGACCGGCGTCACCCGGCCTCTTACGCGGCTCCAATCTGAAGGAATCCGTGGAAAACATTTTAACGGAATTCCCCCACAATAAAACCTTTAAAATCATTTAAACATTTCACTTTTCGGTCCTTAAACTCACTGATAACAGGTCATCCCAGCTTAAGGAATTTTAAAACATTTTTAAATAAGTAAGCCATTTTAATTTGCATTTATAAAAGATCAGGGTCAAGGAAGCATTTAAAAATAGTTGAATAAGTTCACAATATAGGGATTCAAGTATGAGTCAAAGTACTTTAAGAATAAGGTTTAGTCCTGCACATAATAATATAAGGAGGTAAGGTGAAAGAAATATTTAATTAACTCGGGTAGGTTTCAGAAAACAGGATAAACTCAAATAAAAGGGTCACGAGCTAATGATGAATATGGTAAATGTTAAGGTTTTTGAATTAAGGTTCCAAGGATTATAAGGAAGATTTTATTTGGGTAATTTAGGAATTAAGTGAAAAGAAAAGGTTTATGACAGAGCAAGGCATGAATTATAATTTAAGGTTTATAGTTTAACAAGAATTAGAGTGAATTAATGTGACAGTAGGGTTCAGGAGTTTTAACAATTATTCATGGCATCAATGATAAAGTATAAGGGTTTAAACAATTAATTCATAAAGATAAATAACAAGGTACAAGAGGTAAGCAACAATTTATAAGGAATAAACAGCAAGGTACAGGAATTTAATCACAATTCATAAGCAGTTCATGAATTCCGAACTTAAACATAAGGTTCGAGTCACTTGCCTTAACAAAGTACTTCCACACTAGTCACTTAGTTCAAAAGTCCTCAGCATTTGCTTTTCCTTTACCCCTTGAGTCTACGTCCTTCGAATCTACACAATAAAAGCACAACTTCAGAATTCTATACAATGCTCGACGTTCATCTACAAACGTCTAATCTAAATCTACCCTTGCGATAATCCCTAAATGTATTTACTTTAATCATATAATATCAACTCCTGACCACTAACATAAATATTTAAATTTGTATCCAAAATATATAATTAATATTTTTAGAAACATTTAACGGCATCCCTTTTTTACGGGTAACTGCCAGTCGAAACATAAATTGACACAACCAATCAAAAATCTTCGCATTCTGAAATCTAATTCACATCTAACCATGTACCAATCGATTAAAATTAGAATTATTAAAATCCGAAATATCCTTAGATAAATTAAATCATACAAACCAAACAAATAATTTGGAAATTAAAACAAGAACCAAAGATATTACATAACAACTCAAAATATGACTAATCTGAAAAAAACCAGTTAATTCCTAACACAACCAATCAAAACTCCCAATTACAACATTTGAACCATACGAATATAGACGAATATAAGTAGTATACTTAGCTGGAACACAGGACAAGTACAAACCACATAATCGAATTACAACAGAAGCAAAAATATCAAAACAGCGGCAAGTGAATTCCCAATTAACACAACTGATTTGACCATCATTTCCATCACATAGACTCACCAGACCTGACCTATGCACACATACACGCACAATATATACACTCACACTCTAATGCCACACCCACACTTTACACACACTCTTCACACACGCAGTAGATAACGCAGCAGTCCCCAGTAGCCAAACACATACACACCTCAAGAACACACACCCACACACTGTTTAGATACACACACACACGCACAATAGCAGCAACACAGCAAGAAACTCGCTTAATACTCATACGCAACAACAACAAAACAGAGGAGGGGAAAACCGCGAACACACTTGGCAATAACTCACACACACAACCCATTGTATATACCCACATATAGAAGACACAACCAGCAGCAATAACAAACAGTGGAGAGGAAAGACCATCAGTACAGCCCAGACTACCATCTACACGACAACATACACTCTTTTTACACACACAGCCTCACAGTCGAGGCCCAAAATAGGGGAAAACATTGACACCTACGAACAAGGACCTCGCAGTAGTTAACTTGGACACACGCACGTGCACACAGTTCACAATAGCACTCACCTACACTATTTCAACACATACTTGATTCATCTAACACACACATACTTGAATTGAAGGGAAACAGGGAAGAACAACAGCTGGAAAAAGATAATTATATATATATATATATATATAACTATAATGAACAGATCAGGGGAGAGGGAAATTAATGGAGACCACGAGCGGGAGAGGAGAGATTGTCCGAGAGGAAATTAAAGAGTAATCGGGAGAGAGAATTCTAGAGTGCTCGAGAGATTGATTTTGGGAAAGTAGCTGATAATTTAGAGATTTGAGGATAAAAGGGGATAAAGTAATGTAGTATTTAAGAATTAGAATTTCTAAAAAAAACGAATCTAAATTCCATTTGTGAAATAGGAATCAAATAAGTAATATCTGAGAAAAATCACAATTTCAATTTTAAAATGTAGGAAATGAAATTAGCTATCTCCCCATATTTTTAAAATATTTTTAAGATCAAAAACGAATTAAATATCGATTTAACAAGATTAAATCAATAAAACACAAATCAATTCATAAAATCATCTTAAAATTCTTATAAATTAAAATAAATTCATCTAACATTTTTAAAACTCAAATAAACTAATAAAGTAATAATGCAAAAGATTTTCTGATTTATACTAACCCCGATAATTTTATAAAATTCTCAGAATATAAAAAACACATGATTTAAACAAAATTTAATCCTCAAAAATAAAAAAATATATGTAGACTTATACGACACATATAAATCATCAAATAATCCCACAAACACAATATCGCACATATTTTACTTCCTCAACAATATTCACGTCACATAATTCACATTTAATATTAGTTAAGTAATTATAAATACCAAGAATTTTCTAAGGCGTTATAACCAACCTTAGGACATTCTCATCAGCCTTTTCCTGCTCCAGTGAAGCTAGTTGAAGCCTATTGTTTCTCACATCATTCTGATAACAAGAGTTAGTAATCATGCCAACAGTTCAGTTTATAGCTAAATGAAAATATTTTAAAATTCATTTTAAAAAATAAAATATTACAACCTTATTCCTCTCCTCTTCAAGCTTTACCCTGTCACGTTCAGTTCGTATTTCACACCTGTTCAATTCCCTGCCCCACGAATCAAGTTGTTTATTCTTCATCTCCATATCCGATTTAAGCATACCTTGTGCAGCAAAAACACTACGAATGTGCTCTTGGGACTTCGTGTGCATCATTTTTGTTTCTGAAGAGGCAGGAAATTCATAATTAACAACGTACCATAACGTAGATATCACATTCAAGACACCCAACAAAAAACCTAAAGAGCGACGATTCACAAGGTATGGAGCATATTAATTTATGTTATTAATCAACACACAAGTTTATCTTTCAGCAGCTACAATCCTAATAAAGAGCTAAATGTAGCTATCCAAAGAAACATAATTGTTGGCCATCATACTTAACCTAGAACAAGCGGCACTTAAATCACAATATCAAATGCAAACAATTACATGCAGGTGAGAAAGCAACAAACAATTCTCATTTTTCTTTTTCATGGAGTAACAAACAATTACATGCAAACAAATGTAACCAATACATATCAGTTATAACAAACAAGATATAAGACAAAGAAAAGGGAAAGAACCTTTAATTAAATCTTGGTGCAATCTTTCTTTTTCATACTTCATCTTCAGACCATCCAAATTCTCATTTTTCTTGTCGAGTTCAAATTGTAGTTTCTGTCTCTTAGCTCGTTTACCCCTGTCTTCTTCCTCAACAATATCAGATACTATTTTTAGCTCTCCAGTCTTATGAAGAAAGTCACCAACTACTCCAGGTGACCCGTAATCATCGGCACGTGCAGACCACCCATACATGTGTGGGTCAGGAAGACCTTTCTTTGATACCCAATTCTTCTTACTCCGATGATCAGATTCGAAAACCTTTCAAATTCAAAACAGTTTCTGAAGCCAGTCCAGCTATTCTCAAATTTAACAACAGCTTCTCCAGTAAGCTTTCCACCATCCCAAAACAACACAACTTCTTTTGGTTTATACTTGTAAAACTTATCCATCAGGTACTCTTCAACACACCCTTTTACCTCAGAATGTTTCACTATATTAACAATGATCCCAGTCCAAGGAATGCAAAATAGTTCATTTCGATCAGTCTGTGGAGCTGCAGGTGCAGGTGGCTGAACCGGAGGAGCTTGCCCAGTTTCTTTTGCAAGATCATTCTCTAAGTATTGGGCTAATGCAAGATGATTAGCCTTCTGTTTAGCTGTTCGTTTGGAGGAATTACCCACTCCAGTAACATGTTGAAGAAGCTCTTTGTACTTGTAATCTTGCTTCTTCCTACCAACACAGATGGGGCAACGTAGGCTGCCACCTCTTGTTACTTTGAGTTGTCCACTCTTCAGTAATCCATAAGGCTTTTCCTTATATTCGAATATCTCAGAATCACTGATCTCTGACTCTGAGCTAGAATCCATCTAAAAGATCTGTATTTGCGTATGAAAGATTATGATAGACGTGTGTATTTAAAGAATACGAACATTAACAAAAAGGTGGAGTTTAAGAATACGAAGTGTACACACTGAATAAGAATACAAAGGTGTAGAGGTTCAATGCATTACTATCCATAACATAAAGCAAAAAACTGAAGCGTTCCGCATTGAACCTACACATAAGTTTTTTTTAAGCCAACCTACACATAAATTTGTATTCATGAATTGAGATAATTTATTATTGCAAATATTATATGATTTATAAATATAAAATAAAATTAAACAAAATTTTAGTAAATAATGTTGGCTTATTTTCTTTTTTTGTTTTCACTTAACATAATAATTCTAAATTTAATGTATATTTGAAAGAGAGATAGTCAAACAAATTATTCTTTCATCTTCAAAATTAGTTATTTTTTTGTTTTGGAATCATTCCTTTCTACGAACATTAAATTGTGTGCAAAAATATTAAAGCAACAAAAAATTAAAAGTGCAAAACCTATCTATATGAACTTATTTTCACTTAGCTTATTTTCACAATTTTGCACAATATTTTCACAATTTTGCACAAAAAATGAAAGGGTCATTTAATTTCAGAAATTAAATGAAACACTCTTGAAAAATTATTATATAAGTCTTTATATAATATGTTAAAGTTGAGATTTCAGTTTTAAAGCGAGAGTGGCTCAGTCGAAAGAATTGTGCTTATAACAAGAAATCAGTTCATTAGAAAAGATTATGTAACTACTAAAATTTATTATTGATAATATAATATAACATGAATATGGATTGAATTTTTGAATAATTAAAAATATAAAAAATATATCATAACATAATTAAAAATTTAATTTTTGAATAATAAAAAATATTAAAAATATATTATAAAATAATTAAAAAAATTAAAAATATATTATAAAATAAATAAAAATATTAACATCGGTAAACGTTTTTTAATAATTAAATGCTGAAATTAATCTTTCCTATTAAAAAGCTTGCAGGTCAACATTTTCAAGAATCATACGGGGTTTTCGAGGTTTAGGGTTCTTCTAATCTATGCTAAACCTGATTTGGGGGTATTAGGGTACCTGATTTAGGGGGTATTAGGGTTCAACTCAAATGGTTCATTATTTTGTGATTGGTTCTTGTGTCGCTGTTGTAGTTCTTATTGCATGGTATCTTTGGAAGTACTTTGTTTGACCATGTTGAGGAAATGGCTAATTAGGTATGAAGCCTGTTTAGTTTTGTTTGACCATGTTGAAACTCTGGAACCTTTTTTTCATCCATCTATAACTGTGGTCGTGGCCAAACATGTACGTGACCAAACATGTAATTTTGTTAGACTTCCAGCTTTGTGTAGCTTGTTGCTAGAATTTAAGTATGGTATTATCAGTGTAGGTCTCAGAAACCATGATCTTGAGGCGGTAATTTAAACTATGGTATGGTAGTTAAAAGCTCCTAGCTTTTCACATTTATTAGTTTTGACTGCAAACAGATTTTACCTATTTTCCAATAAAAATTTTAAAAAAATTGTTATTTATTTATTTATTATTTTCAAATATTTCATCTTCAAATTTTGTAATGAAGAACATTGAGTTAAAAGATAATAGTTATATAGTAATTTTATTATCATTTTCGATTTCTTTTTCATTCTCGGCTTCACTATTAAAGGAAATCTGAATAAAAGATAATATCTTTAACTAAAAATAAAGTGAAAAAGGCAATCGACTAATTACCATTAATTTTATTATGTCAATCGACTAATTACCATTAATTTTATTATGTTATTATATATTTTAGGTGTTATATTTTTCTTAAAATTATGGTGTGATATTTTTGGGTATATATTATTGATTGTAATCGACTAATTACCATTAATTATATGATGCTGTTATTTATTTTAGGTGTTACATTTTTCTTGAAAATTATGATGTGATATTTTCGGGTATATTTTAATGATTTTAAGAATTGTTTTGAATTAAAAAGGTAACATATTTTAATTCGAAAGGAAATTTTAATGATCGAAAGATATGATACGATTTATGTTTTTAGGATTGGTTGTTGAAAAATCCTAAGCTCTTAAGAACTAGAGAGTTGGATGATTTTGTTGAAGTTGGAAGGTTAATCATCACCCCAACAAGAGCTTACTGTCTTTCACCAGAAGTTGAACTTTCTAATAGGGTTCTTAGGCACTATGTACTATTGACAATAGAAATCTCATCATTATCCACCACTGTCTCATGTTTGTTTGAGAATTACTGAGATTTTTCCAACTCCGCACTCTCCACAACTTGGTTGGGATTAGGGGGATTATTAATTTTCTTCGTGAGTTCAAGACCTTTAGCATTTCTAGATGGTTCATTTACTTGGGGAGTTACATATTAAATGAAGTGCATGTACTAGATGTGTTCTCGCAGGTTCTATGTAGTCTACTTGAATTCGTTATAAAAATAGGAAATGGGGAAGTCTAATGTGAATTTTATTTTATATCAGAAAACGGGAACTAAGGGGAAATGGGAATGGGGCTGCAAACACTTTTTGTGGAAAAAGTGCATTAAAGCACTTTCAAAGGCCCTAGAAATATCTCAAACTGTTAATAGGGCTTTGGTGGATCTTATTCATGATCTTGCTCTAGATGATAATTGATTATGATTGAATTGTTATTTTCCTGGATTATGAATTTTCATTTGATTGTATATATACTTGTTTGCAGATGCTTTTGATGGTGTGAATTTTTCGATAAATCAAAATTAAGTCATCTTGAATTGTTTTCTGTTATAATTAGATGTTTTTTACTAGAGAATTCAAATTGATGTTATATCGGAAGCATTTGCTAGGTGGTAGTATGATCTGTATGATAGGTAGCTCTAGATTCATCGACTTCAGGAAGGGAAGTAGTACTAAGTGTTTAAATTAAAAGATAACGTGTTTCAATTGGAAAAAAATATTAATGATTGGAGGATACGATATTTTGTGTATAAAGGGTAATGTGTTCCATTAAAAGTAAACGTATTTTAAATTGATTGAAAGATAAGATATTTTAGGTATTTATTAAATTTCAGTTAATAGTACAATTATGTTTTTATATAATTATCAATTTAATATTTTTTAAAATTTTAATTTTAATTTCAGTTAATAGTACAATTATGTTTTTATACTAATATTTTCTTATTATAAATAATGTATTTATAATATATTTTTTATTATACTAATATTTTCTTATTATAAATTTTAATTTTTTAAATATGTTTTATTAATAATTAAAAATATGGTGTGATATTTTTATAATATATTAATGATTGTAAGATTTTTTTTTAAAAAAAGGTAACATATTTTAATTAGAAAGGAAATATTAATGATTTGAAGATATGGTACGGTTGATATTTTAATAAAAGGTAATATCTTCAACTAAAAGTAAATATGAAAATGACAATTACTAATTACCATTAATTATATTATGTCATTATTTATTTTAATAATTAGGATAACCAAACCTGGAAGTCTTAAACTCTTGGTGGCTAAGATCAACGAAGGCATTAAGTGATAAAGTATACGATAACGAAGAATTAGCTGCTAAATTGTTGTTGTGTTGGGTAATATAAGCATAATTTTCTTGGAATATTTTAAACCTTGACAGTTTTTCGTGATCAGAATTATATGTTTTGTCGTGCGATGCACACGAGGTTTGGAAGAGATCATAAGTAGCAGATGAATATATACAACATGGTATGTGTAACAAAAGTACAAAAAGCAACCATGAAAGTAACTGATTCATTGTCTGTAAACTGTGTGTGCGTGTGTGTTCTGTTTGGATTTGGTTTGCAATAGATTTTTGCAGATAAAATGGTGAGTTAGTTAAAACGGGTAGGTGGGGTTTTGTGATTGGAGAGGATACTAATAGGATGAGCAGAGGTCCGAGAGGAATTTGTGATGTGATGTTTTGTGAGGAATTTGATTTGAATTGGAATATAATTGTATTAGTAATTATTTTTTTATTTTAATAATTAGGATAACCAAACCAACCAAACTTTCAATCTTTCGGCTTTAATATATTAGTATAAATAGATATTATAAAGTGCATCATATTTACAAATAATATCATAAAAATATACATAATTTTATTAATTTTTATACACTTATCTATTTTAAAGATTAATATTTAAATGCAAATATATTTATTTCGTGTACTTTCATTTCGTGTCGTGTACCTAAGGGTAAACACATAACCGACACTAAATCTATTAATGTAATTTTGTGTTCGTGTATTTTCGTGTCTTTTAATAGCCAATCAGAGATATTTTGCAAGATCTAGCAAAATCTTCTAATTGTCACCTCCATCCCATCAAACACAAGGCTCATACTTAATAGTCTACTATAGCACAAGGCTCGAAACTTAATTGTCACTTTTTTTTCCCGCCCTTCATCTTCTCTCTTTCTCTTCTCCACTCAATGGAAAATAAATATGTTCTTTGGGTCATATGTGCAGTTTCAATATGTTTCATTGCTTTAGGTCTTTGGGTATTGGTTTGGATAATGTCCCGCTCCCCCTCCACCTCCACCTACACCTACCACCACCTACAAACCTCTCGTGGGCATGCCATTAGGAGTCTAATGGGCTACAAACCTCCACCTCCACCACCTACAAACTTCTTTGATCGATATCCCATATATAACATCATGGAGGAGCCTCAAGGTATTGTTTCAGTTGAACATTTGTTTTTATATTCTTTTAACAATCATGCTTGCTTTTGATTGATTCTTTTGGTAATGCTCATATGGGTTGGTTTCACTTTTGATGCTCATATGTTTCACTGTTAATTGTAAATATGTTTTAGCTGCTGCTTCAACTATGATGAGCATGATATTAGTGTTCTTTGCATCTTGAATGTTTTTCGTCCTCTATTTTTCGAGTATATTAGACTATTCCTATTTCCTTCTACGGAATTAGTTAAAAGTCCAGTAAGTTCAAGTTTCCGGTTCTAGCAGGCATAAAACTAATTGTGATGTTCCTATTTCTTTTTGTAGCAACTTTGTGGTGTTCGATTGGAACTAATTGTTTAGAGTCCGTTACAAGATGTTCGATTGGAACTTTGTCACATTCACTAAGTGGGCCATGATAGAAACACTAATATCATGCTCATAATAGTTTACGATAATTGTACTGCATCCTAGGTTCTTAAACTCGAACCTATCAGTGAACTCCTTGCTTCTTAAGGCATTACATGAAATGTACCTTACTAGGTGAAACCATCTCATGATTGTGTACCAAATTAACCAATGTTACATCCCACTTCTTTGATGTCTCTCTATGAACAACATACATTCGCGCCTTACACTTTGTTCTACCAAGAGAATCTTTATTTCTCTTTTTTTTCGAAACTTCACCTTCATCATCCAAAGATTTTGAGGCTAACCCCCACCCTTTCGACATATATACAAACGCGAACAAATCTTTTTAGTTTTTGAACGTTTATGTGTAGTTCTAATTATTACTTCAAAACCAATACGCCTACCATAATCTCTATAAAACCTCTCCGCTTCATCTAAACTATCGAATAATTGACCAACACATGGGTAAACATCATTCAAATCATCCAAAGAAACACCATTCTTAACATCTTCACCATCATCATTAGCATCAACATCATCATCATCATCATCAACATCATCACCATCATCAACATCATAGACAACATCACCATCATCATTCTTAACATCTGCATTATTATCATCATCAAGATCTATTATTTTAGGTGTGTGTGGACTTTCGTTAACATCTTCATTTTCTACCTCAATCTCAATCTTACTAGGTGTCTTACTAGGAGATTTTAACTTTGAAAAAATGAAAGAAGCCATGGGTAAAATGAAAGAAGCTAACCTTAAATTCCAAGCTCAATCTTCAAAATCTTCAAATTTGCTTTCACCAATTTTCTTTATGGTACTCCAAGCTCAATCTTCAAAATCTTCAAATTTGAACAAATTTGGATAAATAAATTAAGATTGGTAGTTTAAAAATAGGTATAGATTGGTATAGATTAAGTTTGTGATGGTGTAAATATATCTCCAAATGATTAAAGAACACTCTTGAAATGATATTTAAAAACATGAAAGGCTGTTTGAGCTGAAATTGGTATAGTTCTCGGCTAAGACATATAATAGAGCGGAACAGATTAAGGGTAAAATGGGAATATAAGATACGCTATATAATATAGCGTATTACGCTCTATTATAGAGCGTATACGCTGTATTATATAGCGTAAGTGCAGTTTCATCCTGACCGTTGACTGCACGTTTTAATGGTATAAGATGGGTTGGTTGGATATTTAAAAATATCCAACTGTGGCTGGTGACCAGTTTCCACACACACACACACACACATATATATATATATATATATAGGGAGGTGCTCAAATGAGACCCCTCTTATAATGAGACCCTCTCTTATAATGAGCCCCCATCATATTTTATCTATTCTTAATGGCCCCGCTAGGGGCACCCAATACGAAAAAGTCTTATAATTATACTCTCTATTCATTCATAAAAAAAATAGAAATTTTTTAAAAAAAAAAATTAAAAAATTTGTTGCCAGATCATCATTTTTTTCCAAAAAAAAATTATTTTTTTAATTTTTTCTTTTCATAAATGGAAAGAGGATAGAATTATAAGACTTTTTCGTATTGGGTGCCCCTGGCGGGGCCCTCTAGAATACAAGAAATATGAGGGGGATTCATTATAAGAGAGGGTCTCATTATAAGAGGGGTCTCATTTGAGCAGCCCTATATATATATATATATATATATATATATATATGGTAATGATCAAATAGAAATCAAAATTAAAATAGAATATAAACTAATCTAAATCCTTAGATTAATACTCCCTCCGTTCCATCCAATTCTTAACATTCGGGGTGTAGGGATCAGCACGTATTTTAGGGTTTCTATAAAGTATAGTTCCATTAATTTTTTTAAATTATTTTTTATTTTGAATAAAAAATTTTATATATAAACTTTTATTAAGAAAAAATTAAAAAATAAGTTATGAAACTATACTTTATATACACCTTAATATGTGTGCCGAGTCTTCTATCTCAAATGTTAAAAATTGAATGGGATGGAGGGAGTATAAAATTTTGGCTCTTAATAACTTAAACATGGATAAGTGTCTTTGCCTCGAACAATACTCCTTATACTCATTTCTTATATAATATTTTATTATTAAAAGTGCATTATTTCAATAAAAGTAAAATATACAAGAGAGAGAAAGAGATGGTGGAATCTATAATTTATTATAAAATATAAGATAAGGGTTCTTTATATAGAGGGGATTGCCACTTAAAAATAAGTAGTGAATGGAATCTAATTGTGATTTAAGGAAGCATTAGGAGATTGTTCGAGCACTCATTTTGCTTATATTCCTTAAATTTCAAGTTAAGAGCTAGAATATTTAGTCTATTGGACTTGCTCTTAGTTCTCCCTTATTTTATTTTTCACCAACAAAATATTCATTTTCCTCCTTTTTTAACATCTTTCTCTCTCTCTCTCTCCAACTTTTCCCTCACTTTTTATTATTATTATTATTATTATTATTATTATTATTATTATTATTATTATTATTATTATTATTATTATTATAATAACAAGGATTATTCATGGAGTAATCATTCCTAAGCTTATTTTAAATTACTAAGAATTCCATTGTTTATAATATTTTTAAAAAATTTATTAGAGTATGTTGAAGTTACTCTAAGAGCCATGTAGTAATTGTTGTACCCAAAAATTTTCATGAGATAGATTTAGATCTATTGGGCTTAAGGATCCAATCCATATATTTAGTATGAGTTATGATTGAGACCCATAATGTTTATTTGGGCCGAGTAGCATGTGAAATGGATTTAGATAGGTTCAGGTCTACCTCGAGAGACATGTGCCTGGAGATAGTTTCTTGAGAAACAGGTTCTTACAGATTTATGCCAGCAGAATTATAGTATGATTAAGTATCCTATTCTTTAGGAGCAAGTTATAAACGTCAGCTCCATGTTGGAATGTAATCCTTGGGCCAAATGATCCTTGAATAAAACTAATAGAACTAGAATTAGTAAAGACTGTTGAGTATTGAATACGGTAAAAGAATACAGAGGGGGGGGTGAATGGATTCTTGAACTTTTCTTGGATTGAGTCTATGTAGCAGATAAGTGCCTGTGTGTGTAGAAGTGAAGGTGCGGATAAAGAAACAACACAAGACACAATATCACTTTAATCTAATGTATTATTAGATAAAGGTTGCTACAATCTGTGAATACAAATGGTAGTATTCTCAGCTTCATTTTTCTCAGAGAGATATAGCTTACAATGAAATGAAAAACTTGACTCCCAAAGTTAATGACTAAGGAAGTGAGGCTGTATCCTTATAGAACATGGATACAACCTACTTACTACAAACAAGATAGCTAAACAAATTACTTTCTAGTCTGTCTATCCTTTTTGAGTAAGTGTCCAAACGGTTACAGATTTGACTTTGCAAAGCCTGTTCAAATCCACTTCTTTAGCCCCTTGTCTCTTCTATATCTCTCTAAGCTTCCTTGTAGGCTTTCCAGAGCACGTTACAGATTGTGGTCCATAAAGTGCATTGGCTTGTTGCAGGTTTCTGACTTGTACAAATTCTTCAGTATTTTGTCTCCCAGAATGTATTCGAGAAGTGACTAAGTAAGTGATTCGAGAACTAGAATTGACTGAATCGATAACTCTGAGTTCTCGAATACTGTTATATTGACATATCGAATCACTTCTCGAATAGCTCTTTTCTTCAGGATCTCTTGAGATGTCGAATAGAGCATTTGACTTGTCGAATCCTTGAGATGTCGAATAGCTTTCTGAATCCTTGAGATATCGAATGGTACTTTGACTTGTTGACTCCTTGAGAACTCGAATACTACTTTGACTTGTTGACACCTTGAGTTCTCGAATAGAGTAATAGACATATCTAATCCCTGAGATATCGAATGAGATATCGAACAGTGTATCCAGAGATATCGAATAGTGTCTTGACTTCTCGAATGCTAGACTTCTCGAATAGACAAATATACTTCTCGAATTGGTACTTAGGCAAATTCTTCATTTCTTCAAATCCCAACTGTGATTATTTGACAGTCTTTATCTCCTTGCTTGAGGCATGAACCTTGGAACTTCTTTCAAGCGTTATTCTAGACTATATAAGTACAGTTACACAACTAGGATTTGGTGCCTACTTCATGTACAAAACAAACAGAAACTCTACAACTAGAGGTTCCCTCAGTTAAGAGGTCATGTAAGTAATGCAAAGCATTACAAACAATTAGGCTTGTTATTAGAGGTATACAGGCATGCCTCCGTGACTAACAATCTCCCCCAAATTGTGAGTGAGACCCTTAGTCACAATTTCATGTCTGATAACAGGCCTAACATACATAAAGATAAAACTTGAACAGTACAGGTATGTAGATTGATTGAGCACATGAATAAGATTACAAGAGAGATAATCTTACAGTATAATGAAATACTAGCCATTCTCATTTGATTCCATCTCCATTGCCTTGGCTTGTAGGTCATCATATGCTTTCTATTTTCTTTCTTTTTCCTTTCTTGCATTCTCATCCATGGCCTTTATAATCTCTGCCAAGGCATCCAATTCTTCAAGCAGAATAGAGTTTTTGAAATCTTCAAGTACTGGCTTCAGAATGTTGGCAGGATAGTGACCGAGTAGGTTCATTCTGACATTGACATTATCTCCATTTCTTCTCCTATACTTCACCACATAGGGATCAAACTGAACTCTACACAATCCCTTTGCCCTTAGTTTTTCTTCTTAAATCTGTAGTCTATCAATTTCTTTCTCCCTTTCTAACCACTTCTCATAGCAACCCTTCCTTATCTCCTCAGCATAGTCTCTCTTCATCTTCACAAAGTCAATCAACTCCAGCTTCCATACTCTCTCCACCTTGTCTTTAGAATCCAACAATGCAATAATTCTTTCTATCTCATATAACTTTCCCCAATTTTGACACTGTCCTTGTTTGAATTTCTTCTCCCTTCCATCAGTATATTTAATCTCAAGGCAGTCACTTACAATTGCAGCATAGTAGATTTTCTGAGCTCTGAGATATTGCAGTTGGTCTTCATTCAAATCTTCATCTAGTGGTTGGAGTTTCAATCCTGGAATGATTGTTAGGGCTCTTGACTTGGATGGTTTTGGTTTCCTTGCAGCTTGTTTGAATTTGATCCTTTTTACATGGTTGCCTGGCAGTAGCATGTGACCTTTGCTTGTAGACCATTGTAGCATTCCATTAGCAGTTTGCTTTTGGAAACACACAGATGGTTTCTTGACTTGAATTTCCTTCTCTTCTTGAGGTAGTAAAACATTTGCAGAGGCCATGAAATTTGACTTTTGTAGGTCACTACTAACAGTATTCACCCTAGACTTAGAGTCTTGTGTTGTGGTGAGGTTACTGCTAGCAATGCCTAAGGCTTGCTGTTTTCCAATCTTCCTCTCATAGACTTTGCCTTGGTCATCATCATTTTTCTTGTCATCCTTCTTCTTCTTCTCATCTCTATCACCCTTATCACTCCTGTGATGTCTTCTCCTCCCATCACTTCTGTCTTCAGAATCATCATCCTTATTTCTCCTTGGTTGAGCCATCTCTGGAATTTCACCAGTTGCTATAAAAGTTCTGAGGATGTGCAATGCCTCAATTTCTTCAGCATTTCTGGCTCCAACCTTCTTCTGTAATTGATCAATGATAGCAATGATCAGTCTGTGATTTCTAGAAGTAAGATCACTGGGAATGACCAATTGTTTAATGTCTTCAATTTTGGTGCCAGACTGATAGATGATTGTCCATGGTTTCTTGATCACTTCTGGCAGCCTTGAAGGTTGGTCATTCCTCAAATCATCAAATAGACTCTTGTTGTTCTCATTTCTCTTCTCAATGAGCTCAAGTATGGCATCTATCTCTGAGTGTTTTAGGGCTTGTAGAGTCTTGTATGTTAGATGCTATATCTTTGATTTGGATATCATCAGTATCTCCTTGTACCAAAAATTATTTACTTTCTTGGGAATGACAGTAATGGAGTCAATCTTCTCCTTAAACTCCCTTAGATAGAACTGAGTGTCACCAGCCTTTTCCCTTGTGGCTTTCAGAAACTCCAAGAAGGCTTTATCATGATAAACACTTGAGTTAGCAACTTCTTGTAGCTTGGCCTCAGTGATAACTTTGACTTCTACAGGCTTGGCACTCTCAGATATGGAGGATGGAGGTTTGTCAGATGGCATACTCCCTGCAACCACTATGGTAGTTATGGATTGCTTCTGACCACCAGGAGTAGTGATGTGCATAGTTGGTAGAGTGATAACTGGCAGAGTTGTTGGTGGCTCATCAACTTTGGATTTTCCTTTTCCTGGCACATGAGGTAGTTTAGAAGCCCTCTGGTGACCACCCTCATTTATCTTGATAGCTTTCTCCTTAGGTTTCTCCCCCTTTGGATTTGAATTCCTTATCATCTTCTCCCTCTTAGGCTTGTTGTCAGGCACAGAGGCTGTAGAAATGACCTTTGGGTTTGAAGATTCTTCAGGTAGAGGGAGACCCATGTGCTTCATCATGGCAGCCAACATGGATTGTTGATGCAGAAGAACATCAGCTGTGGTGGTGGCTTGAGTGTTCAACTGCTCAGTAAGAGTGTCAACTTTGTCTTTCAGATGAGCATTAGACTTTGAGAGAGAAGCCACTTCCTTTTCAAGAGATTCCACCTTGGTGAAAAGCTTAGTGGCTTTAAAACCAGATAAAGATTGATCTTTTAGTCTCTATACTTCAAATTTTGTCATCTCATTCACAGGGATCTCATCCACCATCTTATCTCCATATTGATTTTTAAACATGGTTCTCAGCATGGCATTGGCATCTGTTGACTGATCTGATAATTTTGCCATCTGAGCAGCCATAGATTTGACTGATCCTTGGACCAACAACATAGAGTTGTCCATCTTGATGCACTCAGATTTGTAGTGTTGAACCTCCTTGATGACATTATCCAGTTGAGGAAATTTGATATCAAAAGACCTTTGAATTTTCTGTACCTCTTTGACTTTAGATGCACATACTTCATTGATTTCTATTTTTAGCCCCTTTCCAAGGTAGTGTGCAGCCTTGAGAATGCCCTTGTAGCTATCATTCACTACTTCATACACATCACTAGGGGAGAGAGATTTGGCATTTGACCCTAGTGAAGTGATGTACTCTTATCTGATGTACTGGAGGCCTTCTGAGAGAGGAATGTCAAATTTTCCCTGGAGCCAGGCATCTACATTGCCATCTCTCTCAGTATCCTCTACTATCTTAGCCTTTTGCATCTCCACATCATCTCTGTGGCATAAGAGAATAGCTTCATAATCTGGATTTGGCATGTTGGCAGTGAGAAGGTTCTGAGCAATCTTTCTGAACTCAGGGATCTGATCCACAATTAAGCTTTGAAGTGCTTCAACCGTCAATTGTTATGGAACAGACCCTGATCCTGAAGCACTGTCATGTTGCACAGGCTTCAGCCATTGTTACATAAAGTCAGAGCTAGAGCTAGGCAAGCTAGACTCCTCAGTTACAGATGCAACTTCTATAATCGGATGGATTGACTCTACTACTGGTGTCTCCACAGAAGTGGGATGAGTTACACCAGCAGTTGACACAGGCAAAGAGTCTCTAGTGAAAACTAGTGGAACCTTTGTGTTTGTGATGGTGTCATCAGGAGATGCCCCAGCATGCATTCCCTCACCATCGAAATGTGGGTTCTGGGTGGTGAGCAAAGTGTCATGCACCAAGTCACTTGTGTCCATTGGCTCACCAAGAGAAAAGGATTCTTGGTGATCAATGCCTTGCTCTTCAATTTCTTGAATTGCAGGCTCCAAAGAAATTTGAGATGAAGATTCTGGAAGAGAAGTGTGTTGTAGAGTAGATTTTGGCAACTCCCCCTGAGAAATAGAGGGAGTTTCAAGTGTGATGTGCTCTCCACTCAGTGTTGTGCCAGCCTTATCACTCCCATGTGCTGACTCTGTACAAGAAGGTGCATTAGGGAGGATGCTTGATTCTATAGGTGCACCCTGTTGAGAGGATACACCTAGTGAGCTGTTTGCCCCTGATTTTACAACTTCAGCCATTTGTGTGACTGAAGAGGTGGTCTTAGTTTTCTTCCTCTTTGGTCTCTGTAAGGGTGACTCAAGCTCCTCACTTCCTAGACCTAATTCAACAGCTAATGCTGCTTCAAATAGGATATTTAATGGTGCAAACATTACTTCCTTTCTCTTCTTTTTACTAACATCACCCTTTTGAGAGGATGATGCAGTTGGCTCAGTGTTTGGTAGAGTGTTTGGTTGAGAGGGTTGGTTAGCAAGCCCTGGGTTAGCATTTTGTTCTACTTGCTTGGGTTGTGCTAACTGAGATTTTGCATCAAATGTTGGCATGTTGTGGGGATAAGTTCTAAACAAACTCTCCATATGGGGAGTTATGTTAAGTCTTACATCCACATCATTCCTAGTCTCCAAATTACCAAAAATGAGTTTGGTCATGGACTTAGGATAGCCTATTCTATTTTTATCTATCCCAGGAAATTCAATCAATGAAGCATTTTTAAAATTAAGTACAGATTGAATAAATCGAGGAAAGAAAATATTAGTACCTCTATTGGTTGTGTTCTTACCAAGTCTCCCATATAGTTCTTGGAGGATGATTTGGCCAACATCTATCTTCTTTCCATAGGCCAATGCATAGCCAATTTGCTGCACAGGTACACTGATTTGATCAAAGCTTGATTTCCTGGCAGTGAAGACTTGAAGAAGAGTTGCAAACACATAGCTCCACTCCTTTCTCAGATTCTTTCTGTTTAGTTTTCCAAGATTGATCCCATCTGAGTAGTTGATGAACTCAAAGAATTCCTCTAACTCTGCATTCGTGGCCAGTCTATCAAATGACTCTTGTTGTAAGCCCAGTGCTTGCTTCATGTCTGCAGGTGTGATAGTGATTTCCTGATCCTGAATCTTGCAATAGATGATGTATGAGGTGATTGCGTTTTCCAGGGCTACAACCTCCATAATAGCAGTGCCCCAAAACTGTTCCAGGATATCTAGATACAGAGTTGGGTTGGCAGAGAGTGTATCCTTGATGTATGACTCAGCCATCCATTTCACAAAGCACATGAAATTGGCGTTGGGTGCTTCAACATCACTAGTTAGAGCAATGAAATTGGTGTTGAACTTTACTGTTGCCATTTGTATAGAAGAGAAGAAAGAAATTGAAGGTTGAAGAAGAAATTTGGTTTTTCGTAGTTAGGGTTTCAGGGGTTTAGAGAGTGTAGATGCTTGAGAAATCGAATGAAATGAATCGAATAGATGTAGAATTGTATAAGTATGAAGTACTTGAATTGTCGATTAGAAGTATGTTTTTTATCGACAAGTCAGGCATTCGAGAAGTAGAAAACAACTATTCGAGAAGTCAAGAAAGGCTTAGTCGATAACTCAAGCAGATTATAACTCACAGCTGGCATTTATCTAACTTAGAAATAATTCTAAATTAAATAAAATGTGTTTTTATGAGTGAATTAACCTTTTTAGACAAAAGTCCAAAATCGGTTAAGATTCAGCGAGAATTCAGCCTTTTCAAATGATTCGAGAACTCAAATATAGTATTCGAGAACTCAGTCAATCGAGAACTCATTTACCATATTCGAGAAGTCAAGAATACCTCTATTCGATATCTCCGAAATACTCTATTCGAGAACTCAAGAGTACTCGAATGAGACTTTTCAGAGATGTCGAATAGTGAATCATTCGAAAAGTTTGACTTATCGAACAATACCCATCACTCATAAAAATTGATTTTCACTATCTTTTAAAATTTACCAGCCATATTCATTGAAGAATATTCTGACAAATTAAATAGTGATTTTCTCAAAATTTCATAGAAATTTCAAGTTAGCAAAAATATGATTTTCAATATATGCAACAGATTTGAAATATTTATAAATCATATTTCAGCCAACACTTACCTCAAAAATATTGAGAATTTAGATAAAGTAAGTGTTTACTGCTGCAACAAACTAGATGCTATATTCAATTAGCCAGAGTCTGAAGAATTCAGCATTCCAATCTCACTGACCAACCTTGTGAAGGTGGCTTCATCTAATGGCTTAGTGAATATATCAGCTAGCTGTTTATCTGTAGAGACATAATGCAGCTCAATGGTTCCATTAGTTGCATGTTCTCTAATGAAATGATATCTGATGTCAATGTGCTTTGTCCTAGAATGATTGACAGGATTGGCAACTATAGAGATTGCACTTGTGTTATCACACATGATTGGAATTCTTTCCAACACAAGTCCATAATCTCTAAGTTGGTTTCTAATCCAAAGTACTTGAGCACAGCAACTTCCAGCAGCTATGTATTCAGCCTCAACTGTAGAAGTTGACACAGATTGTTGTTTCTTGCTATACCAAGAGACTAACCTTTGTCCAAGAAACTGGCAGCTACCTGAGGTGCTTTTCCTATCCACTCTGCATCCAGCATAATCAGCATCAGAATAGCCAACCAGATTGAACCCTGTGTCCTTAGGATACCATAGACCCAAGTTTGGAGTGCCCTTCAGATATCTAAAGATCCTTTTTATATCAACCAAATGTGATTCTTTTGGATTTGATTGAAACCTTGCACACAAGCATGTAGCAAACATGATGTCTAGCCTACTTGCAGTGAGGTAGAGTAGAGAACCAACCATGCCTCTGTAGACTGAGATATCTACTTTCTTGCCTTTAGCATCTTCATCCAGTTTAGTGGCAGTGGCCATGGGTGTCTTGGCAGGTGAACAATCTTCCAAGTCAAACTTCTTCAATAAATCCTTGATGTACTTGGTTTGACTGATAAAGATACCATCCTTCCTTTGACTGACTTGCAACCCTAGGAAGAATGTCAACTCTCCCATCATACTCATCTCATATCTGCTCTGCATGAGTTTAGAGAATTTCTCACACAGCTTCTCATTTGTAGAACCAAAAATGATATCATCCACATAAATCTGAACTAGGATAATATCATCACCATGCTTCTTGTAAAACAGTGTCTTGTCCAGTGTGCCTCTAGTGAATTGATTTTCAAGCAGAAATTATGATAAAGTATCATACCATGCTCTTGGAGCCTGCTTAAGTCCATACAATGCCTTAAGCAATTTGTAGACAAATTCTGGGAAGTGTGGATCCTCAAAGCCAGGTGGTTGTTGCACATAAACTTCTTCTTCCAACTCTCCATTCAGAAATGCACTCTTGACATCCATTTGATAGACTTTAAAGTTTGAATGAGCAGCAAATGCCAAGAATATTCTGATGGCTTCCAATCTAGCAACAGGGGCAAATGTCTCATCATAATCAATGCCTTCTTGTTGAGAGTATCCTTTTGCAACCAGCCTTGCTTTGTTTCTTACTATTACACCATCTTCATCCATTTTATTCTTCAGAACCCATTTTGTTCCAACAATGGTTCTATTCTTTGGTGCAGGCACAAGTTCCCATACTTTGTTCCTTTCAAATTGATTCAGCTCCTCTTGCATGGCAATAATCCAATCTGGATCCAACAGTGCATCATCAAGTTTCTTAGGCTCAACTTGAGATAGAAAACATCCATAGAGACACTCATTCTGAGTTGCTCTTCTAGTCTTTACTCCTGCATTGGGATCTCCAATGATTTGCTCTGCAGTGTGCGATCTATCCCATTTCCTTGAATGTTCAGCCTGATTTCTCATTCTTGATGTTGCTTCATCATCCAAATTATGATCATTCTCATTTCCTCCCCCTGTGAGGTTGCCACTACTCACAGGTGTGTCTTGGATGCTTGTTTTTGCACTGTTGATTGGCACAAATTCTTCTCTTGTATCATCATTCACTTGAGTTTGTTGAACTTGAGTTTCAACTTCAGTTTCAATCTCTTCATCAAAATCATCTAGATTATCAAACTTTAATGGATCTTTATCTTCATCATTGGCTTTTTCTAGTCCAGGTAGTTTGTTGTCATCAAATGTCACATCTATGCTTTCCATAATTTTCTTTTGATTGATGACATAGACCTTGTATGCAATTCTTTCCATAGAGTAGCCAAGAAAAATTCCTTCAAATGCCTTTGCATCAAACTTTCCAACATATTCAGAATTATCTTTCAATACAAAGCATTTGCTTCCAAAAGTATGGATATACTTTAGAGTAGGCTTCTTTCCAGTCATCAAATTGTAAGGTGTCTTTCCAGTGTTTTTGTTGATGAGAGTCCTGTTCTGGATATAGCATGCAGTGCTCACAGCCTCAGCCCAAAAACATGTAGGCATCTTTGCATCAAGTAACATTGTTCTAGCAGCCTCAATTAGAGTTCTATTCTTTCTCTCAACAACTCCATTTTGTTGTGGAGTCCTTGGAGCTGAGAATTGCTGAGAAATGCCATTCTCTTTGCAGAATGCTTCAAGTATGGCATTTCTGAACTCTGTTCCATTATCACTTCTTAGTGCAATCACACTTGCATTATTGGCCTTTGCTTCCTTGTCAACTTTCTTTATGTGCTCAATGATTACTTGAGGAGCCTCATCTTTTGATGCCAGAAATTCCACCCATGTATACCTTGTAAAGTCATCAACCATTACCAAGGCATACTTCTTTCTTCCTAGTGACATAATGTTGACAGGCCCAAACAAATCCATATGAATGAGTTGCAGGGGCTTGGTTATTGATGTCACTGTCTTTGACTTATGGCTTGATCTTTTCATTTTTCCCTTTTGACAGGCCTCACACACTCCTTCTTGACAGAATTCAAGTGTGTGCATGCCTCTCACTAACTCCCTTTTGACTAAAGAATTAATGGCTTTGAGTGATCAAACATTCATCTTTGTCAAAATCCACCTTGAATCCTCTATCAGTAAACTGACCAACACTTAGTAGATTATGCTTGAGTCCCTTGACTAGTGCTACATCTTCAATGATGACATTACCAACTTTCAACTTGCCATATCCCAATGTGTTACCCATGCTGTCATCTCCAAAAGCAACCATTGGGCCAGCCTTTTCCTCATACTGTGATAGCTGGGCCATATCACCAGTCATATGATTTGAGCATCCATTGTCCAAAATCCACATGACTTTCTTTTCACTTTCTTTGCCCGGCAAACACAATGGTATTACTTTTCCTTTGGTACCTACACAAGTTTGGGTCCATGTGACTTAGAAACAGTTGTTATTCCCAGATTACACACTTGTTAAATTGTAGAAGGGGGGGGGGGTTGAATACAATTCTTGATAATTATAATTTCTGATAAGAATCACATAAATCTACAGGAAGATAATTGCTGACTAATAAGAAATGATTCACAAACACATAAAAATCAGGTGGTTAGATGTACCACCTGAGACTTTTATTCGAAGAAAACTCTGTGATACAAATGTACACAGCTTCTGTCTTACAACTCTTTGCTTCTAAGGATATTCAATAAACCCTAAGCAAGAATGTCTGTTTTCTCACTTTTCTAAAGAGTTGCTACACTTGGTTATATATTCCAAGTTTTTACAAGTACTATGAGAATAAGATAATATTAATCTAATTCAAGTTGACTTGCTACTCCACTCCAAATCCACATGTAGCCGAAAGGTTGTCCTTGAGAGCAGATATGTCCCATGCACCTTTCTTGTATGTACTGTGTAAGTGGAATGCTTCTTTCTTCTTTATTTCCACAATAGTGGCTGCCATACTACATTGTCCACCTTTTGTCAACCCATGTGATCTGCCAGACAAACTTCCCACCATCAACTGCTAATCACGATCTAGGATCCAATGTGTCATTCTTGATGATCCGTTGATGACAGGTTTGCCTGTATCTGTTGATGATGAACATCCTTATCCGTTGATGATTGTCTTGTTGTATCCGTTGATAGTATAATGTCTTTATCCGTTGATGATCTTTCACTTAGACAGAATTACATAGTATAGAATATTTACAATTAACTACCCTACTCTGTCTATCCATTGATGGTCAACATGACTCAAGAACTAAAACACTATCAACTAATAAGTAAAGGTGCTGCAGTATGCTACATGCATCTCATCCGTTGATGAGCTACCTGTCAACGAATATAGTTATAACTCCTTATCCGTTGACAGCTACAATACTTATACAATTTTGCTTGAATGTTAAGTTATCATCAACTACAACATATTCCTAACAATTTCCCCCAATTTATACTTGATGGCAATAAAGCATAAATTCAGAACCTTGATGATAACAAAACATTCCTAAACATTTATATACTAAAGTATGCAAAATTGTGTTAAGCTACAAAAATTAAAATCAGAAAGCTTTAATAAACTTATCAGAGAGGTGCTCCTTTAGTTTGAGCAAATTACTGATGTTTCCTCTCTCTAGTTGGCTGCACCCTTGACTTTCCTTCCTTGGCAGAGTTGGACTCAATTTGCACTTGGAGTTGCCTGTAGAAGGCATCTCCTTCAACAACTTTTGGATTTAGCTTTAGTTGTAACCATCTTAGGTATTCAGAACTAGCCTTTGACAGTTGGTCTTCTAACCTGAAGAATCTTCTAGTGGCCTCTTCATCCCTGAACTCCATCATCCAAAAGGGTTGAATGTGGATTCTCTGTCCATTGTATGGGATCTTCATTTTCTTTGGCAAACTTGAGGGTGAGTTTGATGTGCTAAAAATAAACAATTTAATATCGCAAGCGCACGATCTCGTTTTAGTATTTATGATTCGATCCACAGGGACTAATTTATTTCGCGATCCTTAATTTCTAACTTAGGCGAATTAGAACAAATTCGATTTTTGAGATTTTAGTTTTAACAAATTAATTTCTAACTCTAAATTCTAAATTATTCTAAAAATTCTAAGAATTCTAAATTATTTTAAAAAAAACTGAATTAATCTAAAAATTATTCTAAACAATTTCAACAAAACCGCACAAACAAAACCTAACAGACTCGCACAAATAGGATACAAACTCGGACAATACAGTAGCAGCAACAAAACTACCAGACGCGGCACAGCTTTTACAACTTAGCTTCCCATCAAAAACTCGACTCAAGACAGCGATTTTACAGGACTCAGAAATCAGACTCGGTTTACAAACAGCAACAAACTACGAATCAAACGACCACGCAGCAATCCAAAACTCACAGAAAACTCTTGACAAATCTCTAAACAGCGCATAGAAACACAGCAAAACCGAACTTAGACTCCTGACAAACAAATAGAACAAACAATAGCAACTTATCCAACTGACCAACTCGACTAACTAATCGAAAACTCAACATCCTAAACGCTTGAAAACAACAGCAATGCAGACTTAGAACTGAAATCACAGCGAAGGAATCGTGGTGAACAACAACACGCAGCAACAAAGCTCGAAAACATTCTCAACAAGCAAATAATTCGAAAATTCGAAACTAATTTCAACAAACTAGGAACTGCAATTAATCGAATTCAATTCAACACCAATCTCAGCGAATCGAAACAAAACTTAGTGATTCAATAAACTCCTAGTCGACTCCAAAAACACAGCGATGCGGTTTACAACTCGACAACACTACTCGTACAAACTCAGACTTGCAACTCGGGATTCAAAACAAAATCGAACTCGGTAAAAACTAAAATCGAACAAGGAAAGAAAAACAGAACAGATATGGGTTTGATTTGAGTATAAGACAGGGGAGAGGGTGGCGTGGAGTGTGGAGAGATAGAAGAGAAGGAGAGGAAAAGACTTTGATTTTGTTTGCAGAGTAATGAAAGAAACTAGTGCTGGGATTTGTGATATAAACGGAAAGAGACAGGGAGAGATTTGTGCTTTAATTCTAAGGTGTAACTGAAAACAGAGCAATTGATTTGAGCTTTAAACAAACTAAATACGTACTGAAAGAAATGCTTACAAGAACCGAACAAAATTACAGCTACTAATTATCTAAGGGCTGTCCTAATACTACTCTAATCTAATCCTACTCCTAATGATTTTTCTTCTCCTGCATTGGTCTCATTTTATAGCCCCAGCAATCTCCACTCATCCCAGTTGTGTCCAGCATGGGTTGTGTTTTTAATGCTGGTGCCCATTACTCCTCCACTCATCAAGCCGCCTGCTTTCTTTTGCAGCCAACCCATCACACTTTGTCTCACACTTTGCTGAATAATTTTACAAAAGCTACTCAACACATGTTTTACATTTAAAACAAAATACAACAAGATTCCAAATCTAATAAATTCGGAACTGAATTCGGTCTTTAAATCTCGAGCTTTTCCGATCGGATTGTTTTCGATTAAATCCGAATTTTCTCCAATTTTAGCTCCAAAATAGCTCTTTAAGCCCAAATTATTCCAAACTTAGAAATTCTTGTTTCCTACAATAAAACATCGAAATTTATTAAATAAATATCCAAATCAATGCAAAATGCAATTAAATACGGGAATAAAATTATAAAAAATATGCACTTATCAAACATCCCCACACTAAGCATTTGCACGTCCTCGGGCAAATAAGCGAAATAAAAACTAAGTTTTAACTACTATCACTTTCGTAGATGACACGATTGCATTGAGCACATGCAACAAGCCGTTAAACCCCTAGGCAGCCCTAGTAGGACGAGTGTTGTCTCGTGAGGGTTTATAGTGAATTTACCCACAAAATCCATTTTATTTCTTTTTTCTGCCAAGTCTCAAGTATGCAACATATCATAGTACTCCACACAAGTAAACCTCAATCGCACAATACTGACAGTCTGTTCACTTACACATCATATGCACAAGACTATCCAAGTAAGCACACAGTCTAGATAGACAAAAATATCATGAAATAAATATCAATGCCGCATTCAGTGAGTAACATGCTATGGATATAAATGAAGCTCACAAAACTCTCAAATCACACATGTGTATAGGTGAAGTGTATTCGCTCAAGTTCAATCAATTAAGTCATGTGCTACCATATGCTTGGTTGTCCACCAAATCTCCACTACTTCGAATACATGCATGCACAAATCAAAAGGTCTTTGTTAAAGGTTGTAACGTGGCTAAGGTGAAGGGTATGGAATCAAGAAACAGGCTAACAAGTGGCTAACTCGACAAACTAATAGAGCACAATGTTCATTTTTAATTAAAGCACTCAACATGAAATTTCAATCATGTAAAAGGTGATCAGACTCTCACAAGCATTGAACTCCAAGTACATATTGCCATGTACTTTTCCCTTTTCATATTGCACAAACCAATGAACACTAGCATCTATGACTACAAATATTTATTGACTCCTTTTTTTTCTTTTTTTCTTTTTTTTCTTTTCTTTTTTTCATCATTTTTTCATTTTTTTTTACAATATTCCCACCAAATTTCCACACTTTAACAAAGAAATCCCCACACTGTGCACTCACCAACCCCCAAATGAATCAAAATGCTCTACTAGTAAATCAAGAGAAGAATAAACAAGTAGGCTCAAGATTTTAGATTGGTGATACACAAAAATAACGGATATAAAGCTCAAAGGGGTTCACTAAGGATATATGATTCAATGGTACTGTTTGGATAAATACGGTTAATCCTAGTGCCTTTATCATTTTCATGCATACAGATATCATGTAATCTCAAAATGGTTTAAACCAAGTTCTAGAGCAACATGCCAAATGATGAACAACACACAACAATAAAATTTGACTGATATAAGAGGTACCAATCATAAATTAGGCTCAAGATCTCACATGGTGAAAGCATGTTTTAGTACTCACTAAGCTTGACAATGACAAATCTCAAGTTTTATAATTTTTGCAAGCACAAACAAGGAATCATCAAGTAACAAATAACTTTCAGAGATATGACATGTCAAATAATCATGCAAAATAAGCTCACAAGATGTGTACATATCCTTGTTATCACACTATGAGACGAGGCAATTAATTTTTTAATTTTTTAATTTTTTTTGGATTTTTCAATTTTTATGTATTTTACACTAAAAATCCTAACAATAACTAACATCCCCACACTAAAGTCATGCATTGTCCTCAATGTATGCAAATAAAAATGAAGTATGAACAAAAGTGAACGAAAACTCCCCTGAAAATGAGCAAGACATCCACATCGCACGGCTACTCCTCTGAGCTTTTCCTGCCCAAAAATAAATTTAAGTCCGGGTCAGCAACCTTTTTCTTGCCTTTAATACGCCTTCTAACTTCTTGTTCATCCACCTGCTCCCCCTCAGTTGGGTTATCCTCCGGAATAGTTGGATGTGGAGTTGGGAGATTTGAAGAAGCTGTCTTCACCAAGGAATTGATTGCATGACTAAATTGGGCTGCCATGGAACTCAGTTGAGCCTGGAATACATCATTCTGGTTGAGTTGCAAATTTTTGATCTCCGCAATGGACTCACGGATATGCGGCAACTCGTTCTCCAATGATTGGACCCGTGCAAGGAGTCTGTTGTATCCCGCTCTGGTTATAGGTGCATGTGGTTGAGAATGTTGCCCACTCTCATGTCCTGCTTGTGCTTCTCTCGGTTCTTGTCCAGAACTTCCACCGAGATGCGTATCCCCAAAAGAAATCATCCTAGCACCTTTGTCGGATGGTGCAATGAAAGTCCGAGAGCTTCCTTCCTCTCGTGAAGCAAGATGCCTGTCACTGCTGACAAGTGGCAAATCTGGAAAAAGATCAAGAGATTTTCTCCCTGGAAGGTTGATCTTGAATGGATTGAAAGGCACAAGACCCAAGGTTCCCTCGACTGTCTCGGGTTCGCTAGGTTTACTCCGTTTAGCATGAGGTAGAGTGGATGATGTAGCAAACTCCAGATGTGGTGCTCCTCTGACTGATCTTGGCAACAACGGAAGTGGGACAGTCTTCAGATATTCCGTTAGGATTGTAGGCACATCCGTATAGCTCTTATTGCTAATGTAATTAATTACATTTGTCTTCATGAAAGAGCATTCCACATCTCTACCATGGTCCAAGCTTACCCTGTCTGTATCACTCAAAAAATCATTTAAAATTAGTTGCAGAAATCTGGGATATAGACAGTCGACCCTTCGAATCTGGGCATCCCTTGTGACTAAGTGCTTCATCTTCAAGATGATCTGACCAAGAACTAACTTCCCAAAATTAATCCTCAAATTATTAGCTACCGCATACCCTATTTTTTGAATAAATTCAGATATGCGATCTAGATTTGTTCTATCTGAGGTAAAAACATGGTTAAGAATATGGAAGAAGAAATTCCAATACTGGGTTAAATATGTTCTAGAGAGATTACCAGTATTGAAATTACCATCTTGGTACTTTATCAGACGAAAGAACCTCTCAATCTGGTCGGGTGTAGGATCATCAACGAGATTTTCCATAGGAAAATGAAGAATCCGATTAACATCTCGTTCAGTTACCTTAATCGACCTACCAAACAGTCGGTAAGTGAATGCTAACCCGTCCCTTCCGGAAGTGTTCACCGCACTGCAATACAATTGTCGCAAGGCATCATAGTTGAGCGGCACTGGTGTAACCAAAGCATAGCGAATGATTGAATGCTCATTCAAAAATTGTGCCCAAGCTCGAAACTGCTCATCACGGATGGTGTTGATGTCAAGAATGGAAGTGGGATTAACTTTAGCAATTGAGAAGCTTCCTTGCAATGCCATTTCTTTGAGATTGCTAGATTGTGAGATGGTTTCTTGGGAGGTTGAAGTTTTTAGCAAATGTGTGTAAGCTCTGTATATCTGAAATGATGAATTAACACAGACAGAGAATCATTGATTATAAGGTTGAAAAATTAGCGGTTAGATGCTAAAATACAAGCTAGGAACTAGCTTTCCGCTTTCTTTCGGCTCCAACCCTACTATCTCTTTTTGCCTTCAAAGTCTACCTCGAGCCACACAATGCTCCTTCTGTTTTCAACGACAAGAATATCTGCATGGAACTATTAAATCATTTCAGTGGGGATGGGTTCTAGAAAAATTCTATAAAAGAGGAAAATAAAATAAAATAAAATGAAATAAAATAAAACACAACAAATCCTAAAAATTACGGAAAAATAAAAAATAAAAATAATAAAAATTTGGAAAACTTCCCCAATGCATAAGCATGAAGTGTCGAAGCATGAAGTGACACTCCAAAAAGACCAAAAATCTGTGGCATGAGACTACCACGAATAAAATCCACAGCATCATCATTTGTTTTAATCCTGCACAAATTCTCCAAACAAGCATTAGCAAATTTAACTACTACATCAATCATCAATTGATCAAGGAAATGTGTAGTTTTGGAAAATTTTGTGATAAAACAACGATAGAATTCACAGCCTTGAAAACGCCGAATTCCCTTCACGTGAGGTGGAGGCTCGGGTGGTGGTTTTTCCTCACTTCTCACTTTCACTGGAGCTATTTTTGTTATCCAATCAACATATTTCATAAACTCACCCACACAAATAGCATAGACCACTCGATTGATCAGATTATGCGCAAGAATAAAACTCACATTACTAACATCATTCATAGACCAATTAGACGCTTCTTTATTTTGTTTAAGCAAATTGATTACTTGAAATTCTTGGTTATGAACATCATGAGTTTCGATGAAAGACGGAGCACGAGTGGAAAATGAAGAAATAGAAACGGGTGGGGGTGGCTCTTCGAAAAATGTTTTACCAACATAATTAGGATCATAAGAACTATCCTTATGTTGGGTTTCCCATTTGGAACAAATATTCTTCATCTCTTCAAACATTTCTTCCGAGGTCAAATTCTTAAAAGATTCGTGAAGCTCTTGATTGGTCTCATAATGCAATTGAAAATCTTGTTTAAGAAGAGACTCAATCTCATAATCGTCCAAACTTGACCTTGAAACAACCTCATTAACTAAATTAGCTCCTATTGGTTGAGTATGAAGTTCTTTGGGTTTTTCGGGAAGAGGTTTGGAAGATGAAAGAAAAAGTTCACTAGAAGAAGATGATGGTTGTCTAGGTGAAGCCACAAACTCAGAATCATCGGGATTCTTCGTTTGACCTAGAGAAAGAATGATGCCAGCATTAGAATCTTCTTCGTCGGAATCACCACCGAAAGGAGTGTCAACTTGAACATTAGACCTAGGAGAAATGATATCATCGAAAGTATCGATAGGTCTTTGAGTGATAAAAAATTCAGGGTTGACCTCGGGTGGATTTGGAAACTCATTTTTTTCTTGCTCAGCAAATGTGTTTACTAATTCTCCGAATTGAACTTCTAAATTAGATAAGGCTTGAACATTAGAATTCAACAGTTGCCTATCTTGATCTATGATTTGCATGAAGTTAATTTGAGAATTCAATAAATCCTCGATACTCTTTTCTAAGGTATTAAGTCGCTCATCTGAATCGTTAAACCCGGGAGGGTTCAATGGTTCTTGAATCGGGTGAGGATAATGACCTTGGTTTGGAAACGGGTAAGAGTTCGGTTCTTGAAAATGCAGAGGCTGAGATTGGTAGCTATGACCTTGGTTCCATGAGAGATCGGGATAATCTCTCCAACCAGAATTAGAAAAATGGTCATTTCGAGAGTTTGGTTGGAACATGGCGTTGACTCGTTGAAAGTCAGGGCCATATTGAAAATCGAGACTCGGAGAATTGAAATTTGGGTGCCAAGACGTGTGTGAAGGGCCATTAAGGGTTTCTAAGGCTTCGAGTCGTCTAGTAAGAGCATCTATTTCAGAGTCGATTGCAATATCGTTTTCACTATAATGCAAATCACTAAAAGTGCTATACGATTCGTTATAAATACTAGGTTCCCTAGTTGGCTCATACCACATCGTATTATCCGCTAACTCCTCGTCAAAATTCCAACCTTGGTAAGAATTATAATTTGACCACATCATTTACCAACTAATTTTTTTAATTTTTTTAATTTTTTTTTTTTTTTAAGCACGAATTTTAAGCACACAAAATAAACACACAAAATAAACACTCAAAATAAAGGGGTGAAACATCAAAAGAAAAATTCTAGACCTAAGCTCCCTAAATATAACTAGACATTGCTCCTAACTTTAAGAACCACCAAAAACTCGGTAAATCAAAATTTATTCTAAACGATCTGGCCAGATTAGAGCAGGCATTGCCAAGAGGCCAAACTCGTCACTTAGACACCAAATCTTAATTGGCCAGGTAAGCTTTCACTTGCCTAGACACCAAAGAGTCGGAATAATTAATGATTACTTCGTTTCTTAGGTACCTTCCTAATTGAGCGCGGAATTTCCTAAGGGCAAACGTCTAATTAATTTTATTAAAGCTAACGAATGATGTAACAAACAACGAGATATATACAGAAGCGGTAAACAAATATGGATGCATTACACTACGTGCTCTAATCTAAAAGAAAAAAGAATTTAACGTACCTTTGGGTCCTCCAGCAATCACCACAATTTATAAGGTACGAAAAATTAAAAACAAAGAAAATAAAAATCTAGATGATGTGCTCCTAAGTGATTAAATGCATGATGCAACAATTATGTATTTACAACTAATTTTTTTGGATTTTTTTCAATTTTCAATTTTTTTTGATATTCGATTTTTTGATTTTTTTTGTGATTTTCAAAAATAAAAAGGCGAAAAGAGTGAGATACGGGTTACCGAAGCACGCTTCCAAAATTTCCAATTTTCGCTCCGAGCTCCGCGAGAAGATTCCCGTAATTCCAAACTTTCCTAAAAAAAACGAAACAAAATAAGGCAAGTAAAAAAAAAAACTAATCCGAAAAATTAAAAATCAAGGCGCGAACAATAATTAGTCCCCGGCAGCGGCGCCAAAAACTTGATGTGCTAAAAATAAACAATTTAATATCGCAAGCGCACGATCTCGTTTTAGTATTTATGATTCGATCCACAGGGACTAATTTATTTCGCGATCCTTAATTTCTAACTTAGGCGAATTAGAACAAATTCGATTTTTGAGATTTTAGTTTTAACAAATTAATTTCTAACTCTAAATTCTAAATTATTCTAAAAATTCTAAGAATTCTAAATTATTTTAAAAAAAACTGAATTAATCTAAAAATTATTCTAAACAATTTCAACAAAACCGCACAAACAAAACCTAACAGACTCGCACAAATAGGATACAAACTCGGACAATACAGTAGCAGCAACAAAACTACCAGACGCGGCACAGCTTTTACAACTTAGCTTCCCATCAAAAACTCGACTCAAGACAGCGATTTTACAGGACTCAGAAATCAGACTCGGTTTACAAACAGCAACAAACTACGAATCAAACGACCACGCAGCAATCCAAAACTCACAGAAAACTCTTGACAAATCTCTAAACAGCGCATAGAAACACAGCAAAACCGAACTTAGACTCCTGACAAACAAATAGAACAAACAGTAGCAACTTATCCAACTGACCAACTCGACTAACTAATCGAAAACTCAACATCCTAAACGCTTGAAAACAACAGCAATGCAGACTTAGAACTGAAATCACAGCGAAGGAATCGTGGTGAACAACAACACGCAGCAACAAAGCTCGAAAACATTCTCAACAAGCAAATAATTCGAAAATTCGAAACTAATTTCAACAAACTAGGAACTGCAATTAATCGAATTCAATTCAACACCAATCTCAGCGAATCGAAACAAAACTTAGTGATTCAATAAACTCCTAGTCGACTCCAAAAACACAGCGATGCGGTTTACAACTCGACAACACTACTCGTACAAACTCAGACTTGCAACTCGGGATTCAAAACAAAATCGAACTCGGTAAAAACTAAAATCGAACAAGGAAAGAAAAACAGAACAGATATGGGTTTGATTTGAGTATAAGACAGGGGAGAGGGTGGCGTGGAGTGTGGAGAGATAGAAGAGAAGGAGAGGAAAAGACTTTGATTTTGTTTGCAGAGTAATGAAAGAAACTAGTGCTGGGATTTATGATATAAACGGAAAGAGACAGGGAGAGATTTGTGCTTTAATTCTAAGGTGTAACTGAAAACAGAGCAATTGATTTGAGCTTTAAACAAACTAAATACGTACTGAAAGAAATGCTTACAAGAACCGAACAAAATTACAGCTACTAATTATCTAAGGGCTGTCCTAATACTACTCTAATCTAATCCTACTCCTAATGATTTTTCTTCTCCTGCATTGGTCTCATTTTATAGCCCCAGCAATCTCCACTCATCCCAGTTGTGTCCAGCATGGGTTGTGTTTTTAATGCTGGTGCCCATTACTCCTCCACTCATCAAGCCGCCTGTTTTCTTTTGCAGCCAACCCATCACACTTTGTCTCACACTTTGCTGAATAATTTTACAAAAGCTACTCAACACATGTTTTACATTTAAAACAAAATACAACAAGATTCCAAATCTAATAAATTCGGAACTGAATTCGGTCTTTAAATCTCGAGCTTTTCCGATCGGATTGTTTTCGATTAAATCCGAATTTTCTCCAATTTTAGCTCCAAAATAGCTCTTTAAGCCCAAATTATTCCAAACTTAGAAATTCTTGTTTCCTACAATAAAACATCGAAATTTATTAAATAAATATCCAAATCAATGCAAAATGCAATTAAATACGGGAATAAAATTATCAAAAATATGCACTTATCAGAGTTCCATTCTCTCCTTATTTCTTCTATTCTGCTGATTATCTCCCTTCTAGCTGTCTTAGAGAACCCTGTGTGTCTCTTGAATGCTGAGAACACTTTGGTCAATGTTTGATAATTCTCTCCAAGAACCTTCTGTAATGGCCATGTCCTCTGATTTCCTCCCTTGTAGACAAACACTAATCTCTCAGGCAGATTCTTGTACTTGTCAATTCCTCTTACTTCTGACAGTTCATCCAAATACAGATTCATGCCAGAGTATTCTTCAACTTCTGCTTGATAGATAAAGTCTTCTTTGTTTTCCAAGTTTGGCTGTTTGACAATAGCAGGTACCCTAGCAACTTGAACTGGTCCCTTTGAAAGTTGCTTCCTTGGAGCCCTTTTCTTCTGTTTTGGATTCAGCAAGAATGAAGGAACTTCAATTGAATCAAAATTCATTGGTTCTTCTTTAGACATTATGGGATCACCATGAAAGTTCACAGAAGGGTCAATAACTGTTGTAGATATAAATGTTGATGAGCCAGTAGTTTCTTTTTCTGGTGAGGGTTCTGGAGAAAGAACCCTTTTTGCTTTAGTTTTCATTCTTTTAGGTTTGGGTTTGGGGACTTCCTCAGGTTCCCTCATTTCAACCTCTATCTCATCCATTAGCTCTTTAGCCAGCCTGTCTAGCTTCTCCTCTGAGTTTTCATGTTGATTTTCTGTGCTTGGATGAGCTTCCCTTTGGATTCTGGAGACTTCTTCTCTTTTAGCTTCCACAAATCTAGGATGGCTATTGGATATATTTAACACTTTTCCATTCCTTATTATTACAGCCATCCAATCTCTTACACTCTTATTTGTCTGCTCTTTGAACTCTATGATTGTTTTTCCCATTAGTTTTTCTTCATCATTCTTGGGAAATGGGTAGTCCAATTGAAGCTTGTTCTTCCCATTTTCCTTTGGTGGTGAGTAGGCTCTGGTTTTAATGACAGGTTCAAATTCTTTGACATATGATGGCTCAGCATCATAGAATGTAGGAGCCACAATCTCTGGAGTGAGCACCTTCATGATTGTGGTTGATATTGTTGGAGCAGAAGATTGAGCATTAAGAAACAGAGATGATGCAATTGATTCATTGATCATCCTCTCTGTCCTTAGAATTCTTTCACTAGTCTCCTTGTTGATCTTTTCCAAAGCTTCTATTCTGGCTTGCCTTTCACCTTCTGAGATTTCTTCTAAACTTTGAATCTCAGGCAAAGCCACTTGTTTCTTCACAGGGGAAGCCTTTATTTCAAACTCTGTTGGATTGACCACCATTATTGGCTATTGCTCCCCCTCAATCTGTGCTATCTTACTACTGGTAGCTGCTTGAATTTGACTAGATATTGCAACCTCTTCTTTGCTTGTTCCCTTTTTCTCCCCCTTTTTGTTAGCATCAAGGGTTGGAGGTGAGATTGCAAGTAGCATTTCCAGTAGTTGAGTCTGTTTTGTTTGATTGGCAATGATAGTCTTCATTTGAGATTCCATACTGTCCACCCTGGATGAAAGATGTTGAACAGACTTAGCCAGTAGGGATGGCAACGGGTCGGGTTCGGCTCGGGTTTTGCAAAATCCAAATCCAATTCCAAATATTTTCGGGTTTCGGGTTTCGGATCGTATCGGGTTTCAGATCCAAAACTCAATATCCAAATCCAAATCCATCGGGTTTCGGATCGGATCGGGTTTTTTCGGGTATTCAAAATTAAAAATAGTGTAAATAAGTTGATTAACAAAAAAATAAAAAAAAATTGTGTAAGTAAGTTAAAAAAATACCGCTACATCCATGACAATTTATTTTCTCGATCTTTCCATATCTTATGTCTCAAAGATATGTGTATGTATAATATGTATTTATAATATACATTTATATAATATATATATATATAAGTGTATATATAATATGTATTTATAATATACATATATAAAATATATAATATAGAAAATATAAAATATAATAAATAAAATTCGGGTATTTTTCGGGTTTCGGGTTCGGCTCGGGTTTTGATCGGGTTTCGGGTTTCGGATCGGGTTTCGGATCGGTATACATGAAATCCATATCCATATCCAAAAAATTTCGGGTATGAAATTCAAATCCATATCCATATCCATATCCAAAAAGTCGGGTTTTGGATATCCAAAAAGTCGGGTTTTGGATCGGGTATCCGTCGGTTCGGATTGTTTTGCCATCCCTATTAGCCAGACTATCTTCTTTGAGAAGTTTGCTAGTCAACACCTTCTGAGTAGTAGTTGGAGCTAGTGCCTCAATCCTGGCATCTAGTTCTATCTTCATATCTCTTATTGCAGTTTTGACCTCTTCCTGTTGTGTTCTTTGAATGACTGATTGCATCTTTTGCAATTTCAGTGAGGCCATAACGTGCTCAAGAACAGTCTGTCTCTGTGGTTCTGCAGTTTGGTGCTCAGCTTTAGCAGATTGGTATTGTTTCATGATTTCCACATTGAGATCCCCAAGTACAGTGCCATTGGAAAACATCCATGCTGGAGTTTCTTCCACATTAATTTCTTCACCATCTGAACTTTGACTGTCATCACTGCCAAATTCTTCACTGCCAGCACTTGGAGACAGAGTATTTAAAGCTTCTTTAGCTCTTTGTAGAGATTCTGAGGTGTGCACTAGGTGCATTGCCTCCTCTGCCTCCACATTGCCCTGTTGTGCCATGACTTGATAGGCAGAAACAGGATGAGTAAAGGTTTCAGGATCCAAAGAGATGGAGTCAATGATTGACTGATATTCTTGTCGAAATTCCATCTCTTTATAGGCTTCATTAACCTCCATTAACTCACTTGCAATGACTGGATCTTCCTGCCTTATTTCTCCTGTAGTCCCTTCTCTCCTCTCATCTCTCTTTTCTTGCATCAAGGGCTCCCCTTGGCTCACACCTCTCACACCCTCACCTTCACCTACTAAGGTGGTACTCTCGTGCTCTCCTTTTGCCTGACCTGAAGAAATGGCCAGCCTCTCTGTATTTACCTCTCCTTTTGCCTGCTCACAAGGCAGCCTCTTACTCCCTTCCCTCAATCCTAAAAGTGTTTCAGCTACTACAGACAGAGTAGTGATTGCTGTCAATGGATAACTAGATGTAGGTATATCCGTTGATGGAGAAACACTTATCAACGGATGAAGGATATCCGTTGATGGAGGAGAAAGAATATCCGTTGATGTGAAAACCAACACTGAATCTGTGGTGATTGATTTTAAAGATGAGGCCACAGATTGTGTTGAGAATTCAGGAATGGAAGATTGATGGCCCAACAAATCATCCAAAAGATGATGGCCACCAATTGTAGAGTGGGGCTTCTCCAAGAATCTTAAAGATGGAGAATCAGGAAGTGATGTAGATATCATATCCACATCCAGAGATAGAGTTGGTGATGGTGGATTGTAGTGTGTATCAATTTGAAGGTCATGAGTAGGGGACTGTGATTCCACATTTGCTGGAATCACATCAATCTGACTTTGAGATGGTACAGTTGCCTGTACTGTGTGTGCACCCTGTGATGTCCCAATGGTTTTGGATTTTACTCTTCTACCATAGGTTTTTGAGTGAAGGAAGTTTGTATCTGTGTCCCTTGCCCTTTTTGTGCAGAGTTCCTAGAGTGGAACTTAAATCAGTAGTCACACCCTGTTGAGAGGATGTTACTAGTGTTTGACTTGTAGGTTCATTAACAGTCTGTTGAGAGACTGAAATGTTGGTTGCCACTACCTCACCTTCCTTATCCTTAGGGTTTCTTTGATGTTCACCCTGTCCCTCACCACTCACTACCTCCTTCACACTCCCCTCTAGAGTTGTGGTAGTTTTTGCAACAGGTACCTTTTGGGAGACACCTGAGGTTTGTCTTTTAGATTGTGATTTGGAAATTCTGGATTTAGTCACTTGGGTAGGAGCCTGTTTGGTCACAACTACAGACTCCATTGTGACATGGGAAGGCAAAGACATTGGGGTTGAGATAGGAGTAATAAGATTAGAAGCTACCTGAACAATTGGTAGATACACCAATTGTACTCCTGCATTCAGATTCATTCGAATCAAGTCACTGAGGACTCTCTTCTCCTGTACAAAACAACTGAACTTGCTATCCGGGTTAGAGAAGGATAGCTCATTCTCTGACATATGCAATCCTAAGAGCATAAAAAATCTAGCAAAGTAGATGTTTTTGCCCCTAGTTTCCTTCTTACCTAACTTAGCTGCTATTTCATACATTACTAGTGTGCTAAAGTTAAAGTATTTATCATTTAAAAGCATATAAAGCATCACTAACATGGATTTCGTAACATCATCAAAATTACTAATCTTACCAGAAAAGGTTTTAATGAAAGCATCACAAAGATAACTCCATTCTTTAACCATACCCTTCCTAACAATTCTACCTAAATTGTCAGTACTAGAAGCATATCCAGTTGAGTTTAGCATGGTAACTATTTCAGCATCGGTTGGTAATGATGAACAATTATTTTCAGGTAGTTTTAAACATGCGGTAAAGACATCAGAATTAGCCACATGATTTTTACCCTTTAGAGAAAAAGAGATAGTTTCATCAGTACCATTAAATTCAGCCGATGTCCACATTTCCTCGATTACTTCATGAATGAGGGGTGTGGTGGTAGTCATAGCATATGACAGCCTATAGTTCTTCACAAAGTTCATCATAGTTTGGTAGGCTTCTGGAGCATTCACAGTGTCGACCAAAGCAGCAAAATTGTTCTTCTCATAAGTGAACCCAGTTGAGGACATCATCTTAACAATAGGTGCCATTTGGGGAATTGAACTTTGGGTTGCAGAGAATTTGGTGAAGAAGAAGATGTAGAAATTCGCTTAAGAAAATTCGTGAGTAGATAAAAGTGAACCGTTAGAGAGACAGACAGCCTTTATACTTCTCAGAATTTAATTAAAGAATAATAGAGAGTGATTATTCTATTGGGCAAAAATAACTGTCATAATAGCAGAAAATATCCACGATTATACATACAGCATTAAAGCAGTTATCAACGGCTAGAAATAAAAGTAAATCTATCAACGGATAGGATTTATCAAAAAAATAAAGAAGTATCAACGGATAATAAATAAAAGATTAGAATTCAGTTTACCCGTTGATAAACTGTTATCCGTTGATATTTGAACCTGATTATGTATTATACCAGCAATGGATAAAAGATATCCGTTGATAGTGAAATTTTGCCTTAACAAAAATTTCAACAATTTTTCTAAAGAATATCATTACTTAGAAAAATCATAACACATTATCAGCTACATTGCAGTGTCTATGCAAATATATCTAGGTGATTGAGAAGTTGAGCATACCTAGTTCACCTACCAGTCTTGTGAATGAGGATTCATCAAGGGGTTTTGTGAAGATATCTGCAATCTACTTTTCAGTTGGCACAAAGTGTATTTCAACATCACCATTCGTCACATGCTCCCTGATAAAGTGATACTTGATGTCAATATGCTTGGTTCTTGAATGTTGCACTGGATTTTCAGTGATGGCAATAGCACTAGTGTTATCACAGAAAATTGGAATTTTGTCAACTTTTAGACCATAGTCAAGGAGTTGATTTTTCATCCATAGAATCTGAGCACAATAACTTCCAGCAGCAATGTACTCAGCTTCAGCTGTAGATGTAGAGACTGAGTTCTGTTTCTTACTAAACCATGAAACAAGCTTGTTTCCTAGAAATTGACAGGAACCTGTTGTACTTTTTCTGTCAATTCTGCAACCTGCATAATCTGCATCTGAATAGCAAATTAGATTAAAACCAGTATCTCTAGGGTACCAAATGCCAAGGTTTGGTGTACCCTTGAGATATCTGAAAATTCTCTTAATAGCAATTAAGTGAGATTCTCTAGGATCAGCTTGAAATCTAGCACAAAGACAAGTAGAAAACATTATATCAGGTCTACTGGCAGTTAGATAAAGAAGTGAGCCTACCATGCCTCTATAGCTTGAGATGTCCACACATTTTTCCTTAGTATTCAACTCAAGTTTAGTTGTAGTAGCCATGGGTGTTTTTGCTGAGGCACAATCCATTAGATCAAATTTCTTTAAAAGATCATAAATATATTTTGTTTGACTAATGAAAATACCCTCTTTAACTTGCTTTACTTGTAAACCAAGAAAGTAAGTTAACTCACCCATCATGCTCATTTCATATCTACTTTGCATAAGTTTGGCAAACTTTTTCCAAAGAGTTTCATCTGTAGACCCAAATATAATATCATCTACATAGATTTGAACAAGTATTGAAGAACCATTGATATTTCTATGAAATAGAGTTTTATCTACTATACCTCTAGTGAAGTGATTCTCCAAAAGAAATTGAGATAAAGTGTCATACCAGGCTCTAGGTGCATGCTTCAAACCATAAAGTGCTTTCAGGAGAAGATACACATATTCTAGAAATTCTGGATCTTCAAAGCCAGGAGGTTGATGGACATAAACCTCTTCTTCCAGTTCTCCATTTAGAAAGGCACTTTTGACATCCATCTGATAGACTTTGAAATTGGCATGTGCTGCATAGGCTAGGAAAATTCTGACTGCCTCAAGTCTTGCCACTGGAGCAAAAGTTTCATCAAAATTTATTCCTTCTTCTTGAGAGTAGCCTTTTGCCACTAATCTAGCTTTAATCCTCACTATTATACCATTTTCATCTGTCTTATTCTTGAGAACCCATTTAGTACCTATGATACCTCTATCATTAGGTTTGGGCACAAGCTTCCATACTTTATTCCTCTCAAATTGGTTTAGCTCTTCTTGCATTGCTAATACCCAATCTGGATCCAGAAGGGCATCTTCCACTTTCTTAGGTTCCTCTTGAGACAAGAAACTACTGAATAAACATTCTTCTCTAGTGGCCCTCCTAGTTTGAACTCTTGAATTTGAATCACCAATGATTAACTCAAATGGATGATCCTTGGTCCATTTTCTTGCAGGAGGAAGGTTTGATCTAGATGAGGTTGCTTCTTGAGCATGATCATGTTGATTTAGCATTGAGCTTTGACTCTGAGAAACTCCCCCTAAGTTTATTGTCCTTGTTGATCCATGAAATTGACTGTCAACAGATGCATCATTTTGCCTGTCAACGGATGTCTGATGATTCCTATCAACGGATACATCCCTACTATTGTCAACGAATGCTTCAGAATGACTGTCAACGGATGCTTCATTTCCAGTGTGAGCATCTCTATTAGTTGGCACAATAACTCTTGGTGGATTTTGGTGGTCATGATCTTCATCTTCCTCATCATCATCATAGTACATTCTACCTTCTCCTTCATTTTCAAATTCCAACTTTCCATGGAAGCCTTCATCATTTAGACCTAGAATCTTTTGATCATCAAACACAACATGTACAGATTCCATAACAATGTTGGTTCTTAGATTGTAGACTCCATAGGCTTTCCCTGCTGCATACCCAACAAAGATAGCTTCATCTGCCTTTGCTTCAAATTTGCCCAAGTTATCTCCATGATTCCTTAGTACAAAACACTTGCATCCAAAGACATGAAGAAAAGCTAAAGTCGGTTTCTTGTTGGTAAATAACTGATAAGGAGTCATTCCTCTAGCTTGATTGACCAAGGAAATATTCTGAGTGAAACAGGCAGTGTTGACAGCTTCAGCCCAGAAATATGTTGGCAATCTTGATTCACTTAGCATTGTTCTAGCTGCTTCAATGAGAGTTCTGTTTTTCCTTTCAACAACCCCATTTTGTTGAGGTGTTCTAGCAGCAGAAAACTCATGAACAATTCCATTCTCTTCACAGAAAATCTTCATTGTGGAATTTTTGAATTCAGTGCCATTGTCACTCCAGATTCTTTGTACTTTGACTTCAGAACCATTGTTTACTAGTCTGAGATGATTGATGATGATTTCACTTGCACAATCTTTGGAGTGCAGAAAGAAGGTCCATGAAAACATAGAAAAATCATCTACAATCACCAGACAGTATTTCTTCTTTGAAATGGACATGACATTTACTGGACCAAATAAGTCCATATGCAGCAATTGGAGTGGCTTAACAATGGATGACTCTGTCTTGCTCTTAAAGGATGATTTCTTTTGTTTCCCTAATTGGCAGGCATCACACAATCCATCTTTGATGAACTCCAATTGGGGAATTCCTCTAGCAAGATCCTTTCTTACCAAATCATTCATAACTTTAAAATTCAAATGTGACAGCTTTTTATGCCATAGCCAACTCTCATCCTTGCTTGCTTTGCTGAAGAGGCAAGTAATGGATTCTGAGCACACTGAATTGAAGTCAGCTATGTAAACATTTCCTTTTCTAAAGCCTGTCAATACCACATTGTTGTCTTCCTTGGTAGAGACAACACATGCTTCTTTTGTGAACCTTACTTCATAGTCTTTGTCACAGATTTGACTTACACTAAGCAAATTATGCTTCAAACCTTCAACTAAGGCCACTTTTTCAATAATGACATTGTCTTTTGAAATCAAGCCATATCCCTTAGTATATCCTTTGCTGTCATCTCCAAAGGTAATTCTAGGGCCAGCTACCTCCTTGAACTCTGTGAGCAGGGTTGAATCTCCTGTCATGTGCCTAGAGCATCCAGTGTCCAGGTACCATAGATTCCTTCTGCATCCCTGCACACATTCCAAAAACAAATCAAGTTGATTTTGGTAACCAAGTTTCCTTCGGTCCTTTCTTGTTAGCCTTTGGTTTGGCACTCTTAGCAATCTTCATTTTAGGTGTAGATGCTTGAGTGATAGGTTTTGACAGATGCTCATTTGCATAAATATTTGATGCATGCCTTTGTGGGAAATTGGCATACATATTATTCATGCTAGGAATGCTCCATGGCATTTGTGGCATATTCAAGGATTGAAAATAAGGATTAGGCACACATGACATGTTTACATATGGATTTGAATAACTAGCATTTTGATACAAACCAGGCATTGCAGGCATACAAGGCATTGTTTGAGGTATATGTACAGGAGCCTTGTTAACAAACTTGCAATTAGAAGATAGGTGATTGGCACTATTACAATTAATACAAGTTTTCCTAGGGGCAAACTTGTCAGGAGAATAATTGTTTTTCTTGTTGATGCCTATCTTACCATTTCTGTTCTTTTTCTTTTTACCCTCAGTTTCTACCTTTTTATTATCTGATTTACCAACAGCCTTTTTGTTATGTAAATCACTTGCATTAACCTTCTCACTTGATTTGGCTTGGCTACTTTCACCAGAAACAAAGTTCTTAGCTACTGGACCATACTGATTATTCAGCTTCTTGAGTTCCTTTTTACTAACAGACTTTTTGTTAGTCAACGGATACCTCTCATCCGTTGATGGTTCAACTGTCAACGGATGATCACTATCCGTCGATTCACAAGTAGTCTCTAGATCCTCAGGGCAAGGTTCTAGCTTCTTCTTGTTTTTATTCCAGGTCTCCTTCGCAAATGATTCCATTCCCTGGATTTCTATTATGTTTTGTGAAATCTTCCTGCAACTTTGAAATTTAGCAATTATCCCTTGTTCTTTTTCCAGCTGCTCTCTTAAAATTAGTTCTCTTTTTAACACAGCTTCAAGTTCACTTTTAGCATCATTGCAATCAACTCTCATTTTCTCAAATTCTAGAAATTGAATTTCTAGAGCAGCATTTCTATCACTTAAAAACATATTAGACTCTTTAATTCTATTGTTTTCTTTAGTCATTGATTTAAGAGTAACACTCAGGTGATATAGTTCAGTAGACATTTCATCTACAACACTATTGCATTCCTCTTTGGTGAGCTCAGAAAGATTAGTAGAAAATACCTGATTGCTAGCTGAACTTGCTTCCTGCTCAGAATCAGCCATCAATGCAGGGTTGACAAACTCAGCATCATCATCAGAATGATTTCCATCAGCAGCCCAGTCATATTCTTGGGTCATGAATGCCTTTCCTTTCTGCCTGAGAAGATCAAAATATTTCTTCTTGTAGTCAATAGTTTCAGTATGCTTTCCCTTGTTCTCAGATCTAGGCTTCCTGCATTCACTTATCATATGACCAGCAATTCCACAATTGTAACATTTAATTTTGGATTTATCCACGTAGTTGCTTGTGGAAAAATCCTTGTTAAATGGCCTGGCCACCCCAGAGTTTCTTATGAATTTCAGCTTAGAGAATCTCCTAGATAGAAAGGCTACATGCTCATCTATCTCATCCAATTCATCCTACTGAAGGACACTCATTTCTTCAGACACTTTTTCCTTGCTTTTTCTTGATTCTCCTTTACCTTCACAAGCCTCCCTGTTTGGTGTTGATTTAGCAGCTTCAGTCCTCTTCTCCTCTTTCTGCTCCAAGTTGGCAACAAGTGCAACTGACCCACTTTTCTTTTGGGCCTTCTCAATCTCTTCATCCTGCTCCATTTCTAGTTCATATGTCTTTAGGGTTCCATATAGCCTTTCAAGAGTAAATGTCTTGTACTCTTGAGTGTTTCTTAGAGAAACAGTCATTGGCTTCCACTCCTTGGGTAGTGATCTCAGAAATTTGAGGTTAGAATCTTTCACTTGATAGATTCTTCCATACAGTTTCAGGCCATTCAGTAGCTTTTGAAATCTACTAAATGTATCATTCAATGTCTCTCCATTCTTGAAATTGAAGTGCTCATACTGTTGGATTAGTAGTTGCATCTTGTTCCCCCTTACCTGTTCCGTACCTTCACAAAGGGTTTGAACAATGTCCCATACTTCCTTGGAGGTAGTACAGTTGATGACATTGTCAACCATGTCTGTTTCTAAACCATTAAACAGAATATTCATGGTCTTTTTATCTTTGTGGACTTCTGCTACGTCTTCAAGACTCCACTCAGAAACGGGTTTGGGAATATAAATGTCTGGTGCATCTTCATCAAGACCAACTCTTGATGCAGCCTTCATTGGAACATGAGGACCCTTCTCAATGCAATTTACAAAACCTTCATCAATAGACATGAGGTGTAAGCGCATTTTTACTTTCCAGTGAAAGTAATTTTCTCTATCAAGAACTAGTATCTTTACTCCATAATCCTTCTTAGACATGTTGGAAGTGTGTTGATCTTTAAACTTCAAATATGTTAGAAGCTTGCTCTGATACCAATTGTTATTCCCAGATTACACACTTGTTAAATTGTAGAAGGGGGGTTGAATACAATTCTTGATAATTATAATTTCTGATAAGAATCACAGAAATCTACAGGAAGATAATTGCTGACTAATAAGAAATGATTCACAAACACATAAAAATCAGGTGGTTAGATGTACCACCTGAGACTTTTTGTTGGAATTAGAGTAATTATGAAGGATTTGATTCAGCAAATCAGTATGATATTGTTAAGATATTTAACCATTCAACAACTACAATTCAACATTCAACCAAATGACATATGCAGTGATGTATCAATAGGTTCTACTGTAGCATTTTTCTTCCCATAAAAGCCATGTATCAACCTCTCAATATAATTCAATTTTATTCATTGTAATTCACTTGTTCTCATGGTATCAGAGCCAAAACAATAAAACCCTACATCCTCTCTACCCAAACACAGCCACCATGTCCGATAATACTTCTGATTCCACAAGCATCCTTGGGGAGTCCACGAGGACCCCTACGACTCGAAACCCTACATCAGAATCTCACTCCATTCAAATCACTACTATACGACTGAATGGAGAAAATTTCCTACGCTGGTCCCAGTCCGTTCGCATGTACATCCGTGGCAGGGGTAAAATTGGTTACTTGACAAGGGATAAGAAAGAGCCTGATGCTAAAGATGCTGAGAATTCTATGGTTATGACTTGGCTGGTGAATTCAATGGAGGAGGATATAAGCTCCAACTATATGTGCTACCATACTGCAAAGGAGCTTTGGGATAATGTCAATCAGATGTACTCTGATTTAGAAGATCAGTCTCAAGTGTATGAGCTGACTTTGAAACTCGGAGAAATCCACCAAGGTGAGGATAATGTTACCAAGTATTTTAATTCCTTAAAATGTCTTTGGCAAGATTTAGATCTATACAATAATTATGAGTGGAAATCCCCTGCGGATTGTAATCACTATAAGAAAACGGTGGAGGACAGTCGTATTTTTAAATTTCTCATTGGTCTTAATGTTGAGTTCGATGAAGTTAGAGGCAGGATAATTGCAAGGAAGCCTCTTCCATCTATTGGTGAAGTGTTTTCAGAGGTCCGTCGAGAGGAAAGTCGTCGACTTGTAATGCTTGGAAAAAGGAATCTCACTAGTACAGTTGAGAATTCTGCTCTTGCAGTTGGTAATAATATTGGCCGAATTACTTCTAAAAGAACTGATGAAAAGTCTCGTATTTGGTGTGATCATTGCAACAAACCACGTCATACACGTGAAACTTGTTTGAAGATTCATGGAAAACCAGGAAACTGGAAGGGTTCTCATGAAGGCCGATTCAACCGTTCTCCTGCTACAAATGAGGCAAAATCTGTCTCGCTTAACGAAGAGCATGTCACTAATCTTTTAAAGCTGTTAAACTCTAATCCAGGCTTATTAAGTGCTCCTAATGCCTCTGTTGCGCAAACAGGTAGTGAAATAAAAGCCTTATCTTGTTATTTTCCTCATCATTCTACCCCCTGGATCATTGACTCCGGGGCTTCAGATCACATGACCAATTCTTCTCTCTTATTTCATACTTATAATCCTTGTTCTGGTCATGAAAAAATTCGTATAGCAGATGGCTCATATTCTGCAATAGCCGGGAAAGGTTTGATTAATTTATCTAAAACCATTTCCCTTAAATCTGTATTCCATGTCCCAAAACTTGCATGTAATCTCTTGTCGGTTAGTAAATTATCCAAAGATTCTAATTGTCGTGTTATCTTCTGTGAAACTCATTGTATATTTCAGGAACAGAGTTTGGGGAAGATGATTGGCAGTGCTAAGTTGATAGATGGTCTCTACTATTTTGAAGATGACTCCAAAAATAAAGAAGCTCAAGGTTTCAATAGTATCATTTCTATCCCTAATAAAGATCAGATTATGCTTTGGCATTACCGACTAGGACACCCTAGTTTTTTATATCTTAAAAAATTATTTCCCAGCGTATTCAAGGGATTAGATTGCTCTAAGTTTTATTATGAAAACTGCATTTTATCTAAAAGTCAAAGAACTTTTTATCCTTCCAGTCCTTATCAAGCCTCAAAACCATTTTACTTGATACATAGTGATGTTTGGGGTCCCTCTAGAATTAAAACTTACACTGGTAGGAGATGGTTTGTCATGTTTATTGACGATCATACTCGTTTGTGTTGGGTTTATTTGATGAGTGAAAAATCAGAAGTTGCGGACTTGTTCAAGAATTTTTACTCAATGGTTGAAACCCAATTTCAAACTAAAATCGGACTTCTTCGTACTGATAATGGAACCGAGTATTTTAAAGGAGTTCTTACAAGTTTTCTGAAAGAAAAAGGTATTCAACACCAATCTACTTGTGTTGATACACCTCAACAAAACGGCATCGCAGAGCGGAAAAATAAACATTTACTTGAAGTTGCACGTGCAATTATGTTTTCTATGCACGTTCCTAAATATCTTTGGGGAGAAGCTATTTTAACTGCATCTTACTTAATTAACCGGATGCCTACCCGTGTTTTAAACTATGTCACTCCCCTGGAACATTTCAAAAGGTATTTTCCAGAGTCACGTATTTTGTCAAGCATTCCTCTTAAAACATTTGGGTGCACTGTCTATGTTCATCTATCCGCTAAAGAAAGGTCAAAACTTGATCCTAGAGCTGAAAAATGTGTTTTTATTGGTTATGCCCCAAATAAAACAGGATATAAGTGTTTTAACCCAAAATTGAGAAAAACCACTGTATCTATGAATGTCATTTTTCTTGAACATCAACCCTTTTTCCAACAAGATTTTCTTCAGGGGGAGAACCAAGAGCAGCCTAAAGAAAATTTCTGGGTTTTGATACCCACTCCTTTACCTAAAATTGTGGATAACGAAGCTGTTATGCCTCTTACTGGTAATCCCAGCAGTGATATTCCAAGTATTAATGATTCTTTAATAGGGGGGAAAATACTAACTTCGGTTCCTAAGGAACAGAGTACAAAGCTTCTTGTTTATACGAGGAGGAAAAATCATCAAAAAAGTAGAGAACCTGACGTCCCTTCTGCTCAAGTCCAATCAGAAACCCCGTGTAATGAATCTGGAAATACAGGTACTTCACATTTACCTTTACCTAGTGTTGTTCAGTTGTCTGACCCAAACAGTGTTTCTGATGATTATAACATTCCAATAGCAATCAGGAAAGGAAAGCGTTCATGTACTAATCACCCTTTGTCCAATTATTTGTCGTACAGTAAACTCTCAAAAAAACACAGTTCTTTTACATCAAAAATCTCTAACTTGTTTGTGCCCAGAAACATTCAGGAAGCACTTAATGATCCCGATTGGAGGCTGGCAGTGATGGAAGAAATGAATGCTCTAAGAAAAAGTAGGACTTGAGAAATTGTTGATCCACCTAAAGATCATAAAATAGTTGGATGTAAGTGGGTGTTTACAGTGAAATGCAAAGCAGACGGAAGTGTAGAGAGATACAAGGCAAGGTTGGTTGCCAAAGGATTTACTCAAACATATGGAGTGGATTATCAAGAGACGTTTGCCCCAGTAGCTAAAATGAACTCCATCCGGATATTATTATCGCTGGCAGCTAAGTACAATTGGCATTTACATCAGTTAGACGTCAAGAACGCCTTTCTCAATGGAGATTTAGAAGAAAAGGTGTTCATGCGTTTACCTCCTGGATTTGAACAGGTATTTGGTCGTGATAAGGTACTACGATTATTAAAATCCTTGTATGGCCTTAAACAATCTCCGCGAGCATGGTTTAAACGTTTTACCAAGGTCGTAAAGGGTTATGGTTACATTCAAAGTCAAGCTGACCATACATTGTTCTATAAGCGGTCCAGAGATGGTAAAATTTCTGTTTTAATTGTTTATGTGGATGACATAATTTTAACAGGTGATGATCTTGAAGGAATAACAGGTTTAAAGAAACAATTGTCACAAGACTTTGAGATAAAGGACCTAGGAGAGCTAAAATACTTCCTTGGTATGGAGTTTGCAAGATCGAGAGAAGGGATCTTTGTCAATCAAAGAAAATGCATTCTTGATTTACTCAAGGAGACAGGACTACTAGGTTGTAAAGCTGCCGAGACTCCAGTGGAAGCTAATATAAAACTTAAACCTGCAGAGCCCGAAGACGTAATTAACAAAGAACAATATTAACGTCTTGTAGGAAGGCTTATCTACCTATCACATACTCGTCCTGATATAGCTTTTTCTGTGAGTATGGTAAGCCAATTTATGCACTCACCTGGACAAGAACACTTCAATGCAGCATACCGTATATTAAATACTTGAAGGGAACACCAGGAAAAGGTCTTATGTTTAAAAGGCGTGATAATTTACAAATAGAGGTTTACACGGATGCAGATTGGGCCGGAAGTATTACTGATGAACGTTCAACATCAGGGTACTGCACCTTTATTGGAGGAAACCTTGTCACATGGAGAAGCAAAAAACAAAGTGTTGTAGCTTGAAGTAGTGCTGAGGCTGAATTAAGATCACTCGAAAATGGAATTTGTGAAGCAATATGGATAAAAAATTACTGGAGGAGTAGAAAATTCTCATTTCAAATCCTATAAAAATCTATTGTGATAATAAAGCTGCCATTTCAATTGCTCATAATCCAGTTCTACACGATAGAACAAAGCATATCGAAGTTGACAAGCATTTCATCAAAGGGAAGATTGAAAGTGGTCTGATATGTATTTCATACGTTCCGACAACTCAGCAAACAGCTGATATACTCACCAAAGGATTAGTAAAAAGACAGTTTGAACTACTTGTTAGCAAGCTAGCTATGGAAGACATCTATAAGCCAGCTTGAGGGGGAGTGTTGGAATTAGAGTAATTATGAAGGATTTGATTCAGCAAATCAGTATGATATTGTTAAGATATTCAACCATTCAACAACTACAATTCAACATTCAACCAAATGACATATGCAGTGATGTATCAATAGGTTCTACTGTAGCATTTTTCTTCCTATAAAAGCCATGTATCAACCTCTCAATATAATTCAATTTTATTCATTGTAATTCACTTGTTCTCACTTTTATTCGAAGAAAACTCTGTGATACAAATGTACACAGCTTCTATCTTACAACTCTTTGCTTCTAAGGATATTTAATAAACCCTAAGCAAGAATGTCTGTTTTCTCACTTTTCTAAAGAGTTGCTACACTTGGTTATATATTCCAAGTTTTTACAAGTACTATGAGAATAAGATAATATTAATCTAATTCAAGTTGACTTGCTACTCCACTCCAAATCCACATGTAGCCGAAAGGTTGTCCTTGAGAGCAGATATGTCCCCTGCACCTTTCTTGTATGTACTATGTAAGTGGAATGCTTCTTTCTTCTTTATTTCCACAATAGTGGCTGCCATACTGCATTGTCCACCTTTTGTCAACCCATGTGATCTGTCAGAAAAACTTCCCACCATCAACTGCTAATCACGATCTAGGATCCAATGTGTCATTCTTGATTATCCGTTGATGATAGGTTTGCCTGTATCTGTTGATGATGAACATCCTTATCCGTTGATGATTGTTTTGTTGTATCCGTTTATAGTATAATGTCTTTATCCGTTGATGATCTTTCACTTAGACAGAATTACATAGTATAGAATATTTACAATTAACTACCCTACTCTGTCTATCCATTGATGGTCAACATGACTCAAGAACTAAAACACTATCAACTAATAAGTAAAGGTGTTGCAGTATGCTACATGCATCTCATCCGTTGATGAGCTACCTGTCAATGAATATAGTTATAACTCCTTATCCGTTGACAGCTACAATACTTATACAATTTTGCTTGAATGTTAAGTTATCATCAACTACAACATATTCCTAACAACAGTTTTATCATAAACCACATGCTTATCAACTTTCTTGGTGTTAATCTTCTTGTCACTGTTAGAAGTCTTAGAACTTGAAGTTTCTGACTTAGGTGACAGAGGTACCTTCCTAGCTTTAGGAGGACTCGAAGACTTTGACCTTGTGTAGTGTGTGTGAGAATTGTGACTAATACAACCATCAATGAATTGTCTTCTCAAATTGAAACAACTAGTCATCACATTCATGTTGCATGGCATACAGTCAAATTTATCACAAAATGGAGTATCTCTATGTCTTAAAGGCACAGAACAATCATAGAAAGGTTTGGACACACTACCAACAGATTTCTTGCATGCATAAGTTAAATGATTGGTACTGAAACAGTTCTGACAATTTTCCCTAGGGGCATTAGGCATATAAGCATAGTTGTTATCCTTGTTAATCCCTAACTTGCCATTTCTGTTCTGTTTCTTCTTAATCACTTTCTTTTCTGATTCACTCTTCCCAGTTGAAACAAACTTAACAGATTTCTTAGGTCTTGGCTTATCAACTACTGGCTCCTTGACTTTTGACTTGACACTCTCACTCTTGGAGGATGCTTGTTGTTCACTGGATTGTGCCTCATCCTCATCATTCAACATTTGTTTGATGAGTAAGGCATCCTCATCAATTTCAAATGTTGGTTCTTTAAAAATTGGGTTTTCAGCCCTTTTCAAAATGTGAGGCACTTCCTCATGAACAGCAGTATCATCTTCAATGACAGCATAGCCTTTTCTCTGTTTAAGAGTGCCATAGTCAAGTCCAATAGCAGCCTTGGGTTTAGCTTGGATTTTCTCACAGTAGGATTGCACTAGACCAGATGATTTCTTAAATGTTTTCAGTTTGAATTCATTTTCAGCTAATTCATCCCTAAGAGCCTTTTCTACTTGACTAGCACATAGAACCTTATTCTGCAGATATTCAACTTCTTTCTTAAGATTTTCTACTTGCATAGCAGTTAGCTCAAGTTCCTCATTTCTTTTGGTTAACATTTCATTTCTAGTAGACAGTTTAGCAATTTCTTCATTAGCAGCAGTCATACTAGTATGAATATTAAACATCTCAACAGATAGTTGTTCAATCATGGATTTATACTTAGAAACAGACATGTCTATAGTAGTGAGAGATGGTGTTGAGTATTGAACACGGTAAAAGAATACAGAGGGGGGGGTGAATGGATTCTTGAACTTTTCTTGGATTGAGTCTGTGTAGCAGATAAGTGCCTGTGTGTGCAGAAATTAAGGTGCGGATAAATAAACAACACAAGACACAATATCACTTTAATCTAATGTATATTAGATAAAGGTTGCTACAATCTGTGAATACAAATGGTAGTATTCTCAGCTTCGTTTTTCTCAGAGAGATATAGCTTACAGTGAATGAAAAACTTGACTCACAAAGTTACTAAGTTATGAAGTGAGGCTGTGTCCTTATAGAACATGGATACAGCCTGCTTACTACAAATAAGGTAGCTAAACAAATTACTTTCTAGTCTGTCTATCCTTTTTGAGTAAGAGTCCAAACGGTTACAGATTTGACTTTGCAAAGCCTGTTCAGATCCACTTCTTTAGCTCCTTGTCTCTTCTATATCTCTCCAAGCTTCCTTGTAAGCTTTCCAGAGCACGTTACAGGTTGTGGTCCATAAAGTGCATTGGCTTGTTGCAGGTTTCTGACTTGTACAATTTCTTCAGTATTTTGTCTCCAAGAATGTATTCGAGAAGTGACTAAGTAAGTGATTCGAGAACTAGAATTGACTTGATCGATAACTCTGAGTTCTCGAATACTGTTATAGTGACATATCGAACCACTTCTCGAATAGCTCTTTTCCATCAGGATTCCTTGAGTTGTCGAATAGAGCATTTGACTTATCGAATCCTCGAGTTGTCGAATAGCTTTCTGAGTCTTTGAGATATCGAATGGAACTTTGACTTGTTGACTCTTTGAGAACTCGAATACCATCTTGACTTGTTGACTTCTTGAGTTCTCGAATAGAGTAGTAGACATATCGAATCCCTGAGATATCGAATGAGATATCGAACAGTGTATTCAGAGATATCGAATAGTGTCTTGAGATATCGAATCTCTGACTTCTCGAATGCTGGACTTCTCGAATAGACAAATATACTTCTTGAATTGGTACTTAGGCAAATTCTTCATTTCTTCAAATCCCAATTGTGATTATTTGGTAGTCTTTAACTCCTTGCTTGAGGCATGAACCATGGAACTTCTTTCAAGCATTATTCTAGACTCTATTTGTACAGTTACACAACTAGGATTTGATGCCTATTACAAGTACAATACAAACAGAAACTCTACAACTAGAGGTTCCCTCAGTTAAGAGGTCATGTAAGTAATGCAAAGCATTACAAACAATTAGGCTTGTTATTAGATGTATACAGGCATGCCTCTGTAACTAACAATCTCCCCCAAATTGTGAGTGAGACCCTTAGTCACAATTTCATGTCTGATAACAAGCCTAACATACATTAAAGATAAAACTTTTTAAAAGTACAGGTATGTGATTTGATTGAACACATAAATGAAATTACAAGATAAATACTCTTACAGTATGATGAGGTACTAGCCATTTTCTTTTGATTGCATCTCCATTGCTTTGGCTTGTAGATCATCATATGCTTTCTGTTTCATTTCTTTCTCCTTTCTTGCAATCTCATCTACTGCTCTCATGATCTCTGTCATAGCATCCAATTCTTCAATCATAATAGAGTTTTTGAAATCTTCAAGCACTGGCTTCAGAATGTTGGCAGGATAGTGACTGAGTAGGTTCATTCTTATATTGACATTGTCTCCATTTCTCCTCCTATACTTCACCACATAGGGATCAAACTGAACTCTACACAATCCCTTTGCCCTTAGCTTTTCTGCTTCAATCTCCAGTCTATCGATTTCTTTCTCCCTTTCTAACCATTTCTCATAGCAGCCCTTTCTTATCTTCTCAGCATATTCTTTCTTCATTTTCACAAAGTCAATCAATTCCAGCTTCCATACTTTCTCCACCTTGTCTTTAGAATCCAGCAATGCAATGATTCTTTCTATCTCATACAATTTACCCCAATGTTGACAACCCCCTTGTTTGAATTTCATTTCTTTCCCATCAGTGTACTTGATTACAAGGTGGTCATCCACAATTGCAGCATAGCATATCTTTTGAGCTCTTAGAAATAGCAGCTGCTCTTCATCAAAGTCTTCATCAAGTGGCTGGAGCTTTAATCCTGGAATGATTGTTAGGGCTCTAGATTTGGATAGCTTCACTCTCCTTGCAGCATGTTTAAATTTTATCCTCTTGACATGGTTGCTTGGCAGAAATCTTTGACCTTGGTTGGTAGACCATAGTAGTATTCCATTTGCTTTCTGAAACATACACATGGTTTCTTGACTTGAATCTTCTTCTTTTCTTGAGATGGTAAGACAGTTGCAGAAGCCATAGATGTAGATTTTGCTAGGTCACTACTAACAGTATTCACCCTAGACTTAGAGTCTTGTGTTGTGGTGAGATTACTGCTAGCAGTGCCTAAGGCTTGCTGTCTTCCACTCTTTCTCACATATGTTTTACCCTGGTCATCATCATCCTTTTCATCCTTGTCCCCCTTTTTCTTCTTATCTTCATCACCCTTATCTCTCCTGTGATGTCTTCTCCTCCCATCACCTTTGTCTTCAGAATCATCATCCTTATTTCTCCTAGGTTGAGCCATCTCTGGAATTTAACCAGTTGCAATATAGGTTCTGAGGATATGCAGTGCCTCAATTTCTTCAGCATTTCTGGCTCCAACCTTCTTCTGTAGTTGATCAATGATAGCAATGATCAGTCTGTGATTTCTGGAGGTGAGATCATGAGGAATGACCAATTGCTTGATATCTTCAATTCTGGTACCAGACTGATAAATAATTGTCCATGGCTTCTTGATCACTTCTGGTAGCCTTGTAGGTTGACCATTCCTCAAATCATCAAACAGACTCTTGCTGTTCTCATTTTTCTTCTCAATGATCTCAAGTATGGCATCTATCTCTGAGTGCTTTAGGTCTTGTAGAGTCTGGTATGTTAGATGCCATATCTTTAGTTTGGAAACCATCACTATCTCCTTGACCCATATATTGTTGACTTTCTTGGGGATGACAGTGATGTAGTCTATCTGCTTCTTCACCTCCCTCAGATAAAACTGAGTGTCACCAACCTGTTCCCTTATGGCTTTCAGAAACTCCAAGAAGGCTTTATCATGATAGACATTGGAGTTAGCAACTTCTTGTAGCTTGGCCTCAGTAACAACTTTGACTTCTACAGGCTTGGCACTCTCAGATATAGAGATTTGAGGTTTGTCAGATGGCATACTCCCTGCAACCACTGTGGTAGTTATGGATTGCTTCTGTCCTTCAGGAGTAGTGATGTGCACAGTTGGTAAGGTGACAACTGGCAAGATAGATGGAGGCTCATCTACTTTGGCTTTTCCCTTGCCAGGCACATTTGTTAGTGTGACGCCCCCAAATCCGAGGTCAGAGATTCAGGTCGTCACGTCACCATTCAACCATATTATACCTGTATTAACTTTACAACTCAACAATACATCCATCCAGACCTCAATCTTACGCACATACAAGTTAGAGCCTCAGAAACGATAACCAAAAGTAACACTAAATATTACAATTCATCTGTACAATCCAGAGTCTTACGCAATTCCACTTATACAGCTACACTTGAAGACAAGTCTTACTATTACAGTTGAAAACCTATCAGACTACTCTGTAGTATTTATCAGGGACTAAATCATCTCCGGGTAATTCTTCTACTCCTCTTCTGCTGGTGCGGAGTTAATCGGCCAAATTCTTCCCTTTCTGAAAAGTTTTTATAAAGCAAGAATGAGCTACATAATGCTCAGCAAGTTCACCATTTTGGAAAATAATAAAGTGGTTTATTTTGAAAACGTTCCCAACTGTATGGGTGTATATCTCAGATTACAAAACATAACTCGACAATATATATGTCCGAGTTTGTATAAAACATTTATACTCACTAAGGAGCTTTAAGAATAACATATGAATCCTTTACAAGGTTCTCATTTCAATATATCTCAAGTTTGAAAATATATATATATAAGCATATCATTTTCGGCAAAACACTCTACGGTTATCATACTGTACAGGGAATACGTTATTGCAAAACCTCTTTCCTTCCATTAGCTTAGGAGGTTTCTCATTCAAAAACATTTCATTCTTTGAAATAATTGCAAGAGTGCACTAACACGTGCCAATCTTTATAGAAAATCTTGCAGTTCTAGGTACTGCACAATATCAATATTTTCTCATAAAAAACCACACTATCGGCAACTTGGCACTTAGGCCCAAGAAGCAGTGTTTGAGTATTTTTCCAAAGTGGAGGATGGGACTGGAAGAAAACATGAAAACCTGACAAGGATTGACGATGATCAGTCGCCACATCCAAGTCCAATAATCCGCGGGTCTTCTCTACCGGTAGAAGGATAGAAACTACATCCGTAACTATCCTCGGGTGAAAACTACATCCGTAATCACCCTCGATGAAAACTACATCCGTAATCATCCTTCGGCAACACCTGGGCCGGAATAATAATTGATGGACCGCCTGGCTCACGGCCGCTTACACATCCCGGGAATCGTTCGTCAACGATTCCCACACCTGCCAGAGTCCCCTTTTTCTTTTCTTTTCAAAATCATTTTGATAGAAAACTTGAGTAGTTGAAGTTCGACCTCAGTCGTTCGATAATTCTTGAAAAACGTACAAGAAGCAAATGCTGACCGGGGGTTTTCGAAAAATGTTTTGGGTCCGAAAGAGTTCAAGTTTGAAAACGCTGAAGGTATCTTGGATTAGTTTTGTCTTTAAAATAATGAACGATAATTAATAAATAATATTTTTAGATTTAATATATAAACAATTAGTAAAATAATTATTTAATTAAAATAAGCTTTCAATCCAAGATAGATATTTTTGAGTATTTTTAACAACGTAAAAATAATAAATACGTAAGTATACGATACTTCCCGAATGACCTTTCGGATTTTTGTAATTTAATCATGATACAATAATATACCGCTCCCCGGTCAATAGTATATTTGGACCGCTACGACCTCTATTGCTAGAGTCGTTGTCCGAAGAAACATTTTCATTCTAAGTTCAAGGGTGTACAAACACATATGCATATATCTCAAACTTCAACATAATCTCATAAAGCATACGCATATAATACGTTCGGAACTACAACACAACAGTGAAAAATCCTTATATATAAGTTTTGAAAAGTAAACTTGCATGGGTAAAATCAAGAATATAATCTTTTTAAATTAAATACTTAGGGTTGGAAAACTTGCCTTGGTTGGGTTGGGGTGGTCGAGCGTGCGAATTCGAACGATCTATACATAAACAATAATCGTTCGTTAGTACCTTAACAATTTCTTTCTAATTACGGGGTTTTAAGGGGATACGAGATTAACTTAATGACTTCGTCTTATGACTCCCTAGCCTCACTATAGGTCCATGACATCACTCGTTTACGCTCGTCACTTACTCGACTTAATTTAGTTACCACGTTTGAACCATAACCATTACTCCTAGAATTATGCTCCACTAACGACTTTTTCCCTTGCGCGAAATTTACTCTAGCATTTTTATAAAATCCAAAAATTCATATTTTAATCCAATTCCTTTTGGGTGGTCTTCACCACTGCATTTCCTACGTTCTCAAATTTTTCCATGATCCCAAATATTTTTTAAGGTATTTAAACAAGGTTCACAAGGGGGTCACTTTATGCAGTCCATAGTCCAGAAACAAAATTCACTCCTCCGGCCATAACTAAAAATCCACACATCACCTAGCTATGAATCTTACATATCCAGAAACTACATTCAATTATCTTTCCAACAATATAAGGTAGGACATCAGGGGACATCATTTGGGTGTTCAAAATCGTGTCACAATACAGGTCATTGCTCCTGGAAAAACTCAGCATGAACATACCACTTACATCAATCATTTTTCACAATTCCACCATACAACCAACACTTAATACACTCAAATCATGGTTCATAACACTCATGGTGATATATATACTATCCATAGTCATAAAAGTCATAATCTCAACATAAAACTCAAGATCCAAGTCATCCAACACTTATACAACCAAGATTAGCTCATACATGCATGGATCTACTACCAAACATTATAAATACTACATAACCAAGAGGGTTTGTGATTTTTATACCTTCTTGAGCTCCTAGGGACCTTGGGTAAGCTTTTCACAACACAACAACACCTTAGATGATCTCCTACAACACTTATAATCCAAGATCTAAAAGAAAAACAAACTTGGTTACTATTCATCCAAACTTTAATAATTTATAACTTGGAATTGGATGGATGAAATGAAGTGAAATTGCTAGCATACCTTGATTAGATGATGTAGATGACCTAGGATTTATGGTGGGAATTATGAGTGATGGGAAATGGGGAAGAAGAATTTTTCTTTTCCTTTTTTTAGCTTAGGCCGAGAGCAAGGTAAAGGGGGGGGGGAGAGAGTTTTTGTGTTTGATTTTGGTGTTGGGTGAATGAGTGGTATTAGATGAGGTTGATATGTATTATTGTGTGTATTAGTATGGTACAAGCCTAGGTATGGCTATAGGCATGGCTCTCATGTACTCTTGTCTCCTCCTTTTTCAAAAAGCATGCAACTAAACACTATTCATCATCCAATGGCTAACTAGTTGGCTTGGTTTCTAACTACTTGGTTGCATGGGCTTGCATGCAATACTACTCCTTGTATTATTATTCTCCCACCAATGTTTATTATCTAATCTTTAATTCTTATCGTATCTTAATTAATCTCTCGTAATAATATTTTGTCGCGTAGAGATTTCCCCTATAATTCCTTAAGTACTAATTGTGCAAATTCCTCGAATGTCCATAATTCCTTGTCATAATCCTTAATAAATCTTTTAACACTCTAATCATTCTCAAATCTCAAGTTTTATAAATCTTACTAACAATAAGACTCTTGCCTTCACAATCTCCCTTTTTATCTTACATAGTGAATACAACAACACAGTTTCTCAGACAATCAATTCTATAAATTAACATAGGTGACTCAAAAGGTCCCAAATTCACAATGTCATATGATATTATATTCTTAAAAGATTACAAAAATCAGGGTTCTTACAGCCTCCCCTCCTTAAAAGGATTCCGTCCCGGAATCAGGTTGAAAACAGTTGAGGGTACTTTTCACGTATAGCGCCTTCTAGTTCCCATGTTAATTCCTCGACGTTCTGGTTTCTCCACAAAACTCTCACTAGCTTGACAACCTTGTTCCTTAGTACTTGTTCCTTTCTATCCATGATTTCCACGGGTTTTTCTACATAAGTCAAATCTGGCTGTAAGTCTACCTGGTCGTACTCTATCACGTGCCGAAAGTCGGCATGGTAGGGTCGTAACATGGACACATGAAACACATTATGCACTTGCTGAAAGCTCGGGGGCAAGGCCAGTTCATAGGCTAACTTTCCAACGCCTCAAAATCTCAAAAGGTCCAATAAACCTCAGACTTAGCTTCCCTTTCTTACCAACCCGCATCAATCCTTTCCAGCTCTCAGGTTGACACTTCAACCTTTTTGTTCAACCCTTTAATCGCCATGGATGGTTTAGAACCACTAGTTCATTATCGAATGTATCTCTCCGTTCTATTACTCTATCCAAGAGTTATCAGTATTTATCAAATCTCTTCCTATCTAACGGAACGCTACTAGATCAAATGACAAAGACATTGTTGAGAGAAAAAAAAAATGGCTTTTCCCGGATGAAATGAAAATTGGATTCATGGAACGGAGAAAGATTTCCATTATTATGATGACTATATGATGGTCTCACCAACGCTTTAATGTTGTTTCTCAACGCATGCTCTCCTCGACCTGTATTCCTTATCGGTTGTTCTATGAATGAAAATTTCTAACCCACTACTTATACGTTCCTCTTCTACCTTGTTCATAGTATCCGTGTTAAGCCCTTGTATCGTTGGCCCGTGAATACTTTGTGGTCGTGTTTTAAAATCTGAGACAACGTCAATACGCACGGTATTCCTCATTTTCCTTGGCTTGATTAGCACGCATGTGTTGTCTCCCGTCAGTCGTTACCACTTGCTATGGATACTATATAGTCTTCGGTATACGTCGAACCAGTTCAGCTACTATATCCCTCGTTCATTGACTTCTTCGTAACGCAAGAAAAGCGAAACTTCTTCTTTCGTAGTACGCTTTACAAGAGACGTCCTTACGTCCGCATGGTGCCGATCGTGATACAACATTCGTTTTATGGATAAGTTTTTATTCTCGACTGCCCCGTGAAATCTAAGGCACGACACTAATTATAAATTCGAACGTCTGGACAATTCTTCTTCCCTGTCCGTCAGCCACAGATCAAATTAGTACATACGCTCAATCTCTTTATTAATTATACTTGAAAGCACCTTCAATATTCGAAGTCTAACCTTAAGTCTCTATCTGACGTAATCACTGCAGAAGTTTTTTTTTTTTTTTTTGCACCACCATCTCTTCCGTATATAAATCGATAATCTTCTAAATGGAAAGTCTCTCGTAGGTAAATCACTTGGTCCAGCAATTATAAATCAACTAGGGCCATCTCTTGGCTCGGTCTTCGGCGACCTACTCATGAAATTCATTATAATTCTGCCCACGTTCAAGATTTTCTACGGGCAGAATTGATCCACTAGATCTCTATCATTCTGCTTTTGACATGTCGCGTTTGTACTTAATAGCTTGCCAATACCATTTTCCACCTCCGTTTGCCAAACATTCTCTTAATTCTCTATACATCTTTGTCCTTCCCCATAATTTACTCATTTTCCTCTAACATTAATCTTTATTGTATATACTCTATTTTCTTGGTCAATACTGACCGAATTCCAATTTCGAATAATCCCTTCTATAGGTATCGGTCACCACACTGGCCTTTCCTGGGAAATAACAAATTTCTCCATTATACTCCCTGCTCCCTTTCGTCACCTTCTATTTCTTATGTTTAGTTCTAATATGAAGATATACTTATGGCACTTGTGGAAAACTTTCACACTTTTCTCATAAGGTTAACGTCTCAGTTTTATGCGTGAACGCTATCATGACTAATCCCCGACTCACGGTTAGTATATCCTATCCCGTAACCTTTATGTTGTTTAGAAGTATAGGCTATCATCCCCTTTCTACTGCATCAGCACACCTCTTAAACTCTTGAAAGACGCATCATCGTGACTCTTAAAGTCCTCTTTTTATCACCAAGTATAGCTAACAACGAGGTTGTTGCTAATATCTCATTTCATTCCAAAACTTTGTTCATTAATCCATAAAGGCTTCTAACTCATGATACTACCAGAATTTATAATGTTTACATTAATGTGAAATGCCGACTTTGGTGCAGTACAGAGGTCGATCTGGAGTTGGTGAAACCTTCTCTTTAACCTTATCTTTGAAAAACAACTACGCACTTTAACTAGTCAACAATTCCTCCATTTCCGATAAGGGTTTCAGTTCTCGATGGTATAGGTAAGATGTCATGCGCTCGTCCTCTTTCATAACTTGCGCCAATCAGCCTGAGGCCTGTATGCTGCTGCGATTCCCAATAAACTTGATTAGGTGGTAATCTCGAAGGATCATTGGGATATATCCATGCATCCATTTGCTATTAAGGGCCTTTTAAACTTTATGTCTCGCTATGTGCATCACTCCCTTTTAGCTAAGTAAAGCTTCACATTCTTGCCACGATATTTCTTCCTTTCTTGTCCATCTCACTTCCATGTTAGTTTCCTCTAAGGATATGTCTTACATCACAATCGATTTGAATTTCTTGGATCATGAAAAGGCTTGGTAACTCCAGAATTCATTACTATAACATCCTGACAACGGTTGGTAGGAACGTACTCCCAACCACCTCATCATTTCCTATAACTTTCCTCACACTAATATTAAAGGTCTGGTGGTATGTCCCGACATGTTATTTCTACTTTAATAATTACTCGGCATAATGCTCTGGCTGCACAATTACAATATTTGGTTTTTGATCTCATATTGGTGCAACGGTTCACAATTGTACCTCTCGTTCACCTTAGAGTAATCACCTTTGAAAGGAATGGTTTTAAAATAACAAGGTCCAATAGATAATTTCAATAAGAATTCCACATTGGATGTTCCAAGAATGTTGATGGTTCAAAATACTAGGAGTCTCAATTTTCGGAGATGTAAGGATGGACAAAAAGAATACAACAAGGTTTATTCCTTCATGTCCTGAAAATTTGGTAATGTGATATCATAGAGAATGTTGCACAAGGGCAATGATTGTTGGATACAAAAGTCATAAAGACGGTCTTTATACAATTCTTACATCTGGGGAATACGTTTCTTCTTGAAAAATAGAGGATCTAAAAAGTCCCATTGATAAAGGTCAACCGATCGAAAGAAATCCTACTAAGTGACGATAAAAATGAAGCAGTTTATCATTCAAGTAATCTATGGTTTCAAATGAATCTTCATTATATGAATGAAAGAACATAATATTCAAGTGACATAAAGTCTGATACAAAGATGGGTAGAATTCAAGTTGAGTGGACGACCTCATTAGGTCTCAATCAAGTCATTCGTCAAAACTTTCATCATCATACTTTACCACATGCAAAATGCATTGCGGAATGAATTAAATTGGGAGTTGGACCAGTGGAACAATAACTAGTCCTTTTCAAGAAACACTAGCAGCTAGCGAGACAAAATTTGCTAGTTCACCCATTTGAGAAATCACCACCAGCTAGGACAATTAGCTAGGTGTTCTTCACAACATTACAATTTTGAGTAGTTAGAACAATCAACTAGTCATTCATATTGACATAACGACTAGCCAGTTTCAATTGGATAGAACGGAATTTCAACATCGTAGCCATTGAAGAAACTTTAGGCTACTTGGACAACGAATGGAAATAAGAAGTTATTAAATTTGAAAAAAAAAAAAAAAACTATAAAATCTGAAGAGAATGTTCTAGGTATCGGAACAATCGATAACCTCTCATCAAATATTACTTATCAGTGAAACGGTCCACCCAAGGGTGCCGCCGTACACATGCTTTATCAGATCCGACAATAGAATTAAATTCGGAATACCAATATCAGAATGATATCCTTACTATGATTTCAGCGTAAGACGCACAATCTCATTTTGAATAGGAGAAAGGACTCATGAGGAATATCTGGATGTTAGATCATCCCTGTTCTCAACAAGTGGATAAATATTTATGGGCTCGACTGAAAAATGCAAGTATGAAAGAAGTAGTCAAATATCAATATTCGTTTAGGAATATTCATTGATTAATTAAGGAAACAATTGTTGAACATTCCTTGGATAATTGAAAGGGAGTGTAAATAGTCCTGAGCCGAACAAGGTCATCATAAATTTTTGAATAGAATGTTCATGGGTCAAATAAAATTACTTCGGATAAGTTCTGCTTTAGGGAGAGTATATCACTGGTTGTTATTCCACAAATTTGATGTAGAAAGCTAGAAGGATTACCTGATATAAACTAATCGAGGTAACATGGTTAGTGAAAAGTTTAAAATGAAGTAGTGCACCAGCCGGTAGTTACCAAAATGAGTTAATAATCATTCGTGCATCTCATTATCACCACTATGAGGGTAACTCCATCTCTTCGTCTTCGTAATACAAGACACCAACTAGTGCGTCTCTCAATCTTCATCTTAGAGTCAATTATCGAGTTAGGGTTTCACAAATATATCCATCATCTTCGTGCTTTATCTTGAAGACCAAGCTTCACATCATCCCGGGGACACCTGCTAAGTCCATAGGGTCCTACTTCATGCATTCCGACATGAATCACAAGTGGCCAGTTCCCCCTGGGAACAGATCAAAGAGATCTCTCAGGGATCTCAATGCAGTCCATAGGTTCAGTGGCGGTGTGTGTGCACGTGAACATACGTTACCAACAATATATAGGTTTACAAGTATACATGCGTAGTCTCTGCTAAAATTTCTATCAAAGAATTCCAGTATAGACTCACTGGTCCCTTCTTTTGGTAGACTCTGAGATCACTGTATTGCTCGTTGCAACCATATTCAACTTCACTAGAGTCGCTTTGTTAATTCTACTTGTTTGTTCTCTAAGTTGAACTACCATGCTCTAGAGTCCAAATCATGCGTGGAATTATCTAGCACGTTCGTCTTATGATAACATTCTCGTATAACACATGTAAAATTCGCCATCAAGGGTAATGGAATCCACAACGACATAGTGACCATCCTTCAAGGAAACCCGTTACTTATCGAAAATCGGATCTTATAACCAAAGTAAAAGACTTTCATTAATCCAAGTACTAAGTACTCCTAATTATGTAGGGAAGTCCAAACTTCTTGATTCTTAAAATGCCGCCTCCTAAACTGTGGAGGAATATGGGCCACAAAATTTATGCCAGCCTAGTCATCTGATCATATTTGCAATATCGCCTCTACCTCAGCTGCTCGCGAGATTTCGCTCTGCTTCCTATGTCATTACCTATGATAGGTCATGTACGACTCTCAAATCTCCATTCATCATTCTGCAGGTCTCTAGGGATTCTATCGACCCTAGTATAATACCTTCAGTAACACTCCTGTCCATTCTACTCACCGGTACCTCTTCCGGTAGTCCAATCATAAGTTTACTACGATCTCTTATGTCATTCCCCTACTTAGAATTAGCTCTCAACACTCTCGTTTCTGAGTACTGTAACTTATCTCTCTGATACCATTTCTGTGACGCCCCCAAATCCGAGGTCAGAGATTCAGGTCGTCACGTCACCATTCAACCATATTATACCTGTATTAACTTTACAACTCAACAATACATCCATCCAGACCTCAATCTTATGCACATACAAGTTAGAGCCTCAGAAACGATAACCAAAAGTAACACTAAATATTACAATTCATCTGTACAATCCAGAGTCTTACGCAATTCCACTTATACAGCTACACTTGAAGACAAGTCTTACTATTACAGTTGAAAACCTATCAGACTACTCTGTAGTATTTATCAGGGACTAAATCATCTCCGGGTAATTCTTCTACTCCTCTTCTGCTGGTGCGGAGTTAATCGGCCAAATTCTTCCCTTTCTGAAAAGTTTTTATAAAGCAAGAATGAGCTACATAATGCTCAGCAAGTTCACCATTTTGGAAAATAATAAAGTGGTTTATTTTGAAAACGTTCCCAACTGTATGGGTGTATATCTCAGATTACAAAACATAACTCGACAATATATATGTCCGAGTTTGTATAAAACATTTATACTCACTAAGGAGCTTTAAGAATAACATATGAATCCTTTACAAGGTTCTCATTTCAATATATCTCAAGTTTGAAAATATATATATATAAGCATATCATTTTCGGCAAAACACTCTACGGTTATCATACTGTACAGGGAATACGTTATTGCAAAACCTCTTTCCTTCCATTAGCTTAGGAGGTTTCTCATTCAAAAACATTTCATTCTTTGAAATAATTGCAAGAGTGCACTAACACGTGCCAATCTTTATAGAAAATCTTGCAGTTCTAGGTACTGCACAATATCAATATTTTCTCATAAAAAACCACACTATCGGCAACTTGGCACTTAGGCCCAAGAAGCAGTGTTTGAGTATTTTTCCAAAGTGGAGGATGGGACTGGAAGAAAACATGAAAACCTGACAAGGATTGACGATGATCAGTCGCCACATCCAAGTCCAATAATCCGCGGGTCTTCTCTACCGGTAGAAGGATAGAAACTACATCCGTAACTATCCTCGGGTGAAAACTACATCCGTAATCACCCTCGATGAAAACTACATCCGTAATCATCCTTCGGCAACACCTGGGCCGGAATAATAATTGATGGACCGCCTGGCTCACGGCCGCTTACACATCCCGGGAATCGTTCGTCAACGATTCCCACACCTGCCAGAGTCCCCTTTTTCTTTTCTTTTCAAAATCATTTTGATAGAAAACTTGAGTAGTTGAAGTTCGACCTCAGTCGTTCGATAATTCTTGAAAAACGTACAAGAAGCAAATGCTGACCGGGGGTTTTCGAAAAATGTTTTGGGTCCGAAAGAGTTCAAGTTTGAAAACGCTGAAGGTATCTTGGATTAGTTTTGTCTTTAAAATAATGAACGATAATTAATAAATAATATTTTTAGATTTAATATATAAACAATTAGTAAAATAATTATTTAATTAAAATAAGCTTTCAATCCAAGATAGATATTTTTGAGTATTTTTAACAACGTAAAAATAATAAATACGTAAGTATACGATACTTCCCGAATGACCTTTCGGATTTTTGTAATTTAATCATGATACAATAATATACCGCTCCCCGGTCAATAGTATATTTGGACCGCTACGACCTCTATTGCTAGAGTCGTTGTCCGAAGAAACATTTTCATTCTAAGTTCAAGGGTGTACAAACACATATGCATATATCTCAAACTTCAACATAATCTCATAAAGCATACGCATATAATACGTTCGGAACTACAACACAACAGTGAAAAATCCTTATATATAAGTTTTGAAAAGTAAACTTGCATGGGTAAAATCAAGAATATAATCTTTTTAAATTAAATACTTAGGGTTGGAAAACTTGCCTTGGTTGGGTTGGGGTGGTCGAGCGTGCGAATTCGAACGATCTATACATAAACAATAATCGTTCGTTAGTACCTTAACAATTTCTTTCTAATTACGGGGTTTTAAGGGGATACGAGATTAACTTAATGACTTCGTCTTATGACTCCCTAGCCTCACTATAGGTCCATGACATCACTCGTTTACGCTCGTCACTTACTCGACTTAATTTAGTTACCACGTTTGAACCATAACCATTACTCCTAGAATTATGCTCCACTAACGACTTTTTCCCTTGCGCGAAATTTACTCTAGCATTTTTATAAAATCCAAAAATTCATATTTTAATCCAATTCCTTTTGGGTGGTCTTCACCACTGCATTTCCTACGTTCTCAAATTTTTCCATGATCCCAAATATTTTTTAAGGTGTTTAAACAAGGTTCACAAGGGGGTCACTTTATGCAGTCCATAGTCCAGAAACAAAATTCACTCCTCCGGCCATAACTAAAAATCCACACATCACCTAGCTATGAATCTTACATATCCAGAAACTACATTCAATTATCTTTCCAACAATATAAGGTAGGACATCAGGGGACATCATTTGGGTGTTCAAAATCGTGTCACAATACAGGTCATTGCTCCTGGAAAAACTCAGCATGAACATACCACTTACATCAATCATTTTTCACAATTCCACCATACAACCAACACTTAATACACTCAAATCATGGTTCATAACACTCATGGTGATATATATACTATCCATAGTCATAAAAGTCATAATCTCAACATAAAACTCAAGATCCAAGTCATCCAACACTTATACAACCAAGATTAGCTCATACATGCATGGATCTACTACCAAACATTATAAATACTACATAACCAAGAGGGTTTGTGATTTTTATACCTTCTTGAGCTCCTAGGGACCTTGGGTAAGCTTTTCACAACACAACAACACCTTAGATGATCTCCTACAACACTTATAATCCAAGATCTAAAAGAAAAACAAACTTGGTTACTATTCATCCAAACTTTAATAATTTATAACTTGGAATTGGATGGATGAAATGAAGTGAAATTGCTAGCATACCTTGATTAGATGATGTAGATGACCTAGGATTTATGGTGGGAATTATGAGTGATGGGAAATGGGGAAGAAGAATTTTTCTTTTCCTTTTTTTAGCTTAGGCCGAGAGCAAGGTAAAGGGGGGGGGGAGAGAGTTTTTGTGTTTGATTTTGGTGTTGGGTGAATGAGTGGTATTAGATGAGGTTGATATGTATTATTGTGTGTATTAGTATGGTACAAGCCTAGGTATGGCTATAGGCATGGCTCTCATGTACTCTTGTCTCCTCCTTTTTCAAAAAGCATGCAACTAAACACTATTCATCATCCAATGGCTAACTAGTTGGCTTGGTTTCTAACTACTTGGTTGCATGGGCTTGCATGCAATACTACTCCTTGTATTATTATTCTCCCACCAATGTTTATTATCTAATCTTTAATTCGTATCGTATCTTAATTAATCTCTCGTAATAATATTTTGTCGCGTAGAGATTTCCCCTATAATTCCTTAAGTACTAATTGTGCAAATTCCTCGAATGTCCATAATTCCTTGTCATAATCCTTAATAAATCTTTTAACACTCTAATCATTCTCAAATCTCAAGTTTTATAAATCTTACTAACAATAAGACTCTTGCCTTCACAATCTCCCTTTTTATCTTACATAGTGAATACAACAACACAGTTTCTCAGACAATCAATTCTATAAATTAACATAGGTGACTCAAAAGGTCCCAAATTCACAATGTCATATGATATTATATTCTTAAAAGATTACAAAAATCAGGGTTCTTACAGTTAGAGACTTAGAAGCCCTTTGTTGACCACCCTCTTTGATTATTATGCCTTTCTCCCTCTTTGTCTCCCCCTTTGAATTTAAGTTCCTAGCCTTCTTCTCCCCCTTAGGCTTGTTGTCAGGCACAGAGGCTGTAGAAATGTCCTTTGGGATTGAAGATTCATCAGGTAGAGGGAGACCCATATGCTTCATCATTGCAGCTAACATGGATTGTTGATGCAGAAGGACATCAGCTGTGGTGGATGCTTGAGTATCCAACTGATCATTTAGCAATGCAACCTTTTCTGTGAGATGAGCATTGGTCTTGGTGAGAGTAGCTACCTCCTGCTCAAGAGAGTTGACCTTAGTGAATAGCTCATTGGCCTTGAAACCAGATAAAGATTGATCCTGCAGCCTCTTCACTTCATATTTAGACAATTCATGCACAGGAACATCAGTCACTAGCCTATCTCCATAGAGATTCTTGAACATTATCCTCAGCATGGCATTGGCATCTGTAGTCTGGTCAGATAGATTCTGAAATTGATGCCCCAGACCTGTGACAGCATCTTTTAGCACAGCCAGCCCATTGTCCACCTGAGTGCAGGTAGAGTTGCAGTGTTTGATGTCCTTGAACACACTGTCCAATTGAGGAAATTTAGCATCAAAGGCCCTCTTGACTTCTGCTACTGAAGTGGCTGTCTTATCACACACCCTGTTGACTTCAGTTTTGACTCCCTTGCCAAGATAGTGTGCAGCCTTGAGGAAACCCTTGTAGGAGTCATTTACAGCTTCATACACTTCACCAGGTGACATGGATTTTGCATTGGAGCCCAGTGAAGTGATGTATTCCTCCCTGAGATACTGAAGTGCTTCATCGAGAGTAATATCATATTTTCCTTGCAACCAGGCATCTATGTTGCTATCTCTCTCTGCATCATCAATGATCTTTGACTTCTGCACTTCCACATCATCCCTATGGCATAGCAGAATAGCCTCATAGTCTGGATTGGGCATGTCTGCAGTGAGAAGGTGCTGAGCAATCTTTGTGAACTCAGGAATATGATCCACAATTAAGCTTTGAAGTGCTTCAACCGTCAATTGTTGTGGAACAGACCCTGATCCTGAAGCACTGTCATGTTGCACAGGCTTCAGCCATGTTGACATGAAGTCAGAGCTAGAGCTAGGCAAGCTAGTCTCCTCAGTTACAGATGCAACTTCTGTAACCGGATGGATTGACTCTACTACTGGTGTCACCACAGAAGTGGGATGAATTACACCAGCAGTTGACATAGGCACAGAGTCTCTAGTAAAAACTAGGGGAACCTCTGTGTTTGTGATGGTGTCATTAGGATATGCCTCAGCATGCATTCCCTCACCATCTAAATGTGGGTTCTGAGTGGTGAACAAAGTGTCATGCACTAGGTCACTTGAAATTATTGGCTCATCAAGAGAAAAGAATTCTTGATGATCAATACCTTGCATCTCAGTTGTCTGAGTTGCAGGTTCCAAAGAAATTTCAGAGTTAGATTCTGGAAGAGAAGTGTGTTTTAGAGTAGATTTTGGCAACTCCCCCTGAGAGATAGTGGGAGTTTCAAAAGTGATGTGCTCTCCATTCAGTGTTGTGCCAGCCTTATCACTCCCATGTGCTGACTCTATACAAGAAGGTGCATTGGGGAGGATGCTTGATTCTATAGGTGCACCCTGTTGAGAGGATACACCTAGTGAGCTGTGTGCCCCTGATTTTACAACTTCAGCCATTTGTGTGACTGAAGAGGTGGTCTTAGTTTTCTTCTTCTTTGTTCTGTGTAAGGGTAACTCAGGTTCCTCACTTCCTAGACCTAATTCAACAGCTAATGCTGCTTCAGACAAGATATTTAAAGGTGCAGACATTACTTCCTTTCTCTTCTTTTTACTAACATCACCCTTTTGAGAGGATGATGCAGTTGGCTCAGTAAGAGGTAGAGTGTTTGGTTGAGAGGGTTGGTTAGCAGGCCCTGGGTTAGCATTTTGTTCTACTTGCTTGGGCTGTGCTAACTTAGATTTTGCATCAAATGTTGGCATGTTGTGGGGGTAAGTCCTAAACAAACTATCCATATGGGGAGTTATGTTCAGTCTTACATCCACATCATTCCTAGTTTCCAAGTTACCAAAAATGAGTTTGGTCATGGACTTAGGATAGCCTATTTTATTTTTATCAATCCCAGGCAATTCAATCAATGAAGCATTTTTATAATTAAGTACAGATTGAATAAAGCGAGGGAAGAAAATATCAGTACCTCTCTTGGTTGTGTTCTTACCAAGTCTCCCATATAATTCTTGAAGTATGATTTGGCCAACATCTATCTTCTTTCCATAGGCCAAAGCATATCCAATTTGCTGCACAGGTGCACTGATTTGATCAAAGCTTGATTTCCTGGCAGTGAAGACTTGGAGAAGAGTTGCAAACACATAGCTCCACTCCTTTCTCAGATTCTTTCTGTTTAGCTTTCCAAGGTTAATCTCATCTGAGTAGTTTATGAACTCAAAGAATTCCTCCAACTCTGCGTTAGTGGCCATTCTGTCAAATGACTCTTGTTGTAGTCCTAGTGCTTGGTTCATGTCTGCTGTAGTGATAGTGATTTCCTTATCTTGAACCTTGCAGTAGATGACATATGAAGTGATTGCGTTTTCCAGGGCTACAACCTCCACAATAGCAGTACTCCAGAATTGTTCCAGAATATCGAGATACAAAGTTGGGTTGGCAGAGAGTGCATCCTTGATATATGACTCAGCCATCCATTTCACAAAGCACTTGAAATTTGCATTGGGTGCTTCAACATCACTAGTGAGAGCGATGAAGTTGGTGTTGAACTTTACTGTTGCCATTTGTGTAGAAGAGAGAAAAGAAATTGAAGGTTGAAGAAGAAATTTGGCTTTTCGTAGCTAGGGTTTTAGGGGTTTAGAGAGTGTAGATGCCTGAGAAATCGAATGAAATGAATCGAATAGATGTGAGATAGTATAAGTATGAAGTACTTGAATTGTCGATTAGCAGACTGTTTTGTATCGACAAGTCAGGCATTCGAGAAGTAGAAAACAACTATTCGAGAAGTCAAGAATGGCTTAATCGATAACTCAAGCAGATAGAAACTCACAGCTGGCAGTTATCTAACTTAGAAATAATTCTAAATTAAATAAAATGTGTTTTTATGAGTGAATTAAATTTTTAGATAAAAATCCAAAATCGGTTAAAATTCAGCGAGAATTCAGCCTTTTCAAATGATTCGAGAACTCAAATATAGTGTTCGAGAACTCAATCATTCGAGAACTCAGTTACTATATTCGAGAAGTCAAGAATTCCTCTATTTGATATCTCAGAAAGACTCTATTCGAGAACTCAAGAGTACTCTAATGAGACTTATTAGAGATGTCGAATAGTGAATCATTCGAGAAGTCTGACTTATCGAACTATACCCATCACTCATAAAAATTTGATTTTCACTATCTTGTAAAAATTTACCAGACATATTCATTGAAAAATATCCTAGCAAATCAAATAGTGATTTTCTCAAAATTTCATAGAAATTTTAAGTTAATAAAAATATGATTTTTAACATATGCAACAGATTTGAAATATTTATAAATCATATTTCAGCCAACACTTACTTCAAAAATATTGAGGATTTAGATAAAGTAAGTGTTTACTGCTGCAACAATCTAGATGATGTATTCACTTAGCCAGAATCTGAAGAATTCAGCATTCCAATCTCACTTACCAACCTTATGAAGGTGGCTTCATCTAATGGCTTAGTGAATATATCAGCTAGTTGTTTATCTGTAGAGACATAATGCAACTCAATGGTTCCATTAGTTGCATGTTCTCTTATGAAATGATATCTGATGTCAATGTGCTTTGTTCTAGAATGATTGACAGGATTGGCAACTATAGAGATTGCACTTGTGTTGTCACACATGATTGGAATTCTTTCCAACACAAGTCCATAATCTCTAAGTTGATTTCTAATCCAAAGCACTTGAGCACAGCAACTTCCAGCAGCTATGTATTCAGCCTCAGCTATAGAAGTTGACACAGATTGTTGCTTCTTGCTATACCAAGAAACTAACCTTTGTCCAAGAAACTGGCAGCTTCCTGAGGTGCTTTTCCTATCCACTCTGCATCCAGCATAATCAGCATCAGAATAGCCAACCAGATTGAACCCTGTGTCCTTAGGATACCATAATCCCAAGTTAGGAGTGCCCTTCAGATATCTAAAGATCCTTTTTATTGCAATCAAATGTGATTCCTTTGGATTTGATTGAAACCTTGCACATAAGCATGTAGCAAACATGATGTCTGGCCTACTTGCAGTGAGGTAGAGTAGAGAACCAACCATGCCTCTGTAGACTGAGATATCTACTCTCTTGCCTTTAGCATCTTCATCCAATTTGGTGGCAGTGGCCATGGGTGTCTTGGCAGGTGAACAATCTTCCAAGTCAAACTTCTTCAATAAATCCCTGATGTACTTGGTTTGACTGATAAAGATACCATCCTTCCTTTGACTGACTTGCAACCCTAGGAAGAATGTCAACTCTCCCATCATACTCATCTCATATCTGTTCTACATGAGTTTAGAGAATTTCTCACACAGTTTCTCATTTGTAGAACCAAAAATAATATCATCCACATAGATTTGAATAGGATCATATCATCACCATGCTTCTTGTAAAACAGTGTCTTGTCCAGTGTGCCTCGAGTGAATTGATTTTCAAGAAGAAATTGTGATAGAGTATCATACCATGCTCTTGGAGCTTGCTTAAGTCCATACAGTGCCTTAAGCAATCTGTAGACAAATTCTGGGAAATGTGGATCCTCAAAGCCAGGTGGTTGTTGCACATAAACCTCTTCTTCCAACTCTCCATTTAGAAATGCACTCTTGACATCCATTTGATAAACTTTAAAATTTGAGTGAGCAGCAAATGCCAAGAATATTCTAATGGCTTCCAATCTAGCAACAGGGGCAAATGTCTCATCATAATCAATGCCTTCCTGTTGAGAGTATCCTTTTGCAACCAGCCATGCTTTGTTTCTTATTATTACACCATCTTCATCCATCTTATTCTTCAGAACCCATTTTGTTCCAACAGTGGTTCTATTCTTTGGTGCAGGCACAAGTTCCCATACTTTGTTCCTTTCAAATTGGTTCAGCTCCTCTTGCATGGCAATAATCCAATCTGGATCCAATAATGCATCATCAAGTTTCTTAGGCTCAACTTGTGATAGAAAACATCCATAGAGGCACTCATTTTGAGTTGCTCTCCTAGTCCTTACTCCTGCATTAGGATCTCCAATGATTTGCTCTGCAGTGTGTGATCTATCCCATTTCCTTGAGTGTTCAGCCTGATTTCTCATTCTTGATGTTGCTTCATCATCCTCATCATGATCATCCTCATTTCCTCCCCCTGTGAAGTTGCCATTACTCACAGGTGTGTCTTGGATGCTTGTTTCTCCACTATTGACTGGCACAAATTCTTCTCTTGTATCATTATTCACTTGAGATTGTTGAACTTGAGTTTCAACTCCAGTTTCAGTCTCTTCATCAGAATCATCTAGATTATCAAACTTCAATGGATCTTTGTCTTCATCATTGGCTTCTTCTAGTCCAGGTAGTTTGCTGTCATCAAATGTTACATCTGTGCTTTCCATAACTTTCTTTTGACTGATGACATAAACCTTGTATGCAATTCTTTCCATAGAATAGCCAAGAAAAATTCCTTCAAATGCTTTTGCATCAAACTTTCCAACATATTCAGAATTGTCCTTAAGTACAAAGCATTTGCTTCCAAAAGTATGAATATACTTCAGTGTAGGCTTCTTTCCAGTCATCAAGTTGTAAGGAGTCTTTCCAGTGTTTTTGTTGATGAGGGTTCGGTTCTGAATATAGCATGCAGTGCTCACAGCCTCAGCCCAAAAACATGTAGGCATTTTTGCATCAAGTAACATTGTTCTAGCAGCCTCAATTAGAGTTCTATTCTTTCTCTCAACAACCCCATTTTGTTGTGGAGTCCTTGGAGCTGAGAATTGCTGAGAAATGCCATTCTCTTTGCAGAATGCTTCAAGTGTGGCATTTCTGAACTCTATTCCATTATCACTCCTCAATGCAATCACACTTGCATCGTTTGCCTTTGCTTCCTTGTCAACTTTCTTTATATGCTCAATGATTACTTGTGGAGCCTCATCTTTTGATGCCAGAAATTCTACCCATGTATACCTTGAAAAATCATCAACCATTACCAGGGCATACTTCTTTCTTCCAAGTGACATTATGTTGACAGGTCCAAACAAATCCATATGAATAAGTTGTAGTGGCTTGGTTACAGATGTCACTGTCTTTGACTTGTGGCTTGATCTCTTCATTTTTCCTTTTTGACAAGCCTCACACACTCCTTCTTGGCAGAATTCAAGTGTGGGCATGCCTCTCACTAACTCTCTTTTGACTAGAGAATTAATGGCCTTAAAGTTCAGGTGTGATAGTTTCTTGTGCCACAGCCAACAATCTTCATTTGATGCTTTTGAGTAAAAGCAACAAATTTTGTCCTTGTTTGCAGAGTTCATATTGGCTACAAACAGGCTTCCCTTCCTTACTCCAGATAGAGCAAAATCACCAGTCTTCTTGTGGGTGATCAAACATTCATCTTTGTCAAAATTCACTTTGAATCCTCTATCAGTAAACTGACCAACACTTAACAGATTATGCTTGAGCCCCTTGACTAGTGCTACATCTTCAATGATGACATTTCCAACTTTCAGCTTGCCATATCCCAATGTGTTACCCATGCTGTCATCTCCAAAAGCAACCATTGGGCCAGCCTTTTCCTCATACTGTGATAGCAGGTCCATATCACCAGTCATATGATTTGAGCATCCACTGTCCAAAATCCACATGACCTTCTTTTCACTTTCTTTGCCCTGCAAACACAAAGGTATTACTTTTCCTTTGGTACCCAAACAAGTTTGGGTCCATGTGACTTAGAGACAGTTTTATCATAAACAACATGCTTGTTAACTTTCTTAGTGTCAGTCTTCTTGTCACTTTTGGAAGTCTTAGAACCTGAGGTTTCAGACTTAGGTGACAAAGGTGCCTTCCTAGCTTTAGGAGGACTTGAAGACTTTGACCTTGTGTAGTGTGTGTGAGAATTGTGACTGATACAACCATCAATGAACTGCCTTCTTAAATTAAAACAACTAGTCATAACATTCATATTGCATGGCATACAGTCAAATTTATCACAGAAAGGTGCATCTCTATGTCTTAGAGGCACAGAACAATCATAGAAAGGTTTAGACACACTACCAACAGGTTTCTTGCATGCATGAGTTAGATGATTGGTACTGAAACAGTTTTGACAAGTTTTCCTAGGGGCATTAGGCATATAAGCATAGTTGTTATCCTTGTTAATCCCTAACTTGCCATTTCTGTTCTGTTTCTTTTTAGTCACTTCCTTTTCTGATTCACTCTTCCCAGCTGATACAAACTTAACAAACTTCTTAGGTCTTGGCCTATCAACTACTGGTTTCTTGGTCTTTGACTTGACACTCTCACCCTTAGAGGATGCTAGCTGTTCACTAGACTGTGCCTCATCCTCATCATTCAACATTTGCTTGATGAGTAAGGCATCCTCATCAATTTCAAATGTTGATTCCTTAAAAATTGGATTTTCAGTTTTTCTCAAAATGTGAGGCACTTTCTCATGAACAGCTGTGTCCTCTTCAATGACAGCATAGCCTTTCCTTTGTTTGAGAGAGTCATAGTCAAGTCCAATAGCTGCTTTGGGTTTAGCTTCAATTTTCTCACAGTAGGATTGCACTAAACCAGATGATTTCTTGAAAGTTTTAAGTTTGAATTCATTCTCAGCTAATTCATCCCTCAGAGCCTTCTCTACTTGACTAGCACATAGAACCTTGTTTTTCAAATATTCAACTTCTTTCTTAAGGTTTTCTACTTGCATAGCAGTTAGCTCAAGTTCCTCATTCTTTTTGGTTAATACTTCATTTCTAGTAGACAGTTTAGCAATCTCCTCATTAGCAGCAGTCATACTAGTATGAATATTAAACATTTCAACAGATAATTGTTCAATCATGGATTTGTATTCAGAAACAGACATGTCTATAGTAGTGAGAGATGGTACCTGAGAATCAGATCAAGATGAGTCATCCTTGGAGTTGGCCATCAAGGCATAATTGCAGAATTCTTGTTCCTCTTCATCACTCTCAGAATCATCCCAACACTTCCCTTCAGCTATGTAGGCCTTACCATGTGTCTGCTTTTTCAGAAGAGCCTCATACTTAGCTTCTAGCTCAAGATAATCTCTATCCTTCTTTTTAGGCTTCTTGCATTCACTGGCAAAATGCCCTAGGTCATTGCATCTATAACACCTTACAGATGACCTATCCACATAACCGGTTTTGAACTTACTTCTGTTTGGTTTCACAGGTGCCTTGTTCTTGTAGGCTGAATGGTTTTGAGTTTTGGGTTTGAAGGGTTGATTTCTTTTAAATCTGATGTTTGGAAATTTTCTGGCCATGAAAGCATATGAAGTATTTTCCATCCCATCAAGTTCTTCCAGAGTGTAAAACTCCTCTTCTCCTTCCTCCTTTTCCTCAACAGGTTCACTCACCCCAGCTTCAGTTTCTTCATCATCTGCCACCTCCTCTATTCTTAGTTGGCTTGTAGATGCTTCTAGGTCCAGGATGGATTTGTTGACAATCAAGGCACATGATGTGTTTATCATCCTACCTTGGTTGGCTTGGATAGCCCTCTTCTGAAGCAACTCAAGTTCATGAGTCTTTAGGACTCCATAGAGTACATCATAGGTGACTTTGTTCAAATCTCTCTCTCTTAGAGAAATGACTCTTTGCTCCAGATGATTTGGTGAAGACAACAGAAATTTCATATTTAACTCCTTGGTGCTGTAAACCTTTCCATTCATCTGCAACTCAGTAACTAGCTTGTGAAACCTTTCAAACATCTCAGTGATGCTTTCCTTGGGCTGTGCCATGAAAGCTTCATACTGTGTGACCAGTATCTGTTTCCTGTTTTCTTTAACCTCATCAGTCCCTTCACAAAACACCTCAATGTGATCCCACATCTCTTTAGCAGACGTGCATGATGCAATGTTTGCAAACATTGACATATCCATGGAATCAATGATGAGCAACATGAGGTGGTTGTCAAGAGCAACCTTCTCCCTTTCTGACTCTGTCCACTTTGATGGATCCTTGGCCTCATAAGCTCTAGGGATTGTTATGGTTCCAACAGTCTTCTCTGGTATCTCTTGTTGTGGAACAAAAGGACCATTCTTGAGAATCTCAGGATACAAGGGATGAGAGGCTTTGATGAACAACATCATCTTTATCTTCCAGAGGTTGAAGTTTTCTTTATCAAACTTAGGGACCTTCACCGTTCCTGTAGTCTTTGGTGTATTCGAACTCATGATCGTTTCTCTGTTTTTGAATAAACAGCCCGCTCTGATACCACTTGTTGAGTATTGAACACGGTAAAAGAATACAGAGGGGGGGTGAATGGATTCTTGAACTTTTCTTGGATTGAGTCTGTGTAGCAGATAAGTGCCTGTGTGTGCAGAAATTAAGGTGCGGATAAATAAACAACACAAGACACAATATCACTTTAATCTAATGTATATTAGATAAAGGTTGCTACAATCTGTGAATACAAATGGTAGTATTCTCAGCTTCGTTTTTCTCAGAGAGATATAGCTTACAGTGAATGAAAAACTTGACTCACAAAGTTACTAAGTTATGAAGTGAGGCTGTGTCCTTATAGAACATGGATACAGCCTGCTTACTACAAATAAGGTAGCTAAACAAATTACTTTCTAGTCTGTCTATCCTTTTTGAGTAAGAGTCCAAACGGTTACAGATTTGACTTTGCAAAGCCTGTTCAGATCCACTTCTTTAGCTCCTTGTCTCTTCTATATCTCTCCAAGCTTCCTTGTAGGCTTTCCAGAGCACGTTACAGGTTGTGGTCCATAAAGTGCATTGGCTTGTTGCAGGTTTCTAACTTGTACAATTTCTTCAGTATTTTGTCTCCAAGAATGTATTCGAGAAGTGACTAAGTAAGTGATTCGAGAACTAGAATTGACTTGATCGATAACTCTGAGTTCTCGAATACTGTTATAGTGACATATCGAACCACTTCTCGAATAGCTCTTTTCCATCAGGATTCCTTGAGTTGTCGAATAGAGCATTTGACTTATCGAATCCTCGAGTTGTCGAATAGCTTTCTGAGTCTTTGAGATATCGAATGGAACTTTGACTTGTTGACTCTTTGAGAACTCGAATACCATCTTGACTTGTTGACTTCTTGAGTTCTCGAATAGAGTAGTAGACATATCGAATCCCTGAGATATCGAATTAGATATCGAACAGTGTATTCAGAGATATCGAATAGTGTCTTGAGATATCGAATCTCTGACTTCTCGAATGCTGGACTTCTCGAATAGACAAATATACTTCTTGAATTGGTACTTAGGCAAATTCTTCATTTCTTCAAATCCCAATTGTGATTATTTGGTAGTCTTTAACTCCTTGCTTGAGGCATGAACCATGGAACTTCTTTCAAGCATTATTCTAGACTCTATTTGTACAGTTACACAACTAGGATTTGATGCCTATTACAAGTACAATACAAACAGAAACTCTACAACTAGAGGTTCCCTCAGTTAAGAGGTCATGTAAGTAATGCAAAGCATTACAAACAATTAGGCTTGTTATTAGATGTATACAGGCATGCCTCTGTAACTAACAGATGGTACCTGAGAGTCTGATGGAGATGTGCCATCCTTGGAATTGGCCATCAAGGCATAGTTACAAAATTCTTGTTCCTCTCCATCACTATCAGAATCATCCCAACACTTCCCTTCAGCAATGTAGGCCTTACCTTGTGTTTGCTTTTTCAGAAGGGCCTCATACTTAGCTTCGAGCTCAAGAAACTCTCTATCCTTCTTTTTAGGCTTCTTGCATTCACTGGCAAAATGCCCTAGGTCATTGCATCTATAACATCTTATAGATGACCTATCCACATGGCTGGTTTTGAACTTGTTCTTATTTGGTTTCACAGGTGCCTTGCTCTTGTTGAATGAATGGTTTTGGATTTTGGGTTTGAAGGGTTGATTCCTTTTGAATCTGATGTTTGGAAATTTCCTGGCCATGAAGGCATATGAAGTGTTTTCCATCCCATCTAGTTCTTCAAGAGTGTAAAACTCTTCTTCCTCCTTCTCCTCAACAGGTTCACTTACTTCAGCTTCAGTTTCTTCATCATCATCTACTATCTCCTCTATCCTTAGCTGGCTTGTAGATGCTTCTAGGTCTTGAATAGACTTGTTGACAATCAAGGCACATGATGTGTTTATCATTCTGCCTTGGTTGGCCTGGATAGCCCTTTTCTGAAGCAACTCAAGCTCATGAGTTTTTAAAACTCCATAGAGCACATCATAGGTGATTTTATTCAAATCTCTTTCTCTTAGAGAAATGACCCTTTGTTCTAGATGATTTGGTGAAGATAGCAGAAACTTCATGTTTAACTCCTTGGTGCTGTAAACCTTTCCATTCATCTGCAACTCAGTGACTAGCTTGTGAAATCTTTCAAACATTTCAGTAATGCTCTCCTTGGGCTGTGCCATGAAGGCTTCATACTGTGTGACCAGTATCTGTTTCTTGTTTTCCTTGACCTCATCAGTTCCTTCACATAACACCTCAATGTGATCACACATTTCTTTAGCAGATGTGCATGATGCAATGTTTGCGAACATTGACATATCCATGGAATCAATGATTAGCAGCATGAGGTGACTGTCAAGATCGACCATCTCTTTTTCTGATTCTGTCCATTTAGATGGATCTTTGGCCTCATACGATCTTGGGATAGTTGTGGTTCCAACAGTCTTCTCTGGTATCTCTTGTTGTGGAACAAAAGGACCATTCTTGAGAATTTCAGGATACAAAGGATGAGAGGCTTTAATGAACAACATCATCTTTATCTTCCAGAGGTTGAAATTTTCTTTGTCAAACTTAGGGACTTTCACCATTCCTGTAGTCTTTGGTGTATTCGAACTCATGATCGTTTTTCTATTTTTGAATAAACAGCCCGCTCTGATACCACTTGTTGAGTATTGAATACGGTAAAAGAATACAGAGGGGGGGTGAATGGATTATTGAACTTTTCTTGGATTGAGTCTATGTAGCAGATAAGTGCCTGTGTGTGTAGAAGTGAAGGTGCGGATAAAGAAACAACACAAGACACAATATCACTTTAATCTAATGTATTATTAGATAAAGGTTGCTACAATCAGTGAATACAAATGGTAGTATTCTCAGCTTCGTTTTTCTCAGAGAGATATAGCTTACAATGAAATGAAAAACTTGACTCCCAAAGTTAATGACTAAGGAAGTGAGGCTGTATCCTTATAGAACATGGATACAACCTACTTACTACAAACAAGATAGCTAAACAAATTACTTTCTAGTCTGTCTATCCTTTTTGAGTAAGTGTCCAAACGGTTATAGATTTGACTTTGCAAAGCCTGTTCAGATCCACTTCTTTAGCCCCTTGTCTTTTCTATATCTCTCCAAGCTTCCTTGTAGGCTTTCCAGAGCACGTTACAGATTGTGGTCCATAAAGTGCATTGGCTTGTTGCAGGTTTCTGACTTGTACAAATTCTTCAGTATTTTGTCTCCCAGAATGTATTCGAGAAGTGACTAAGTAAGTGATTCGAGAACTAGAATTGACTTGATCGATAACTCTGAGTTCTCGAATACTGTTATATTGACATATCGAATCACTTCTCGAATAGCTCTTTTCTTCAGGATCTCTTGAGATGTCGAATAGAGCATTTGACTTGTCGAATAGCTTTCTGAATCCTTGAGATATCGAATGGTACTTTGACTTGTTGACTCCTTGAGAACTCGAATACTACTTTGACTTGTTGACTCCTCGAGTTCTCGAATAGAGTAATAGACATATATAATCCCTGAGATATCGAATGAGATATCGAATGAGATATCGAACAGTGTATCCAGAGATATCGAATAGTGTCTTGAGATATCGAATCCCTGACTTCTCGAATGCTAGACTTCTCGAATAGACAAATATACTTCTCGAATTGGTACTTAGGCAAATTCTTCATTTCTTCAAATCCCAACTGTGATTATTTGACAGTCTTTATCTCCTTGCTTGAGGCATGAACCTTGGAACTTCTTTCAAGCGTTATTCTAGACTATATAAGTACAGTTACACAACTAGGATTTGGTGCCTACTTCATGTACAGAACAAATAGAAACTCTACAACTAGAGGTTCCCTCAGTTAAGAGGTCATGTAAGTAATGCAAAGCATTACAAACAATTAGGATTGTTATTAGATGTATACAGGCATGCCTCTGTTACTAACAAAGACACTCTTAGCCGGACTAGAACTTGAGTTCTACTCAACTTAGATCACCTATTTTGTTGAATCTGGAGAAAAGGAGTTCCCCACGAATTGGAAACTTAATATATTGCCGCATAACCAGAGTTCTAGTCTAAATAGAATTACATTAAACTTGATGCCTATATAAAGGTTACGTAGGTAGTTTGTACTTGTACGGGTACAAGCACACTAGATATATATATATATAATACATATTATCTAGAGAGTTTGGGAACTAGGTAAGAAATACTCTACGCTTATTCAGTAGAAACCCTACAAATTCAATCCAAACACCTCACAAAAACCTCCATTCTTCATAGATTAGTTGATTGCAGTGCAAATCTCTTAAAAATTATTACTAAATCCACTTATTAACAATAATTTTTAAAATAGAGGAAAGAAAAGAGAGCTATCAAGGTTTTTAGGAGCAATTAAGAATTTTTGAAACTTTAGTTTTTGTTATATTCTTTATTTTGGTACTCACTTCGTGCCAACCATTTCACATTTTTATAGAGGATTATTTATTTTTTTTTATAAAAAGTTTTAGAACAGTTTTTTAATTTGTTATTCTAGCAGTTTTTAGACATTCAGTACGAATTCACTAGTTAAAAGGGAGTTTGATTGACTTTGGGACTTGGGTTAGTTTACTCTCTAGTCTCTCTCTCTCTCTCTCTCTCTCTCTCTCGTCTCTCTCCCCCCCTCTCCGCTTAATCATAACCCAATATACACACACACTTTACATCTAAGCCCTTTAATTCATCCAGTATATACTTGCAATAAGTAATCTACTTTTCCTCCCAACATCTCTCCACTTGACTACTGTAAGTTTTATGTACTATCTCTTATCCCCCCCCTCTAACACTTCTCTCTACGAATCTGGGTTGATTGATTATAATTATTACATTTTTCCTGTTCTTGCATTTACTCTTCATTTTTTATTGTTTGTGATATTTTACAAGTTGGGTCTTGAACCTTTCGGAACCATAAATTTTGTGGGTTTTGTGAATCAAGAACTGGGTTGTGTGTAATTTTGGGTTTTTGTTGGTTAATTTTTGTGGGTATTGTGATTAATTATTGTGTTTGTGCTAAGTTATTAATTTTGGGTTAGTTTATTGTGGGGTAGTGATTTTAGTAATTTTTTGTGGGTTTTAGGTTGGTTTATGGTTGGTGATTCTTTTGAAGCATTTTGAATCAAGAAGGGTGTTTTGTGCTATATTTTTGATTTGGGATTTGGTAGAAGGATGGATTCAGTTGAGAAATTGATAGCTGCTAAGAATTCGTTGAAATTTAGCTTAGAAAAAACTAAGAATTTAGGTGATTCTATTGAGAAATCTGGGCCTAGGTTAGATGAGATCAATCAGAGGTTGCCTTATTTGGAAGCTGCAGTTCGTCCAATCCGTGCACAGGAGGAAGCACTTGATGCCGTTGGCGGTCATATAAATCAGGCTGTTGTTCCTGCTGCTGCAGTTCTTAGGGTTTTTGATGCAATTCATGGGCTCGAAAAATCGTTATCTGATCCTCAGTCGGATCTTCCTGGGTATCTTTCGGTGCTTAAGAGGCTGGAAGAGGCTTTGAAGTTTTTAGGGGATAATTGTGAGATGGCGATTCAATGGTTGGATGATATTGTTGAGTACTTGGAGGATTATAAGATTGCTGATGGGAGGTATATCTCAAATTTGAAGAAGGCGTTGAAGTATCTTAGGGAATTGCAGAAGAATGAGGAAAAGGGTCGTCTTGATGGTGGCCTTCTTGAGGCTGCGTTGAACAGATTGGAAAAAGAATTCCGGAGGTTACTAATGGAGCACAGTGTTCCTTTGCCAATGTCGTCGCAATCGTCTCTTGAAGAACAGGCTTGCATAGCTCCTTCGCAATTACCTGTACCTGTTATTACCAAGCTGCAGGCAATTCTCGAGAGACTAATCGCTAATGACAGGCTGGAAAAGTGCATCTCTATCTATGTTGAAGTTCGTAGCTCAAATGTTAGAGCTAGTCTGCAGGCACTCAAATTGGATTACCTTGAGATAACCATTTCTGAGTTTAATAATGTTCAGAGTATAGAGGGTTACATCGCTAATTGGAGTAGGCATTTGGAGTTTGCAGTGAAGCATCTATTTGAAGCTGAGTACAAACTTTGTAATGATGTCTTTGAAAGAATGGGATTAGATGTGTGGAGAGATTGTTTTGCTAAGATAGCTGCCCAAGCAGGTATGCTTGCTTTTCTTCAATTTGGAAAAACTGTTACAGAGAGTAAGAAGGATCCTATAAAGCTACTGAAGCTGTTGGACATTTTTGCATCTCTAAACAAGCTGAGATTGGATTTTAACCGCCTTTTTGGTGGTGCAGCCTGTGCTGAAATTCAAAATCTTACCAGGGACTTGATCAAGAGGGTGATTGAAGGATCTTGTGAAATCTTTTGGGAACTCTCGGTTCAAGTGGAACTTCAAAGGGACAGTCCACCCCCAACAGATGGTAGTGTTCCAAGACTAGTGAGTTTCATCACTGATTACTGTAATAGGCTTCTTGGGGATGATTATAAGCCAATCCTGACCCAAGCCCTTGCGATTGAACGGAGTTGGAAGCACGAAAAGTTTCAAGAAAGACTCCTTATCGATGAACTTCTCAAATTGATTAAATCCATCGAGTTGAATTTGGAGACATGGTCAAAGGCATATACTGATCCATCCCAATCACATCTATTCCTGATGAACAATCATTGGCACCTCTTCAAGTACTTAAAAGGCACAAAACTTGGGGGCTTACTGGGGGATTTTTGGTTGAGGGAACATGAACAATACAAGGAGTACTTTTCTGCTATCTACTTTAAAGATAGCTGGCAAAAGCTTCCAGCACTATTAAGCAGGGAAGGTTTGATTCTTTTTTCTGGAGGGCGAGCCACTGCCCGAGATCTTGTTAAGAAAAGACTGAAAGCGTTCAATGAAGCATTTGATGACATGTACAAGAAACACTCAAACTGGGTAATTTCAGAGAAAGATCTGCGGGAGAAGACATGCCAGATTATTGTGCAGGCAATTGTGCCTGTTTACCGAAGTTACATGCAGAACTATGGCCCGCTAGTTGAACAAGATGCAAGTGCCAGCAAGTATGCAAAGTACACAGCTCAGTCATTGGAGCAAACACTTATGTCCCTTTTTCAACCAAAACCTGTAAGATATGGCAGTTTCAAAGCTGGGCGGTCTAGTGGGAAATTCAATAATGTGGTTACAGACCAGTATCAGGCTGCAGTAACGAGTGCTTGACTGCTTCTTGTATATTAGATTGTTACAGCCAATATCATATATATCATTGCTTTTATAGTGAAATGTCACTGCGAACTCGCTAATTGAAGGTTTCACATGATAGTGATGACTTTGCTCGCTGCATTAGCTTTGCAACTCCTCCTCACTATCATTATCTTGCAGAAAGGTTGGCGTGACAATGGAAATGTACCTTAGAAAAGGTACATTTGTGGAATATATATTATTGGTTAATAGTTTCACTTGAATTTATAATCATCAATTTTATTTTCATCCTCAGTTATTGGTCCAGTCTCTTTAGTAAGTAGTCCTAGGAGGTAGAAATCCTTGTAATGCTCTATTTTAAGTTATATTATGTATAGTGCTCCTAGAGCTCTATAATTCGTTTAAACTGGTTGCTCTTCTTAAGAAAAAGTAGTTTGGATAATAAGAATGTTATTTGGGATGACTTGTTGGCAGTTACATTTATTTTGATTTATATCCTTATCACAGCGATGAGTGGAACATGTTTGAGAATTAAAAAAAAGGTTATACTTTTCTATTTCATTGCACTTGAATTGGTTCTTTTGCATTTCTTTGTTTTACTTCCTTGCTTTGGCTCTTAATTGTTTGTTGCTTTATCATGGTTAACCGTCCAACTACAGTTGTATGCCGTTGGGATCCTTATCTGATGTCAAGAGGTAACTGATTGTTTGTTGCTGGATTCCATGGGCTAGAAATTTAGGCTGGAACGTTGGTAATCGTACTGTCCAATTACATGCCTACTTATAAATTGGCAATACTCTTATCTTGTTAATAGTTTGAGTTTCATCTACTTGCTTTAGTGTCTCGTACTTGAAGTCTGCTATTTGAAGCTGGAAATATACTTCATCTTTTTAGTAGCTTTAAGTTTTTATTAGTTGCCTTCCAACCTCTCATACTTGGAAGTCTGGTCTGTAGCAAATAGATTGTGCACTGTGCACCTAGTTGAACCGCCAACGCCTATTATTCAAAGGTCTACCAAGCTTGACGTTAACAATCACTGCTCAACTGCCTGTATTTTTGTGTTTAAAATGTACATAAACGGTTCTTACAATACTATAATATTCACTTGTCAACTAAACTACACACGAGCAGCATTTAAACCCTGTTTTTTGTATGGATTGATGTACAACTCTTTTTTCCAAAGAAAAGGTTTAATAAATTTAAACCCGTATAGTAAGGATAAGCAAACATTTCAATGTCAATTGTCGCACAGATACAACTTTATCACTATGCAAGAAAAAAAAAACATGAAATGAAGGCATATACCACTTTTTTTTCTAACAAAATGTCATGACTTGTGGATGATTTAACAATTACATATTTTGCTTCAAAATAATGAACCGGAAAATTGCAGCAAAAAATTGAAAGAAAGCTATTTAGTAGTAGTATTTAGTAAAATTTCAACAAAAATGAAATCACTTGTTAGCAAAGAAAAAAAAATTAGAGATAACAAAGCCTATCAGTCGGTATTTATAAAGTGTGAAGGAACCGATTACCTAATCGATATCAGCTTTGATATGGAAGCGATATAATTATTTCAGTTTCTACCAAAAAGGGTTATGAAAGAAACCGAAATACAATACAAGTAGTACACAGAAATGCAATCTGATTAGAGCATTAGATATTTAGATCACAACTCCACAGGTACTTATTTTAAAATTAAGTTTAAGATAAATTTACACATCACTTAGTGTTCATGATAGTTATCAAAGACTGAGTTAAAAAACAAAGAATTATTAATTGTTGACATATTTATCGTCCTTGACAGTATTGCTCATACATAGCACAAGTGGACCTATCCCGAACATATGTAGTTCAATACTTTATTAGTAATTTCTATTACGTACTTCATCTTATGCTAATTGCTGTTTATCTGGTAAAAATTTGATATTTAAATAACTTTTTTATATAAGTATTTAATGTATATTTTAGATTCCATAAATTACAAAAAAACGATTTATACAGAAAAAAAATTAGAAATCCTAACTATTGACCGGCTACAACTACAATCTTATTAAATTTGTTAAATATTTGTGTCAGCCTATGCTCTATAATCTCTGTCCTCCGATGTAAATTTTATCCAATTGTTAGAAGTTCACTCCTTAAGATGGAAGCTTCATATCAATATCAAACCCTTAGTTAAGTCTACGTGATTTTCTAAATATAAAACTTATACATAATATGTAAAAATTTAGTCACTCCAATTGGACAAAACAAAACCCTTGTCTATAATTATAGATAATCTCTTGATGTTGTCTATATTTGTCGAACCTCTAGAAACCTGTAATGAATTGCCACATCACTTATTTTTATATTAAAATAATATATTCCATTAACGACAACTTGAAATATTAATAACATACCATTTTTAAAATAGAGCCAATCATTATAGCCAGTACCCTCGGAGCACAATGTCTTACAAGTTCGACAAATTTTACATAATCAACATTTTTTGTAATTTAGCCAATCATTTTTAGCCAACGCCGTTGGAGATGCTCTTAATATAGAAGGAAACACCAACAAGAATATGTTTACATATTTCAAAATTTATTTTCACCAAATTCCTTCTTAACAATTACCCATAACAAGATATTGCCCTTCCATCAACAAAAAGTAAGAATATGTTTGATGGAGCTTACCCACATTCATGAAAGACGTCGCCTTTTCTTAAAATATCGTTCACTAATAAAGTAAGAAGGAGACGGTTACTACATTTTGTAAGAAAGAAACGTATGATCCAGACTTAATATGGAATAGACCTTATCCTCAACATATATATTATTCAGGTAGAACGTAGAAGACTTGGGTTGTTAGTCTGAAAAGTCTCTCACTTTCAAGATAGGCTCACCCTCCTAAAGGACTTTGCCTCATTTGGACATTGGATTGGGGGAATCTCTTCAAAGCAGCTGTCAGTAGAACATTGGAGACCATGAGCTCTGCTCAAATCATCTACTATCGCAGTTATGGAAGAGGACTAGGTCCCATCCAGATTAGCAGGCATCGCCCTATTAAGGGGCCAAAAGGAATCGCCTCTTAGTGATTAGCTTTTTTTTTAATAATCCGGTATTTGGACTAGCTTTCGCGACTAATTCGAAGGGCTGCTAACACACTTGTACCCACCGAGATTGGCAGTCCACTTACTTCCATGTCTTCCAGTGGGCTCGAACCTATAACATTTGGATGGTAAGCCCCTAAGTCACGATCCAAACCAACTAGGACACTGACTAGCTATCTTTATTCCGTGATTCAAGGTGAGTGTTGACTCCGATAATATCGGGTCACTGACTCGGCCGTCACACTTCGAGAAAGTAGTTGGACTCTAAAGGCCCAAGACCATTCCACTAGAGGTGGTGACCCTGATCCTTTGGGCTCTCTACATAAGGAAATCTGGCCCACTTGGCTTACTTGCTCCCCAAGACTTACGTTTGGTTTGATCCTATAAATAGGGTACGTTGGCACATTGTATGGCACGATGCGATCTTTGCAAAAAAGTGAGTATTCCCCATTCGATCTTAAGAGCAACCAAATCTTCCATTTAATCTCAGTCATCCCCAAATCATAAACCTAAATCCAAACCCTAACCCTAACATCCTATGATGTTCACCATTGTCAACCACCATCATAATTCCAGCAACCATTCCCGAATTTGTTTTCACCAAATTTCTCCATTAAAACCTATTAAGAACTATAATACGGGAGACGTTGACATGAATATTTTAACTTGTTACGAAAGAATCAGAGACAAATTATAAATGTACTAAATTATGTTTCCCATAAATATGGGAAACATATGCATGTTGAGGGGTTACACAATATTCAACACTATACAAACTCTCAACAGTAGTCTTGATATCCCTAAATCTTATTTTCACCTTTAAACTTTAAGCTTTACACGCACATCATTTATAAATCCTTAACGTCTAGTCATTTAGTTCTTGACAAAAAATGACATCAACATTTAGCGCGTCGGAGAGGAAGCATGTAGAGAAATTCATAAAAAATTTCAAGTAAGCATTTGTTAGGCATAGAGGCATACGTGTATATATTTACAACAAGTCGATTATACTATAATGTTGTGCATGAAGTACATGACCCCTTAACTGAAAAAACCTTTGTCCTTATAATACCTTAGAGTTGTACTTAGAATTAGAGTTTAGAGTCTAAAGTATGCTATTATTCAATGTAATTAAGCATGTAATATTGTTTGGAAAAAAAATCAACTTGATCATGCCTCCTGAGTGAAAGAATGTTGTCAAATAATGAAGTGTATTGTGGAGATAAAAACTATTCTAAGTCAAAATTTGAGAAATTCATAATTTATTTTTGAAAAATGTCTCATTTTGAGAAGTCTAGAAAGCTAATTCGAGGTGTCAAGCAAGAACTAATTCGAGATGTCTCAATTAAAAAGGTCAAATTAGCTCATTCGAGAAGTGTCCATTCGAGAAGTTAGCAAAAGCTAATTCAATTTGTAATTCGAGAAGTCAACAAAGGCCAATTTGATATGTCTGCAGTTTGATATGTCTATCCACATCTTAGAATTCTTGAATTGGGGATTTAGCCAAATTTCAAAGCGACACAAGACATAATTCGATAAGGACAAATGTCAACAAACCTGAGCACATAGAGTGGTCCAAATATTGTAGTGTGTACATGGGAAGTCTAAAATGAAGCTTAGGGAGCAATTTAAGGAAGAAAGCAACCAAAGAAGTGGATCTGTTTAGTGCAAAGAAGAAGAACGTTTTACTTATTGTCATCTTACACAATTTTAGTATAGACAAATTTTGTAAACTAATTATTCTGACACTAAGAACAATTAAATTTGAAAAAGCTAAGTTGTGCACAGTTTATATAAGTGTACAAGTCCATTCCTTAGTTGTTAATTTTTTCTTAGAAAATATTAAGAATTCTTTCTGAGAAAGAAGTTGAGATTTCAACCTTGTGAAATCACATATTGTAGCATATCTTTAATCTAACAAAATTTTAGATTTGAAGTGATATCTTATGTTATTTTCATTCCACAACATTTACATTCAAACAGGATCATCAAGCTACACAACATAACAGATTTCATCATCAAAAAATCAAGAAAAGTAATAATACATTCACCCCTATGTATTATCTTATAGTGTTTCACTTATATTTAATGGCATTCAACCATGTCTCAAAATTCAAGATTCTAAACCTGGTCCGATTTCGTATCCGTAATAGTTTGTTCCAACAACTTCCGACTGGTCTTCAATGATTCGTGAATATCTGAGCTTCCGAGCACAATGAAGCATAATTCTTGTAATGCCTTCTTATCATCTCCAATTGCTAGATCATCATTTTTTAAAAAAAAAATTGAAATAGGGTTTTTCTTAGGTCGTTTCAAAGGAGGAATCGTCATTCTTCTTCAATGTATATAATTAAAACTGTCTTGTAGAGATTACTATAATTGTGTATGGTTTTATGTTCAAGAATCAACTTTGCAATACCTCTTCTTCTTCTTCTTCTTCTTCTTCTTCTTCTTTTTCTTCTTCTTCTTTTTTTTTTTTGATAAAATATCATACCGATGCATATTGCAAATTCTGAAAAATATATACACTTTATTGAAGAACTCTAGCTTCTTCTCGATGTCCAAAAGACAGGAGTGAGAAGCAATCAAAGGTAGATTCAATGATGGTTCTGAGAATAGACCATAAAACTCTTCCCACTCTTTGGGAAGAGGCTTTTTATCACAAACTTCAAGAATCTCAGTGAAAATTAAATGTTACAACCCTCCATGTCCGCCTCCATGCTTTCTCCATCTGTTCTTGTATTGAAAAAGATAACTCGGACAGTTGGTGTCTTGTTCAGGTTCGCCTTGATTATTTCTTCCAACTCACTCTCCGTTAACTCCCTTCCAGATCTATCGGGTTGTTATTGGATGCAGATGGATGAAGACCCTCAGCTGAAGTTCAAACCGGAGAAATTAATTGTACCATGCCAATGATGTGAAAGATTTTTTTTTGGTTTTTTAGGAACACATTTATGTGAAATTACCTTCTGGGGAATCATCGTTGCTTTCTTCCTTGTCCGTTAAGCTGAGCGATAAAGCTTGAATATTAGGCCCTGAGATAAACGTTTCACCCATGTCTATCGTCTTTGTAGTTTTTGGAGGCATTTCGAATCTACCAAAAAGGAAATAACAATGTGAACAATTCATTACACATATAATTGAATATCAATCATATTCATCCAAATAATCATTGCAAACAACAAAAATTGGATCCAAAGATATACATATATAAATGAATATCAATCCAATTCATACAAATAATCATTGCAAACAAAAATAAGATCCGAATATATACATATGTGTAAATGAAAAACAATCGAATTCATACAAATAATCATTGTAAGCAACAAAGTTCAGATCCAAATATATACATATACATTATCGAATTCATACAAATATTCATTGCAAACAACAAAAATAAGATCATATATATATTTATAAATGAAAATCAATCGAATTCAAATAAATAAACATTGAAAGCAAAAAAAATCGAATCCAAAAATATACATATATAATTGAATATCAAACGAGTTCATAAAAATAATCATTGCACACAACAAAAATAAGATCTGATATATTCATATATGTAAATGAAAATCAATTGAATTCATGCAAACAATCATTACAAGCAACAAAAATCGGATCTGAATGCATACCACATATGTAATTGATATCAATCGAATTCATCCAACTAATCCAACAAAAATCGAATCTGAATACATACATACAAAAAAACTTGAAGGAAGAGTAAGAAAACCATATCATGAGAAGTGAAAAAGTATAGATCGATGAGATAGATATAAGAGGGATAGATGAGAGTGATAGTGAAGCAGAGGGTTTAGCAATAGTGTATAGAAAAAGTGATAGGAAAACAGCGCGCCAATACTATCACCACCACTACAATTTTTTAAGCATTTGTTTCAAATGTTTTGGTCCAAACATATTATTTTATTATTTTTCTTTTTTTAATTAAGCATGTATTTAATTCCGAAAACACAAACATGTTTTTTTGATTAAATTTTATCAATCGAATTATAAAATTTTATAATATTGGGTCCAAACATATGTATTTATAATTTGATGAGAAATTTAAAAATTAAAAATATTAATAATATTTTTTTACTATGGATGAATATAAAATATTACAATATAATGATATTATGTGATATTTTTTATTATATTAAAGTAAGTATTCAACAATTTTTTATCATCTTTCAATATTATCAATAATTGAAATTCAAAAAATTCAATGAATTTTTATTATGTTTGTATATTATGAAAAACTAAGCGTTAAATTTAAAGAAAACTTAAAATATTATGAATGAAATTTAAAATTTTTAAAAAAAGTAATTAACACGCATTTTAAGTACAATACATGTTAGTTAAAGTAATATTTTGTAAATTATTATTGAATTAATAGATTTCATTTTTTATACAATGTTGACAAATATTTACATATTTTATTCTAATGATTATGACACGCTTTCTCTTTATGTACATTTCGTCGTAATGAGTCACATGATATTATTATTTCTTGTGTATTACAATAAGACATTCAAAATTGAATGGAATTTGATTAAATCGAATTTTACAAAAAATCAGATATTCCACTATCTATACTTTAATAGAAATTAACAATATTATTTGATATTAATTCAAAGATTTTTTAAGTAACTTTCATTATTATCTACCTTGATTGTCTACCTAAATTTTCTATAAAATATAAAAGATGATTATTTAGCAAATATTTGTATACCTTTTAACTTAATTTAATTATTTTCCAAATATAAAAGTTAACTTGACTATCATTTCCGACATTTGTTTGTGTAGTCTCGTTTCTCATTTTATTTGGTTATTCATCTAAATTCTAAAAAAAAAATCAAATGAGTCATTCTAATTTTTTTTTCAAATCTCACATAAATCTTACATCGACGTTGTATGAAAAATTATCGTCTATTAATCTATTTTAAAATTATTAAATTAATTAATTTTAACTTTACACCATCTTATCATTATATTATTTTATCATAATTAAATAGTTTTTTTGTCTAATTATTACTTTTCTATGTATTTAAAAATAAAAATCAATTTCTAACGGAAAAAAAGATAAAATCTATTGTTTAATCTTTAAACTGTTTGTTTTGAAGAAAAATATTTGTTGATAATATGTTAACAATTTTTTCCCATAATTTTCTTAATAATATGTGTATGTATATGAGCTAACAATACATATATTTTAGTTATTTAAATATTAAATAAATGCTTAATGAGTATTACTATTGTTTGGTGAAAAAATAACAAATAAAAAATTAAAACAAAATTAGAGGCATTCAAAATTCACTTTTAAATTCAAAATCAATCAATCATATTAAAGTTTTTATCGTTCATCATACTTATTCTAATTTATTTAGCCACATTTAAATTAAATTAAAATATGATAATCTCTTAATTTAATATGTGTTACATGGTTTTTATAAATATAGTAATAAACCACAACTCATATTTTCTATAAAGTATATACAAGTAAATTACATGTGTATATATCCCTTTTAATTATGAACCTTTTTTAAATATTTGTCATTACAATACTTGAGTCTACCACATATCAATTAACTAATATGAAAATTGTGAATTATTTTAAGACGAAACAGAATTCAATACTCAATTTTAGACCAATCTGTTGAGTATTGAACACACGAAAAGAATACAGGGGGGTGAATGGATTCTTAAACTTTTCTCGTTCTTGAATCTGTAGCAAGATATGTGTTATCTGTGTGCAGCGATATTAGTTCGGATTATGAACAACACAAGACACGATATCACTTTAATCTAATATTTTATTAGATAAAGATTTGCTACAACCTGTGAATACAAATGGTAGTATTCTCAGCTTCTTTTTTCTCAGAGAGATGTGTTCTTCAATGTATGTGAAAAACTTCTCACACTTACTAAAAGAAATGAGATCGTATTCTTATAGAACATGAATACAACCTACTTACTACAAATAAGGTTACATGATAAATTACTTTCTTGTATGTCTATCCTTTTTTGAGTAAGTGTCCAAACGACTACAGATTTGACTTTGTGAAACTCTGTTCAGATCCACTTCTTTAGCTCTTTGTCTCTTCTACATCTCTCCAAGCTTCTTTGTAGGCTTTCCAGAGCACGTTACAAATTGTGGTCCATAAATTGCTTTGGCTTGCTATAGGTTTCTGACTTGTACAATTTCTCTAGTAGTTTGTCTCCAAGAATGTATTCGAGAAGTGGCTAAGTGATTGATTCGAGAACTAGGATTAGATAACTCTGAGTTCTCGAATACTGTATAATTGACATATTGAATCACTTCTCGAATAGCTCTATTCTCCAGGGATCCTTGAGTTGTCGAATAGAACACTTGACTTGTCGAATCCCTGAGATGTCGAATAGTTTTCTGAGTCCTTGAGATATCGAATGGACCTTGACTTGTTGACTCCTAGAGAACTCTAATGATGCTTTGACTTGTTGACTTTGTGAGTTCTCGAATAGAGTAGTAGACATATCGAATCTCTGAAATATCGAGTGAGATATCGAACAGTGTATTCAAAGATATCGAATAGTGTCTTTTGAGATATCGAATCCCTGACTTCTCGAAGGCTAGACTTCTCGAATATAACAAACATACTTCTCGAATTGGTACTTAGGCAAATTCTTCATTTCTTTAAATCCCAACTGTGATTATTTGATAGTCTTGTTCTTCAAGCTTGAGGCATGAACCTTGGAACTTCTTTCAAGCATTATTCTCTGAATTTTAAGTACAATTACACAGATAGGAATTGGTGCCTATTACAAGCACTAAACAAGTAGAAACTCTACAACTAGAGGTTCCCTCAGTTAAGAGGTAATGTAAGTAATGCAGAGCATTACAAACAATTAGGCTTGTTATTTAGATGTATACAGGCATGCCTCTGTGACTAACAATCTCCCCCAAATTGTGAGTAAGACCCTTAGTCACAATTTCATGTCTGATAACAAGCCTAACATACATAAAGATAAAACTTGAAAAGTACATGTATGAAATTTGATTGAGAACATGAATAGAACTACAAGGTGAGTAGTCTTACACAATATGGTGAAATACTAGTCATTCTCATTTGATTCCATCTCCATTGCTTTGGCTTGTAGATCATCATATGCCTTCTGTTTTCTTTCTTTCTCCTTTCTTGCTTTCTCATCCATAACCTTTATGATCTCTGCCATAGCATCCAGTTCTTCAAGCAGAATTGAGTTCTTGAAATCTTCAAGTACTGGTTTCAGAATGATGGCAGGGTAGTGACTGAGTAGGTTCATTTTATATTGACATTATCTCCATTTCTTCTCCTATACTTTACCACATAGGGATTGAATTGAACTTTACACAATCCTTTTGCCCTTAGCTTTTCTGCTTCAACTTCCAGTCTATCAATCTCCTACTCCCTTTTTAGCCATTTCTCAAAGCACCCCTTCCTTATCTTCTCAGCATAGTCTCTCTTCATCTTCACAAAATCAATCAACTCCAGCTTCCATACTCTCTCCACTTTGTCTTCAGAATCCAACAATGCAATGATTCTTTCTATTTCATATAGTTTGCCCCAATTTTGACACTGTCCTTGTTTGAATTTCTTCTCCCTTCCATCAGTATATTTGATCTCAAGACAGTCATTCACAATGGCAGCATAGTAGATTCTTTGAGCTCTTAGAAATTGCAGTTGGTCTTCATCAAAATCTTCATCCAGTGGTTGGAGTTTCAATTCTGGAATGATTGTTAGGGCCCTTGACTTAGATGGCTTCACTCTTCTTGCAACATGCTTGAATTTAATCTTTTTCACTTGATTGCTTGGCAGAAACTTGTGACCCTTGCTTGTAGAGCATTGTAGTACTCCATTAGCAGTTTGCTTTTGGAAACATACACATGGTTTCTTGATTTGAATCTTCTTCTCTTCTTGAGGTGGAAAAACAGTTGCAGAAGCCATGAGTATAGATATTGGTAGGTCATTACTAACAGCATTCACCCTAGACTTAGAGTCTTGTGTTGTGGTGAGTTTATTGCTAGCAATGCCTAGGGCTTGCTGTTTTCCATTCTTCCTCTCATAGACTTTGCCTTGGTCATCATCTCCTTTCTTATCCTTGCTATCCTTCTTCTTCTTCTTGTTTTCTTCATCATTATCATTCCTGTGATGTCTTCTCCTCCCATCACTCTTATCCTCATCTTTAGCATTCTTATTTCTCCTAGATTTGGCTATTTCTGGAACAGAGCCAGTTGAAATGAATGTTCTGAGAATGTGTAGTATTTCTATTTCCTCAGCAGTTCATATCCCATTCTTCTTTTGCAGTTGCTCAATAATTTCAATGATGAGTCTGTGGTTCTGAGGAGTAAGATCACTGGGAATGACCAGCTGCTTGACATCTTGAATTTTAGTACCAGACTGATAAAGAATGGTTCTTGGATTGGTGCACACTTCAGGTTGCCTGGCCTGTTGTTCATTCCTTAAGTCATTGTATAGACTCTTGTTGTTCTCATTGACATCTCTCTTCTCAAGTAGCTTGATTAGAGCATCCACCTCTGTGAACTTTAAGGCTTGTAGTGTTTTGTAGGTTAGATGCTAAATCTTGGACTTTGAAATCATCAGTATCTCCTTGAACCATGAGCTGTTGACTTTCTTGGGTATTACAGTGAAGTATTCAATCTGATCCTTCAAACTCCTTAGATAGAATAGAGTGTCACCAGCTTGTTCCTTTAGGGCTTTCAGAAACTCCAAGAATGCTTCATCATGATTGACAGTTGGCAATTTCTTGTAGCTTGGCCTCAGTAATCAACTTCACTTCTAAAGGCTTGGCACTTTCAGTGTTGGAGGATGGAGGTTTATCATATGGCATACTCCCTGCAACCACTGTGGTGGTGATGGATTGCTTCTGGCCACTTGGAGTGGTGATATGCACAGTTGGTAGAGTAACAACTGGCGGAGAGGATGGAGGTTCATCAACCTTGGCTTTCCCTTTGCCTTGCACATGAGTTATAGATTTAGAAGTCCTTTGATGACCACCCTCATTTATTTTAATGCCTTTCTCCTTAGGTTTCCCCCCCTTAGGATTTGAGTTCCTTAAGGTCCTCTTCTCCCCCTTAGGCTTGTTGTTAGGCACAGAGGCTGTAGTAGGGGCCTTTGGGTTGAGTGAGGTGGGAGTGACAGATTCATTAGGCAGAGAGAGTCCCATGTGCTTCATCATAGCAAACAACATTAGTTGTTGATTAAGAAGAACCTCAGCATTAGCAGTAGCTTGAGTGTCCAACTTTTCATTGAGAAGAGCAACAATGTCTGTAAGATGAACATTTGATTGTCTGAGAGAGCTCACTTCCTTTTCAAGAGTATCCACCTTGGTGAATAACTCAGAAGCCTTGAAACCAGAGAGAGATTGGTCCTTGAGTCTCTACACTTCAAATTTTGTCATATTATGCACAGGGACCTCAGTCACCAGCTTATCCCCATATTGATTGGCAAAGAGAGTTCTGGTCATGGCATTAACATCATTTGTATGGGAAGATAGGTTCTGGACTTGAGTTGCAAGATTCTTGACAGACCCTTGAACTAGTAGCATTGAGTTGTCCATTTTGATGCACTCGGACTTGCAGAGTTGAATATCCTTGAGAACAGTATCCAGTTGAGGGAATTTGGCATCAAAATCCCTTTTTACTTTCTGCACCTCTTTGATTGTGGCTGCACACACTTCATTAACTTCTGTCTTGAGGCACTTGCCAAGATAGTATGAAGCTTTGAGAATGTCTTTGTATGTGTCATTCATTTCTTCATACACATCACTAGGGGTGAGAGATTTGGCATTGGACCCTAGTGATGTGATATACTCTTCTCTGAGGTATTGGAGACCTTCTGATAGAGCAATATCATACTTTCCTTATAACCAGGCATCTACATTACCATCTCTTTCAGCCTCATCTGCTATTTTCTTCTGTTGACTCTCCACATCTTCTTTATGACATAGCAGAATGGCTTCATACCGTGGATTTGGCATGTTTGAGGTGACAAGGTGTTGGGCAATTTTTACAAACTCGGGAATCTGATCCACAACTAAGCTTTGAAGTGCTTCTACCGTCAATTGTGGTGGAACAGATCCTGATCCTAAAGCACTGTAATGTTGCACAGGCTTCAACCATTGTGACATAAAGTCAGAGCTAGAGCTAGGCAAGCTAGACTCCTCAGTTACAGATGCAACTTCTGCAACCGGATGGATTGACTCTACTACTGTTGTCTCCACATGAGTGGGATGAGTTACAACAGTAGTTGACACATGCATAGAGTCTCTAGTGAAAACTAGTGAATCCTATGTGTTTGTGATGATGTCATCAGGATATGCCCCAGCTTGCATTCCCTCACCATCTAAATGTAGTTCCTGGGTGGTGAACAAAGTGTCATGCACTTGGTCACTTTAGTCCATTGGCTCACCAAGAGAAAGGAATTCTTGGTGATCAATGTTTTGCTCCTCAATTGCTTGAGTTGCAGGCTCCAAAGAAATTTGATATGTAGATTCTGGAAGAGAAGTCTTGTTTAGAGTAGATTTTGGCAACTCCCCCTGAGAAATAGAGTGAGTTTCAAGTATGATGTGCTCTCCACTCAGTGTTGTGCCAGCCTTATCACTCCCTTGTGCTGACTCAGTATAGGTAGGTGCATTGGGGAGGATGCTTGATTCTATAGATGCACTTTGTTGAGAGGATACATCTAGTGAGCTGTTTGCCCCTGATTTTACAACTTCAGCCATTTGTGTGACTGAAGAGGTGGTTTTCTTTGCTTTCTTCTTCTTTTGCTTTGTTAGAGGTGACACAAGTGCCTCACTTGCTAATCCTATTTCAGCATTCAATGCTGCTTCTGATAACATATTCAAGGGTTCATAGGCTATCTCCTTTCTCTTCTTTTTACTAACATCACCCTTTTGGGGGGATGATGTAGTTGGCTCACTGTTTGGTAGAGTGTTTGGTTGAGAGGGTTGGTTAGCAAGCCCTGGGTTAGCATTTTGTTCTACTTGCTTGGGTTGTGCTAACTGAGATTTGGAATCAAATATTGGCATGTTGTGGGGGTAAGTCCTAAATAAACTCTCTATATGGGGAGTTATTGTAATTCTTACATCCACATCATTCCTAGTCTCCAAATTACCACAAATGAGTTTGGTCATGGATCTAGAATAGCCTATTCTATTTCTATCTATCCCAGGTAATTCAATCAGTTTGTCATTTTTAAAATTAAGTGCAGATTGAATAAATCGAGGAAAGAAGATTTCAGTACCTCTCTTGGCTGAGTTCTTACCAAGTCTCCCATACAACTCCTGTAGAATGATCTGTCCTACATCAATCTTTCTTCCATAAGCCAAAGCATAGCCTATCTGCTGTGCAGGTGCACTAATTTGGTCAAAGCTAGACTTCCTAGTAGTGAAGACTTGAAGTAGAGTGGAAAATACATAGCTCCACTCCTTCCTTACGAATTTTCTATTCAACTGCCCAAGTTTGATTTCATCTGAGTAGTGAATGAAATCAAAGAAGTCCTCCAATTCTGCATTTGTGGCTAGTGGGTCATACTCCTTTTGTTGTAAGCCCAGTGCTTGATTCATATCATCAATGGTGATCGTGATATCCTTATCTTGAATCTTGCAGTAGACGATGTATGAGGTTATTGCATTCTCTAGGGCTACGACTTCCACAGTTGCATTTCTCCAAAACTGTTCGAGTAGATCGAAATACAGAGTTGGGTTGGCTGAAAGTGCATCCTTGATGTAGGACTCAGACATCCATTGAACAAAGCACTTAAAATTAGCATTTGGTGCTTCAACATCGCTGGTTATAGCAATGAAGTTACTATATTCGAGTATGGTGAGTTGGGTGTTTGCCATTTTTGCACAAAGAGAGAGAGAGAAGGAATGAAGTTTGAAGAAGAAATTTAGCTTTTGAAGTTAGGGTTTTCAGGGGTTTTGGAACTTTAGATGCTTGAGAAATCAATTGAAATGAACCGAATAGATGTAGAACTGTATAAGTATGAAGTAATTGAATTGTCGATTAGATATATGTTTTGTATCGACAAGTCAGGCATTCGAGAAGTAGAAAACAACAATTCGATATGACAAGAGAGGCTTATTCGATAACTCAAGCAGGTTATAGCTCACAGCTGGTAGTTATCTAACTTAGAATAAATTCTAAATTAGGTAAAATATGTTTTTATGAGTGATTTAAAAAATCTGAATAAAAATCCAAAAACGGTTAAGATTCAGCGAGAATTCAGCCTTTTCAAATGATTCGAGAACTCAAACATAGTATTCGAGAACCCAGTTAGAAGAGATCTAAAACACCTTATTCGAGAACTCAAGCATTTTTCTGTTCGATTTCTCTAAAAGACTCTATTCGAGAACTCAAGAGTTTCCTGAATAGGCTTGTTAGAGAAGTCGAGCAATAACAAGAAATGAATCATTCGAGAAGTCTGACTTATCGAAATGTTCTTTTCACTCATAAAAATTCAATTTTCACTATCTTTTAAAATTCACCAGACATATTCTATAAAGAATATTCTAACAAATTAAATAGCGATTTTCTCAAAATTTCATAGAAATTCCAAGTTGACATAATATGATTTTTCAACATATGCAACAGATTGAAATATTTATAAATCTTTTAGCAAAAAAAAAAAAGAAATATTTATAAATCATATTTCAGCCAACACTTACTTCAAAAATATTGAGCATTTAGATAAAATAAGTGTTTACTGCTGCAACAATCTAGTTGATATTTTCACTTAGCCAGAATCTGAAGAATTCAGCATTCCAATCTCACTAACCAACCTTGTGAATGTGGCTTCATCTAATGGCTTAGTGAATATGTCAGCTAGTTGTTTATCTGTAGAGACATAATACAACTCAATAGTTCCATTAGTTGCATACTCTCTAATAAAGTGATATCTGATGTCAATGTGTTTTTTTCTAGAATGATTGACAGGATTGGCAACTATAGAGATTGCACTTGTATTGTCACACATTATTGGAATTCTTTCCAACACAAGTCCATAATCTCTAAGTTGATTTCTAATCCAAAGTACTTGAGCACATCAACTTCCAGCAGCTATGTATTCAGCCTCAACTGTGGAAGTTGACACAGATTGTTGTTTCTTGCTGTACCAAGAGACTAACCTTTGTCCAAGAAACTGGCAGCTACCTGAGGTGCTTTTCCTATCCACTCTGCATCCAGCATAATCAACATCAGAATAACCAACCAGATTAAACCCTGTGTCCTTAGGATACTATAAACCCAAGTTTGGAGTGCCCTTCAGATATCTAAAGATCCTCTTTATAGCAATCAAATGTGACTCTTTTGGATTTGATTGAAACCTTGCACACAAGCATGTAGCAAACATGATGTCTAGCCTACTTGCAGTGAGATAGATTTGAGAACCAACCATTCCTCTGTAGACTGAGATATCTACCTTCTTGCCTTTAGCATCTTCATCCAATTTGGTGGCAGTGGCCATGGGTGTCTTTGCAGGTGAGCAATCTTCTAAGTCAAACTTCTTCAATAAATCTTTGTTGTACTTGGTTTGACTGATAAAGATACCATCCTTCCTTTGACTAACTTGTAACCCAAGAAAGAATGTCAACTCTCCCATCATACTCATCTCATATCTGCTCTGCATGAACTTAGAGAATTTTTCACACAATTTCTCATTACTAGAACCAAATATAATATCATCCACATAGATCTGAACTAGGATAATATCATCACCATGCTTCTTGTAGAATAGTGTCTTGTCCAATGTGCCTCTAGTGAATTGATGTTCAAGAAGAAATTGGGATAAAGTGTCATACCATGCCCTTGGAGCCTGTTTAAGTCCATACAATGCCTTTAGCAATCTGTAGACAAATTCTGGGAAGTGTATATCCTCAAAGCCAGGTGGTTGTTGCACATATACTTCTTCTTCCAACTCTCCATTCAGAAATGCACTCTTGACATCCATTTGATAGACTTTAAAATTTGAATGAGCAGCAAATGCCAAGAATATTCTGATGACTTCCAATCTAGCAACAGGGGCAAATGTCTCATCATAATCAATGCCTTCCTGTTGAGAGTATCCTTTTGCAACCAACTTTGCTTTGTTTCTTACTATTACACCATCTTTATCCATCTTATTCTTCAGAACCCATTTTATTCCAACAATGGTTCTGTTCTTCGGTGTAGGCACAAGTTCCCATACTTTGTTTCTTTCAAATTGATTCAGCTCCTCTTGCATAGCAATAATCCAATCTGGATCTAACAGTGCATCATCAAGTTTCTTAGGCTCAATATGAGATAGAAAACAACCATAGAGACACTCATTTTGAGTTGCTCTCCTAGTCCTCACTCCTGCATTTGGATCTCCAATAATTTGCTCTGCAGTGTGTGATCTATCCCATTTCCTTGAATGCTCAGTCTGATTTCTCAACCTTGATATTTCTTCATCATCCAAGTCATGATCATTCTCATTTCCCCCCTGTGAAGTTGCCACTATTCACAGGTGTGTCTAGGATGCTTATCTCTTCACTGTTGATTGGTACAAATTCTTCTCTTGTATCATCATTCACTTGAGTTTGTTGAACTACAGTTTCAACTTCAGTTTCAATCTCTTCATCAGAATCATCTAGATTTTCAAACTTTAATGTATATCTATCTTCATCATTGGCTTCTTCTAATCCAGGTAGTTTGCTGTCATCAAATGTTACATCTGTGCTTTCCATAATTTTCTTTTAACTGATGACATAAACTTTGTATGCAATTCTCTCCATAGAATAGCCAAGAAAAATTCCTTCAAATGCCTTTGCATCAAACTTCTCAACATATTCTGAGTTATCCTTCAGCACAAAGCATTTGCTTCAAAAAGTATGAACATACTTTAGAGTAGGCTTCTTTCCAGTCATCAAATTGTAAGGTGTCTTTCCAGTGTTTTTGTTGATGAGGGTTCTGTTCTGGATATAGCATGCAGTGCTCACAGCCTCAGCCCAAAAACATGTAGGCATCTTTGCATCAAGCAACATTGTTCTAGCAGCCTCAATTAGAGTTCTATTCTTTCTCTCAACAACTCCATTTTGTTATGGAGTTCTTGGGGCTGAGAATTGTTGAGAAATACCATTCTCTTTGCAGAATGCTTCAAGCATGGCATTTCTGAACTCATTTCCATTATCACTTCTCAATGCAATCACACTTGCATTGTTGGCCTTTGCTTCCTTATCAACTTTCTTTATGTGCTCAATAATTACTTGTGGAGCCTCATCTTTTGATGCCAGAAATTCCACCCATGTGTACCTTGTAAAGTCATCAACCATCACCAAGGCATACTTCTTTCTTCCTAGTGACATAATATTGACAGGCCCAAACAGATCCATATAAATTAGTTGCAGGAGCTTGGTTATTGATGTCACTGTCTTTGACTTGTGGCTTGATCTTTTCATCTTACCTTTTTGACAAGCCTCACACACTCTTTCTTGACAGAATTCAAGTGTGGGCATGCCTCTCACTAATTCTCTTTTGACTAGAGAATTAATAGCTTTGAATTTCAAGTGTGATAACTTCTTGTGCCACAGCCAACAGTCCTCACTTGATGCTTTTGAATAAAAGCAACAGATTTTATCCTTGCTTGTTGAGTCCATATTGGCTACAAACAGGTTTCATTTTCTTACTCCAGATAGAGCAAAATCACCAGTCTTCTTGTGGGTGATCAAACATTCATCTTTGTCAAAATTCACTTTGAATCCTCTATCAGTAAACTGACCAACACTTAGCAGATTATGCTTGAGACCCTTGACTAGTGCTACATCTTCAAAGATGACATTACCAACTTTCAACTTTCCATATCCCAATGTGTTACCCATGCTGTCATCTTCAAAAGCAACCATTGGGCCAACCTTCTCCTCATATTGTGATAGCAGGGCCATATCACCAGTCATGTGATTTGAGCATCCACTGTCCAAAATCCACATGACCTTCTTTTCATTTTCTTTGCCTTGCAAACACAAAGGTATTACTTCTCCTTTGGTACAACCATCAATGAATTGCCTTCTCGGATTGAAACAGCTAGTCATAACATTCATATTGCATGGCATACAGTCAAATTTAACACAGAATGGAGCATCTATATGTCTTAAAGGCACAGAGCAATCATAGAAAGGTTTAGGCACACTACCAACAAGTTTTTTGCATGCATGAGTTAAATGATTGGTATTGAAACAATTTTGACAAGTTTTCCAAGGGGCATTAGGCGTATAAGCATAGTTATTATCTTTGTTAATCCCTAGTTTGCCATTTCTGTTCTGTTTCTTCTTAGTCACTTTCTTCTCAGATTCATTCTTCCCAGCTGAAACAAACTTCACAAACTTATCAGTTCTAGGTCTACTTCCTACATGCTTCTTGGCTTTTGCCTTGACACTCTCACTCTTAGAGGATGCTGGTTGTTCATTAGACTGTGCCTCATCCTCATCATTCAACATTTGCTTAATGAGTAAGGCATCCTCATCAATTTCAAATGTTGATTCTTTAAAAATTGGAGACTCAGTCTTTTTCAAAATGTGAGACACTTCCTCCTGAACAACTATGTCATCTTCAATGACAACATAGCCTTTCCTCTGTTTAAGAGTGCCATATTCAAGTCCAATGGTAGCCTTTGGTTTAGCTTGGATTTTCTCATGGTAGGACTGCAATAGACTGGATGATTTCTTAAAGGTTTTCAGTTTGAATTCATTTTCAACTAGTTCATCCTTAATAGCCTTTTCAATCTGACTAGCACATAGAACCTTATTCTGTAGATATTCAACTTCTTTCGTAAGGTTTTCTACTTGCATAGCAGTTATCTCAAGTTCCTCATTCTTTTTATTAAACAATTCATTTCTAGCAGACAGTTTAGCAATTTCCTCATTAGCAGCAGTCATACTAGTATTAATATTAAACATTTCAACAGATAGTTGTTCAATGATATTCTTGTACTCAGAAACAGACATGTCTATGGTAGTGAGAGATGGTATCTGAGAGTCTGATGAAGGTGTTTCATCCTTGGAATTAGCCATCAAGGCATAGTTGCAAAATCCTTGCTCTTCTTCATCACTATCAGTATTATCCAAATACTTCCCTTCAGCTATGTAGGCCTTGCCTGGTGTTTGCTTTTTGAGAAAGGCCTCATACTTAACTTCAAGCTCTAGAAACTCTTTATCCTTCTTTTTAGGCTTCTTGCATTCACTAGCAAAATGCCCTAGGTCATAGCATCTATAGCATCTCGCAGATGACCTAACCACATAGCCAGTTTTGAATTTATTCTTGTTTGATTTCACAGGTGCTTTACTCTTGCTGAATGAATGGTTTTGAGGTTTAGGTTTGAAGGGTTGGTTCCTCTTGAATCTGATGTTTGGAAATTTTCTGGCCATGAAAGCATATGAAGTGTTTTCCATGCCATCTAACTCTTCAAGAGTATAGAACTCTTCTTCTTCCTTTTCTTCTACAGGTTCACTCACTTCAGCTTCAGTTTCTTCATCATCTACTATTTCCTCTATTCTCAGCTGACTTGTAGATGCTTCTAGGTCTTGAACAGATTTGCTGACAATCAAGGCACATGATGTGTTTATCATTCTGCCTTGGTTGGCTTTGATAGCCCTCTTCTGAAGCAACTCAAGCTCATGAGTCTTTAAAACCCCCATAGAGTACATCATATGTGATTTTGTTCAAATCTCTTTCCATTAGAGAAATGACCCTCTGCTCTAGGTGGTTTGGAGAAGACAATAGAAACTTTATATTCAGTTCTTTAGTGTTGTAAACCTTTCCATTCATCTGCAACTCAGCAACCAGCTTGTGAAATCTCTCAAACATATCACTGATGCTTTCCTTGGACTGTGCCATAAAAGATTCATAATGTGTGACCAGTATCTGTTTCTTGTTTTCTTTGACCTCATCTGTTCCTTCACATAGAACCTCAATATGATCCCACATCTCTTTAGCAGAAGTGAAAGATGCTATGTTTGCAGACATTGACATATCCATTGAGTCTATGATTAACAGCATGAGGTGACTATCAAGAGCAACCATCTCATTTTCTGATTCTGTCCATTTGGATGGTTCCTTGGCCACATAAGATCTTAGATAGGTTGTGGTTCCAATAGTCTTTTCAGGTATTTCTTGTTGTGGAACAAAGGGACCATTCTTGAGAATCTCAGGATACAGAGGATGAGAAGGTTTGATGAACAACATCATTTTTATCTTCCAGAGGTTGAAGTTCTCTTTGTCAAACTTAGGGACCTTCACCGTTCTTGTAGTCTTTGGTGTATTCGAACTCATGATCGCTTTCTGTTTTGATCAACATCCTGCTCTGATACCACTTGTTGAGTATTGAACACACGAAAAGAATACAAAGGGGGGGGGTGAATGGATTCTTGAACTTTTCTCGTTCTTGAATCTGTAGCAAGATATGTGTTATGTGTGTGCAGCAATATAAGTGCGGATTATGAACAACACAAGACACGATATCACTTTAATCTAATATTTTATTAGATAAAGATTTGCTACAACCTGTGAATACAAATGGTAGTATTCTCGGCTTCGTTTTTCTCAGAGAGATGTGTTCTTCAATGTATGTGAAAAAATTCTCACACTTACTAAAAGAAGTGAGATTGTATTCTTATAGAACATGAATACAACCTACTTACTACAAATAAGGTTACAGGATAAATTACTTTCTTGTATGTCTATCCTTTTTTGAGTAAGTGTCCAAACAGCTACAGATTTGACTTTGTGAAACTCTGTTCAGATCCACTTCTTTAGCTCTTTGCCTCTTCTACATCTCTCCAAGCTTCTTTGTAGGCTTTCCAGAGCACGTTACAAATTGTGGTCCATAAAGTGCTTAGGCTTGCTGCAGGTTTCTGACTTGTACAATTTCTCCAGTAGTTTGTCTCCAAGAATGTATTTGAGAAGTGGATAAGTGATTGATTCGAGAACTAGGATTAGATAGCTCTGAGTTCTCGAATACTGTATAATTGACATATTGAATCACTTCTCGAATAGCTCTGTTCTCCAGGGATCCTTGAGTTGTCGAATAGAACACTTGACTTGTCGAATAGCTTTCTGAGTCCTTGAGATATCGAATGGACCTTGACTTGTTGACTCCTAGAGAAATCGAATGATGCTTTGACTTGTTGACTTTGTGAGTTCTCGAATAGAGTAGTAGACATATCGAATCTCTGAGATATCGAGTGAGATATCGAACAGTGTATTCAGAGATATCGAATAGTGTCTTTTGAGATATCGAATCCCTGACTTCTCGAAGGCTAGACTTCTCGAATATAACAAACATACTTCTCGAATTGGTACTTAGGCAAATTCTTCATTTCTTTAAATCCCAACTGTGATTATTTGATAGTCTTGTTCTTAAAACTTGAGGCATGAACCTTGGAACTTCTTTCAAGCATTATTCTCTGACTTTTAAGTACAACTACACAGATAGGAATTGATGCCTATTACAAGCACTAAACAAGTAGAAACTCTACAACTAGAGGTCCCCTCAGTTAAGAGGTCATGTAAGTAATGCAGAGCATTACAAACAATTACGCTTGTTATTTAGATGTATACATGCATGCCTCTGTGACTAACACAATCAAATTAAGTCTAATATGTTTTTGTATTTAATTAGATTCTACCTTTTAACCATAATGTAAAACCTCGTTAAATTAATACTCGATACCACGATAAATTAATATTTTGAATGTAAATTTTTGGTCCCAACATAATATTGATAATATGAATTTTACCTTGATTAACTAATAATTCTAATAAATTAAAAAAATTTACCGGTCCCAGCAATATTAATTTATAAAGGTTTTACTGTAATTAAAATCAACTCAAGTTAAACTCAATGACAGATTATTTCTTTTAAACTAATTAACCAAATATAATAACTAATAAACCGGGAAAAATTACATAATAAAACCAAAGCAGTCATGATACAACCGGAAAATACCACCATTGATAACAAAAGCTACTAGGCAGAGAGACCATACATAACAGACCTGAACTCGACTTATGACTAGACATAACAAAACAAATAATTGAAGCCTTGACCTTGAAACTGTTGGTGTTGGAGGCCTATCCTACCGGGTCAGACCAAAGGTCCAATACGAAAGTCCAGTACAAAGGAAGTCCAAAGAAACTTAGTCCATTTGGGAGCAACGGTCAAATTCGTTAGAGTTTCCCAGGATTCGTGGGGGCGAAACACCACCTTTTGGTTAACCGCCCCTGATGGAGGGGGAGTATAGATTGGTCAGGTTTGAGAGTCTAATTCATTCAATCACAACTTACAATACACAAACACTTTTACGTTCATACGAATTCTCTAGACCAGTTCAACTTATTCTCACACCGGAGGTGAATCGGGTGACACCACACTCGCATTCTTCTCTATTGCAGGTCCGATCTAAGGATCATCAGACGAAAACTGGTTCCAACATTTGGCATCGTCTGTGTGAACGTATAAGTAAGTTTGTTGCTGTGAATCAAAGCCTACCAAAAGTTATGACAAACAAAGAAACACCAATGACCGATGACTCTACCCTTGCCGGAGGTAGCCGTCTTCCTCCAGTTACACCTAAAGTGCTGACTTTTGACGAAGAGGGGCCTATACCTTCCCCTGAAGAATAGAAGTATATGCTTTTGAGGTGGAGAGAAGAACAGAAGGCCAAGGGGAAGGAGAACGAAAGGAACAATAGAGATGTAGAGAGATTGGCTAAGAAGAGAGAGGCCGATCAGTTAAGGCTACAAGCTCTTAAACTCCAAAGAGAGGAAATTGAACTCCAGGAGAGAGCGCTTCGTGAAGCCCTGAAGATTGAAGTCCCAGAAACTGAGACCCGAAGGGAGAAGAGAGGTAGAGACGATCAAGATGAGTCTTTGGACTCCGAATCGTACTCACGGCAATCCCGGTCGAAGGTGTATTATACATCTGATTTGGAGGAAGAAGGGCCACATATGCGGGACAGAATCCGAAGGATGGAAAAGGCAATGTTTGGGAAAAGAAAGATCAGCCATGAGCCCGTGGTGATCGAAGACATCGAGCAGTACCGACCGCCTCCGGGGAGGCAGTTTCCAAAGATGCACGAGTTCAATGGCAAAGGTGATCCCGAAGACCATTGTGAGAAATGCGAATCACTCATGACCGGTATGGGACACTGCAACATCATGCTATGTAAGATGTTCAAGACCTATTTGAAGTGGCTAGCGTCCATGTGGTATTGTTCGCTCAGACCACGGTCGATCGATTCATATGAGCAGATTAAGAGGAAGTTCTTGAGGCACTACTCTCACATGAGCCGAAGAGAGAAATATACTGAGGCCCTGATCCACTACAGGTAGAGGCCGAATGAGGAGCAAGGAGATTACCTGACAAGGTTTAAAGAAGAAGTTGGGATGGTGACCAATTTGGATAAGGTGAAAGTAGCTGGATTTTTGGCTGCTGGACTTGACCCCGTAAAAGGTAAAAAAAATATGATCCTCACTTTACGATATGCCTTCTACGTCTTTAAATGATATATACTTGAGGGGGGAGGCAATTAGAAGAAAAATGGAGTCTAGGAGGAAGAATGATTCTAGCAAAATTGACCGAAGAGACGACCGGAGGGGTCGTGGAGATATTAAGAGCAGGTTGACCGACACAAGGCCGGACAAAGGGGACGAGCGAAGGAGGGGCAGAGCACTAGAATATCAACATTCTCATTGAAATTGTTAATAATACTTTCAACAGCATTTATCAAACCTACCTCAACATGGTATTGGAGAAAGTTATCCTGACCTGGAATCATCTGCAAATCAAATTCAGGGATCAACAGAGGCTCATGAATCTCAACTTGAAAATCTGGAGATGCTGGGAAGGGGGCATCAATGGCTTATCCATCATGCTGAATAGGAGCCAACTCAAAATGGAGAAAAAAACCCCATATCTCTATCCAAAAAATCTTGCAATTTATCAAATACCACAGGGGCTTCAACAAAAGATGGCCTATTCTTCATGCCATAAATAGCCATATACTCAGTCGTGCTGTATGAATCATGGGTATGATAGAGACATGACGGGACGTGACGCCCTCAACGAAGGTGTTAGAGAAGAGGTTATTAAACTGAGTCATCACCTCCAGTAGATCATTTGGAATAATAATATAGTCTTGAAATCGTAGAGTGTCAAACACGCCACAATTTGTTGTCTCGACATGTGTTCTGTGCTCACGCATTCTCACCGACTGAACAAGACTTGCTTGAATCGCCCACCAAAGAGCTTGTGGCTCTGACTAGAATAGGCCCCATCGCTCCCCAAAGTTTATTACCCATTTGTCTCTAATGATTGCTGCAACTCCATTACTGTTTCCGTTAGGCTAAGGGACTTCTACATTTACATAGTGGACATTGATCTTGACGAAAGAAATTTTCGTGAGGAGCCCATTGATTCTCCATGATTGAGGAAATAGGATAGAGAATAAAGAGTAGTGAGAGAGATTTACATAGTGATGAGCAAAAAAAAGACCGAAGAAAGAACTCTAGGATTTATAGTATAGGAGCAATAAAGCCAATATGAAGTATGAACTTTTGAGTTTCAAGGAGAAATTCGGTCAAGGGAGAAGGAAACTCGAGAAATACAAATACAATTTCTGTATGTTCCTTCATGCGCTGTCAGGGGAACTAGAGAAAATACGCAACCGTAACATTTCAGTATAAACCATGATGGATACTGAAAGTATGTACTTGAATTATACCCTTAAAAATTGCTATTCTACTCTTTTCTCGGATGTTGGCCCTATATATCACAATTTTAAATGAAATTGCCCCAAATATCACAAGCTGGAAGGTTGGCCCCAAATATCACGCTATAACACAGTATCGTGTAGCGTTTTTATTTTTTAAGCAGAATGCTATTTCGCCTAGCGTTTGACTCTTTTCTTTTTTTTTTTGTTCAAAACACTATATGAAGTTTGGTTTGGTAGAAGATGCTAGTTAAAGGAGTGTTTTGGGGGTTGGAACACCACTTAAAGTGGCGTTTGAGTGTTTTACTTTTTTTTTTTCCTCCTAAATATATATTTGCAAACAATATTAAAAAATTTATAACCAAATGGTCAATTAAAATTTTATTTTTTAACTGAGTCCGGCTACGGTTTATTCGTCGTTCTGAATATTTCTAAAACCAAAAATGGAAATGTTGAATCCAAAAGTTAATTGTTGAATCCAAATTTAATTAAAATTGTATTTTTTAAATTTAAAAATTTTAAATAAAAAATTGAATCCGGCGGCCTGATTTTTAAACGCTAACGCGTTTAAAAATCAGGATAAGTTAGGGTTTAGGGTCTAGGATTTAGGGTTGTAAACAACCCTAAACCCTAAATCCTAATTTCGTATACGTTTTATTCGTCGTTCCGAATACTTCTAAAACCCAAAATGGAAACATTGAACCCCAAAAGTTAATTGTTGAACCCATAAATTTAATTCAAAATTGTATTTTTAAATTAAAAAAATACAATTATAATTAAAAATTTGATTATAAGTTTTTTAATATTGTTTGCAAATATACATTTAGGGGAAAAAAATTGAAAAATACCCCAAACGCCACATGAAGTGGCATTTTAGACTGGAACGGAACTTAAACCAGCGTTTCAATCAATGAAACATAACTTAGATTAGCGTTTCAAAGAAAAAAAGAAAAATAAAAAAAGAACACGCTACATGATGTAGCATTTTAATAAAAAAAAATGAAAACGCTACATGAAAATGTGTTTTAAAGTGATATTTGGGGCCAAGTTTTTAAGTTGTGATATTTGGGACCATTTGCTTTCAAATTGCGATATTGGGGGCCTTTATTCTCTTTTCTCTCAATTTATTTATTTTTTTAAAAAAATCACAAATACTCCCTTGGAGAAGCAGGTCTAGATAAGCCCGACTTTACTAATGAATCTGCATCCAAATTTAATTCCCTAGGGTCGTTTTTTATTTTTTGAAAAGCAAAAGCATTCATTTATATTAAGGCCCAAGGCCGAGAATCCAACAAAACAGAAAATAAACTACTACAACCGAACAAGCTCGAGTTGCAGGCCCATGACATGATTTAATAGACTAGATGATAAAAAAAACTAAACCCAATACTTAACCAACCTCTGCCTAAAAAACTACACCAATAGCAGAAACTGAGAATAGCCCAATGCAAGAACAGAGACGATTGAGTTACCAGGCATCCATTCCAACGAAGACATTGCCTGCATGCAGAGGTTCTTCTTCCTGAGCTTCCATGATCTCCATGACTGGATTCTCTACCTCATCTTCTGTGACAGCCCCAAATCCGGGGTCATGAATTTGGGCCATCACGAACCAACTTCCATTCAAAATCAATATCTCTTGGGTTTTTTTTATATATAATTAATACTTATGCAATTGACCCCACAGTAATACACACACACACCAGTCATATGCTCAGAGAACAACATTCACCATAATAAGAGTTTAGAGTTAAAAAGTTATTACAAACCCAGAATCATACTTAAGTACATTGTTGAGTGATGCTTCTACAAGAAGCATTTCAACAACCAAATTTATTACAACCTTTCACACTTACACACTTAATATACATAAGCCCACTAAACCCCTTGCGATGGTCATCTACCTCGGGGATTGATGCTAACGAGCTCTCAGAAGGTCGCCTTTCCCTTACCCTCTTGCGGGGCGTTCTGCCTAGTATTGGCATACCTAGCTGTATATAGATAAGTAGCAAGAGTGAGCTATAATAGCTCAGCAAGATAATATTGAAAACTAGAATTTAAAATGTAACCAAGTATACATGTATATACATATGTAAGCAGTAACCAAATTATAAACTTTAAGGAAGAATAAAACTCTTATTTAATAATACATCATCCACTTACTATTATAAGAAAGAAATCTAAGATAATACAGTATCAGTTTCTCTTCTTAAATAATATAACAACCAATATACCCTTTTAGTGTAATATTTTAAAATAACATGAATACTTGAATAAATCTCTCACTATCATCTTCTCATTTCCTTCCTATACAGCAATTTTATAAATTAATACAAAATCAGTTTCTCTTCATCTATAACAATAATTTCATCGTTTCATATCACTTTTCTGTTTTCAGTTATAGAAATCTGAAAACCATTTTCAATTCTTTCTTTCAAGTTTTGGGGATATATACTGGCGCCAGATACGTAGGACGATGATCAGTCGCCTGACCGTATCCGCTCTCTGTTTACTACTAGTAGAAGGAATGAAGGCCACCTGCTAACATCATCCCTGGAGGAAGGCCACCTGCTAACATCCTCCTGGAGGAAGGCCACCTACTAACATCCTCCCTTGGCATCTTCGTGCCGAATCATGAATGTTAGACTATGTCGCACACAGCCCTGACACAGCCTCTTATGTAAGTTTATTGCTAATCCCCCTTTTTATAAGATCATTATTTAATTTATCAACACCATTTCACATTTCCATTCCCGTATATCACTTCCATTCTCGCACATTATTTCTATAAAATATATGTATATATCATACACCAGAAAGAATGTTTATAATATAGCATTATAAACCATATAACCCTAGATAACAACTGATACCATTCTCTTTCATATCTCTTTTACCCTAGAGCATATTCGCTCCATTCGTAATCATCTCTATATTCATATTTCAGAAAACATATCCATCTCTCTTTAACTTCCCACAATCAAGAAAATATATTCTTTGCAATATAGCAACAAAAGCATCACATATACATAAATATATGCCATGATATCATTATTATTCCGAAGATAAATAATTTTTAAAGTAGGGATAGAAGGATCTTGCCTCGGTTTCTGTATCCTGACAGTAGGGCTGGTTCCTCCTCCGGAATTTCTATAAACACAAAAGGACCGTCATTAGAATACCACATCTCTTACTCACTACCCTCTTGTATAACAAAACCCTTTACACTTCAACATATGTTTAACGTATTATTATTACCCCAAAGGTTCAAGGACTTAACCATTTATAAGCTCAATCGAAGTTTCAGGGGTTTTCACCATTTTCCCTAACGACCACACTTAACTGTAAAAATTCTCAGAAAATATGGATTTCGAATTTTAATGTAAGATCAACTGTCAAGGGTCCTCTGACCACCCTACTACATTATCCCAAAATTTCGTGGCTTATAAAAATGTCTAAGTATGGTAACTTTAGCCTCAAAGTTGATACAATTACGTTTTCTCGGTTATCGAACGTCTTTCACTAAAACTGACTTTTCTCCTAAACCGTTCATCAGATTTTAACGCACCTTATATCAAAACGATCTATGAACTAAGCTCTATCATCTCATGGTCCCTTGGTGTGCTGGACAGTAGCCTACCGTGTGTGCACAGTTGCTAAAAACAGGGCAGATTTCGTTCTAACGAAAATCGGACATTATAACTGCTGTAATTTCATACTTTCCATATTTTAACCCTTCCAAAATCAACATCCCACACTCCTTCCAACCCCTACACCATGTGGGCTTCATCCCATCCATGATTACAAGTACAACACATCTCCATAATCATTCAAACACATATAAACAACTATAACAATAAGATTTAATGATCTAGTACTACTTATCTTATAAACCAACTAAAAATCATCATAGCCCAAATGATTCAAGCTAGGGTTTCAAGCTAATCATCAACTTTAAAGAGTATACTAACATGAATAACCTCACAAAGCTCTTTTACTACCTTGGTATAGTCTAGATCATGCAAAGAAATCAAGAAAGACAAAGTTTGTTCTAAAAGTTACTATTCATCATCTTGTTCATGAATTTCTATCTAAAGATTGACATGGTGGATCAAGCTCAAACTTATGGAATATCTTAATCATGAAATATAGGACTCACCAAATTAATCTTGTGAATTTAGAAGGCTTGGAAGTTGGATTTTTCCCCTTGGTTTCTAGCTTGGCCGAATATAAGAAAAGAAAGAATAAGATGGAGAGTTTTTGTGTTAATCTTGGCTCATCTACTTTTCCTTGATATTTTCTATGATTTAGGTTAATAATTAACTAAGTATTCTAGATTACTACTTGGTTTAAGTTAGTGGATTGTGAGGTCATTGATGATGTCACTTAGAAGAGTGTTTTAGAAGCTTGTCTAATTACCTTAGTAAGTATCCTTAACCTTGGTAAATGCTAATGTGGTAATTATCCTTGTTATATTACTAATCTTGGTTGCTTAATCTCCATACTCGTCTAATTGTGGTTCGTTTCGAATGTACCTCATTATCTCAGTGGTTTTGAAACCATTTAACAATCCAATTTCCTTTGGTATTCTCTTAACTTAATAATCCCTAGGTTAAATCTAAATTCACTAATTCCTCAATATATAATTCTTATAATGTTTCCATGCTCCTAAATGTCCAATAGAAGCTTATTCGAAATCAAAATCCTCAAAATCCATGTTTCAGGAATTTCTGGAATCTAACGTCATTTCGAGTCACTTATTTTCATTGTACAACACTAATATGGTTTCTGTTTATTCATTTTCCATTTCCTTTATAGAGTACCTATATACCATTTCTCTAAATCCTCGAAATTTACTATTCATGTGACCACTGTAGCATTACTGAAGTTAGGGTTATTACATCCTTCCCCCCTTAAAAGGATTCCGTCCCGGAATCACGTCAGAAATGTCATAGATACCCTTTTCATCTACACCTTATAACTTCTATATCACTTTCTCCATCCTTTTTCCTTCATAATATCTCTATCTTGTTTGCACAAAATACACCAACATAAACTTGCTTGTCATTCATCAACATTCCTCTTTTAATTATGGGTATCGGCCACCACATTGGCCTCTCCTAACTGATAGTGTATCTCACTTATGGTTTATCCCTATATTGATCTCTATCATGACATAAAATATACATATTTCGCTCTTATTATATCTTGGCTCTGTAAAATCTTCCAGAAATCCGACTAGAATAAGATTCTTTGAAACAATTGTAAGAAAATATTACCTATAATATATATTTCCTGTTCGTATATAAACAAGTCTGTGGTTTACCCCCAAAATACTATTATTCTCCTTTTCATAGAATTTCTAACCCCTAACAGATATTGATTTTCCTTATCTAGATTATCAACCTACCTATACCATTCATTGACCACATTGATTCCTAACCAAACGTTTACACTAAAAATTTAAATACTAGAAAAATGTTCACCTGCATCTGTATCCGGCTTTCTTAATGCCTCCCCTAAAGTCATATTGTACACTCTAGCAGTAGGCCTGTTTGAAGCAGTCACACTCTGTTCTGGCACGGACGATCCCCCGGAACGACAATCTCTGGCAATGTGTCCTAGTTTCCCACACTGGTAACACTTGACGTCCCTCTTAGGATTGGTATTAACCGATGGGCACTGGCTAAGATAGTGTCCTTTTTGTCCACAGTTAAAGCAGTTTATTTCTAACGCTCTACACACTCCTGTATGCTTCTTACCACACGTGTTACAGTCTGGAAATGGTGTTCGAGATTGGCTAGATTGAAAAGTTCCTGTGGATCTACCACCCTGATTCACAGTCTCACTGGTAGTCTTATTATTCCCTGACTTTCCTCCAAACTGGGGTTTTTGTCCCTTACCAAATTTGTTAAAGTAGCTTCCCTCACTTGAACCTCCCTTCTGACCCTCAAATTTCATTTTCTTACTCTCTCGTCCTACTTGAGTCTGTTCACTCTCAGCTTCGATAATAGATGCCTTATGAATTACCGCAGCATACTCGGTCAACTCAAATGGTGCCACTCTAGTACGTAGCCATGGTTTCAATCCTTGTTGGAACCTTTTCGCTCGTTGCTCTTCAGTACGCACGAATTCTGGAACAAACCTAGACAGTTCTGTAAACTTAGTTTCATACTCTGCCACTGATAGGTTTTCCTGCTTTAGCTCCAAAAATTTTATTTCCATCTGGTTCTCCAGGTACCTAGGGGAATATTTGTCTAGAAACACCCTAGTGAAACGCTCCCAGGTTATCACTCCCGCTCCTTCTAGATTCTTTTTAGTTTCCCACCAGTAATTTGCCTCTCCCTTTAAGAGATAGGCTGCAAAAACTGTTTTCTGGTCTTCCTCTATCCTCAGTATCTCAAAAGCTTTTTCCACCTCTTTTAACCAGGCTCTGGCTACTACTGGGTTAACAGTTCCCTCAAACTCTGGGGGTTTTAGTGACTTAAAAGCACGAAAGGAGTTAGCTGCCTGGTTGGGAAGAACAGGTGGTTGTGGTGGATTCTGTGGATTAGCTAAATTCTGCCTCAAAAGTTCAATAAATTGGTTAAAAGGGTCCCCGCCCTGATTTCCCTGTTGGCCAGTTGATTCATCTTCTTCTTCCTCATGATCTTGTTCATTATGAGCGTTTTCACCCTGCCTATTCTGACTTGCTTCCTCTCTCTCATTTTCCCTTGCATTCATTCTATTATTACGCTTAGGCGGCATGATTCTGTATATAATAATATTCTCCATTAATCACCCAAATTTAGGGTACAATATACATCATTTCCATATATGCACAACTATATCATTAGTTAACTTATTTATGCATCCCAGTATTCTTAACTTCACACAAGTAATATTTAATTATAATACAACTTTGACAAATAAGCTTAGTACTTTTAGCACAATAACCTTTTCATTTAAGTCAATCACCTAATATATATCAACATTTTTGAATCTCAACATTTAATATCAAAATACGATAAAATTAGGCAAAGTACATAAACTTCATTAATTTACATAATATTTTACAACTTGAGTACAACGTCTTTTACTACCAATATCATACATCATAAGGTACAAGGTTCGAAACCCCAAAAGCATAACTGTACATACTAACTCGCTATAACAAAAGCACTACTAGCTGTCCTCTAATCAGACTGGGATTAAGATAGTAAACAACTAACCTAATCCCCAAAATGACATCCGCAAGATGACTAGTCTGATTAGTATCCAAGACTACTACTCCTAATCATGGTAACGACGCCCTGATAACGTCTCTGATCTGCACTACCATAGTGGTGACTGTATCAACTATCTGAGCCCTCCATACTGGATCCCCTCTGTCTCCCAACATCGTCCTAATCTCACCGAGTGCCCGCAGCTCGATACTAACTATGCTCAAAGTCAACCCATCTGGTATCACACCTCCTCCTCCTCTCGTCCTGTCTAACCTCTGCACAAGCGTATCTATAGTCCGACGAGACTCATCCAGCTGTCCCTGTAGGGCAAAGTACTCTGGCAAGAAAATAGCTGGCAACTGACCAGCTGGAAACATAGGTGCCTCCTGAGGTGGCATAGCATCTGGGGGAGGTACATCTACAAGTGGGGGTGCATCCACTGGTGGAGGTGGTGGTGGTGCAAATGGTGGGGATGGAACTGCCTGTGGAGACGGAGGAACAGGCTCTGTGTCCGCATCCTCGGAAGGGTCATCCTCCAACTCATCCTCTGACAAGATAAAGTGTCCCGGTGGAGTGAACTGCTCAACTGGGTCCTCAAAAGGGTCAGGGCTAGGTAGAGGAGATGGAACTGGTGATGGCACTGGGACAGGTGGGACAGGAGTAGGAGTCACGTGAATGTCCCTCCACTCAATCGGCTCCTCAGGTATAACAGATAACCTAGGCCTCTTACGCAAGGGCATCTCCTCCTCAGGAATATCCGTCCGCACTCGGGAAGGTCCGGCCCCATCAGGTCCTACATATGGTCTACCAGAATATGGCACTATGGCCACAGCATCCCTCTGCCTGCGCTCCTCAGCCTCCTCCCTCAGTCTCTGCTCATATCTCTCTCTAGCACTCGCCCGTCGTCTCTCCCTGAGGTCATCAATAGCATACTCTGGAACCTCTACACCTACCAGCAACAAGTCTCTAATCTCCTGCTCGGGTAGTCCTAGCCACTGGGGGTCTCGACTCGGCTCACCCATCTCTGCTCCCTATAATAAAACATAAAATTCTATTAGTAACGGTCTATAAATTATAAACAATACTTAAAATAAATACTACCTGCGATATACCACCCCTGAACTTGATGGAAGTTCAAAATTTATATTATAAATGATACAATATTATTATCACTCTTGTTCCTGAGCATTATGACTCTTAGCTCTGATACCAACTGTGACAGCCCCAAATCCGGGGTCATGAATTTGGGCCATCACGAACCAACTTCCATTCAAAATCAATATCTCTTGGGTTTTTTTTTTTTATAATTAATACTTATGCAATTGACCCCACAGTAATACACACACACACCAGTCATATGCTCAGAGAACAACATTCACCATAATAAGAGTTTAGAGTTAAAAAGTTATTACAAACCCAGAATCATACTTAAGTACATTGTTGAGTGATGCTTCTACAAGAAGCATTTCAACAACCAAATTTATTACAACCTTTCACACTTACACACTTAATATACATAAGCCCACTAAACCCCTTGCGATGGTCATCTACCTCGGGGATTGATGCTAACGAGCTCTCAGAAGGTCGCCTTTCCCTTACCCTCTTGCGGGGCGTTCTGCCTAGTATTGGCATACCTAGCTGTATATAGATAAGTAGCAAGAGTGAGCTATAATAGCTCAGCAAGATAATATTGAAAACTAGAATTTAAAATGTAACCAAGTATACATGTATATACATATGTAAGCAGTAACCAAATTATAAACTTTAAGGAAGAATAAAACTCTTATTTAATAATACATCATCCACTTACTATTATAAGAAAGAAATCTAAGATAATACAGTATCAGTTTCTCTTCTTAAATAATATAACAACCAATATACCCTTTTAGTGTAATATTTTAAAATAACATGAATACTTGAATAAATCTCTCACTATCATCTTCTCATTTCCTTCCTATACAGCAATTTTATAAATTAATACAAAATCAGTTTCTCTTCATCTATAACAATAATTTCATCGTTTCATATCACTTTTCTGTTTTCAGTTATAGAAATCTGAAAACCATTTTCAATTCTTTCTTTCAAGTTTTGGGGATATATACTGGCGCCAGATACGTAGGACGATGATCAGTCGCCTGACCGTATCCGCTCTCTGTTTACTACTAGTAGAAGGAATGAAGGCCACCTGCTAACATCATCCCTGGAGGAAGGCCACCTGCTAACATCCTCCTGGAGGAAGGCCACCTACTAACATCCTCCCTTGGCATCTTCGTGCCGAATCATGAATGTTAGACTATGTCGCACACAGCCCTGACACAGCCTCTTATGTAAGTTTATTGCTAATCCCCCTTTTTATAAGATCATTATTTAATTTATCAACACCATTTCACATTTCCATTCCCGTATATCACTTCCATTCTCGCACATTATTTCTATAAAATATATGTATATATCATACACCAGAAAGAATGTTTATAATATAGCATTATAAACCATATAACCCTAGATAACAACTGATACCATTCTCTTTCATATCTCTTTTACCCTAGAGCATATTCGCTCCATTCGTAATCATCTCTATATTCATATTTCAGAAAACATATCCATCTCTCTTTAACTTCCCACAATCAAGAAAATATATTCTTTGCAATATAGCAACAAAAGCATCACATATACATAAATATATGCCATGATATCATTATTATTCCGAAGATAAATAATTTTTAAAGTAGGGATAGAAGGATCTTGCCTCGGTTTCTGTATCCTGACAGTAGGGCTGGTTCCTCCTCCGGAATTTCTATAAACACAAAAGGACCGTCATTAGAATACCACATATCTTACTCACTACCCTCTTGTATAACAAAACCCTTTACACTTCAACATATGTTTAACGTATTATTATTACCCCAAAGGTTCAAGGACTTAACCATTTATAAGCTCAATCGAAGTTTCAGGGGTTTTCACCATTTTCCCTAACGACCACACTTAACTGTAAAAATTCTCAGAAAATATGGATTTCGAATTTTAATGTAAGATCAACTGTCAAGGGTCCTCTGACCACCCTACTACATTATCCCAAAATTTCGTGGCTTATAAAAATGTCTAAGTATGGTAACTTTAGCCTCAAAGTTGATACAATTACGTTTTCTCGGTTATCGAACGTCTTTCACTAAAACTGACTTTTCTCCTAAACCGTTCATCAGATTTTAACGCACCTTATATCAAAACGATCTATGAACTAAGCTCTATCATCTCATGGTCCCTTGGTGTGCTGGACAGTAGCCTACCGTGTGTGCACAGTTGCTAAAAACAGGGCAGATTTCGTTCTAACAAAAATCGGACATTATAACTGCTGTAATTTCATACTTTCCATATTTTAACCCTTCCAAAATCAACATCCCACACTCCTTCCAACCCCTACACCATGTGGGCTTCATCCCATCCATGATTACAAGTACAACACATCTCCATAATCATTCAAACACATATAAACAACTATAACAATAAGATTTAATGATCTAGTAATACTTATCTTATAAACCAATTAAAAATCATCATAGCCCAAATGATTCAAGCTAGGGTTTCAAGCTAATCATCAACTTTAAAGAGTATACTAACATGAATAACCTCACAAAGCTCTTATACTACCTTGGTATAGTCTAGATCATGCAAAGAAATCAAGAAAGACAAAGTTTGTTCTAAAAGTTACTATTCATCATCTTGTTCATGAATTTCTATCTAAAGATTGACATGGTGGATCAAGCTCAAACTTATGGAATATCTTAATCATGAAATATAGGACTCACCAAATTAATCTTGTGAATTTAGAAGGCTTGGAAGTTGGATTTTTCCCCTTGGTTTCTAGCTTGGCCGAATATAAGAAAAGAAAGAATAAGATGGAGAGTTTTTGTGTTAATCTTGGCTCATCTACTTTTCCTTGATATTTTCTATGATTTAGGTTAATAATTAACTAAGTATTCTAGATTACTACTTGGTTTAAGTTAGTGGATTGTGAGGTCATTGATGATGTCACTTAGAAGAGTGTTTTAGAAGCTTGTCTAATTACCTTAGTAAGTATCCTTAACCTTGGTAAATGCTAATGTGGTAATTATCCTTGTTATATTACTAATCTTGGTTGCTTAATCTCCATACTCGTCTAATTGTGGTTCGTTTCGAATGTACCTCATTATCTCAGTGGTTTTGAAACCATTTAACAATCCAATTTCCTTTGGTATTCTCTTAACTTAATAATCCCTAGGTTAAATCTAAATTCACTAATTCCTCAATATATAATTCTTATAATGTTTCCATGCTCCTAAATGTCCAATAGAAGCTTATTCGAAATCAAAATCCTCAAAATCCATGTTTCAGGAATTTCTGGAATCTAACGTCATTTCGAGTCACTTATTTTCATTGTACAACACTAATATGGTTTCTGTTTATTCATTTTCCATTTCCTTTATAGAGTACCTATATACCATTTCTCTAAATCCTCGAAATTTACTATTCATGTGACCACTGTAGCATTACTGAAGTTAGGGTTATTACATCTTCCATGGCTTCAACATTAACCTCCTCCTCCTCCAACACCCATTCATACTGAAGACCGAACAAGCCCAAACCCATATCCTGGTTCCAAATTTCCATGATTCTGCCAAAAGGATGCTTTTATAATCACCATTTGCTTCCAGTGGGAAGCTCCATGTTGTGCCAAATAAGTTGCCAGTACATTGTCCACAAGGTCAGCAATCGAATCTCTAAAGAAAAATTCTTGTCCCTCCTAGGATCGTAGTTAACAGAAATGCAAGATCCCAATAATTTTTTCAAATTAACCCCTCATGAAGTCAATATAAAACACATATAGGAACCCGAATTTGATTAACTAAAATATAAATCTTCATTATAATCAACTAAAATATAATTCTTCATGATTAACTAAAATATCGCTTCAATTTGCATTAAATAAATATACCTAAAATATAAAATTCTTATTATAATCAACAAAAAAAACTCATAAATATAATTATTATATCAATTTAATAACATTATTTCTTTTATATTTCATTAAGAATAACTTTATTTCTTTTGATTTTTCATCCCATCTTTTTCAATTAATTGTAAAATTTTATTTGACCTCTTTAAATAAAGTCTAATTCAATTATGTCAAACTAAAAATAATACTGTTATATATATATATATATATATATATATATATATATATATATATATATATACATCATGAGTATAAGTATATATTTAAAATTATTTTAATAAAACTTTTAACAAAAATAAAAACTACTCCTTCCGTCCCTCTCATTTCTTTACAGTTATTATTTTGGGATGTTACTCTCAAATCTTTACGTTACCTTAAACAGTAAATTTTCCCCATTTTTACATTTACTACGTTCCCCTATTATCTCATATTTAATAATAAAAAATACTATTATACTTACTACTTTCATCCCCTATCTCAAATGTATTATAAATATTGATAGCTCCTACCATTTTACCCACTTTTTATCTAACTTTGCTCATTTTTAATGCATTATATTGATCTCCGTGTTCCTCCCATATAAACAAATGAGGAAGACGGAAGGAGTACGTAAGAGTAGTTTGTAATATGATTAGTCAACACTCAACACTAGACAAACGCTCCTCCTCATCCTAAAATTTGAAAACAGTTGAGATCAGTGGATTGGTCCACGTGGCATCCAAATATGACCGTTACAAGCCCCAAATTTAATTACATTATTTATTTTTATATCCCAAAGCATAATTTGTCAACATAAGCGTTACTACTACCATTTCATCTCTCTATCTCTCTCTAGATTTTCTCGCTCTTCGTCGTCTCTCTCTCTCTCGAAAATATCCATAATGGGTGCCGATGCGGAGACGCAACCCGAACAAAAGGTCCCAAACTCCATTTTTTATTCTAATTTTACTCCTTTTATTTCATTTCTACTGTTTTTAATTTGAATTTTGTGGTTTAATTAGGGTTTATGTGTTTTTTTTAATTGAAGAAATGATGAGTGTTCATGTTTTTGTTTTTGTCTTCTCGATCTGCTTAGCATTGTTGTGGATTAAGTGTTTGTGTACGTTGTTGTTAATTTGTCGAGCCCAACACCATTTTTCGTGTTTTTAGGTAGCGGATAATGTTAGAGTTTGTCGAAATTAGATGAATTTAATTGCTCGAATATCGATTTTGTATGTGTGGATATTGTCTCCGGATCTTGCTTCATTTTTCTAATTTGATTTTAGGCACAACCATTTTTTCGTGTTGGTAGGTTTTAGGCACAATGTTAGAGTTTGTCGAAATTACATGAATTTAATTGTTCGATTATCGATTGTATATGTGTATATATTGTCTTGGGATCTTGCCTCATTTTTGTAATTTGATTTCCGGCACAAGTATTTTTTTTTTATTCGTAGGTTTTACCTAAAGTTAGAGTCTGTTGAAACTGGATGAATTGTTTGTTTGATTGTGGATCTGAACTGTTGTTTTGAAAATGTGATTTATAGGCATCCACTGAGGTTGCATCTGCGGAAATGAAGAGGTGGACACTTAATGACTTCGACATTGGGAAGCCTCTTGGAAGGGGAAAGTTCGGGCATGTTTATCTAGCTAGGGAAAAGAGGGTTAGTCATTTTCAATTTTACTTGGTCTTCTAATCATTGTAATGCGTGATGCGATAATTGACTGTACTGCCCAAAACGGAATTGCTGCTTTTAATCATATCCAGATGCTTCAATCTATTCTGTTTTTCCTTAAACATGTCTTCGTACACATGATGCCTTTGCCTTTAGAGTTTAGATTACTTCAAGAGAATGTAACATATCATCCATCATATATGTTATGTGTATCTTTAATCATATTTAGATGCTTGAACTCGTGTTGTTTTATTATAAGCATTTGCCTTGATATACATGATCTGCTTCTACTTTCCCACCAACTGCTGTCCTATTGTGTCGTAAAAAACTAAATATCAAACTTTTTATGAATTTGTGGTGATCGAAAAGTATATGCACAGTGAGTTGGTATTGATGTATCATGTATGTTTGGTGTGATATTATTCATCAAATGTATAGCTAAGATTTGTATATTTTCCTGTAACAGAGCAATCATATTGTGGCGCTCAAGGTACTTTTTAAGAGCCAACTGAAACAATCTCAGGTGGAGCATCAGCTACGCCGCGAAGTTGAGATCCAAAGCCATCTACGACACCCTAATATTTTAAGGCTTTATGGATACTTCTACGATCAGGTATGCAGAAATAGTTAGCTCAATACAGGAAAATTATCACTGTGTACTGAATGACTAACCAATCTCTTTGTTTGCAGAAAAGAGTTTACTTGATCTTGGAATATGCTGCCAAGGGGGAGCTTTACAAAGAGCTACAGAAGTGCAAGTACTTTAGTGAAAGGCGTGCTGCTACTGTGAGGCCTTTTAAATATATAGATACATATAATTAAGGAAATAACTTATTTTGTCTGGTCATAACCATAAAACATGTGTAACAGTATGTTGCGTCTCTAGCTCGGGCACTCATATATTGTCACGGAAAGCATGTTATTCATAGAGATATAAAACCAGAGAACCTTTTGGTTGGTGCACAGGTAATACGTTGCCCTACTCTTGCTCGTATGTCTGTTTGTAAATTTGATATTATGATTCGTTGTTTTTTGTACCTAACTTGTCGCTGTGGGTGGTTCTCTACAGGGAGAACTTAAGATTGCAGATTTTGGGTGGTCAGTGCACACATTTAACAGAAGGCAGACCATGTGCGGAACCTTGGATTATCTCCCACCTGAGATGGGTATGTGCATTTACATGCATTTCATTTTTTAAAATTAAAGTGCCTTTTTGGTCAAAACCTATGTAAGCAATTTACTGAAAATTTTTGTGACTAGATTAATTGCTTCTAACTACCAAATTCTGGCACTTTCTGTACAGTGGAAAGTGTGGAGCATGATGCAAGTGTGGACATCTGGAGTCTTGGTGTACTGTGCTATGAGTTCCTTTATGGAGTCCCTCCGTTTGAGGCAAAGGAACATTCAGATACATACAGAAGGTGAGCAAATTTAAAAAAAAATATTTTCTTTTTACTTGTAATTCCGATTCCCGGTCTTTTGAACAATTTGTTTGTTTATTTAAGAAGCATTGTGTTGAGACTGGATAATTATTTGTAACTATGATAAACGGGCTTAAAACTAGGGCTAAGAAGAAACTGAATACTGATGACTACCTTAAACTGTTATAAAATGCAAGTATACAGTTTTAATTTTATTGAAGAGGGTTTATAAGGTTATTGTTAATTTAGTGTAGCATCAGTACAAGTAATAGTTGATTAGCTGATATAAACATAATATGTCTATATTTATTGCAGAATTGTGCAAGTGGATCTGAAGTTTCCTGCGAAACCTATCGTCTCTTCACCTGCAAAAGATCTAATCAGCCAGGTTCGACTTTTTGTCCCCTGTGCATTAAAAACTTGCAAGATCTGTCAATTCTTTATAACATATTTGTTTCTTGATTTCCAGATGCTTGTGAAAGAAACTTCTTCCCGTCTTCCATTGCATAAGCTCCTTGAACATCCTTGGATCATCCAAAATGCAGACCCTTCTGGAGTTTACAGAGGCTGATTTACATCCTATTAGGCTATCTATATCTGTAACTGGAGCAGCTAAAAATTGTCCAAATCATTTGTGGCAAATAATTTTTTTTTCATTGTAGCAAATTTGTTGGAGGAATAACAATTCAAATTTATAGTGGGTGAATTTGTTTGTAACGAGCAAGTATATAAGTTCTCTGTTTAACCGATATGCAGCAAATTTGTTGGAGGAATAACAATTCAAATCACATGAATAACTTCTAAATCTGGTTGCATAAAATTAAAGCTAGCACAACTGCACAAGTATATAAGTTCTCTGTTTAACCGATATGCAGCAAATTTGTTGGAGGAATAACAATTCAAATCACATGAATAACTTCTAAATCTGGTTGCATAAAATTAAAGCTAGCACAACTGCACAAGTCAAAACATGGATAGTATGGCTACCGCGAGATAACCACCTGAGTGACAGAGTGAGTCAGTCACAGAAATTATTGAAATTATCGATAGGTGGTGGAAAATATAATTTTCCTCATACTCGTCATTTGGATTATATAGTTGGGAGTTAGACTATAATCCTTTTTGTGTTTTGTGCTTCTTAATGTCGCAGGGTGTTAGAATTTTATCAACGACTGAAGGGTGGCGTGCTTTGTTTTTAACCATGAAAATATGCATTTATCATATATTAGAATCCTAGCTTAGTACTCCCTCTGTCCCCCTTGGTTCTTTACCTTGGGGGACGTAATTCTGGCACGGATTTTAAGGTGCAATTTGCGGATAGTTTCATAACTTATTTTTTAAATTTTCTTTTTTTGTATAAAAATAGAATTGTTCTATTTTTATACAAAAAAAAAAAATTTAAAAAATAAGTTATGGAACTATACTTTTTAGGAGCCTTGAAATGCGTGTCGAGTAGTGAAAAAGAAATGTAAAGAAATGGGAGGGACAGAGGGAGTATTTTTTTTTTCTTTTGGGATAGAATTTGTTGTTCAAGGCCTGAATTCTTTTGATGGTTTGAAGCAAAGCCTTCCAGGTTCCTGATTGGCCAATAATGATAAGGGACCATATCCTGAAAATGATCGGACAGCTCCAAAAAGATGGAAAATGATCGTCATGAAGGATGAACATAAATTGCTGGTGTTATCAAAATATTAAGACTTTATTGCACTTTGCACCCCTGTACTTAGGCGAAATTGCACTTTGCATCTTACTGTTTCAACAATTGCAATTTGCACCCCTACTGTTTCAATCTCGTTACATTTAGCACCCTTTTCACTCAATTCCGTCAAATACGACCGTTACCGTCTATTTTTCTGAGGGTATTTCAGTCATTAACTAATATATTAAACTAAATTATTTTGAAAAAATTAAGAAACACAATTTAAAAGTTGATTTTTTTTCCAAAAAAAATGAAAAAAAAACACGAAATCTTGAATTTATATTCGTTTGTACTTTAAAAATTATAACAAATATAGTTGATATTTTAAATAATATTTTACAAGAATTTAGTAATGTAAATATTTTTAAAAAATTTGAAATACAAATTATATTTTAAAAAATCTGTAAATTATAAATAAAATTTTGGTAAATCTTAAAATCTAAAAATTATAATATTAATTGAAATTATTTAAGCTTAATAATTATTATTGAGTATAATGACCAAAATACCCTCATTTTGATTGACGGTAACAATCAAAGTTAACTTAAAATCGTTAAAGGGGTGCTAAATGTAGCGGGCTTGAAATATTAGGGGTGCAAATTGCAATTTCCGGAACAGTAAGATGCGAAGTGAATTTTCGGCTAAGTCTAGGGGTGCAAAGTGCAATTAAGTCAAATATTAAACGGGAAATGAGTAAATGAGACATTAAGCCATTTATTACAAAATAAAAATATTTTGAAAGTGTAGAACCTTGCAATTCTACTACTATACCCATTGGCCATTGGATAGTCAAGTGCTGCTATATACATGAAATCCAGAAAATGGCTAAAATTTCAAATTTTGTTTCTGCTTTACAATAATATATAATAATAGATCTAATACATGATACACCAAAAACTTGAAGACATTTCTTAGAAATAAGATAACAGATCCTAGTTGACATTGCAAGGAAATATTATTAGTCAATTGGCCCAAGCCGCAACTTTCCTAAAAGGGCTATATTACATATATTTAATTGAACCTTGCTAACATTTAAACAAGCTGTGTCAAGCGCTTGCCACAATATCGTGCATGCTTGTTGTCTCTACTCTGCTTTGCTCTCTTCCTTGTCCTCTGTCTTTTCCTCTGCCTTGTCCTCACAAATACAGTTCTCGCTTTCCAACAATTGGGTGGCTGGTGGTGGTTCGTTTTTTACTTCAACTGCATCTTTTGGGCCCAAAAAACTTGGCTGGTTCGTTGAAGAAAGAAGCCTTGCCCACATCCTGTCAGTTATCACGACCTTATTTTGCATCTCGGTGATTCGCTGCACATTCAATATCAAATCAAAAATCTGGATTTGTTGAATGTGGAAATTTACAGATATTCATGCACATTTTATTTTTTTTCTACTTTTTTCATATACTGACAAGTGACAAACAAAGACATGACACAGTAAAGAATTGACAGTGAAAGAGTATGAGTCTACAAGAAAGGAGAAACAATCTTAGATACCTATGTCAATGCCATGCTATAAATTGATAGTCCCAATTTGATAAAACTGTAAAATTATTGGTTAAATTTCTAGCTAGGAAATTGCATAAAACTTGACAAACCAAACCAATAAAGTAAAAGATTAGTTACATGTCTGGCAAGAATGTTGCAGCAGAATTGTTGTCAAACAACTCAAAATGTCAAATTGCATCGAATCCATAAGATAAGCAACTAGTTTACATGTTGGCCATCTCTACAACAATGCTGGGCAGACTTATCAAAATTTAATATAGAACAAGAGTAGGCCGGGAATGGGCGCAGCTCCTAAGGAAAATTTTGCAAGTTGGAGAACAGCTTTTTATCTATAAACGACAGTTGTTTAAAGAACGACCTTGGATGTACATTTATTGACCTCTAAAAAACAAGCTCTTACAGCTGCAAGATTATTCATATACTTCATCCCATCTATTTTTCAAAAAATAAATACACACGATTTTTAAGTATATTACAGAATATGCACATAGATATGCAAAATAAAAATTTGACTAATAAACTTACAAAATTTTAGTTGAACATGTATATCAGAAATATAGGATCTAGGGTTTTGGAATGATTAATGATATTCACAGCTCTTGATTGATTCAAATCAAGTTTAGCAGATAAATATTTACTTGGTAAACTTTAGGAGGAGAAAGCTTCTATAGATAAATTCATACAGAAATCTTTTCATGTGATTTTGTCCACATTACTTTGAAGGTCAAGGAATGAGGAACTGTATTAGGTCTTCACATACTACAATATGTATCATGAGACAAAAATGGTCAACCAAGTAACTTATATTAATTAAATGAGTATGCCTAAAGAATTTATAAGGTTTAAGAGCTGAGGATTAAAAAAGGTTCACCAGTAAAATAAAATTCAGCATATACATGCGGTCCTTACATTGAAAGGAATGTATGTTTGTCTCCCGTTGACCAGCCCACTTGTGTAGCCAGTGTACCCTGCCATTGCTCCATGTACACAACTTTGAGCAAGGAGTGTGCAATACACATTGTCAGATGCATTACTTGGAATAGCACGGATCATGTACGTAGGATCTGCCAGGAACCAATGACAGTTTCTATCATATTAATATGTTTCTATGGCCTAATTATGAAGTAGATTAAGACAGCGCAACTCACCTATATACTTGAGAGTTATAGGCATCTTGTGATTTGCAAAATGATCCTACAACAAAAGGCATAGAGCAGAGCAGGTCAATCACCTAGCATGGGGTAATGACAGAATGAAACCAAAGAAAGTTTTCTTCTTCAAAACCATCTGCTTGACAAATATTTTGAAGGATGAAAGACAAGTAATTGTCTCAGCTACAAAAATATCTTAGAAATCTGTTACACTACTCACATTCACTAACTAGATTTTTTTAATTGGAAAGAAAAGAAATGAAAGTAAAAGAATTATTAAAATTTTATTCCTGCAGGTTGTTCCCAAACTATTTATTTGGAAGGGAAGGGAAAGAAAGCTAAGGAATAGGAAAGAAATTCTTCAGATATTTGTCTCCAGAAAATTCGTACCACGTTTAAAAGATTAGGAGAGGATAAGGAAAAGAAAATCGCCGGTTTTTACTGTTCATTACCAGATTCACTGTTCATCGCCGCCTTCACTGTTCATCACCGCAATCACTGGTCAACGAACGCCGCTCACCAGAGAGTGTTTGCAGCCTCTTTCTTGAACATATTCAGTTGCTTTCCAACTGATTTGTGTGTAAGAAACAAAAGGGTAACCCGTATCTCTCTATCTCATATATACATACACCCATTCATATATATATATATATATCTTGTTCCCTATTTTATTTCATTTACTAGACCCCACTTTTAATCAGTAATACTTTTGAGCCCCATCTGTTTTATTTACTCATTTAAGTATTAGTTTGGTTCATTTTAAAAAAAAAAAAAAAAAAAGATTTTCTGTTTTAAATATTAGGATCATTTCCCATATTATTAGAATATTTAATTCATAATATTAGTAGTTAATTCTCCTAGCGTATTTGTGTGGATTCATTGTCTTAGTTGCATTATTATTCCATATTAGTTGCATATTTTCTGTCACGTTTATTATATTCCTTTGAGATTAGTGATAATATCTGTCGTTGAGTTATAGTTTAATTGTTTAATTAATTCCTGGCATATCTCAGCTTCTGCATTTAGATACATCATGGTAGGTACACGTAGTAGCAGTAGCACAGATCCTCCTGAGCCGACCATGGCTCAAATTTTACAGGGTATACAGACACTTACCACTAGAATGGAAGCTATGGATGCTAAGTTGGAAACTAAGCTTAATGAGGTACATGCTAGGATAGATACATTAGAACCAGTCATTATTGAGAATCGAGAGAGAAATCGTGACGAAGAGGTGTTCGATCCACCTCCACGTCGGGAACGTGAACACGTTTACAGGGATCATGAGAGGGATGAGGGGTACCGTAATTATAGAGACTATGATCGATACGATTATAGGCGACACGATGTGTCGAAGATTAAGGTAGATGCCCCTGAGTTTGATGGGAGGTTTGACCCAGATGCGTTCTCTGACTGGTTAGCCAGTATAGAGAAGTTCTTTGATTGGCATCAGATGAGTGATGAGTATAGGATTAGGTTTGCCAAGATGAAGCTTGTAAAGCAAGCTAACATCTTTTGGAGCAGTGTCGAGAGAGATATCGAGCGCACGGGACAGCCGCTTATTAGGCATTGGGTTGAGATGAAGATGCGTTTGTCTCGGTACTACCTGCCTAGGGGACATAAGGATAGGCTGATGGAGCAGTTTGATAACCTCTACCAGGGTACTATGCCTCTTGCTGAGTATATCAGCAAATTTCGGGAATTGCTCCATAGGTGTGATCTTAAGGAGGAGACTCGCATGACCCTCGTTAAGTTTCACAATAATATGCGACCAGAGCTTAGACAACATGTGCTCATTAATCAGATGAACACGTTAGAGGATATTTTTCAGGTCGCATTAGAGCATGAGTATCGGTTGAAGGACCCCTCCCAGCAGAGGAGTGCTTCATACTCGAGTCAGACAGTGAGTCGGGCTGCACCCCAGAGTCGGACAGTTTCCGCACCTCAGGGGAGTACTAGATCTAGTAACAGTGTGAGTGTCCCTATTAGACAGCCAGTAGGTACCTCCACTCTTAAGTGCTTCTATTGCCAGGAGCCAGGGCATAGGTCATTTGAGTGCCCGAAGAAGAAGAAGAGTGTGACCCATATTGGAGCTATTCCAGAGGGAGAGGATGACATTCCCGTAGTTGATGAGTTTAGCTCACATGATGCATTGGACGACGAGGCGGAGCAGAGCCTAGAGATGGCTGGTCGTCAGTTGAGTGTCATGCGATGCATGTATACTCATGTGAGGGAGGAAGATTGGAGGAGAACTTCTATCTTCCATATCTTCAGCAGGGTTGGGGGAGTGTCGTCTAAGGTCATTATTGATGGGGGGTAGTTGTCTTAATGTGGTTGCCGAGATCGCAGTTGCGCGATTGAAGCTAAAGGCTGAACCACATCCACACCCTTATAGTGTTGCTTGGGTCAACAAGACGTCTATTCCTGTGACTCATAGATGTCTTGTACCGATCCACCTAGAGGGTTACGAGGAGAGTGTATGGTGTGATGTCCTCCCCATGGATGTTGCTCATATACTCCTAGGGCGACCTTGGTTATATGACCGCAGTGTGACTCATTATGGGAGACAGAACACTTATGTGTTTATGCATAATGGGCAAATGGTTATTTTGCAACCTAGTAGACCTCGTGAGATTCCCAAAAGTGAGGCGAAGGTCAACAGCGTACCTACACAACCAACTAAATCTCTCCATGTTTTGAAGAAGAATGAGTTTGAGAGATGTGCCTTAGAGTCTAAGGTTGTGTATATGCTAGTTGCTAGAGAGGTGAGAGACACACCCGTAGAAAGGGGTACTGAGCTTCCTAGGGATGTTCAGCAGATTCTTAATGAGTTTGCAGATGTCATGCCCGATGAGCTACCCCAGGGATTGCCACCTCTTAGGGACATCCAGCACGCTATAGACTTAGTCCCTGGATCTTCATTACCTAACCTGCCGCATTATAGGATGAATCCTACTGAGCAGATAGAGATGCGGCGACAGGTTGAGGAGTTGTTGAGTAAGGGATTTGTGAGAGAGAGTCTTAGCCCTTGTGCTGTACCAGCCTTGTTCACACCAAAGGCTGATGGCAGTTTGAGGATGTGCTGTGATAGTCGAGCTATCAACAAGATCACCGTCAAGTATAGGTTTCCTATCCCTAGACTTGATGACATGCTAGATATGGTTGTTGGAGCTCAGTTTTTCACAAAGATTGACTTACGGAGTGGATACCATCAGATTCGTATCCGGGAGGGAGATGAGTGGAAGACTGCCTTTAAGACAGCGGATGGGCTTTATGAGTGGTTAGTCCTACCGTTTGGGCTATCCAACGCCCCGAGCACGTTCATGAGAGTCATGAACCAGGTGCTTCGTCCGTTTATTGGTAGGTTTGTTGTCGTATACTTCGATGACATACTCATCTATAGCCCCACTCGTGGGGAGCACTTATCTCACTTGCGACAGGTTCTGGCAGCTCTTTTACATGAGAAGTTGTATGTGAACCTAAAGAAGTGCTCTTTTGTTCGTGACTCCGTGATATTCCTTGGATTTATCGTTTCCAAGGATGGGGTTTCTGCAGACCCTGAGAAGGTAAAGGCCATTACAGAGTGGCCTGAACCTTCTACTATCCATGAGGTGCGTAGTTTCCATGGATTAGCTACCTTCTATAGGAGGTTTATCAGAGGCTTTAGTACCATTATGGCTCCCATTACTGATAGCATGAAGAAAGGGGAGTTTCTTTGGTCTAAGTCAGCTGCAAGGGCCTTTACCGAGGTGAAGGATAAGCTGACACATGCTCCAGTTCTTGCTTTGCCAGATTTTGGTAGGGTTTTTGAGGTAGCATGTGATGCCTCTGGCGTAGGTATAGGTGGAGTATTGAGTCAGGAGGGCCATCCTGTAGCTTTCTTCAGTGAAAAGCTTAATGAGGCTAAAAAGAGGTATACCACCTATGAGAGGGAGTTTTATGCTGTAGTGCAGGCGCTTAGGTATTGGCGACATTATTTGTTGCCTAAGGAGTTTGTGCTCTACTCCGATCACCAAGCGTTACTAGTATATTAATGCCCAGAAGAAGCTTAATCATCGACATGCTAAGTGGTTTGAGTTTGTTCAGGAGTATACCTTTGTACTTAAGCATTGCAAAGGTAGCGAGAACAAAGTCGCTGATGCACTTAGTAGGGTATCCATTCTCCTTAACACTTTGAGTGTAGAGGTAGTCGGATTTACACATATGATCCAGGATTACCCGTTATGTCGAGATTTTGGAGAGATCTATGCTAGTTTTCAGGATCCTAGCTCTCCACCTTCGAGAGAGTATTGTGTTCATGATGGATACTTGTTTCGAGGGGTTCGCTTGTGCATCCCTAGTACGTCTTTGAGAGATCATCTCGTGAGAGAGTTGCATGCGGGAGGGTTAGCTGGTCATTTTGGTCGAGATAAGACCATTGCCATTGTTGAGGATAGGTTTTATTGGCCTAGCTTGAAGAGGGATGTCGCTCGTATAGTTGCAGGGTGCCGTACTTGTCAAACGGCCAAGGGTAGGAAACAGAATACGGGTTTATACACTCCTCTTCCGGTTCCTCATGCTCCTTGGGAGGACCTTAGTATGGATTTTGTATTAGGGTTGCCTAGGACGCGTAGTGGGCATGACTCAGTCTTCGTTGTTGTGGATCGTTTTACTAGGATGGTTCACTTCATTCCTTGTAGCAAGACTGATGATGCTTCCCGTATTGCCTCCATCTTCTTTCGTGAGGTTGTTAGGATACATGGTGTCCCATTAACCATAGTTTCCGATAGAGATGTCAAGTTCGTGAGTTACTTCTGGAGGACTCTCTGGAAGTTACTTGGGACTAGTCTCAAGTTTTCTACCGCCTATCATCCACAGACCGACGGACAGACTGAGGTCGTTAATAGGAGTCTAGGTGATTTGATTAGGTGTCTTGTAGGGGAACATGTGTCTAGCTGGGATAGGGTTTTACCTACAGCTGAGTTTGCTTATAACAGTTCTGTTAATAGGTCCACTGGGGTCAGTCCTTTCGAGGCCTATATCGGCCGTCAGCCTAGGAAACCCGTTAATTTGGTTCCACTTCCACCTGCATATAGGTCTAGCGAGTCTGCAGAGTCTTTTGCACATCACATTCATGAGTTGCATGCTGAGATACGTCAGAAAATTAATTTGAGCAATGAAAATTATAAGTCTGCTGCAGATGTTCATCGCAGGTTTCAGGAGTATAACGAGGGTGATCAGGTTATGTTGCGACACCGTACTGAGAGGTTACCTCCTGGTGCTTGGAAGAAAGTGCATGCAAAGAGGACGGGTCCATTTCGGATTCATAAGAGAGTTGGTACTAATGCTTACGAGTTAGATCTTCCTAGTGGTATGGCTATTGGCCCTGTGTTTAATGTGGAAGATCTTACTCCTTTTCATGGACCTGCTGATATTTATTCATCCTCTTCACTTTCTTCACCTTCACCGCCTATTACTACACCAGTACCTTCTAGCTCTATTGATCCTATCTCTACCCCACCAGTACTTGTGCCCCCTGCACCCCCTTATGTTTCTTCACAGCAGACAGTTGATGTGCCTGTTGATGTTCTTGATGAGAGGTATGTGCCGACTCGGCGTGGTGGTGGTTATCATCAGTATTTGGTTCATTGGAGTGGCAGGTCAGAGGATGAGCGCACTTGGATCAGCGCTTCAGAGTTTCGCAGACTTGCTCCCGATCTTTTCCAGCGCTACACGGAGTTTAGTTCAACATAGTCGAACTTTTCTTAGCGGGGGAGAGTTGATAGGGACCAGCTCATCATAGTATCTCTAGAGATATTATTTGATATTATCCCATATGTTTAGGGATTTACTTATTACTTGTGATTTGATTTTGTGATTTGATTTTATATGATCCCATAAGTTTAGGGATTTGTCTTTTGACTTTGGGTTTGTTATTCGGTATATATAGACCGAAGATTATACATTTCGAGGCACGCTTTGATTATACATTTTCTTGGGAATATTATTGAATAAGTATTCTTGGGATCGTATAATTCTCTGCGCTTGCGATTGTTTTAATTATTACCCTGTTTTTGATTACTGTCCTACATCACAGTGCTAGTGTTGGCTAATTCTTAGTGAATGGGGAACATAATAAAAGATCATGTCATAATTTTTAGTTATAAATAAGTAAATAACTCGCATATACAAAAAGCCTGACAACTTATCAGTTTAAAGTTTTATTAACAGCATGCACAATCAGTTCAAATTCAGTAGTTATATATCATATAAACGGCAAGTGCTCAAATGAGAACCAAATTAGAATAAGAAGCATAAAAACCAAAGAAAATACATGTTTACAAATAAAATATTGGTGATGACTTGCTTTAGTTCGTACAGTTCTCATTGAGCATGGCCCTAAAAACATATATGTGTGTGTGTGTGTTTGTGTAATTACAAGATTATATATATAATATACATAAATTCTTAATAAGAGGTCAACAGTAGCAAGATTTACAGTTGCATAACCAGTACCTTGATCCTATGAGACATCCAAAGGCCAACATCTTTTAGTAGTTTGTTTCCTGAAGCATCTTTCTCATGTACGGAGCTCTTTGACAGAAGCTCCTGACCTGCTCCTTCAGCTATTACAATAACCATGTGCCCATCTTCTTTAAGCCGTTTCTCAATATACTCAAAGAGACCACCTTCTCCATCAAGATAGAATGGTGACTCTGGAATCAAACACAAATCCACATCTCGGCTGGCAAGAGTAGCATACATGGCAATGAATCCTGCATCATGGAGGGAATATCGTAACAAAAACAATAGACGAGGGTGAAGGCTCAATGGAGTATTCTTTGAAATAACATTGAGAAAGCCTAATTTTATTTCTGAAGCAAATAGAAAACCAGCACTCGGTTTGGTTGGAAGGACTGGTTAGGACTGAAAGTTAAACTACTTTTAAGACATTTTCGTTTCTTCCCCCATTCCATTCCTGATTCCACTAGTTAAAATTAAAGATCATTATTTCTGATGTACAAATGAATACAAAGATACTCATCTTTCCTCCTACTTAAATCCTTCATAAGAGTTTATATTGAAATATCTACACTGATTTCATCCACTGTCCACTCTTCCTACATATCTTTTTTTTCATAATTAATTCCATTCCACTCTTTCCAACCAAATGGAGCGCATGAGCCTTGAGTTCCACAATGGGTAGCTAAGCGAATTGAACTAAAACAATTACATATTAAGCAATTAAAAAATAGAGCCACTGCAGAAGAAGAATAAAATTTAAAAAAATCAAATTTCTTATCGTGACGACATGTTGACATCGAAGAAACAAAAGTATGTTAGGCGTTTTAAAAATTTTTAGATCAATTACTGACAGATTATATTAGCTGTCTTAAGACATAAAAAGGTAAGTACCGCTGTAGCGACCCATAAGCTTTACTACACCGATCCCATTCTCAGTACTTTCAGCTTCAACATGCGCAGCGTTGATGGCTCGTTGTGCTTCCTCTACAGCAGTATCGAAACCAAATGACTTGTCAATAACCTGATACAAGATGCAATCCACCACAGAATCGTCAACAATGTATCAAATCCGCTCCATGAGGAAATCAAAAGGAGATTTCTTAATTATATTAGGATCAGCATATAGTAGAAAGTATGACATTACAGCTACTATATATATGTAATCTAAACAGGATGAATCCAGAGTATCCATTCCTGGGTTTAAACTGGCACATGTTATTATGCATATTTTTCGTTAATGCACAAAGTTGCAATAAAATATAGAAGCCATAAGTGGAGTGGAGATTATAAGAGCGCAAATACCGGAATGTCATTGTCAATTGTTTTTGGGATTCCTGCAACTGCAACTTTTAGGCCACGCCGTCTAATTTCCTGCAAGATGAAGAAGCAGTGATGTACAAGAAGTAAAATATAGTCTAGAAATGTAATTAACAACATAGTAAGATACATACATGAACTATGGTTAAGTACAAGGAAACTCAGTAACCATAGAATTACTCAACCACTTAAGCGAGAAAAATATTGCTATTTGTCACATAATATATTCATAAACGGGGATATCCTGATCTTCCACAATTATCAAAGTTTTTAATAGCTAATTTCCATTAAGATGAAAAATTTCTCAAAATAAACATTTTAAAAAACCAACAATTAGCAATTACACACGTGTAATCCTTACTATTGCATTACTACGAAGTTGATGAACATATTACTCTCAAATATAGTATAAGTTTATTGTAGACATTTTAGATGCTAGATTAGCTCATTGCCCTGTGTAAAGTATCAAACCAGGTGCTAATAATTATTTTTTGCCTAGCATGATATTATATTGTTTCAGAGATTGGTAAATAACACCCAACATATCAGATAATTCATTTTCACAAATGGGTAAATACATCACAACATTACAAAGTAACTTTTTTTCATAAAATAATACTCCCTCCATCCCAATTTATTTGTCTCGTTTGACTTTTTGTGCTCAAATTGACTGTAAATTAAAAACTATTCTTTTATTACTTGAAAAACTGAAAAATACATATTAAAGTAGATTAGATATACTTTCTAATGATAATTTTTTTATAATTGTTTTCGATTATATACTATATGACATTTCCAGTAAAAGTTGGGTCAAATTGACCGAAGTCAAACAAAACAGATAAATTGGGACGGAGGGAGTATAGCTTTTCGGATGAAACATATTTACTCTAAGCAACAATAGATTAACTAGAAACACCTGCATCTTACTGTAACCAAACATGGAGGGGTAGTACAAAAAGTTGTTTTCACAAGATTAACTATCCGTTGGGTAAAATCTTGAACTCTGATGATGACTAAAGACTAAAGAGCATGTTGGTCATCTGCTCCTACGAGATGCTGTGACCTGAAAGCAATGGTCTTTGATACTTTCCCTTTCAGGATGAAGATCAGGTGTACATTGGTTTCATTATGTAATATAGCAACCAGGCAAGCCAAAGACATATACAGCCTATGTAATGTGGTAGGAACTCGAGGAATACTGTACCAGTTGTTTTCCACTAGGATGAAATAAATATATTTCGAGGAAGAAAGCAAAACTATGGAGGGAAAAGGGATTATAAAATATCACTCATGACTCAATGTAGTTCTCTAATCCATGTCACATAAACTCAGCACGAGATCGATCTAGACTTTAATTCTACTATACAAATTATAACACCAGTCATTCAATATATTTTTTCAACTTTCTGCCTGATCGATGCTGCACCATTCTGAAATATAAGAGCATTAGCCCAGTACTGGAGACATATAATAATAACTGCTTTATATTTTATAATAAGTGTCTCATGCTATGTAATTGATGATTTCAAACAAACAGGGCACAGGCCACAGTCCATATACTCGAAGTGTTACTATGTGACAAGGTATGCAGATGAATAACTAAATTCTTCTATATGATCTGAAACACTGACTTTATATAGCTTCCCTCACCTATGGGCATGTATAATAGGCTACAATTCTTATCCTACCTAAAAGTAAAATATATTGAGTTTTTCTTTTTTCTGTTAGTAAATAATATTACCTCATAAATGACAGCTGCTCCTCTTTGTGTCCCATCACCTCCAATAATGTAAACCTGAACCATTAAAATTAGTGAAAGGGTAACACTATAACTGAAGATAATAAACTAGCATAAACATTAAACACAGAAAATTAAGGATAAAAAGTACAAACTGTTGAACTTCAAACACCTGATTTATTCCCCGGTCCTGAATGCTGTCAACAATCTTCATGGTATCATGGCCCCCTCGAGATGTGCCAATAATTGTACCACCACGTTTATGGATGTCATTTACAAACTTCGGTGTTAAAGGAATGGTGTTCTTTGAGTAAAAGCCTCTATATCCTCCCTGCAACATATAAATTCCTCAATTCTCATATTATGATAATTTTCTGAGTCGTATTGTTTTAGACTCTCAACAATTAGTAGCAAGCATCAACATGAATGACAAAGTTGCAGTTTAATGCAGCCTACGTGTATAATGTTACTTAGAAAAATACACGTATAGTGGTGATTATAGAAATTTATAGTAATGCAGTGTATATGAGACTAGAGAGAAGAGTATAGCAAAGGACTACATTGTAACTGCTTGAGTCCATTACATGATACATTGCAGGGCTATTTATACCGCTAGCACATGACAGCACTGGACAAGATATGATGGAAGTAGTGTGATGCATCATGGTGCTAACATGCTTCTAATGTGGAGACTAGTGTTGGTGTTGAACATAACCGTTGTAGACATTTGCTAGTGCATCCTTGGTGCATCACTAGCAAGACAAACATTAGTGCTCTCTTGGTGCATCACTAACTTCATTAAGTAACATGCTCTCATGTGGCATGGTGGTGTCTACATGTACTAGAACGTGCTGCACTGCTACACACTGCACAACACAGAAATGTGATGGGTTGCATCACATGTTCTATCATTCCCCCTCTGCACTGTTTATTCTCTGCAGTTTAACATGGGAAGAACATTTGCTTAATGTTCTCCCTTAACCTCATGCTCCTATATTCTCCCTCAAGTTGACGTTGTAGAGAAAACGGAAGCATTAACTTGAAGCTATAACAAGCGAACGTAGCGGCAACAAGATGAAATGACCCTCTCTAGCGTTAACTTTTGCGGATTTAAATTTGATTGCTCTTGTCTCGTGCTCTTTAACTCTTGGCTCGTGCTCTTTGGCTCTTGGCTCCGGCTCTTTTGGCTCTGGCTGTGGCTTCCGGCATCGGCTTCTAAGTTTCCGGCATCGGCTTCTAAGCTAACCAAAGACATCCCGCTTGAATCATAGCTTTCGATGAGGTCGATAATTTATGTTGCCTGATGGTCGTGTATGCTTGATGTTTCGTGAAAAATGTTGCCTGCAGTGAGCTTTGCCGAATTTGAAAGGACTGACATTTGATGCATTACAAATTGTTTACACAGATTCTGAATCCTTTTAACTGGTTTGTTTAACATGGAAAGGCAGCTCCTTTATGCTCGGTTTGTTTCCCTCCTGGTGGGTTGCTTTGTGCTGCAGAAAGGCTTTGAAAAGAAGCAGAAAAACAATGAAGAAGGTGCAGTGCAGAAGGTGCAGAAAATGCAGAAAAATATGAAGAACTGAGCAGGATCGGAGTGGTGTTGAGGAGAAAACTTTGTCACAATCTGCAGAACCACGAACATCACGAAGTGGTTGTGCGAGCCCAGCAAAACTGACTAAAAAAATGCAAAACAAACAAACTGGAAAACTGAAAAATTGCAGAAGAATTGAAAAATCTGCAGTTTTGATGATATTTGCGGAATGAATGAGGATCGGAGGAAGGCTATTAAGCCTTGAATTCCTCCCTATGCTCTGATACCATATAGAAATTTATAGTAATGCAGTGTATATGAGACTAGAGAGAAGAGTATAGCAAAGGACTACATTGTAACTGCTTGAGTCCATTACATGATACATTGCAGGGCTATTTATACCGCTAGCACATGACAGCACTGGACAAGATATGATGGAAGTAGTGTGATGCATCATGGTGCTAACATGCTTCTAATGTGGAGACTAGTGTTGGTGTTGAACATAACCGTTGTAGACATTTGCTAGTGCATCCTTGGTGCATCACTAGCAAGACAAACATTAGTGCTCTCTTGGTGCATCACTAACTTCATTAAGTAACATGCTCTCATGTGGCATGGTGGTGTCTACATGTACTAGAACGTGCTGCACTGCTACACACTGCACAACACAGAAATGTGATGGGTTGCATCACATGTTCTATCATTCCCCCTCTGCACTGTTTATTCTCTGCAGTTTAACATGGGAAGAACATTTGCTTAATGTTCTCCCTTAACCTCATGCTCCTATAGTGATGGTGGATCCCAAAGCAGAAAAAGATCACGAGTCTGAACTTCATCGTCCCTTTCCCGACAAAACCCCCCTCCCGTTTATATATTAAAAAAAGATAGAACTGAGTTAGCTACCTCTATACATGTATATATGCATACTATCAAAATGGAACCATCCTTAAAATATACCTTAAAATGCGTGCCAGAAAGTGAAAAAACAAACTGTTAAGAATTGGTTGGGACAGAGGGAGTAGTCATTAAAACGTTTATGCAGACCTTTCCCCCCTTTTGTACTATTAAAATTCAACTAAAAAAGCTACTTTGTATATGGTATATATGCAGGATACTAGAACTTTATAATCATGATAACATAGTTAATGTTCATCTCACATTAAAATATGTTCAGTAACAGAAGCGGATAGGAAACCACGAAACGTAAACAAACAAATTTCATTTATACACAGTGCCTCTACAAGAAATGTGACATAAATTCTTATATTAAGAATCCACTCACTTACATCTATTCCAAGGACTTTGGTGACACCATACATGTTATATAGCGCACATACAATTTCCCTGATCACTGTATTTAGCCCAGGGCACAAACCACCACAAGTTACAATACAAGCATGCACCTCATCTGAATCAAAATACACCTGAAAGTTAAAAACTGTCTTAGCAAATCCATGGCTCTCAAATTAATCATTACAGCAGGGCTTCTTTGAAATGAAAACAAAAGGACATACCTTCTGGCGAGGTCCAGCACGTCTAAAATGCACTCCCCTAGAACTCCTCTTGTGAACAACGACCTAAAAAATGTAAACATTCAAATGCTGTAAAACTTTCATCGACATTCATTTGAAATGCAATGATATTTTGACATAAAAAGAGGAAAAAATGTGAGAACATATGTAGATTTCTTGAAGCACGAAGATCTATAGAAAGTAACAACAGGGGTGCCACAAGGGATTGTAATATTAAATAATATCTAACGAATTCCTCTTTTGTTTATTGGTATTATTAATATCATATAGAATCTTATGTCATCAATATTATACTATGCCAGAACTACACGAAAATACACACACATTTAGTATATACTGTACAGGTTCACCCTCTATATAAAATTAATGAGTTGTAACTACCAAAATCTGAGTCAAGGACAAGTCTTCAGAAGAGAAAAAAAACTCAAGACCCAATGTGATCCACCGTAAGAGTTTTATTTGCAAAACTTACTTCAGAACAATATATTCATTTTTGAGTTAAAGCAAGTATCAATCTCAGCATCTCAACTGGTTTGTGGTGTTTATATAAAGACAATGTCCATACTGGCTTTAATAAGATATTTATATCAGAACAATAAGACAGAACTCCGTCTGTAAATTGGGGAGGACTATATAATACCACTTGCAAGCCTAAGATAACTAAAATAGTGCACCACTAAAGTTGATTTAGACTCTTTTTATACAGAAAGCATTTTTATTATTTTAAACATTTAAACTATATATGGAATTATCGAAAATTAGTTATTACCAAAGCCACAGCTTACATGAAGTGTATTCACCACCAGTGGCCTGACACGCAGGACCATAAAACAAGTAATGGACATTTAAGATCCAGTTACCGGAACACTCTCAAGTTAATGAATATAAGCACAACACGTTTATGCATATAGATGCCTGTAGTCCCTAACATGCAGACCCTAGTCAGAAAATGCAGCAGGCAGTTTGGCATGTGAGATGTCAACTTCTTCATCACAAGGTAACGTTTGTTTTTTTCTTAAAATATATGGTATTGATTTTTGAATTAGTTTAATGTAATATAATAATTAGCTAAACAATATTATGTCAGCACATGAATCATTAGAACCTTTGTCACGATAGCACCCATAAAAGGAGGTGTTTCATATTTTATTATGGTAATAGATGGGTATAAAATATGGTTAGGAAGTACATATACATTAGTAGTGGTTTGCTTTAGTTAGGGTTTCACTCAGCTTGCAAATGATATCTCTACATTTGTAATCTGATTATTTATTGGTTTAAAGAGCTGAATTACTACTGGATAACATTAAGCTACGTGCTTTACTTGTGACTTCTTAAAAATGCTCTACAAATGATTGATCTTAATCTAGGTGCTTGTCATTCTATCAATAGAGGATATTGTTTCTTATATCCCATTTCCATGTACGAACGCACAATGGAACCTGGATTCTAAACTGCCAGGCTGGTTCTATGGTATGCTTAAATTTCTTAGTTAGTTGAACCATTTGTGGAAATCCACATGGAAAAAGCAGAACATGAAAAGAATTGTACAAGAATAAAGTGAGAAACAAAGTTTTTTTTTTATTTGACATTTATGAGAAGAAAAAACTAACCTTTTGAGGAACAGTATCATCAACATCAACGAAGTACTGCCTGAAACCAGGGTACCAAATCATACATGTTAGGTTAATGAAAATCACAAGCAACGAGTGTGAGCAAAACTCACATTGTAGCATTGGAAAAAGAAATCTGACTCACTTTACAACCGAATACGCAGGATTGAATCGCAGTGGATTGGGAAAAGTCTGCAAAAGAAAAGGTAGAATTAATAAATAAAAATGTTCGAGAAACAATAATATCAAAGCATGCGTGTTTGTGTATATAGGCATGATTAGGAAATGATATGTCTACGCAATTACATAGTCTTCTGATTGTGCAAAATTTATTATACAGGAAGAAAAAACATTTTTTTTAGTTTTTTAGCATATTTTTAACTTACAAAATGTTAACCAAACTGAAGACACGCTCAGTTTAGACGAAATGCAACAAGACACACGTCTTAAACAATTATATTCCAATTAATTAAAGATGCATAAATGAAAATGTGCAAACTTCTATGATGAGATTTCTTATGAACATCTATTCCAAGATTAATGGCATTAAGTTGTAGATTAAATTGATCCAAGTGGAACGGAGGAAGAAACAAAAATCATAACACACACCACCAAAACAGTACAAATTGAATTAAAATCCAAGCAAAGGACGCACAACATTCGATCATCATAAATTCCATTCCAACCAAAGGATGCAAAACATACAAATATTATCGAAACACAGGCACAACTTAGAATAATAAGAATAATTTGTGGTCTGCATAACCTAATAAACAGCACACCAACTGATTCCAATGAGAGACAAATGTAGACATAAAATTAATCCAAACCAGCACCAAAAGTTAAAACCCCGCCAAAAAAAGCAAAAGACAAAACATAACCAATGTAATTATTAATTAATAAAAGAAAAATAATCCTAAAAACAAAAAATTCATAATTAAAAACATATCAACTAATGTCACACATAAAATAAAATTGGACAAACAACATACTCCTATATAGTTACAAAACCAAACATATAAACTATTATATCCCGGTGGCTCGTAAAATAGGGTCTGGGAAGGGTAAGATGTAACGAAACGAAAGAGAGACTTACAGGAAGATCAGGAATGTAATCAGACAAATGAGGAACATCTTCAAGCACATATCCATATTCACCTTTCTCCACTTTCATCATCGTCTCTACTCCTCCTGTTCCCATTGTTTCTCTTTTTCCCTGATTTTTGTTCCTATTAGAATCTTAAAAGATGTAAATAATAAAAACGGTATAAAAAAAAAAAAAAAAAGGTGGTTGCCAATTAGAATCTGTAAAAAAGTGTTTAAACCCTCCTGGTGCTGTAAATAAATATAATTAGTGTGCGTGAAATAAAAACATGGAGGGAGGGTTCAAGATACGTACGTACGTTTTGAGGGGTTTGGATACGAGGACTGGAGGAGCCTTTAATTTAGGGGGGTAAATTTACAGCCCCTCAATTTACTGGCGTCTATTTCTTCGCAAAGGCGGTTAAAAATGAGTCAAGCCGTTCTTTTGTATGTAAGAGATTTTTGTTTTCTTTTTTCGCAAGTTGCTGGTTTGTAAAAATACAGGAAAGTATGTTTTCAATTTATATTATCCAAAATAATTCACCATGTAATAATAATATTGTAAAGGGTTTGTTTAGTGTGCGTCCAAAGGCACATGCTAAAAATTCGTGATTGATTAGTTGTCAAATTTTGATTGGTGGATATTTATGTGAATGCAGAGAGCTCATCATTATTAATGAAATCTTCACCAATCAAAATTTAACAACTATTGACAACTAAACTAGCACGAATTCTTAGCATGTGCCATTGGACACACACTAAAAAATTCGTATTGTATTAATCTTAAAATTAAATGTACGTAATTTTTTAAAACTAGCATTTTGCCCGTACTTCGTACACGGCATCTTATTTAATTTAAAAATGATAATACCAAAAATTTAGCAAATTTGATTGATTTCTTAAAACATCTTATTTAATTTAAATTGACAATACCAAAAATTTAACAAATTTGATTGATTTCTTAAAAAGATATTGTATGCAAATATATAAATAATCAATTTTTAGAAAAATATTATATACAGTTATATAAGTATTTAATAAAATAATGATATGCTAAAACTTATATAAAAAAGTAGCATACAATTCTATTTTAACAATGTTGAAAATTTATTTAATCCATCAAAATATGCAATAAAAGTATTAAATATTTTTACAAATATTGTTCTCTAATTGAAAACAATAATAAATTGGCTTCATTATTCAAATGCGGAAATGATAATCCCTTCACCCCCAATGGATCCAAAACATTAAATGGCTCCAAAACATTAAACCTCATATAATATCAAGAACATATTATCTTAACTATGAGACCTCATAGTTAATATAATATGTAAATGTTGCAGAACAATGAGATCACATTTCAAGCAATTTTTAAATTTTTTTGTTAATTTTTTTTATGAATGGATAGAGGGTAGAATTATAAGACTTTTGTGTGAAGATACCCCTAGCGGGGCCCTTTAAAATAGCTTGAAATGTAGCGAATATGTGTGTTCTCACTGTTCTCATTTTAATTTTTTTTTGTTAATTTTTTTTATGAATGGATAGAGGGTAGAATTATAAGATTTTTTTTGTGAAGATGCCCCTAGCGGGGCCCTTTAAAATAACTTGAAATGTAGTAAATATGTGTGTTCTCACTGTTCTCATTCTCACCAGAGCGTGACCATTAAACTGTATTAGTAAATTCATGTATGAAAATACAGTGTATATATATTATTAATATAGATTCTTTTATTAAAAATAAGTAAATTATACAATTAAATAAGCAAGCCAAAATATCAGATAAATATTCTAGTAGATTTATAGTTTACGTTCAAATTAAGGTCTTTCACCATGGCTCTCGTTTTCTGAAATTGTTGAATTTTTATTTTATTGACTTCATTATATTAAAAGTATGTTCTTATTGAAATGAATATAATAATTGGAATTTGAATATATTTTTAAACTACTTATTTTGATGGGTTGTTAATTTTTTTGTGATCAACTTAGAGGGGTGACCAAAAATAAAATTAATGGGAATACATAAACCCATTACCCACGTTATGATAAACAAACCTATAAAATGGAAGTTGCTTATGTGGTTCAGACTTGTTAATTACTTCAATACTTCATTAGCTATCACTTATGTTGTTGCTATGTAGTCTCTCTGTAACTAAACATCTCTCTCTGCTTGTAATCTATATTTATAAATTCAAACTTCTTCTTGTATTGTATTTTGTTTTCAATATTTAAAATTATGTAGCTGGAGGAGAAGAGAAAGGCTGGAGGTGCAATCGTAGTACTACAACATTACTGAAAATAAGTACAATATCATAATAGAATTTTTTGTTCCAATCTAAATTGGGTCGCTCCAAATGCTGTGTAATGACAAAAAGGTGCATTAATTAAAGAAATAAAGAAGATTAAAAAAATGAAGGATAATACTGTTTACCAAAAACACAGGTCTCCGCAAGAAGCTCGCTTATTCACTTTTATCTTCAAATAATGTATGATTACAAATTATAACAATCACATTTTTCACTACCTATTTTCTCTCAAAAAGCAAACTAAACTGAAAAAGGGAAAAGTTAGTTCTTTTATATTTTAATATGGAGCTCAAGTGAAAGTGCTAAATATGAGATCATATATGAAGTGAAATTGAACGCGAGTAAAGAAGATATTTAGAGCATAAATAAGAGCAATGTTGCCTGACCCAGAGGGTGAGGCTTGTGACGTGGGTCTTAGCTTCTAAGTATGGTATTCCAGAGTCCCTTCGGAGACATCCGATAATAAGTATGCTATTCCATAAGACCTTCTGGTACGTAGCATGTCTACCCCATGAACCTTAAGTTGAACAAATCCATAAAGAACATAAATTTGCTTGAAAACAAAATAATGTCTATAAGTATCAAATTGAGTCCCAAGATTATTTAAAAATAACATGGTCTGTACTGTGTCAATGTTATTAACTGGTAATCTTTCCAACTACCTTTGTCATTATGACATGTAAAATCGAAAATTGAAAGGCCAAGCAAATATTTTAAAGGTACCTTTCTAGTGTCCTGTATATTATTATAACATCGGGTAATTCATTAAAACTTTAATTCTTAAATTCCAAACCAAAATCAAAACCAAACAAATATTATCTTGTCTAATTTTTAATACTGTGAAATCAATAAAAACTTAACTCTTATGGTCAAACTAAAAACCGGAACCAAACATATATGACCCGTACTGAAGTCTAGTACACATACCTTAACCCTACTTCAGGGGGTTGAGATGTTAATTTGGTGAAAATCCCAGCTTTTAAATCTGAAAAGTGCAAACATGCGTCAAAATCCAGCAGCGTGAAGATTTGAGCGGCTTGGACTTGAAGGTGAAAAATGACAGAGATAGATTTGAGTAATGACAAAAAGGAGAATCAAATAAATAAAGAAAGATAAAAAAAATAAAGGATAATAGTAGAGGTTTAGATTTGGGTCGATCCAATTGGGTTACTCCAAATGTTGTGTAATGACAAAAAATAGTATATGTTTAGATTTGGGTCGATCCAATCTAAATTGGGTCGCCCCAAATGATGTGTAATGGTAAAAAGGGGCATCAAAGAAATAAAGAAGTTTAAGAAAATGAAAGATAATAGTATTGTTGACGGAATTCGAACCTTGAAATTTTAGTAAATAAATTTAATCATGTAACATATTTAATCATTAGATCTAACAGTTCTAATTATAACTAAAAATCTAACGGATATTATTTGTTGTATACGAATTTTTATTATATTTTGTTAGTGGTTAGAAGATATGATGTCATATTTTTGGGTATGTATTAATTATTGCAATATTATGTTTTGAATTAAAAGTCAACTTGTTTTAATTAGAGAGAAAAAAAATTATTGATTGGAAGATATGATATTTTAGGTATTTATTAAAGGTAATATCATCAATTATAAGTAAACATCTTTTAATTGAAAAAGGCAATCAGCTAATTATCATTAATTATATTATTAATAATAAATGAAGGATAATAGTAGAGGTTTAGATTTGGGTTGATCCAACTGGATCGCTCCAAATGCTGATTAGAGAGAAAAAAATTATTGATTGGAAGATATGATATTTTAGGTATTTATAAAAGGTAATATCATATAAATTATAAGTAAACATCTTTTAATTGAAAAAGGCAATCGGCTAATTATCATTAATTATATTATTAATAAAAAATGAAGGATAATAGTAGAGGTTTAGATCCCCTCGTTTCTCCTTTATATAAGTATATAATAGTTCTAATTTTAAACAAAAAATCTAACGGATATTATTCGTTGTATACGAATTTTTATTATATTTAGTTAGTGATATTTAATTTTCACTATTAGTAAAATTTAAAATGCAATTGAGTTGTATATTTAATTTTCTCGATTAGTAAAAATTTAAAATGCAATTTAGAGAAATTGATAATTTTAATATGTTTTACTTGAAAACAGAAATTGATTAGTTAATAGGAGAAATTTTATTTATAATTAAGTAAGGGTAATTAAGTAACAATAGGTACCGACCGACCAACCAACCAACCGACCGGCACCATATAATTGGAAAAATATAGATTTTAGCTAAAGGAAATAGAAAGGGTAGCGTTTTTTTAAAGAAAATTGATTATTTTAATATTTTTACTTGAAAAAGAAAATTGATTAATTATTGGAAAATTGTTTATTTATAATTAAGTAAGGGCATCATTTAATTGGAAAAATAGAGATTTTATCTAAAGAAAATAGAAAAGGTAACTTATTTTAGAAGGAAATTGATTATTTTAATATGTTTTACTTGAAAACAGAAATTGATTAGTTATTAGGAGAAATTTTATTTACAATTAAGTAAGGGTAATAAAGTAAAAAAATAGGTACCGACCGATCAACCAACCAACCGACCGACCAAGCTTTCAATGTTTTAAAATGAAATTTTAAAGGTAAGGATATTGAAATTGTATATTTAGTTTCCTCGATTAGTAAAAATTTAAAATGCAATTTAGATATTTACTTTACTTCATTAGTAAAGATTTTATAGGTAAAAAAATAATGAAACTATATATTTAGTTTCCTCTATTAGTAAAGTTTTAAAATGCAATTTAGATTTTTTTTAATCATTGGAATTATTAATTCAAAAATTTGAGAAAATTAAAAAAATATAACCGAGCTATTTGATGCACGGATTTTTTTTAATACAATATGAATTTTTCATTAATTTAAGTTAATTTATTTAAAATATAAATTTGGGAGGATTAAATTTTTATATGAGATGATTTGATAATAATTATATAAATGTTATCCGTGTGAAGGAATTTACGGACGAGCGGAAGCGCAAATAACAATTATTCCGTAAAAACCATGTATCGCACATATAGAAAATCATATATAAATGAAAGACCGGAGGAATCGTAACCATACCTTGAAAAATCGAAGCTTTATAATCTATGGTTTTGATGGTTGCTAGCAGTTGCTCCTCAGAGTGTGAAGCACTCTACCGGTATCCACCAAGATTAATTCTTCGACGAAACTTTTTATAAAACTAAGCTTTTATAAAAATGGAGGTTTGATCTTTTTGAGAGAGAGAGATGAAGAAGAATAGAGGTGGCAACTAGGTTTTCACAAAACCACTTTTGCATACTAAACACCTCTCATCTCTTTCTATTTATAGGGCACATGTAGGTTTTTATTATAATTAATATATCATATATATTATTATATAAATCCCACAAAATGTTTAAATAATAATTAAACTATTTTAATCATTATTAAAAACAACTTCTCTCTCAAAATACCTTCATCAATAAATTAATCTTTTTATGGTGTGATCCTGTAGGTTCAATATTAAGCCGGTAGTAGAAATAAATAATAATAAACATTTTATTTATTATTTATATGAATTCTAATAATTCATTAAATATAATTAACTGATTAATTATATTTATTCTACATCGTGAGTGATGCTTCTCAACATATCGCGACTATCCGGATAACATGAATTCACTGCTTAGAATACCAAGAACCTGTTAGTGCTAGTTACCGTACAATCAATTCCTTCTACCCTACAATATCCCGATTAAATACAAGGCATGGATCTCGTGTCAAGCCTATCAAATTTAATCATATGATTTCTTATTCATAATGCAAAGTTCATATTAATGCAAATTAGAAACTTCTTTCTAATTTCATACACTCTGGCCAGAGATTCCGGAACTAGCATACTAAGAATAACATAGGATATTCACTTCCTTACTGGAAGGGGTAGATCCTTTATTCACCGTTAACTATCTCCATACACAAATCCCTATGCCCAGAATAGACCTAATGGATGTCCTTGAGACTAAGGACTAAACCAAAGCACAGTTCATTATATACAAGATTACTCTAACGATCTCAAGTCTAAGGACACTTGTACAACTATCACTCAGTGAACAACTATCGACACGTGAGTAAACTCCATTAGTTGTTCAACTTATCGAGTCATGTTCAGTGAACTTATTCCCTAATAAGCACCTACATACTAGCTATAGTGTCACCACACAAATGCCTATGAGAACAGACATCTTCCTGAAAGGAGCAAGCATAGTATGTACCAATCTTTGCGGATTCACTAACTTCCGATTAGTTATCCTATGATCGGGAACTGTTTAAGTCTAGAGTTATCATCTTCTAGATCTCACTATTATAATCTCATTATAATTCTAGAAGCTTTACTTTAAACCATGGAATATCTTATTTAAAACACTTTAAATAGATAAAGCCCGTAATAAAAACAAATAAGTCTTTTATTAATGTTAATGAAATTAAATAAGAATACAAGAAAGTTCTTCCTAAATCATCATACATGATTGGATTCTAGGACAAACTCTTTCAATCCGTGATATTTCTGGAAAATGAGGGATTTTTGTTAAAAACAAATTTAGAAAAAATGATAGGTTTTACTTGAAAAAGGTAATCGGCTAATTATTAGTATTTATATAATTATTATTTTATGTCATTAAATAGAAGATGATACGTTTTAGATAAAAAAAAAGGTAATCGCTTAATTATTAATATTATAATATTATTAGTTTATTGTATTAAACGGAACCATCCGTGATATAATCGGAAAAAAGAGATATTTTAGTTTTTAAAAATAAAAAGGTAACTCAAAAATTAAAAAGATGACATAATTTATGTGAAAAAGGTAATTGATTAGTTTATAGTAATTATAATTTAATTATGTTATTTTACTAAATAAAATTGCTCATAGTTTTTAGAAAATGAGAAATTAATGTTGACCATGAAATTTCTAGAAAAAAAGGGAATTTAATTAGAAAAAATATAAAAGATGATACGTTTTTGTTGAAAAGGTAATCAGTTAATTACTAGTACTATAATATCATTATTTTATTTTTATTAAATAGAATCGCCCGTGATATAATTGGAAAAAGTGAGATTTTCGTAAGAGAAACGAAAAGGTAACGTGTTTGAAAAAGGTAACCGTACATGATACAATTGGAAAAAGAGAGATTTTAGTTAGAGAAAAGAGAAAATGTAACGTATTTTGGCTCAAAAGGTAATTGATTAGTTAATACTAATTATAATATAATTATGTTATTTTATTAAACAAAATTGATCGTAGTTTTTAAAAAAAGAAAAATTTTAGTTAGATAAAATGTAAAAGATATTGTATTTTACCTAAGAAGGAAATTATTTAGTTATTGAAAAATAGAAAAGGTAATATGTTTAACCTGAAAAAGGAAATTGATTAATAAATGAGAAATTTTAGTTAGATAAAATATAAAAAATATTGTATTTTACCTGAAAAAGGAAATTATTTAGTTTTTGAAAAATAGAAAAGATAATATGTTTAACCTGAAAAAGGAAATTAATTAGTTAGTAGGATGAAAATTTTAGTTAGATAAAATATAAAAGATATTGAATTTACATGAAAAAGGAAATTATTTATTTATTGAAAAATAGAGAAGATAATATGTTTAACCTGAAAAAAGAAATTAATTAGGTAGTATGATGGATTTTATTTGAGTAAGGGTAAATAAGTAAAATCAATAAGTACCGTACCGATCGATCGACCAAACTTTTAATGTTTCGGCTTTTATAATATAGTAAAGATTTTATTAGTGGTTAGAAGATATGATGTCATATTTTTGGGTATGTATTAATTATTGCAATATTATGTTTTAAATTAAAAGTCAACGTGTTTTAATTAGAGAGAAGAAATTATTGATTGAAAGATATGATATTTTAGGTATTTATAAAAATTTGAACCTTGAAATTTTAGTAAATAAATTTAATCATGAAATATATTTAATTATTAGATCTAACAATTCTAATTTTTAACTAAAAATCTAACTGATATTATTCGTTGTATACGAATTTTTATTATATTTTGTTAGTGGTTAGAAGATATGATGTCATATTTTTGGGTATGTATTTAGTAAATAAATTTAATCATGTAATATATTAAATCATTAGATCTAACAGTTCTAATTTTTAACTAAAACTCTAACGGATATTATTCGTTGTATAGAAATTTTTATTATATTTTGTTAGTGGTTAGAAGATATGATGTCATATTTTTGGGTATGTATTAATTATTACAATATTATGTTTTAAATTAAAAGTCAACGTGTTTTAATTAGAGAGAAAAAAATTATTGATTGGAAGATATGATATTTTAGATATTTATAAAACGTAATATCATCAATTATAAGTAAACATCTTTTAATTGAAAAAGGCAATAAGCTAATTATCATTAATTATATTATTAATAAAAAATGAAGGATAATAGTAGACGTTTAGATTTGGGTTGATCCAATTTGATCGCTCCAAATGCTTATTACAGAAAAAAAAATTATTGATTGGAAAATATGATATTTTAGGTATTTATAAAAGGTAATATCATATAAATTATAAGTAAACATCTTTTAATTGAAAAAGGCAATCGGCTAATTATCATTAATTATATTATTAATAAAAAAATGAAAGATAATAGTAGAGGTTTAGATTTGGGTCAATCCAATTGGGTCGATCCAAATGTTGTGTAATGATAAAAAAAAATAGTATAGATTTAGATTTAGGTCGATCCAATCTAAATTGGGTCACTCCAAATGATGTGTAATGACAAAAAGGGACATCAAAGAAATAAAGAAGATTAAAAAAGTAAAGGATAAAAGTAGTAATTTTCCTATGTAATGACAAAAAAGGGCATCAAAGAAATAAAGAATATTAAAAAAATGAAGGATAAAAGCAGTAATTTTCAAAATATAGTAGAGGTTTAGATTTGGGTCAATCCAATTGGGTCGATCCAAATGTTGTGTAATGATAAAAAAAAATAGTATAAATTTAGATTTGGGTCGATCCAATCTAAATTGGGTCGCTCCAAATGATGTGTAATGACAAAAAAGGACATCAAAGAAATAAAGAAGATTAAAAAAGTAAAGGATAAAAGCAGTAATTTTCCTGTGTAATGACAAAAAAGGGCATCAAAGAAATAAAGAATATTAAAAAAAATAAAGGATAAAAGCAGTAATTTTCAAAATGCAATACTAGCAGACATTAAGAATATATTGATATTGATATTGATATTGATATTGATTAGTGATGTCGACCTCTTAATTTACTTTGGAATCACCACCCTACTGTTAATTTATTTTGGGCCTTGCATTAACCTGCATAATTTTAAGGTGACACAAGGTAAGGTTATACCAACCTAGTTGGAGCTCGTTAGTGAAATTTTGATATTTTTGAGAATAAGATAAATGAAGTTTTTCTCAACTAACACATTTTATACATTTTGCTTTGTTCTGACTTGCAGATAAATTTTAATTTCCAGTTTTCATATGGGTGGTGACTGGTGAAGGACACTAATGACGGGGGTGGAAAAGATTGGTTTGAGACGCTGCCAGGCGGAAGGGGACACAAAAAACATGCAAGAAAAATTCTTAAGCTAATGAAATTCACAACATAAAATCGTTACATTTTTTTATTCATACAATTCTTCCCATGATTGATTAGTCTGAGGGTACATAAAATTGAATTAAACTTATCTTGTTTGCCACAACTCTTTTTTCACACTAATTGCAACCACGATATGAAAAATAAAGGTATAGTTGTACAGTAAGTGAAAAAATAACCGGAAACTGCCAAATTTAAAAAGACTAGGAATCACATAGTAAATCCTTAAACAAGCAGTAACATTCCTAATGCCATTTTGTTAAAGTAAAAAACAAGATAAAAAAAATTCTCATACAAACTCAACCCATCTTGATTCTTAACCCACCAGAAGAGAATCATTTTCTAAAAAAGGCGGAGTCTACAGTGTTCACAATGTATTGCAATTGCAAACATGACATCAGAATGGGAATGGACAGTAAGAGCACAATACATTCTTCATTCCACACGTGAAAGCCCACCTCCCCCTTCGGCCCGTGTCCTGTGCAAAAGAAGAGGCAGTTTAGCACTTAAAATAAATTGTAGTAATTTTAAAACAATTACAAAAACCCCATAAACAAGGCCTACTACTTGTTAAACAATCATATATGTAGAAGAAAGGGAGAAGAAAACAAGCTGGAGCTGGACGTGCAAGTAGCTAATTTGTTTCTCAGGAGGTTTATATACCATTAACACAACACAGACTCACAAAGAAAAGGGATGAACGCAAGTTACATGTATGTGGTTCATGGAGCCGGGTGATTAAATAGGAGTTAGGAAATGGGATCTATACTACATATTATAAAGTCTTTACCCACACGACTCTTATACAGAGAAGAGGCTTCAAAAGTGAGTGTTATACTTGGTTTCATGTCTAACGTTAGTCTTGTAAACAAGACAGCAGAATGATACGGAACTGGAAAGTATACTTACCCCTGATGACATATTTGCATTATCAAATTTGTAAGTGTCATTGATTCGAAATCAATATAATTACATATATCATAACAAATTTGGAAACACTTTCATACACACAATGCCATGCCCATGCACTATCTTGGAAAGTGTTTCGTAAATCAAATTTTTACTGTACAGTTCCTATAAAAGAAGCAAGAAGTCTAGTTACAGCCGGTTAATTGTTTCAAAGAGGGTGCCAGTGACCAGTGACCACCGCAGGGGTAGTGGTACTCTAAGCCGGTTCCTGAAACAGGGTGCTTTGAAACATATAATTGAAAGGGGACATTAATAATATAATCTAAGTATGCCTTTACTACTAACTTCATATAGCCGAGAACTATGAACCGACCACACCAAATTCTTGGGGTTCTGTATTAATTTAAAAAAAAAAGGACTACTTACTTGTGATCAGAAGGGTTAGGCATGAGTTCATAGACAATTGTTGCAACAACATCCCTCCTTAACTGTCATTACACAAGAAGAGATCATAATACAGAATGCACAAATTGATATTGAAATCAATAATAGCAACTGCTTTACCTGGGTGGCTTCACCTTTCAAGCCAATGTAATGAATTTGTGATGTATCACCACCATAATTATCGGGAAAATGCAAGGTGAGACTTCCAACACCTTGAAATCTAGAATATCTGCTCCAAAAATTGATAAAGAGTCAAGATGTAGTGAAATTTCCAATTTCAACACAGTGAAGAACAGATGTGAATCTTGATTCTGACATCATGGAGAAAAAAAGGGCAGATGTGGCCACCACTAAAACTTCAATATCTTTATTTATATATCTCAGGTTACATTAAGACATGAAATCCCATAATTATGAGAAATGTAAAAATAGTGACAAGCACCTCAAAATACAACAGATACTTGCGAACTAAAGTGCTAATGCAAAATTATACTGGTACATCGTATCAACCAAATACAGGACCAATAACATACCTTGTCTGGTATTCTAAAAGCCCTTGCGTATTTTCGGCCAATTCCCATTCCTTAAGACGGCGAACATATTTATATGACAGCTGATAAGTTCAGTGCATAAATTTATTCACAAGGAAAGTTTATGGAAGAATACCTGAACAGGTTGCATTGATTGAGCATCTGAAAAGTCTATACCATCTCGATTTATAAACCTGTGGAAACATAATGGCCAAAAAAAGTTCAGGACCTATTTCCCGAATAAATTAATACACATATGCTAGGGTTGCATTTATGACCAAAACCCAACCTCAAACCTTTATATTTTCCACGCCTACTACCATGGCATGCTAAGAACATAAGTAAGATGTTATGTCACAGCCTATTACTTCTAGTTAAATAAATGTTTCCATGGTCCTTGTAGCTTGCACTTATTGAAAGGGAATGTAAAAACGACTTGTGTTAAACTCACGCTCTCATCTTAGAAGGACTTGTTCCATCACTGCCACCAATGATCGAAATGCTCTTGATCTTAACATCTGAAGTAAACCTATCATAATTAAATTGCAAAGATATGTCAAGGCACTAGCCAAAAATGACACGAGCAATGAGTCATCATAATGCACAGTCAGATGAGATATATACAGACATCAGACTATAGATTCCACTAAAACTATAACATGCTTTCAGTATTTGTAGTTCTACACATATTAATGATAACAGAAGTACACTATGTTTCTTGCTGATAAAGTGCAGTTTTAGTCGCAAGAGTTTCAAAACCAACATGGACAACCAGAAAAAGATCCCAGTGCACAATCACATGAAGTACGGTCTGATGAGGAGAAGAGGACACTTGTAAAAGCGTCAATATCAAATATAACCTAAGTGTAAGACCTTTGCAAATATGAGCCATCTGTTGGATAAAGTTACAAAATTTGATTCAATGGTAAGTTAGCACTTATCATAACTTCTCTTCTCCTTAATTAAGAAACATATAAAAATTTTGTTGTTCTTTTTTCTGATAATTTAATTTTCATGCAAGTATTTAACATAATAGCATTCATAATGACATTAGTAATTCAACTTAACTTGAAATTTTGACTATATAATACAAGATATTTACTTGTCCATTTTTTCAAGTTCAAAGATGTCACACGGGGGAACAGAGTCTACATATTAAGTATTAACAGAAGGGTAAAAAAAAGTATATCAAACACCTTCCATTAACCCCAAACAGATCACTTTTATGATGTCTACAGCGACCAACCCCCCCCCCCCCCTCCTGGCCCCCCACAGAATAAAGGTCTCAGAATTGTAGTAACTTAGGAGTAGCAATAGTATTAAGGTAAAAGACGACATCAAGTCAATTAATTAGTGCAAATAATGACATACACTACACATCCCAAATGGATTTCCATGTAGAGGCCCAGAACCAATAAGATCATTAGGTAAGAATACTTCTCAGAATGACAAAACTATAAAGCCTAGAAGAATTCAATATTCACTTACGGAATGAAAACAATCAACTCTGGATCACCCTCATTGCTTTCCAAGTGACCCTATTATGAGCACAAGCACACAACAATTCAGTAAATACTTAATGTATCTGTAGTTAATATCAAAGAAATATAGTTAGTAGGAAAAGTATATAATAACTACCCGGGGATACACATGACAAAAACATTATCATAGTTTAAAAAAAAAAATTATTAGGTTTCCGTAGCTATTCACCTATTGCAGTAGGTAATTTCTTTAACATGACCACATGTTCTGACTAGCTGCATAGTTTTCTCTATCATCTACTTAGGATAAAGGAAATCATTTGTAGACAACATCCCGACAAAACAATGAAAGTGGTATCACTGTTGTTAATCGTCTCCATAATCAAAAGTAAAAATGGACTATCTCTAGTCAGATTAGATTTGAGCTCCTGAAAACAGTTGGAGACTCCAGCCATGATAAAGAAAATAATGTGGGTGTGTAGTTTAGAGTGTCCGCAAAATGCAAATACTGCCGAATTGATTTAACATCAAAACAATAGACAAAACCAGCATGTGAACATGAAATCCAATGATATGTAATTACCTCAGAAATGGTTAAACGTTGTTCCCAAGCTTTAAACACTGACTTGACACTTCCTGGAACAGCCTCATTCAAAGCAGATACCTTAACCACAACAACAAAACAACTACTTAGACATCGTATTTAAGCAACCGTCCAAAACAATTTTGGGGTGCGATCGCATCATCTACTAGCCGGCCCTAATGCTTCGAGCAACTGAAGTTGAAACTACTTGAATAAAAATGAAACAGGGGAAACAATCGAAGCTAAATTAGATACAAATTGACATGTAAATTAAATACTATCAACTTACCTTGGGAAGATCAATGTGTTGATAGAGAGACCAATCAGAAGAACAATCGTGTTCTTCGCAGCTGTGATCGTGCATACAAGCCATCCTCCCCTCGCCTTTCCTAATCAACACTTTACCAATACACTCCCTAGACGGGACAACTATATCTTGTGTTTTAGTACAATCTTGTTTTCTTTATGTAATTCACAAACAATGAAATTATCTATTTTTAACGGGGCATGGAGTTTCTAAAGCACACTATAGAAAAGTTATCCATTAGTGCATCTTAAATCTTGTATTTTATTATTATTTTTGATAATTCAACCGTACTGATGAAAAATTTATGTCGAAATAACATTGTATACAAATTTTTATTATATTTGAAATAGTGGAGCATCACTTTTATAATAATACTATTTTCTATATATATTCAACGACACAGATTTATCATAATCTAATTGTTATAAATCTATAGTTCTAAATAATTAAATTACACAAAAATTTGTATATTCACATATTTTTGCATGAATTTAACATCCGTACGATTGAATTATTCAAATAATAATTAATTTATCATATTTTAAACCGCACTAATAGAGAACTTCTCTATTGTGTGCTTTAGATACTCTTTTCCCTTTTTAATAACATCCAAAGGCATATAACAAACAATTCTATTAACAAATTTGCTTTTTTTAATGATTGCTACTAATATATTAAAATTGACAATTTTATTTTATTTTGATCTTTTTATGTTTACTAGATTATAGTCCATGCTACGCGCACACGATACTTCAAAATATTATTATATAAAAAATATTAATATAGCGTAATAATGATAAATTAGTGAATAAGATAATTTAATAAAGATTAAATAATAAAATTTTGAAACAACTAATATTAATACCATTATGCTATTTTATATAATATAAGAGAAAAATGCCCCTAAGTACGTACTTAAGGAGTTTATATGAGTACATAGATGGCAGATTTGTAATTATATAGTGAAGTCGTGTGTATTTGCAATAAAAATCCTTTGTATTTCACCAAACTTAGGTGAGTATTAAACCCATAATATAATAAGTACATATATGAATTAATTTAGTCAAACTTTTGTTATATATAATATAATAAGTACATGTATGAATTAATTTAGTCAAACTTCTGTTATATATAGCATGTGATGATATGCATTAATTTGATTACTAAAATTGAAAGATTAATTAAAAAAATTTGTTAATGAACCTACCAAAAATATAATGGACATTAATGATATTTAAAATTAATATACAAAATTTTCATAACTGAACATGGGTCAAATAATAATATGGATCCTAGCGAAATTGATACCAAACCTATAAAGTGGGTAGTCCATGGATCAAAATAAAGTTGAAAATTTTATCCGAACCTAAATATGGATACCGAACCTAAGGAACGGGCTATCCACTAATTTATAATATTTAGATAATCACTATGTTTCTTTTTTCCTATATTTTTTAATTATTGTAAGATCCGATACCACATAATAACTTTACTCCAGTTCACTGTTATCACAAAAACGACTAGTCACTAGTCGACACGAAGGTACTCGAGCGCTGAGCCCGACTTTTTACGACTTTTACTCAAAATTACGAGTACTCTTGTACACGGGTGTTGAGAACCTCAAACCTCGAAGCCCGACTTCTTAACATATTCAAAACTTATACTCTTGTATAGTTACACTGTTATTACTTTTGATTTAAATTTGAATTGATGTGTTTAGTTATATTATATATTAATCTAGTAAATACATGTATAATGAGCACTTCGTCGACTTTTTACGACTAGTCGGGCGACTTGTCGACTAGTCTTCTCGAAGGTACTCGAGCTAGCGTTGAGGCTCGACTTGGTATCGTGATAACCTTGCTCCAGTTACATATAAATATATAAAAATGGGTTGATTATTGTATAATTATTACCTAGATTTTGGCTTCCAAACTTCTACTTTCGCTTCAAACAAGTATTCTTGTTTTTAGCAATTAAGGTTTAACTTTTTATTGGTTTGTTTTTCCTATTTGGATTGTACTTCAATCTATTTCCTACATGAATTGGGTTTTTAAATGATTTTCAAGTTGGTATTGAATTTCTCTCGAATTCCTATTGGATTTAGGTCATAATTTTTATTTTTTAAAAATTGAATTATTTTGAACGTTGGATTCAAATTATTTAGTTTCTGGATCAATATAAGGAATTCGAGATTCAAAAATCACGTTTCTGGATTAATCGTGTTCTCGTGATTCATGAAGTATCTTTTTTTTCTTTTCTTGTTTGTGGAGAAATGCACATCATGCCTGTTTGATATATTTATTTTTTTGGTATATGCATATTTTGAGATATAATATGAAAAATTAATATTTTTGATATTGAAATCTGTACTTGCTTCTCAAAAGCTATAAATCATTTTTCTTCAAAAATTTGGGAGGACCTATATTCTCTAACAATAACTTTTTAGAGTGAAAACACGTTTCAAAAAGGATTAATTACACATAAATCATACAAGTTTACATGTAAATACACATTGATAACAAATGTTTCAAAATATACGGTCCAACCACTCAAGTTTTCAACTTCGTACATAGCAGCCATTGCTCCGACAAATTAAACTAAACCACGGGAGAGTGTTATGCAGTTGCAGAGAAGAGAGCAAGCGGTTGAGCAATTGTTGGAGGCTCTTACCAACTTAAATGTGTATGGCTAGTGTGTAGAAAACATTATAATATGATCATCAAAACTTAACGTTTGGTTGCTCCTTTGAACTGGAAAGTTTAGAGTTTGGAGTTCAAGAAGAAGAGTGTTGTATCGATAACATATGAGATGAATGTAAGGTCAACAATGATAATACATCCAGTGGACAACTGCGATTCTCAACCTTATGGTATATATTTCATGAATTAATGTAGTAAACGAAAACACATTTTTTGTACAAAAAAAACTTCAATTTGTTTGTTCATATTATGCTTTTACAAATTGTGTATGCTAATTGTGGGAATTTATGAACTAATATGGTTTATGTTTGGTCTATACATGTCGTATTATTAAGAGTTCATTTTTGTTATTAGTTTTTATCTTTGATATGTGCAAATTATGTATATTATGTGATGAGGAGGATATGTTTAGTATTAGGTTGTATCATGGAGGAAAACTTAAAAGGTTGTCGAACATAGAGGATGTAGGTCGTCAACTCACTATGTATGAATTATGAGGTGTTGATTGTTTAACTTTTGTGAACATAAGGAAAGAGTTGATGGTTTACATTATAGTGGGTTTAATAGTTTATGCTTTAGGATTCCTACCCAACGACTGAGAGCTGGGCTTACCCCTTTAAACAATTAGGGTGATGTGAATTTGATGTTAAGCTATGCATAAGAGAACAACTGTATGATTAATGTATTTATTCATCATCATATCAAGGATGAGGATGAAGAGTTAGGTAGCCAAGATTATATGAATGTATGTCCAGATAAATACGAGGAGGATGACATCAATGTCTTACACTTGGGAGATGATGTTGATTATAAGTGGTCTGATAGCAATTAAAAATGTGGGTAATGGAGCTGAACGGATAGGAAGGATAAAGCAGAATCTAAGAGATAAAAGTGATGACAAATCAGATGCAGATGATGAAAGAAGTGAAGAATTAGAAACTAATTCTCTAGAAAGTTTGTTTGAAAATATGTATGAAGATAATGTTCCTTGAATGAAGAAGATTAAACATTAAAGTTTTATAAAAAAAAGTTATTTTTAAAATTAAGTTATGGAACTATCCTTAAAATACACCTTAAAATCCGTGTCGGACACCCCTATTTCAAATGTTAACAATCAAAAGGAACGGAGGGAGTATATGATTATAAACAAGAGTTACTAGCAAGGATTCCTAGCTCAACTGTTGAGATGGAGTTTGTGGAAGGTAATAATCTAATTTAGGTTACTTACTTTATACAATCAAGCTATCTACATTATCTCAATTAACTGTAAGTACTTGGACATACAGGACATCCAGGTGTAGTAAGGAGAATGTATTTCTTTTTTAGTGGAGTGGGAATGTTTTTTTGGTAATGGTGGAGTTAGTCAACAAACATTACCTTAAAGACTTTCTTATCTAGTAATTTATGTCATTGATTGAGTTGGTTGGCTTGAAATAACTTCGCTATGACTTTGTTGAACATCTGATCCACAATAAAAGAATTCTTTTCAGACCTTCTTGCATGCACTACATTACAACTTAATTATACGAAATTAGCTTGGAATAACTATTTCTCTAAAGATATAGTTGTTCCTCCACAAAACTACACTAGATCTAATGTGCATGGCATTTATGAGGCACCAATAATGATGCAGCTGAAGACAATTATTGGTGGTGTTCAAGTAATCTTTGTAGCCTTTTTAAAATTGGCAACTATTTCAAACTCAATGTCAAGGGTGTGCTTGATAGGATTAGAATGAATTTAGATATGGGTTGTGTACTAAGGGATTTGTGTGGTACTTGGGTTAATGCCTGTGGTGAGAACATTGGCTTGGCTATCCCTTTGATAACTGAGTTGTGGTCTGTATTTTATGGGCTTAAGTTAGCATGGAAGGAAGAGATGATATAGTGTATGCAGAGTGTGAAAGTGTTGTAGTTGTGGGTGCCATATTCAATCTAGATCCTACTCAACTTATGGCAATCCCGATTTCAGTGATCAACAATCTCCTGTATGAGAGGAATTGGATGATCTTCAGTTTATTCTCATTCATCCATCTATAAACCAGGTTGCAACTGCTTTAGCCAGTCACTAGATCACGAATGATGGAAGGATTGAAAACATACAATTCCCATTACTTTTAGTTTGGTCCATTCATCTCCAAGACATACTGGGAGATGAGTAGCCTTGGGATTGTTATAATAGGAATTAGAAGTTATGGTAGCTTTGTCGTTTTTGTTTTAGCAATGTGACTATTTTTCTTCCGGATGAAGGTCATTTTGTTTTATTACTTTCGTTACATAGAAGTCGCCAAGAAAATAAGAACAAAATAAATAAATTGCAATCAAAACACATTCATCATCACATTCTAATTGAAACAAACACTCTAAACATTACATTTGCACTACTAACTACCAAACATAATTCTCCTACAAACAACACAATGAACATCATTTTTGCTCACCGATTAACTACTTCATGCTCACAAAATAAAGAGCTATCATAGCAAACATCAACCACATTACTAGCTTTCCCTCCTTCTTTTCTACTTTTTTTTCATCTTCTAGCTTCTCAATCTTCCTCAACAAACTATGGATGATATCCTTCGATCTACTAGCTATAGGTGGGTCATGCCACTGGAAAAAGTTACATCCCCTTTGTGTATTATTCTACAAACAACATTCAAAATCACAACGGCTCACTAAACAACAAAATGAAGAACTATAAAATAAACACTTACATACATCTTACCATGTACTGATAGCAGCTCCAAAACCTTCTACCTGGATTATTGTCAGTCTATGAAGTTCTCAAAATGGGACTAAAACAAGCACACAGATTCGGCCTTTGAATGCTAGTACTTCTTTAGGAAGATATAAGTGAAAATATTAACGAATATGATATATGTGCGTGTGTTTGATGTGTATAAAATGATAAAGCAATAACTTAGATGGTTATAGTGTAATGTATGTACTATTCAAACCATACACCTCAAACCAACTTAAAATTTCACTTAACGGCAACTAAAGTACACTCGCCTATTTTCTGACTTCTTTTACCTGGAAATGGCCGGATTGTACAGAGTTGCAAACTTGAGTAGTATAACTGAACATTTTGAAACATTTTTGATTAGTTTATATTTCTGTGTAAACTTTGAGGGCTTATGTGTAATTTACCCTTTCATAAAAACTGCTTTTAAATGTTGTCAAACAGTCTTCGACTACTTTCAAGCAAAATGTTATTATTACATTCTACAACAGCAATACCAAAAACACACTTAGAAAGAAAATAAAGGTATAAAACTATCTTTACAAAAAGGTCCTAAATAATGAAAGAGGAGTCAATTAATTCATAATATTTATATATATTAATATATTTTGGATACAATTAATATCTTCATATTCTTCACCTAACAACACTTATTAGAAGATAATGGTGTGATAATCTCTTCATGAGGCCAACTATATTTGAAGTTAACAGAGCTATAATCAGATATATTTTTCTTGATGTATATATGTTCACCGTCCACATCAACAATTGAAGTGTCCAAAGGTTCCAATGAATTGAAATCATTGCATGCCAGTACTATGTCAGATTGTAAACAAGCACCAGGATTTATTACTTTAACAATATATTCGGAGTCTCCAGGTGGTATATCTCGAATTTTATATTGTTGCACTTGAACTTCGCTTGAAACACATGAACCGTTTCCTACATCCATAAAAAATCATCTTGTATATAAATGGAAGGAACATAAAAAAATATCTATGGAGTAAGCAAACTCGTGGTTACTTCAAGTTAAGAAAGATATAAAAAAAATCATGAAAAACTAAGAATTTCATTCTAATGAATTTGCTAAATTTAATTTGTTCGATGTGTTATTTAAATCAATTACGGAAATTAATACCCATCCCGAGTTATAATGACAATTAAATTTAAAATATGCATATAACTAGGTGAGATATAATACCTTTGTCTAAAAGAAAAAGGAAGAGAATCAGAAAAATAAACTTATTTGTTCCGCGTTTTCCCATTAATTTGGGTTTTGTATTAAGGAAGATATTTCTTCTTACAATGGAAGATATGTAATGTTGATTTTGTAGCAAGGACGATATTTTTTCTTACAACAGAAGATATATATTATTGATTTACAGACGATGATGATGAATCATTAAATAAAAAAATTTTGATAGAAGATTTTGATTATCTACAAACATAGTGTGAAGATATTTTAGTAATTAAAAGTAATATTTTCTTGCATTTATGATTAAGGGTGTGAATAAGTCAAAAACGGCTAGTGTGTTACTTGAACTTGTGTAGTAAAACATTTGAATTCGACTCAACAATAACTAAGCCGAGCTCGAGTTTCGAATCACTTAGTTCGTAAGGCTCGCGAGGCTAACAGAGTCGTGATATATTAGCATTATGTTATTTATTTATTAATTGATTTATTTATCTAATATATTCTATTTATATATTACATATTAATTGAGTTGGACGAGCCGAACTTATTGCATTCGAGTTTTTCTTAAAATTTAGTAAAATCAATTTTTTTGAGTTTTCTAACCGAGATCAAACAAATTGATATAAAGTTAAACTTCGAGATTGAAATTTATTGGTCGAATTCAAACTCAAAAACTCGCCATAAAAAAACTCTCCATCCTCGATCACATGTGTAGAGTTCGAATCATCATCTTTGTTCTTTCCCTTCATCTGCTTAAAGGACTTCAGATCTTCTTTAAAGCTTAGACAGAACATTTGTATATGACATGGTTCACCACAATAATAGCACTCAACAGTGCTCATGTCCTTCTTACTCGGCCGAGATTTACTTCTTCCATGTAGGTCACTGCGATTGCGACTCCTCCCTCTTTCAACACTTTGGACAGCTAAAACTGCCTTACCACTTTGAGAAACTGCATCCTTTGTCATCCTCTCATTATCTCTTAACGCCTTTAACACATCATCAAGCGTAAAAGTTGTCCTCCCTATTACTAGCGTCTACTTAAAATACTTGAAGGAACTCGACAACGATGACAACAACAATAATGCTTGTTCTTCGTCTTTCATCGCCTCATCAACATTAGCCAAATGACACACTAACTGATTAAAACAACTAATGTGATCCACAACTCGGACCTTCCGTTGAAGAGGTGTATACAGTAAAATCAGATGTATGTGGGCACCTGATATCTATGAGGGTTCACCCACCTCGGTTACAACGTTGTTGGAGGTACATCTTGGTGTGGAGTGATATGCGAGAAATAGATGCTCAGCCTACAATGTCCGATAACGGCGCTGAAGTAGTGAATCTATCGGCAAAGCCAAGCCTCGGCTAAGACCTTGGGATGGGATATTCTGAGGTTTAGTGAGGGGATATTCTTTTTCCAGGAGATATGTACAAGTAGTTGATCTACCTGACTCCGCGATCCCTGAGGGGAGGTTGAGAAAAGCCTAATGATCCGAACCCTTTTACAAAAGCGGAAGGATCAATCAGTGAGAATCGTAATAAGAAGAGCGAAAACGAAGCATTTATTTCATCTTCTTACTGTAGCGCATCATGAGTAACGAGAAATCCTGTGAAAAACCTGGGACTTGAAGGCAGAGAAGAAGCCGGAAAAACAGAAGGGGATATTGGTTTTATAAACTCAAAAGAGGACGGGCATGACGGAGTTTGGCAAGATCTGGTGTTCTAGTAAAACAAATGTAATCATGAAAAAGTGTGTAGTTTAACATGCCTTATAAAACATTAAAGTGTTTTCAGTGTACAAAAATGTGTCTTTACCGGGTAGTGAAAGTGATGGAAAAATGGAACAGTCATCGAACTAGATTTGTCGTAAAATTGAGATTCTTTTGTTTACTTCCTTATCGGAGAAGGGTCCCTCTTAGGGAGCTGGGGCTTCTTTTTGGATACCCGACATGCTATGGTGCCCCGGGGCCGAAATGCAGCAGGATTTGTATGTATAGCCACTTCAGTCGTATTCGTCATTTCTCCAAAGTATCTTTTTTTTGGGAACATGGTCAACCATACTTCCTAATCTTCTGATCAACCCAAACCTTCTAACTCCTCCTATCTTGTAGCTGCTTTTGCCAGATCTGATTGAAGTAGGCGAATCAAAGGATATCTCAGATAGGCAAAGTCATTCTATGAGGACTTGTGCCAGGCACGCTAAGACGCCCCAATCTCCAAGTCGTGGAAGAAAGCTTTCTCTATAGACTTGTGCCGTCTGGGGTATATGATATGCAAAACGAACCACTTCTATTCTCGGAGCTGAGAGAATGGCTTTTTGGTCCCTTTCATTCAGTGGTTAGGACATCGTCTTTTCATGTCGAAGACACGGGTTCGATTCCCGTAAGGGATAGGTACTCTTCATGGAGATTACCTACCTCATCCAGTTTTAAAGAGTACAACTCCATCTTCAAATTAAGTAGGCGAATCAAAGGATCAAAAGATACTCTCCAAAGTATCTTTTTTCTGGGAACATGGTCAACCATACTTCCAAATCTTCTGATCAACCTAAACCTTCTAACTCCACCTATCTTGTAGCTGCTTTTGCTATATCTGATTGAAGTAGGCGAATCAAAAGATATCTCAGATAGGCAAAGCCATTCTATGAGGACTTGTGCAAGGCTTGCTATGATGCCCCAATCTCCAAGTCGTGGAAGAAAGCTTTCTCTATAGACTTATGCCGTCTAGGGTATATGATATGCAAAACGAACCACTTCTATTCTCGGAGCTGAGAGAATGGCTTTTTGGTCCCTTTCGTTCAGTGGTTAGGACATCGTCTTTTCATGTCGAAGACATGGGTTCGATTCCCGTAAGGGATAGGTACTCTTCATGGAGATTACCTACCTCATCCAGTTTTAAAGAGTACAACTCCATCTTCAAATTAAGTCGGTTGGTCAACGACTTTGATGCATAAATACTTGCTAATTTGTCCCATATATCCTTCGGTGTTGACTCCTTCAACACGTTATACCTCATCTCGTGTGCAAGTGCCAACCTGATTGTACTCGCAACTCTCTTCTGGATTTTCACCCAATCAACATCACTCATCTCTTTTGGCTTCTTCTCCTTTAAGGCCTCATCAAGTCCTTGTTGAATTAACACAGCCTTAACGGTTAATTGCAACATAGTAAAATCCGTCTTCCTGTCATATTTGGGTGCATCAATCCTCAACGACTTTAGATCCTCCATCAAGCGAAGAAAATCAACTCAAGACCACCTGACAACGCGCAAACAACATGCTTTGGACACCAGATATCACACCTTTCCGAACTCAAAATCCGATCTCCGCCGTTCAGATTTTATATATTGATCTAACGAAGCTACTGTCCAAAAATCAGCTCGATCCGACCACAGATGGCTTCCGAATCGTCAATTCTTCAACAGCCACACAAACCAGAAAATTCCTGCGAATTTTCGTAATTACTTCGTGATTGCCTTCTTTATAACGCCGAATCTACTTCTAGAACTCAAGCTCTGATACCAGTTTGTTAGGATCGCATCCACTATAAATCAACGTTAATCAAACACAATAACAAATACGAAAGTAAAAAACACAACAAATTAACGTGAAAACCCCTCAAGGGAGGGGTAAACCACAAATCCACTAATATGAATGTATTACAAGATTGGAGTCGCTCCCTCACTCAACACTCTTGAATACAATCACCTCACCTTGATCACAAAAGTTCTCTCATGTGTATCGCACACAACTCTTTAAGTTTTGCAATGCACCAAAACCCCTACAAATATCTATATTTATAGGCACCACTAATATTCTAATTCTATTCTATTTCAAATCCAATTTATGACAATTACCATCTTTTCTTATATTGGATAGAAATCCTTCCACAATTAATATCCTTTATTATAATACCCGAGTCTACTACATGTCAGTTAACCAATCAGAATCGAGGAATTATTTTAGGACCAATCATAGCTAATTCCTAAATTTTAGACCAATCATGTTATATTAAGAATTTTCCTTATTTACAATCTCACCATACCTCTTTAACCATGGTTAGTTAACACTTCAAATTTAAATACAATAATGATTTTATTAAACATATCCATAAATACATATAAATAAAAAAATATAAAGTCATTCATTAATATTTCTAAATACATATTAATATAAATACAAATTTTTAAATATTAATACATATTAATATTTTTAATATTAATAAATATTTTTAATTCAATAATATAAGTATATTTTTAAATCATTCATTAATCAACCACTCTTTTAATATAAAGTCAATCACAATCATATTATCATATATTATAAATTGATTTTAATAATATATATTGTACAATTATAATCGATATTAAATAATTATAATATAATTTAACTAAAAATCTGAAAAAATCGGATTTGAAATCAGATTTTAAAATAACTTGGATAAAACCCATACCTTCAAAAAATTGATTTTTTTATAAGCTCAAAAATATATTTATTCATAATTTGTTAATAAATTAATCAATAAATGCATATAAGCCAACACTACAAAATCGGATTTGTTTAAATTTTAAATAGCTTGGTTAAAATCTATATCTTTAAAAACTCGATGTTTTGAAAGGTTCAAAAATATATTTATTCACAATTTATTAATAAAATAATTAATAAATTCCTTTAAACGAACACTACATTTTAATTATTTTAATTATTAAATATATACTATAAGAGTATTATTATTGATTGGTGAATAAATTACCAATCAAAAAATTAAAATTATTTTAGAAACAATCAGAATTTACTTCTAAGCTTCAAATCAATCGATCATATACCAAAATTTTATTATTTACCATACTTATTCTAATTTACTAATCGCGATTAAATTAAATTTAAATATAAAATATCTTGATTTAATACTTCGCATAGCACATGATTTTTAATTTTAAAAAATGTCTACTAACCATAAATATTAATTTCTATAAATTCACATAACGGTATATTACATATGGTTATATATCTTTTAGTTATAAATTGTTTTTTAACATCATTTATTATAATAAAGGATACATGAATCTAACATGTATTATTTAACCAATCACAAGATTGTGAATTATTTTAACATCAATCGGAATCTATTAAATTTAAATCAATTAAACTTAATGTAACATGTTTCTCTATTGGATCTAGATTCTACGTTTCAATCAAAACTAAACTCAAATCAAGTTACACTCAATAACAGTTGATTTTTATTTTTTCATATCAATTAACTAAACATAATAACTACTAATTTTTATTTTAACGTTTAACTAATAAATAATTAATATATAATAAAATTCTTACAAACTAAAAAATATAATTATTATATTAATTTAAACATTATAGGAAATCTAAACCGCTTATTCCCTATTCCCCACCAGACCTAGCCAATTTTGATATACTAAGTGTATGCATCAATTCTCCACATGGCTAAATCGTATCAATTTCGGTTAAGGTACTACTTTATATCTTTTTATTATATGACATTCTATAATTGGACAGATTATCTTTTTTATTTCGATTGTATATATGTATTGTATGTTTCGTGTTTTAATTGTCTAATAAATTCAACAGAAAAATGTTTCTGACAAAAAAAAATAGAAAACGATTTAGGTTATCATCATCCCCAATCCAGATTCTCCCAGAGTTACTTCCCATTAGAATATTCAGTAGCAAATTCCAATAATTCTGCGACTTACAAAATTGTAGGCATCAATCCTTATCACATTACACTGATTTGTTTACATTATTAGGTGTGCCTATAGATAAATGTTTTTTTACAGTGTTGGGTTGTCAATGTTATTCAGTGATTACTTAACAATTTTATTCAAAATATAATAATTATTTAATTTAAAAATTATAAATTAATACATGAATCTATTATATTTATAATAGATATTTTGATATCTCAAACTCTCAGTTCAAAATCATAAGGTACAATTAAAATCATGAATTAAAAATTATTAACAATGTAAAACTATTTACCACACTATTCTAAATACACATTCAAAATTTAAGTTATGTAAAGTATTAAATAATCCAGTCTTAAAAAAAGCTAGGATCAACCAATTAAAATATTAGATGGAATTTTAAACCAATCATCTTTTAACATTTTAATTACGAAAATTTTTAACTATGCAATAATTAATGAAAACAATTTGACCAGACAATATATTTAAATTATTCATAATACTAAATATACTCTTAAATAGTATTATACATTATTTAGTGTATAAATTATCAATCAAAAAATAAAAAATATTACAAAGTCAATGAAAATATTGTGTGGATATTTCCATAATAAATTGGTCAAATTAGCACAAATTTTCTTATAAATCACTATTGTAATAACCCTAACCTCAGTAATGCTACAGTGGTCACATGAATAGTAAATTTCGAGGATTTAGAGAAATGGTATATAGGTACTCTATAATGGAAACATAAAATGAATAAACAGAAACCATATTAGTGTTGTACAATGGAAATAAGTGACTCGAAATGATGTTAGATTTCAGAAATTCCTGAAACATGGATTTTGAGGATTTTGATTTTTAATAAGCTTCTATTGGACATTAAGGAGCATGGAAATATTATAAGAATTATATATTGAGGGATTAGTGAATTTAGATTTAACCAGGGGATTATTAAGTTAAGAGAATACCAAAGGAAATTGGATTTGTAAATGATTTCGAAAACCACTGAGACAATGAGGTATACTCGAAACGAATCACAATTAGACGAGTATGGAAACCAAACGAACCAAGATTAGTAATATAACAAGGATACATACCACATTATATTATCCAAGATCATTAGCATTATAATTAGAAAATCAAAATGGGATTATTGGATCATCAAAGTGATGTCATCATCCACTAACATGTTTTAAGGGGTAGATTAGTCTTTTAACAAGCTTTTAACCACAAAATATCTACAAGGCTTCCAAGACAAGCTAGAGTTAACAAGATTAACACAAGATTAGATCAAAAAGAAGCAAAAGAAACCACTCCCCCTTCTTCATTCTTCCATTCGGCCAAATAAGAAAAAAAGAGAAAAATAAAAACAAAAATCCTAGCTAGCCTCAAGATCAAATCCAAGGAAAATTCATGGAGGTTCTTGGAGACTAGAAAGAGATATCCACCAAGTTTCATAGCCATCCAACATCATTTAGCAAGGTAATAAAATCATTGAAGTTGATGATGAATAGTGATGAATAGTAATTTCTAAGAAACTAACTTGATTTTCATGGTTCTTTTAGTGGTTTCAAGCTAAGATAAGGTGGTTTAAGGATATATCAAGGTTTATTAAGGATCTTAAAAGCTTCAAGAAGGTATAATCATGCTTGCCCTTTTGTATTTATGATAGATATTGTTGTGTTTAGTGATTAAGTGGTATAAAGGTTATGTTTATGATGTTATAAGTGTTTGTAAGTGGTTTGAGTTGATTTTGGAAGGAGTTTGGGAGTGTAACCATGGCTGGTAATGAAGACCACATGGTGTAGGTGATGATTATTGTGTTTGATGATTGGTTTTGGAGGAGTTTGATTTGGAAAGTATGAAATTACAGCAGTTATAATGTCCGATTTTCTTTAGAACGAAATCTGCCCTGTTTTGTGACCCCTGTATTCATACGGTACCTCACTGCCTAGGTTACCAATTGACCATAAAATGATAGAGCTTAGTTCATAGATCGTTTTGATATAAGGTGCATTAAAATCTGATGAACGGTTTAGGAGAAAAGTCAGTTTTAGTGAAAGACGTTCGATAACCGAGAAAACGTAATTGTATCAACTTTGAGGTTAAAGTTACCATAGTTAGACAGTCTTATAAGCCACGAAATTTTGGGATAGTGTAGTAGGGTGGTCAGAGGACCCTTGACAGTTGACCTTACATTAAAATTCGAAATCCATATTTTCTGAGAATTTTTACAGTTAAGTATGGTCGTTAGGGAAAATGGTGAAAACCCCTGAAACTTCGATTGAGCTTATAAATGGTTAAGTTCTTGAACCTTTGGGATAATAATAATACGTTAAACATATGTTGAAGTGTAAGGGGTTTTGTTATACAAGAGAGTAGTGAGTAAGGGATGTGGTATTCTAATGACGGTCCTTTTGTGTTTATAGAAATTCCGGAGGAGGGACCAGCCATACTGTCGGGGTACAGGAACCGAGGCAAGATCCTTCTATCCCTACTTAAAAAATTATTTATCTTCGGAATAATAATGATATCATGGAATATATTTATGTATATGTGATGCTTTTGTTGCTATATTGCAAAGAATATATTATCTTGATTGTGGAAAGTTAAAGAGAGATGGATATGTTTTCTGAAATATGAATATAGAGATGATACGAATGGAGCGAATATGCTCTAGGGTAAAAGAGATATGAAAGAGAATGGTATCAGTTGTTATCTAGGGTTATATGGTTTATAATGCTATGTTATAAACATTCTTTTTAGTGTATGATATATATATATATATATTTTATAGAAATAATGTGCGAGAATGGAAGTGATATACGGGAATGGAAATGTGAAATGGTGTTGATAAATTGAATAATGATCTTATAAAAAGGGGAATTAGCAACAAACTTGCATAAGAGGCTGTGTCAGGGCTGTGTGCGACATAGTCTAGCATTCATGATTCGGCACAAAGATGCCAAGGGAGGATGTTAGCAGGTGGCCTTCCTCCAGGAGGATGTTAGCAGGTGGCCTTCCTCCAGGGATGATGTTAGCAGGTGGCCTTCATTCCTTCTACCGGTAGTAAAAATAGACGGGTACGGAGGACGACTGATCATCGTACCTCACGTATTCGGCAACAGTGGAAACCCCCACAATTACTGAATAAAGAATAAACGATAAAGTCAGCTTGGTATACTGAAAAGGTAAAATGATATGAGACGATGGAATTATTGTTATAGATGAAGAGAAACTGATTTTATATTAATTTATAAAAATTGTTACATAAGAAGGAAATGAGATGATGATAGTAAGAGATTTAAGTAAGTATTCATATTATCCTGAGATATTACACTGAAAGATTATATTGATTGTTATATTATTTAAGAAGAGAAACTGATACTGTATTATTCTAGATTTCTTTCTTATAATAGTAAGTGGATGATGTATTATTAAATAAGAGTTTTATTCTTCCTTAAAGTTTATAATTGCTTACCGTTTACATATGTATATACATGTATACTTGGTCACATTTTTAAATTCTAGTTATAATAATATCTTGCTGAGCTATTATAGCTCACTTTTGCTACTTATCTATATACAGCTAGGTATGCCAATACTGCGCAGAACGCCCCGTAAAAGGGTAAGGGAAAGGCGAACTTCTGAGGGCACGTTAGCATCGATTCCGGAGGTAGATGGCAAGCGCAAGGGGTTTAGTGGTTTTATGTATATTAAGTGTGTAAGTGTGTAAGGTTGTAATAAATTTGGTTGTTGAAATGCTTCTTGTAGAAGCATCACTCAACAATGTACTTAAGTATGATTCTGGGTTTGTAATAACTGTTTAACTTTAAACTTTTATTATGGTGAATGTTGTTCTCTGAGCATATGACTGGTGTGTGTGTGTGTATTACTGTGGGGTCAATTGCATAAGTATTAATTATAAAAAAAAAACCCAAGAGATATTGATTTTGAATGGAAGTTGGTCCGTGATGGCCCAGATTCATGACCCCGGATTTGGGGCTGTCACAGTTTGGTATCAGAGATAAGAGTAATAATGCTCAGGAACAAGAGTGATAATAATAAATGTATCAGTTATAACATAAATTGTGAACTTCCATCAAGTTCAGGGGTGGTATATCGCAGGTAGTATTTATTTTAAGCATATAATATAATTTTATAGACCGTTACTAATAGAATTTTATGTTTTATTATAGGGAGCGGAGATGGGTGAGCCGGGTCAGGACCCCCAGTGGCTAGGACTACCCGAGCAGGAGATTAGAGACTTGTTGCTGGTAGGTGTAGAGGTTCCAGAGTATGCTATCACTGACCTCAGGAGGAGAGTTCGCGCAGAGGCCATAGAGAGGCACGAGATCAGAGTGAGACTTGAGGAGGCAGATGAGCGCAGGCAGAGGGATGCTGTGGCCATAGTGCCATACACTGGTAGACCATATGTAGGACCTGATGGGGCCGGTCCTTCTCGGGTGCGGTCGGATATTCCTGAGGAGGAGATGCCCTTGCGTAAGAGGCCTAGGTTATCTGTTATACCTGAGGAGCCGATTGAGTGGAGGGACATTCACGTGACTCCTACTCCTGTCCCACCTGTCCCAGTGCCATCACCAGTTCCATCTCCTCTACCTAGCCCTGACCCTTTTGAGGACCCAGTTGAGCAGTTCACTCCACCGGGACACTTTATCTTGTCAGAGGATGAGTTGGAGGAGGACCCTTCCGAGGATGCGGACACGGAGCCAGTTCCTCCATCCCCACCATTTGCACCACCACCACCTCCACCAGTGGATGCACCCCCACTTGTAGATGTACCTCCCCCAGATGCTATGCCACCTCAGGAGGCACCTATATTTCCAGCTGGTCAGTTGCCAACTATTTTCTTATCAGAGTACTTTGCCCTACAGGGACAGCTGGATGAGTCCCGTCGAACTATAGATACACTTGTGCAAAGGTTAGACAGAGCGAGAGGAGGAGGAGGTGTGATACCAGATGGGTTGTCTTTGGGTATAGTTAGTATCGAGCTTCGGGCACTCGGTGAGATTAGGAGGATGTTGGGAGACAGAGGGGATCCAGTATGGAGGGCTCAGATAGTTGATGTAGTCACCACTATGGTAGTGCAGATCAGAGACGTTGTCAGAGCAGCGTTCCCGTGATTCAGAGTAGTAGTTTTAGTTACTAATCAGACTAGTCATCTTGTGGATGTCATTTTGGGGATTAGGTTAGTTGTTTACTGTCTTAATCCCAGTCTGATTAGAGGACAGCTAGTAGTTCTTTTGTTATAGCGAGTTAGTATGTACAGTTATGCTTTTGGGGTTTCGAACCTTGTACTTTATGATGTATGATATTAGTAGTAAAAGACGTTGTACCCAAGTTGTAAAATATTTATGTAAATTAATGAAGTTTATGTACTTTGCCTAATTTTATTGTATTTTGATATTAAATGTTGAGAATAAAAAATGTTGATATATATGAGGTGATTGACTTAAATGAAAAGGTTATTGTGCTAAAGGTACTAAGCTTATTTGTCAAAGTTGTATTATAATTAAATATTACTTGTGTGAAGTTAAAAATACTGGGATGCATAAATAAGATTAACTAATGATATAGTTGTGCATATATGGAAATGATGTATATTGTACCATAATTTTGGGTGATTAACGAAGAATATTGTTATATACAGAATCATGTCGCCTAAGCGTAATAATAGAATGAATGCAAGGGAAAATGAGAGAGAGGAAGGAAGTCATAATAGGCAGGGTGAAAACGCTCATAATGAACAAGATCATGAGGAAGAAGAAGATGAATCAACTGGTCAACAGGGAAATCAGGGTGGTAACCCTTTTAACCAATTTATGGAACTATTGAGGCAGAATTTCGCTAATCCACAGAATCCGCCACAACCACCTGTTCTTCCCAACCAGGCAGCTAACTCTTTTCGTGCCTTTAAGTCATTAAAACCCCCAGAGTTTGAGGGAACTGTTAACCCAGTAGTAGCCAGAGCCTGGTTAAAAGAGATGGAAAAAGCTTTTGAGATACTGAGGATAGAGGAAGACCAGAAAATAGTTTTTGCAGCCTATCTCTTAAAGGGAGAGGCAAATTACTGGTGGGAAACTAAAAAGAATCTAGAAGGAGCAGGAGTGATAACCTGGGAGCGTTTCACTAGGGTGTTCTTAGAAAAGTATTCCCCTAGGTACCTGGAGAACCAAATGGAAATAAAGTTTCTAGAGTTAAAACAGGAAAATCTATCAGTGGCCGAGTATGAGACTAAATTTACTGAATTGTCTAGGTTTGTTCCAGAATTTGTGCGTACTGAGGAACAACGAGCGAAAAGGTTCCAACAAGGATTGAAACCATGGCTACGGACAAGAGTGGCACCATTTGAGTTGACGGAGTATGCTGCGGTAGTTCAGAAGGCATCTATTATCGAAGCTGAGAGTGAACAAACTCAAGTAGGACGAGAGAATAAGAAAAGGAAATTTGAGGGTCAGAAGGGAGGTTCAAGTGAGGGAAGCTACTTTAACAAATTTGGTAAAGGACAAAAACCCCAGTTTGGAGGAAAGTCGGGGAATAATAAGACTACCAGTGAGACGGTGAATCAGGGTGGTAGATCCACAGGAACCTTTCAGTCTAATCAATCTCGAACACCATTTCCAGACTGTAACACGTGTGGTAGGAAGCATACGGGAGTGTGTAGAGCGTTAGAAATAAACTGCTTTAACTGTGGACAAAAAGGACACTATCTTAGCCAGTGCCCATCGGCTAATACCAATCCTAAGAGGGACGTCAAGTGTTACCAGTGTGGGAAACTAGGACACATTGCCAGAGATTGCCATTCCGGGGGATCATCCGTGCCTAAACAGAGTGTGACTGCTTCAAATAGACCTACTGCCAGGGTGTACAATATGACTTTAGGAGAGGCATTGAGAAAGCCGGATACAGATGCAGGTGAACATTTTTCTAGTATTTAAATTTTTAGTGTAAACGTTTGGTTAGGAATCAATGTGGTCAATGAATGGTATAGGTAGGTTGATAATCTAGATAAGGAAAATCAGTATCTGTTAGGGGTTAGAAATTCTATGAAAAGGAGAATAATAGTATTTTGGAGGTAAACCACAGACTTGTTTATATACGAACAGGAAATATATATTATATGTAATATTTTCTTACAATTGTTTCAAAGAATCTTATTCTAGTCGGATTTCTGGAAGATTTTACAGAGACAAGATATAATAAGAGCGAAGTATGTATATTTTATGTCATGATAGAGATCAACATAGGGATAAACCATAAGTGAGATACACTACCATTTAGGAGAGGCCAATGTGGTGGCCGATACCCATAACCAAAAGAGAAATATTGATGAATGACAAGCAAGTTTATGTTGGTGTATTTTGTGCAAACAAGATAGAGATATTATGAAGGAAAAAGGATGGAGAAAGTGGTATAGAAGTTATAAGGTGTAGATGAAAAGGTATCTATGGACATTTCTGACGAGATTCCGGGACGGAATCCTTATAAGGGGGGAAGGATGTAATAACCCTAACCTCAGTAATGCTACAGTGGTCACATGAATAGTAAATTTCGAGGATTTAGAGAAATGGTATATAGGTACTCTATAATGGAAACATAAAATGAATAAACAGAAGCCATATTAGTGTTGTACAATGGAAATAAGTGACTCGAAATGACGTTAGATTTCAGAAATTCCTGAAACATGGATTTTGAGGATTTTGATTTTTAATAAGCTTCTATTGGACATTAAGGAGCATGGAAATATTATAAGAATTATATATTGAGGGATTAGTGAATTTAGATTTAACCAGGGGATTATTAAGTTAAGAGAATACCAAAGGAAATTGGGTTTGTAAATGATTTCGAAAACCACTGAGACAATGAGGTATACTCGAAACGAATCACAATTAGACGAGTATGGAAACCAAACGAACCAAGATTAGTAATATAACAAGGATACATACCACATTATATTATCCAAGATCATTAGCATTATAATTAGAAAATCAAAATGGGATTATTGGATCATCAAAGTGATGTCATCATCCACTAACATGTTTTAAGGGGTAGATTAGTCTTTTAACAAGCTTTTAACCACAAAATATCTACAAGGCTTCCAAGACAAGCTAGAGTTAACAAGATTAACACAAGATTAGATCAAAAAGAAGCAAAAGAAACCACTCCCCCTTCTTCATTCTTCCATTCGGCCAAATAAGAAAAAAAGAGAAAAATAAAAACAAAAATCCTAGCTAGCCTCAAGATCAAATCCAAGGAAAATTCATGGAGGTTCTTGGAGACTAGAAAGAGATATCCACCAAGTTTCATAGCCATCCAACATCATTTAGCAAGGTAATAAAATCATTGAAGTTGATGATGAATAGTGATGAATAGTAATTTCTAAGAAACTAACTTGATTTTCATGGTTCTTTTAGTGGTTTCAAGCTAAGATAAGGTGGTTTAAGGATATATCAAGGTTTATTAAGGATCTTAAAAGCTTCAAGAAGGTATAATCATGCTTGCCCTTTTGTATTTATGATAGATATTGTTGTGTTTAGTGATTAAGTGGTATAAAGGTTATGTTTATGATGTTATAAGTGTTTGTAAGTGGTTTGAGTTGATTTTGGAAGGAGTTTGGGAGTGTAACCACGGCTGGTAATGAAGACCACATGGTGTAGGTGATGATTATTGTGTTTGATGATTGGTTTTGGAGGAGTTTGATTTGGAAAGTATGAAATTACAGCAGTTATAATGTCCGATTTTCTTTAGAACGAAATCTGCCCTGTTTTGTGACCCCTGTATTCATACGGTACCTCACTGCCTAGGTTACCAATTGACCATAAAATGATAGAGCTTAGTTCATAGATCGTTTTGATATAAGGTGCATTAAAATCTGATGAACGGTTTAGGAGAAAAGTCAGTTTTAGTGAAAGACGTTCGATAACCGAGAAAACGTAATTGTATCAACTTTGAGGTTAAAGTTACCATAGTTAGACAGTCTTATAAGCCACGAAATTTTGAGATAGTGTAGTAGGGTGGTCAGAGGACCCTTGACAGTTGACCTTACATTAAAATTCGAAATCCATATTTTCTGAGAATTTTTACAGTTATGTGTGGTCGTTAGGGAAAATGGTGAAAACCCCTGAAACTTCGATTGAGCTTATAAATGGTTAAGTTCTTGAACCTTTGGGATAATAATAATACGTTAAACATAAGTTGAAGTGTAAGGGGTTTTGTTATACAAGAGAGTAGTGAGTAAGGGATGTGGTATTCTAATGACGGTCCTTTTGTGTTTATAGAAATTCCGGAGGAGGGACCAGCCATACTGTCGGGGTACAGGAACCGAGGCAAGATCCTTCTATCCCTACTTAAAAAATTATTTATCTTCGGAATAATAATGATATCATGGAATATATTTATGTATATGTGATGCTTTTGTTGCTATATTGCAAAGAATATATTATCTTGATTGTGGAAAGTTAAAGAGAGATGGATATGTTTTCTGAAATATGAATATAGAGATGATACGAATGGAGCGAATATGCTCTAGGGTAAAAGAGATATGAAAGAGAATGGTATCAGTTGTTATCTAGGGTTATATGGTTTATAATGCTATGTTATAAACATTCTTTTTAGTGTATGATATATATATATATATATATTTTATAGAAATAATGTGCGAGAATGGAAGTGATATACGGGAATGGAAATGTGAAATGGTGTTGATAAATTGAATAATGATCTTATAAAAAGGGGAATTAGCAACAAACTTGCATAAGAGGCTGTGTCAGGGCTGTGTGCGACATAGTCTAGCATTCTTGATTCGGCACGAAGATGCCAAGGGAGGATGTTAGCAGGTGGCCTTCCTCCGGGAGGATGTTAGCAGGTGGCCTTCCTCCAGGGATGATGTTAGCAGGTGGCCTTCATTCCTTCTACCGGTAGTAAAAATAGACGGGTACGGAGGACGACTGATCATCGTACCTCACGTATTCGGCAACAGTGGAAACCCCCACAATTACTGAATAAAGAATAAACGATAAAGTCAGATTGGTATACTGAAAAGGTAAAATGATATGAGACGATGGAATTATTGTTATAGATGAAGAGAAACTGATTTTATATTAATTTATAAAAATTGTTACATAAGAAGGAAATGAGATGATGATAGTAAGAGATTTAAGTAAGTATTCATATTATCCTGAGATATTACACTGAAAGATTATATTGATTGTTATATTATTTAAGAAGAGAAACTGATACTGTATTATTCTAGATTTCTTTCTTATAATAGTAAGTGGATGATGTATTATTAAATAAGAGTTTTATTCTTCCTTAAAGTTTATAATTGCTTACCGTTTACATATGTATATACATGTATACTTGGTCACATTTTTAAATTCTAGTTATAATAATATCTTGCTGAGCTATTATAGCTCACTCTTGCTACTTATCTATATACAGCTAGGTATGCCAATACTGCGCAGAACGCCCCGTAAAAGGGTAAGGGAAAGGCAAACTTCTGAGGGCACGTTAGCATCGATTCCGGAGGTAGATGGCAAGCGCAAGGGGTTTAGTGGTTTTATGTATATTAAGTGTGTAAGTGTGTAAGGTTGTAATAAATTTGGTTGTTGAAATGCTTCTTGTAGAAGCATCACTCAACAATGTACTTAAGTATGATTCTGGGTTTGTAATAACTGTTTAACTTTAAACTTTTATTATGGTGAATGTTGTTCTCTGAGCATATGACTGGTGTGTGTGTGTGTGTATTACTGTGGGGTCAATTGCATAAGTATTAATTATAAAAAAAAAAACCCAAGAGATATTGATTTTGAATGGAAGTTGGTCCGTGATGGCCCAGATTCATGACCCCGGATTTGGGGCTGTCACAACTATTTATTTATTGATAATTAATTCATCAAAAGGACATATGTCATCCAAAAAAATAATCGAACCTGCAAAAATCATCAATAAAAGGACATACAACATCAACAAAAACAATTAAAATTGAACAAACACATAGTAAATTAGATCATTAATTTCCTTTATCCAGTCATTGAACATATCTTCAATTATGGTACATCTCTACCTTATATCACTAAATTATACAGTCTTTTCGGTGAGATAATCTAACAATTTGTTATAAATGTGAGAAATATGTAGATCTGATTTGTCATAACGTATTCAAACAACCGACCAGAACTGTGATTCTATCCAAATTAATGAACTAAATCTAGTATATGGGTAGACAAAATCCATAAACAGGATATTAGGCTCTCAATAAAGAGAGATATTTTTTGAAAGCAAAAGTAAAATCAAAGAACAGAAATAAGGATTATCATTTACAAGGAGATAGTACAAAATCTAATATTTTGGTAGATATAATCCACCAACGGGCAACGGGGTACTAGACTCTCAATGATATATTTATTGAAAAATAAAGAAAAAATTCTAAAAAAAACTTAAAAAACTAATATCATCTCCTAAATTTTAGTTTAGCATTTTTTTTGGAAAGGTGAAGAGAGAGAGAGAGAGAGCAACAACAACGGTTTTTGTTATAAAAATTATTAACAATCAAAATAAAAAGGTTGATACACTTAAAATTATATATTGTTTTTAATAAAAGGGTGCCCTTTTGAATTTTATATTCTTGAATTAAAGTATTGTATCAATTCCCACATCTTAACCTAAGAGCATATATTGAATTTGCTTGGTTGGTTGATTATATTTTTTTTATATCAACAAAACATAAAATATGGCTAAGAAAACTAAATAACTTGGTAGAAAGATTATACACAAAGAGAGATATTTGTTAACGAGAAATAAGAAAAAATAAAAAAAGAGGGTTTCATTTTGTTTGGGAGACTTTACACCATGCATGCTACTCTTAGTTTTGTTTGTAACATCTCAATGTTGTTCTAAGACATATAATTATATATTTACATGCTACTCTTATATATTTCATGTAATTGTTATATTTTTTCAATTCGTGTATTTCATTTCATTTCGTATACACGAAAAAATTTGTGTGATTCAGTGTCATTTTGTGTTCTAATTTCGGGTACACGATTTAATTTCATGTCATTTTCGTTCAAGACCCTAAAGTACATGACATGAATGTATAAAACGATTTTCAGGTCTACATAAGCTATTTCTTCTTATATGTGTCGGAAAAATATATTCACTGTTAAAAGAAAATGAATTTCATGTTATTTAACCCAAAATCTGAATTACAAGGACACGTATATAACAATGTGATGATGTGTTTATATATTACACACTTGATTTCAATTTTATGGACAGTAGCTTATTTTCACAAGTTAGTCAAATTAAAAAAAGATAGGCGATACTCATTTTCATATGTCTTATTTTAAGAATAAAAGAAAAGTAAAATTTATTATTCCATGTTTTACAATAAAAGAATAAAAAAACCAAAATATAAACTTCGAAACTGAAAATGCACATTTTAATTTGTCTTTACAAATAAGTTAAGGGCAAAAAACCATAAAATCTAACAATCATATGTTACTCCAAGAGCGCGATATATTAAATTTGTTTGGTTAGTTGATAATATTTTTTTTATAGTAAATCAATTCATTAATAAAAGGACATATAATTTGTAAAAATGATATTGAACAATCACATAGCAAACTAGATTAGATGAAAGTTTCTATTGTTATAACTACGTTCGTTTCATATATTTTGCACAGTAAATATCCTTTCTCATATCGCTGAAACATGCAACCTTTTTTTGATAGACAATCTAATGATTTATTGGAGTCGTGAGCATTAAGTTTATATACATTTTTAATATGTAATAAAAAAAATTAACCACGACCATACAAATATTTTCAATGAATTAATATAATAAATATTTTAAGGATTCGATATTGAAAAAATATACTGAATTCTCAGAATATGGGTGAAAAATTTGTTAACATGATACATAGAAATATTTTTTAACAAAGAGAGAAATAAAATGAAAACTAAATTTAAAAAAAACAATAAAAAGGGATTTTTGAACTTTTCAACGGGGTTGTAATTGTTTTAATGGTTGGTTCATAATATTAATATTAGTTCAATTGGTATGAATTCACGGATAAGTAATTTTATACTTAAGTTAATTAACATTCCAACAAAATTATATATTTTTCTGAATAAAAATTAAAATAATATATTTATATTAATTTATTAATACAATTTATCGATCAGTGCGTAGCATGGATAGAACGCTAGTTTCTACCAAAATAAGAATTATTTTAGTTATCATAAATTAAAATTATGTTCATAATAGGATTTTTAACTTAATTAGAAATTTATGACGAACCCAACAATAATGTCTGGTGATCCATAGCAACTAGCAAGGCAACACCCATTCCGCCAAGATGACAGGAATTGTTTTGCAACAGCCACACGCTTGAGTTTCAAGATGCGTCTCCATATCCACGAACAATCAGTTGGTATCTCCATGGTCTAGAAATGAATCAAATGATGCATATTTAAGGATTAAAGGTGATCCTGTACTCGGTCAAATTAAAAATTGCAAAAGAGAAATACTTCATCTTTTTAAATAATTGACGTTTGTTCTTATGATACATAATTTTAAAGAATTTTTAATTTTCATTTATATAAAACTAGTCGATAAAGCGCGCTTCGCGGCGTCATTATAATTTTTCTAAAAAAAATCAATATATATTTACGTTATATTATATTATCAATATTAAATTTTAATAGTTACATAATCTTTTCTAATGAAGCGATTTCTTGCTAAACACGATTTTTTCGATTGAGCCACTTTCTCGTTTAAACCGAAATTCCAACTTTAACATATATTATAAAGACTTATATAATTATTTTTATCCATAAAAATCGATCCATAAAAATTTAAAAAAATTATGACAGCAGTATCAAATTCTAAATTCTAATAGTTAATACAATCTTTTCTAGTGAACCGTCTTCCCATCTTACAAACACCTACTTTACTTCAAATAGAACTTTTAATTATATGTCTTCCCTATAAATTCAAACTCTTATTCTCTATAAATTTTAACACATATTATGCTTCTTATAAAATGTTAAAAGATAGTTTTTTAGTTATTATTATTTAAAATCCTAAAATTCTAAAAAATTCAAATATATTTATTTTTTATTATATCATCAATATTAAATTTTAACATTCAACATGGTTTTCTTTAATGAACCGCTTTCTCGTCCTATTGAGCCGCTCTCTCGTTAAGATCAAAACCCTAACTTTCACATATATTACTTGTATAACAATGTTTATTCATAAAAATCGAATCCTAAAAATGAAATAAAATTTATAACATCAATATCAAATTCTAATAGCTGATGTAATCTTTTCTAGTGAGTCAAGTCGTCTTCCCATTAAACATGTTTCGAGCCACTCTTGTTGGGATCGAAATTCCAACTTCATTACATAATATTGATGATACTTATCTCATACAACTTTTTATTTTATAATCAAAACCTAAAAATAGAGTGAATTCAAATTTTTATTTTCTCCAACGTTTCTAAAATTTATGGAGGTTTAAAAAAATCATCATGTTTTCTCTTTATATTATAGATACTACTGTATTTATTTAGACTTCCCGAATGAAAATGTTCTTTATTATGTTAGCACATTGGTTCCTTTCTTTTTAAATAAGAAGACTTTTTTTTATGAGATTAGTATTGGATTTATGAAATTTTTTCCTAATAGAAGTATAAATAACTTGTATAAAAATGTATTATTTTAGAATATTGTAAAAGATGTCACCACCGTTCTTGTATTCTACTTCCAATAAAATTTAATAACATATTTCCTCTATATATTCAAACACCTATTCAACTTCTAATATAACTTATAATTATATGTCTTTTCTATAAATTCGAACTCTTATTCTCTATAAATTCGAACTCCTATTCTATTTCTAATAGAACTTTTAATCATATGTCTTATAAATACATATTCTACTTACAATAGAACTTCTAATTATATGTCTTTCCTATAAATTCGAACTCTTCTCATCTATAAATTCAAACACATATTCTACTTCTAATTATTGAACTTCCAATAGAACTTTTAATTATATGGGCTTTCTTATGAATTCGAACTCTTCTCATCTATAAATTCGAACACCTATTCTACTTTTAATATGTTAAAAGATATTTTTATATTTATTAGTGTTTAAAATCCTAAAATTCTAAAAAATTTAGAAAAATAGATTGAGACGATCTTAGAATGCCACCTAAGCTCCCGCATATCCTCCTTTATTTATATATATATTGATTGATTGATTGATGATGACTATTAATCCAATATTTGTTATTCACAAAAATAATAATTAATTTGAATACTATATGTGTGAGTGTGATTGTGAAGGTCAAATGTGCTCAAACTGTTGATTAATCTCTAAACTTGAATGATTCTTCTTTACACTCAAAATATTAGTGATGTCGAACTGTTGACTAGTCTCTAAACTTGAAAGGTTGTTCTCAGTTATTCTCTAAATATTTTGTCTTTTTCAATGATTGACACGCATTTTAAGATGTATATAAGTATAGTTATATAATTTAATTTTTTAAAATTTTCTTTTTTAAATAAAAATTTAATTAAAGTTTAATACAAAAGAAAAAAAATTAAAATAATTTATAGAATTATACTTTATAAAAGTTTTAAAATGCGTGTCAAATCCTTTAGGGATATTTACAAAAATATATATGTTTTCCAACTTTTTTTTACGTTTTTACTATCATTAACTTCCTCTTTCAATTGTATACTTTAACTTTTACAAAAATACTATCAACTTTGTTTTTAATATTTTATTTTTCTAAAAATACATTTTGCAACCTCATTTGCAACTTCCGGACGGCACCAGTCGTGTGAGTTGCAAATGAGGTTACAACTGAAAACTGGAAGTTGCAAATGAGGTTCAAGTTCAAGTTTTCAGTTGTCATTTTCGACCTCTTTTTTGAAATCTATTATATATATATATATATATATATATATATATATAATAGATTTCAAAAAAGAGGTCGAAAATGACAACTGAAAACTGGAACTTACAATCAGAAATTCGTCTACTGCTATATATAGCATCGAAGTTGCAACTTTTGCAACTTCTAATTTTCAGTTGCAACCTCATTTGCAACTTCCAGATTTCAGTTGCATATACGCAACCTCATATGCAACTTTATATGCTATATAGGTGAGCAGACGAATTTTCAATTGCAAGTTCCAGTTTTCATTTGTCATTTGATTTCAAAAAAGTGGTCGAAAATGACAATTGAAAACTGGAACTTGAACTTCCAGTTTTCAGTTTTCGGTTGCATATGAAGTTGCTATCTTATATGCTATATTGGGGAGCAGACGAATTTCAAACCTTTGCAACTTTTGCAACCTCCAGTTTTCAGTTGCAACTTTTGCAACCTCATTTGCAACTTCCAATTTTCAGTTGCACCTCATTTGCAACTTCCAGTTTTCAGTTGCAACCTTTGCAACCTCATTTGCAACTCACACGGCTAGCGCCATCCGTTGCAAATGAGGTTGCAAAACGTATTTTTAAAATTAAGAAAAGTATGGATGATAATTTTAGAATTTTAAAAAGTTGGACTATATATTTTTAAAAACCCAATAATTGACATGGATAGTTTTGAACTTATCCCAATCCTCTATTCCAAATGTAAAAGACATTGTAAGTAGTACATTTATTACATTTGATCATATTTTGGTTGAAGTTTCCCTCAAAACTAATTGTGTGCTTCTTCAACCAATCCAACTATGTTTTAGAACTTTAAAATTAAAAGCGTTCTTCAAAACAAAAGAACTTAGTATACAGGAAAAATTCAGTGTAACTCACAAAAAACATTTTAGAGTACAATGTATTTAATATATCGTGTTGTCTAACGTAACTACGTAAGTTATCTTTACCGAACAAAGCTCTTAATTATTAGTATATTATATTACATTATATATATTTTATTAATTCTTGACTTCTTGAAGGTATATTAATCTTGACTCGTGAAATGGTCAGTGTCAGTGATCACTTGTCAGAGTTTCACACCAGACTTCAATGTTGAATGAATAACTCGAGGCTATTTGGGAGAGTACATTTTAGTTGGCTTCATGGGAGGTTGCAGATTCTTCTCCTTTATGGTAACCTGCGTGCTTGTTCTCTTTCAGACTGATACTTGTATGGCTGTTGATGGAGGACGAGTTATCACTATTGGCAGGTTAAAACCAGGTTTTCAAGCTGCACAGTCGAATTTTATCGATGACCATGGGATGTTTCTCTATTCGAACAACTTCATTTTTAGTTTTGGTTTTACTCCCTCTGACAAAGATGTTACCACATTTGTACTTGCTATTGTTCACTTCAGCACTACAACAATTGTTTGGTCTGCAAACAGAGACATTCCAGTTAAAGCTGCTGATAAGTTTGTGTTTAATGATGATGGAAATATTTCTATCTTGCAGTCAGGGGGATCTCTTATATGGTCTACAGCTCTTGCCAATAAAGGGGTAATTGCCATGGAATTGCGGGACTCTGGAAATCTCGTTTTGTTGGGGAACGATGATGTAATTGTCTGGCAGAGCTTTGATTATCCAGTAAATTCACTTTTGTCTAACCAGGAGTTTCGTGAAGGCATGAAACTTGTAAGCAATCCTAGCACTAGTAATTTGACTTATTCTCTTCAAATTATTTCCGGAGATATGTACCTCTATGCAAATTTTAGAAATCCACAACCTTATTGGTCCATCAGACAGGATATTAGAAAAATTATTCAAAACAATAGTCAGGATGCCAGTATGGCATCTCTTGTAGGTAATTCTTGGAGGTTCTATGACAAAAGCAAAGTACTGCTCTGGCAATTATATGTTTCTTCTGACGGTGGTACAAATTCCACTTGGGTTGCAACTTTAGGAGATGACGGATATATCACTTTGTTTGATCTTCAAAGTCAAACTTCAAATGGTAATTCTCCAGTAAAAATACCGGCTGATTCATGCAGCAGACCTGAACCATGTAATTCGTATGGAATATGTTATAATGGTAATAGATGTGTTTGCCCCTCAGTTCTTGACTCTAAGGACAATTGCAGCCCTGGTATAGTTTCTCCTTGCAACGAGCCAGAGGGTTCTACAGAGCTAATAAATGCTGGAAATGGGCTTAGCTATTTCGCGCTTGGGCTTGTTGCACCCTCATCCAAAACCAACTTAGAGGGCTGCAAATCTTCTTGTGTTGCTAACTGCTCATGTCTTGCAATGTTTTTTGAAGAGAAGTCCCATAATTGCTTTCATTTCGATACCATAGGAAGCTTGCAAGGTTCATCAGATACTGGAAGTGACTTTGTTTCATACATAAAGGTTTCAAGGAATACAGGCAATCTGAGAGATCCTGGAGAGCATAGAGGCAACAAGAAAAAAATTCTGCTTATTGTCGCCATACTCATGGTAACAACATTGGTTGTTGGTGTACTCTATGTAAAAATTCGTTATTACCCAAAACAGAACAACATTCAAGTGGAGTCTCCTCAAGAAGAAGAAGAAGAGGACATTTTCTTGGAGAACATGTCTGGGGTGCCAATCCGTTTCAGTCACTACGATCTTCAAGTTGCTACCAACAACTTTAGTAGGAAACTAGGGAAAGGAGGTTTTGGCTCAGTTTATGAAGGTGTTCTATCAGATGGTACCCGATTGGCTGTGAAGCAACTGGAAGGCATTGGCCAAGGAAAGAAAGAATTCCGAGCTGAAGTAAGCAGTATTGGCAGCATTCACCATCTCCACCTGGTGAGGCTCAAAGGCTTCTGCACAGAAGGTGCCCATCGGCTTCTTGTATATGAATACATGGCAAATGGTTCGCTGGAAAGATGGATCTTCAACAAACACAACGGAGATCTGTTGGACTGGGACACAAGATATTATGTTGCTATAGGCACAGCTAGAGGATTAGCTTATCTTCATGAGAATTGTGATGTTAAAATTGTGCATTGTGACATTAAACCTGAAAATGTGCTCCTGGATGAAAAATTCCTGCCAAAAGTTTCGGACTTCGGTCTTGCCAAGCTAATGAGCAAAGAGCAGAGCCATGTTTTCACAAAACTACGGGGCACGAGGGGTTACCTTGCACCTGAGTGGATCACAAACTCTGCAATATCAGAAAAGAGTGATGTCTATAGCTATGGAATGCTACTGCTCGAGATGATTGGTGGTAGAAGAAACTACTACGCATCTGAGACAGATGAACAATCCAATTTCCCTTTATACGCTTTTAAGATGATGGAGCAAGGTAAGTTAAAGGACATTCTTGATGTCAAACTGAGAATAGCCGAAGATGATGAGAGAGTTTCCATAGCAATTAAGGTTGCTCTGTGGTGCATTCAACACGACATGCACCTTCGACCATCAATGACAAAAGTGGTGAAAATGCTAGAACAAGTGTCTCCTGTTCCTCCACCTCCATCTTCCCAGCGGATGAACCCTTTAAGGCCATTAGATATCAATAGTTGTGCTGATCTTTCAGCTGTAAGGCTTTCAGGACCAAGATAGCAGCTCATCTTAATATTTTTATACAATCAAATTTTATTTTATTGTAAAATAAGGTGACCATTTAAAAGAAATAATAATTATATTGTTAAATTTGCTCATAAACATTTGGATTTATGTTGCACGACATGTAATATTCGTATTGTATCCAAAAAATAATTTATAAAAATATTTATATTCACACGTAATTGGTACTTGTTTTTATTAATGTGTATTGACCAACATTTAACAGTTTTTATATCAAGATGCAATTCATACTTCAATATTAAATTATAATAAATATTATATATTTGTAATTATTACTTACGTGAAACAATTTTTTAAAAAAAGTATCAAAATTTAATTATACAAGCCATTTTTTAATTCAATATTGATCAACATAATAATTACTATAAAATTTTTAATAATAAATATCTTAGATTAACATTATTAAAATTAAAACATTTATCGAAAACACCACTATTTCTATTTTTTTTACGATTTTACCATATTCTCAAAATATTTGCAATTTTTTTTTTTTTTCAAAATAATTTACAAAAATACCATCTTACAAGACAAAAATAATGAAACATTACATTTGAGCACATGTGGCTGCGCAATAGATTTGCACATGTTATTACAAATAATTGCAATTGGTTGATTGGGTTGCATCTCGACCGTATTTTTACAAATAAGATCATATTTATGCAAATTATTTTTTTCCAAAAAGATATTTATACAAAATAATTTATGGGTTTAGGTATTTATGAAAAAAAATCCCTTAAAATTAATGCAAACATTGATTAATAATTCTATAGTTTCAAATCTAATATTTTTAGATTAAGTTAAATATTTTGTAATATTTTTAAGTGTATAATTAGAATAATTGCTAAATTTTCTAATGTTTTCAATTGTATAACCATGAAGAGGACTTATTTGAACCAATATACTAAAGAAAGAGGGTTTATTGTACACCGGGTGATTACATTAACAGTTGTGAGATACTTCACATGCAGAAGTAGTAAAAAATTAAAATTAAAAAATCAAGCATAGGTGCATTTCATACCTATGCGCGTTTTTCTTTTAGCATTATCATTTTGGAAAACATACTAAATAAAAAAGTACCAATACCAATGATATATCAAATGGAAAAACATTAAACAGCATAATAAGCAATGCTACAACAAACAACTCATGGTGATTTAACTGCCAAAGAGAGTTGAGGAATTAAAAACAGTTTTCAGCAATCATAAATAAGCCACTTGTTTTTGGCAATTCTAAATAGGCCTGCACCTTCAACTTACAGCATTTTAATAGATAGCTGAAATGTACAGAAACCCTCCTAGTTATCTGACTAATATAAATGTTCTATGTTTTCATTGCGCTGTGCGCTGCTGTACTACAGGTCAACTGACTTGTTAATGTATGGTTATCCCAGGTGCAACAAAGATGACTACAGCAGAGATTTCTATTAAGTTAACAGAGGGCGATACAACTAAGACAAAATGTATCAATTAGCAGCAAATGATTGCTACTTATGCAGCAACTAAGCATCTATTCGATGGGGCCTTTCAGTTTCTGGTCGCCGATACAATCTGTTTAAATCAACCGTTTCCTGAAGAAAAAGGTGCAAACTTGTTATGTTTCAACATTCTAACTTTATATCTCAAAAACGGAAAATGAAAAGATAGAACATCGGTATAATAAAGTTCATGAATAATTACCTCGACATTATCGTGGTTGTAACGGATACGAAAATCACATCTGCAGCCCCTAGCATCATGCGTCTTTCTTTTGATCTCAACAATGTGCGCATCATAGTACTTTGCAAAATCATTCTTCTCCTGGAGTTTTAGCAAAATATAACCTTATTAGCCAAGTAAAATGGACTAATACTATATTATATACGTTAAGCTCCAACAGATATGGATCGTGACAATAACAAGAAAAATAAGGAAAGGGAGTCACCTGGAAGCACACAACATGATTTCCTGGCTTCAAAATCTGGCATTCTGAGTGGTCTATTCCAAGTGAGCATTCACGAATAGACTCTTTCACATTCAACCACTCATCCTCCTCTGGTCCATACCCAACAAATCTCACACGGGCTTCCTATAACAAATGCCACGCTAAGTTAAACTAAAACTATACACATCTGGTAATAAATTCATATATTCGGTCTTCATAGTAACATTATTGTGGAAAAAATCACACACTACGTAGAGAGATTTATAAGATGACTGGAAAATGAAAGAGAACATCACTCCACTATAGGCTAGGAAAGTGCGTAGCTGAGTTCAATTAGAGAAAAATAGATAATTATAAAATGACTCGGATCTGCTAGGTAATACTGACCAGGTACACAAAATGCAGTTGTATATACACAAAATGCAGTGCCCGTTATAAAAAAAATATCTAAACGTCAAAACCCCAGAAACGTATAACAGGTAGGGAGCTGTATTAAACAGCATAACACTTCCAAAATAACCTACAATAACCGACATGCAAGGACTTGCAACCTAAAGACAGAACAAACGAAATACCAGATTATATGCTCCAATACTTACAGTTTGTTTCGACCTAGTATTTCTGTAAGTGACAAACTTCTCAACATCGTACCTGAAGCACATGAAAAATAACAAAGGTCAGAAATTAAGAAAAACCGATCCATTTTTCAGGCTTAAAAAAATATATTACAAGCTTGTAAAACTACAAGTAGCAATGACTTAAGATGAACATAAAAGATTAAGACTCATAACATTTAGTAGGTAATGCATATCCTGTCCAGTTCCCTTAAACTAAGGAAGTTAAGGTAAACGCTTGTATGCTAATTCAGTAAGAATAAATCAATACCTCAATTTACAACGTTATTTATGGAGATAAGCTCAAGTCAATGATAATTTTATGTTTGAATCTTTGTCAATGGCACCATAAAGATGCAAAGATGTAATCTAGTTTCATAAACGAAGATGTATATCAAGTCTCTTGTGATTTATATGATCGAAACCAATATTTCACAAGGTGAGTTTAGTACTGTATTCAAGACTTCAAAAGAATTTGTAACGTTTTGATATCAGATGCTGGTCTTCATAGGTCATTTTGGCTAAAGAAATTAAGTAGTGTACCTTTGACACCTAAGAAGTCATGCATCAAGTAACAAAGAAACTAGAGAGCCTTAATGGTATTTAAGTCATGCATATATGGCTTAAATAATTTTCTCGTTTATGCTTAATATTGGCATAAAATCTTGAACATGAACTTTTTTTTGGGCAAGTAAGAAACTCATCTGTTACCACTCCAAATTTAATTTTACTTAGATTCTCTGAGCATTATGTTATTTTCTTCTTAGCGAATCTGAGCATTATGTTATTTTCTTCTTAGCTAAAAATGTTGACTGGTTGTTAACAAATGGAAAATATATTCATAAATACCTTTATAGTGATATGACGAAAACTGATCAGTCAAGTAAACACCATACCGAGAATAAACCAGCTTGGGGATTGCAGCTCAATCAAATAGATAACCACTAGTATCCAAGTGCGGAAATTTAAGTAAGATGTACATGAGCAACTTGTAGTTGTAGATAAATAAAAAGATTCAGATCTATATTCCGAGTAATTATTGTCTAAGCCAGTGGTGTTGAAGGTGTTAGGCATGTATACCGAAGGCAGGAAGACAAAGATATACACATTTATGGCCTAGTACGTATATGGGGTATATATACATGTATATGGCCATATGGGGTATAAATACATGTATATATTATAGACAAAGTGATGATACTAGTTGAAGACACAGCTGAATGGTGTTACGATCTTCAATTAGGGGGTCTTTTCTTTTCGACGTAGTTAAAATGATAAATATTATTTGTGTTTGGGATTTCATTTATTATTTTTGTTTTAGGAGTTGTTTGTTTGCCTTGTGCCTTTGTGCGCCTTGCACTGAAAGTCCAAAAGCACGAGCCTGTTTGAAGTTGCCTCGCCTCACCATGTCAAAGCGCGCCTTGGCCAAAGGGCCTTTGACAATGCTGGTCTAAGCAGCATGAAATCCACAACAGGTAGTGGACTAGCTAAGGATTTACTGCAACTATAATATTAGTGAACACCTTTCTTAAAATCTTATACAGTTGCTTACCATGCACCATCTTTTGAAGACTTAGCTTCGAACTTCAAATTTGAGTAATCGTGCTCCTCATCTCCTGCAGCTTTGAAACAAGAAAACGATAAAATATATCAGCAAATTTTATGTCAGAGAACTGCTTCACTAAAATGAGCAACAAAGAACTGAGAAATAAATATTGTAGATTAGAGTTGGTTTGATTCATAAATATATCAGAGTTGCAGGAATTGTTGACGGGCCAAAATATGGCAAGTGAAAATAAGGCGCATATGCAAATCGGACTAATCAAAACTTAGGCAGCACTATTATCAGTGATGACTATACATCTCATGGACCTAACAAATAGTATGTGCCCGGATAATAATTAATAATAATTTGGTTTAGGACTAACATCGGCAAGCTCTACTTAATACAGTACATTGTACAACAGTCAATGAATATCGTGGGAACACTTAGTTGACGTGGAAAGGAGAATACTTCTTCAAAAATTACATTTTCTATGACATAAAATGCTTCATCACATGCAATTACCCTTTTTTCAGTTAAATAAAGCTATTAACCTTTGTCAGTGTAACATGAGTATCGATTTCTTCTCCATGGAGTGACTAAAGAAAGTAACAGAAGCAGTACCTTTAGATGTTAGAGTAGTTTCATCTGGTTCATTTAAGGTGGAGGCATCTGGATTCTTATCCTTAGATGCAGATTTTGACTGCCTGTTCTGGTACCAACTCTGGACCTATAATATAATCACAAATACTGATGATTTACAGTGTTGCAAGTTTAAGATTGCATATGGAACAAAAAACAGGAACAAAGAGAATATTTGAAGATGAAGAAATTGCAACCTCACTCCACTTCAAGTTTGGTTTCCCAGCACGGCCACTTGCAGAGCTAAAAACGTAAATTATGGAAAAATCTATAAGAAAGACTTAGAGCTCACTAGAGATTTATAACAAAAAGTGTGACATACATCTGGAAGTTGTAAAAATTCTGTTTGAATTACTGCATGAATAACTTACTTAAAACTTCTTGCAAGTTTCTTGAAAAATTCAACGTTCAAACACTTATCTCCTGTTTCAGTCAGCAATTTTTCCATTTTCTCAATCTGTTATAATTGGCAGAAGAATAACATTCAACCTCATTCTTCTAGGAATAATACATTTTTGTGAAAAAAAAACACAGAAATCTTTTAGTAAACTTTTGCAAGGAACTGTTACTACAAGATGCACAATTAAGTGAAAATAGAACACTTCAGGCTTATACCTAAATGAAGATGGGATGACAGAAAGAACACAATGTATACAAATTTCAAAAGCTAAATCCACGAGACGTTAGAAACATGATTTCACACACTAAGATTCATAAGTACTTTCAGTTAACATAAAGTATTAATGAAACAAGTATAGGAGGAACGAATATTGAGAACAAGAAGCCTATCAACAGAACACATCTTGTAAAGATGCATCTTAGATACATGGCTAGAGCTTATAACAAATATTATGCTTTCATAGTTACAGGAAACGTGGGACGTAGCCACGTATTGCGAACCCGATACTTCGTTCCCGAATCGGGAACAAACGCGACTCGAAACGTTGTGGGACGCGACCCGAAACGTTGGCAATAACGACCCGTATTATCCAGTACTAATGTCTTTGTATAAATTATCTTTTTAATGTTTTAAACACCCCAAGTCGTAAGCTCAATTAAATGTATCATTTTCAGGCCCAATAACCTTATAAATCACAAAATATTAGCAAACTTATAATAATATATAAGTTACAATAATTTTCATGATAAATATTTATATTATTAATTGAGTTTTTAATTGGAAAAATCTATATTATAGCAGATTTTTTTTTATAAAAAGACCCATCGTACCCATGCGTTCCATCGTACCCATACGTTCCGTCGTACCGGATTCACTAAAAGTGATGTTCCGCGTATCCGTTTCTGTACCCCGTTTCGAATCGAACCCCACCTTATATGACTATGATTTTGACATTAACTACAGGCACACACACAAACACACGTGCACAAATACAGAAACTAATGATAAATAAACCAACAGAAGCATCACTTGCAAATGCTACTCGACGAAAATGTAAAATCTGTAAAATAATTACTTTTTAAGTTTTTGTTACCAAAATAACCCTAAATTAGAGGGAAAAAAAGGTATTAATTTTGATCATGACTGCTTTCTTGCCATTCACCAAGAAATAAGTGCCAAACGGGACCTGAATATCACACACTGACTTATAAGTACACAACTTCTTATGAGGACCAAAAAATTACAATATTATCTATTAAATGTTATGTGCTGTCATTTAGATATAAAAGCTAATTGTAATCAATCATTATTTTATTACATTATAAGAAAAGATATTCTAGAATTAGGATCATTAGGCTTGGAGTAGGAATAGAATTTAAATTTCGAGTTTGATTACGTCTGATTTAGACTCAATATAGACATAGCTGTAATATTTTATGATTTTTCAATCAAGATTATAAAATTGTAAAATTGAGTATTTCACTTGTTCTGGATTGTAGGGCACTTGGCCTGATTTGCCTCTTCTTAAATCTCTAAACCACGTTTCTATCTCTTCTTCGTCTACTTTCTAGCCTTTCTACAACCTCTGCTGCATCAACTACCCATGCCACTGAAATCTTGATTTCTCTATGCTTATCTTTGGCTAACTGTGACACTCACTGTCGAACTTATTTTAATTGTAAACCAAGAAGAATATACTGCATCTTTAGCAACAAGAATTACCATAAATCATGTCTTAGCATTGTGCCAAAATAATAATAAACTAACCTAAAAGTGAAACCATCGTGCTTTTTAAGCCACCGAATAATTTAAACCACACATAAAAAAAATTCTTAGAGGGCTTCACCATTGATTGTATTTACCTAAAACCAGAGGTAGCAGTATGGGCATAAAAAACCCTCAATCCACCCGACCTGACTAGGCCTATAGAAAGTTGCGTAATGTCTATCTTTCAATGTATTTGTTTAGGTTTATACCCGTATTTTCAGTGCCTAGTTAATGTCTCCCACAAACAAGTTGAATCCTATTTTATTACAATATTTTATGATATAAGAGTAGATAGTTTACGTACTTTACTGCTAAACTTTATAATATATTAATAGCTTAATATAGTAACATATTTAAACTTGATTAATTTAAATAAATTATGCCACCTCTACATAAAATGCACCGATGCACGATTGACGATACTTAAAATGCTAAAAAAATTTGAAATGCACGCATATAACATCTAATTTAGCAAATATGGTTAACACTCTGCAGATCTATTTTTCAGTTTACAACCCGAGGTGGGAGGCTTTGCTTATCACAGAGATGTGTATTACCTCAGGTGAAACAGTCCACGCAATGCGCAAACAAATTTTATTTACGTATCTTTGAAATAAAAGAACCGCTGGCTCACTTTTTCTAAGTAATGGGGAAGAGGACCGAAACATGCCACTGAAAGGCTCTACTGAGACAAAGATGGGCTGTCAAGAACGTAGAGGAGGTAGGATGGGAAGTTGGTCAGATCCAGTATGGATGTACATGGACGGTAGTTGGAGTCGGGGGCTCTCCTAGGGTTCCCTCATCTGGGATCTCTGGGTAAAAGGATCAAGTTGGCCTTGCGAACAGCTCGATGCACTATCTCCCTTCAACCCTTTGAGCGAAATGCAGAAAAAGAAAGGAAAATCCATGGACCGACCCCATCATCTCCACCCCGTAGTTCCTACGAGATCACCCCAAGGACGCCTTCGGCATCCAGGGGTCACGGACCGACCATAGAACCCTGTTGAATAATCAAAAAGTGGAACGCAATAGGGTCAGAGAATGTCAATCACTCATTCTTAAAACTTGCGTTCTTAAGACCAAAGTGTCATCAGAAAGGGTGGGGGAGCTCTCTTTCTCCTGTAGCTGGATCCTCCGGAACCACAAGAATCCTTAGTTAGAATGGGATTCCAACTCAGCACCTTACCCCGCCTAATTCAATTTAGGCATTCACTAACAAGTGAGTAAAAGGATCCTCTACTGCCCTATTTTAGGTAAAGCTTGCTCGAAAATAACATATGCTTTTAGGGTTTTCTTAATCTTAGTTCAAGAACATATGGGTCATGTATTATCCAAAAATGTACTAGAAAAATGAAATTTCCAAAGGCTACATCGAAACCAAAGGTGAGCTAACACACAAATTTTTCACAAGAAAAAAAAGCAAGTAATAATAACAATAAATTAATTAACAGAAACATGAAAAAAATTAATCATAACAGAATCTATGAGTTGTTTAATCTACAGATAACAATAGCATTAACATTTCTTGAAAAAATTGAATAAAAAAAAGACAGAACCAAGAAAGTAAAAGGAAATTGGGTAAATAGAAAACCTCAGCAGTTGTGAAGCCATCGATGAACTTGTTCTTTCTAGGCCTCAGACCATCCATGGAACCCAACTGTGTGTGTGTGTGGAGAAAGGAGGACGAAAGTTGAAAATAATACAATAGTGGGTATATGACTAGTGTTTAGTATCTATGTATGTATAATGTATGTATACAATAAGTCCTATACTCGCTTTGGAGAATCTCGCTTTATTTTTTTCTTTTACAGAGATTTCATTATTTGCTCTTTTATTATTTTTGTTATTAGGATTTCTTTTACATTGTTTACCTATTATACATTCATTAAAAAGAAATTAGAGGAGCGAGTGAAATGTACTTATATAAAATAATAATTAAATTAGAGGAGCGTGTGAAATTGTGTTAAATAATATTTAAAGATAAATTTTAGCTAAAATTGTTATATTTTAAAAAATTAGTACAGTATCAACTTATAAAAATAAAGAAATTAAATTGTAAATAGTAATATATTGATTGATTAACAAATTTTTAATATTTCATATTCAATAATATAATTGTGGTCAAATTTTATGCGTAGACAAGATGATGGATTTGTATTCAATATATGTGTTAATTTAATTTTTATTAAATAAAAAAATATACATATATATATATGAGTTGCATCTAAAAATAACACGTTATATAAAAAAATAAAAAATAATAATTAGAAATACATAAAAACTGCTGTAGAATCGAAATATCATAGAGGTAAGATATGTAAAATCTTAGATTAATTGAAATTTTAATGAAAATACGTGGGTTTGAATGTGATTATTTTCGATTCTATATCAATTGCATGTCAAAATGATATAATCATATCTTATTTTAGGTAAAATCAAGTGGTTATTGAAGATTCGAGTAGCGATTACACTCGAAAAATGTTTTCTCGAACATGTATTATAGTTATTTTCTGTCGTTTTGTTATTCTATAGTTTGATATATGTTTCTATGTGAGACTCTACATTTCATTTTGTTTGAATGTATGTAGAGCTATCTACCAAAAAACTCATTGATTAACCATTTTGTTGCTAATTTAACCAACCACCTTTCCAAAATTATGCAAAATTTAATCATGATTAACAAAAAAATTGGCGTGGCAACAAGATGTCACCTGATTACAATGCTTATGTGTTTCGATTAGGGCTTTTTCTGAATTTGCAATGCTTATATGTTTCGATTAGGACTTTTTCTGAGTTTGAAATGCTTATATGTTTCGATTTGGGGGGGTTTTGTGTTTGCAATGTATTGTTTCGATTTAGGGGTTTGAAATTATGTTGTTAATAAGTCTTTTTTCACATATTGTTGTATTGTTTCGATTTTGTGTTTGCATAATTTTGGAAATGTGGTTGGTTAAATTAACAACAAAAAAACTTTAATGGTTAAACTGCAAAATTTGGAAAAGTTCAATGGGTTTTTTGGCAGATAGCTCAATGTATGTATATGAGTAAGATTTTGTGCGAGATAATGTGTTTGTTTCTGTGCAAAATATTTGTGTGAAATGATTTATGAGATTCTATGTTATTTTTTAGTATAAGATATATGTTCAGTCTATCTTATTATTTCCACTTAATAAATCAATTAAATTAATTATTCCTATGCGCATTAAATAGCTTCCGCCTGAATTACGTATTATAATTCGAGGTTCTGCGGAATAATTATAAATTTTTAAAAAAAATCAAAGAATTTTGAGGACAAAATATTTTTAAATCGCAAACATTGGAAAATATTGATCTTTACACATCATGTTGAGCATATTCAGAAATTTGATACATAATTTATGATTAAATATTCGAGAGGATTGAACCCTATAGATTATAGGTAACATTCATCACACAAATAGTGAGTATAACTACTTTGGTGTGTATGAATTTCAGTTCTAAATTTGGCATTTTTCCTATTTGTATTTAATTTTTTAATTTATTTTACAAATTAGTTAAAAATTGAGGAAAAACTAAAAAAATGGAAAATTAGTGAAAGTAGGGTAACATTCATCACACAAATAGTGAGTATAACCTCGGTTGGGGGCTGTGCCGCCCCTCTCCTTAAAATTCCTTAAAATTTATGGATTACCGGGTCTTTTTAATTCTCACTGTTTTGCGAGCTCCAAAAGTGATCCTGGAAGGCCCACGGGTAAGCATTCGAAGTCGTGATTGGCAGAGAAATGGCTCATGCGAGCACAAACCGGTTAGAACGTCAGGTAAACTGCAAGCTATGGCAGTTCTGTAGCTCCTCAACAAAGGTAGGTCGACTAAGAGAATCCCACTCATGTGTCGTAGGACTTGTAGCTCAGCAGATTCCGCCCGTTTTTGGCGACTTTCACTTTCAACCTGATTCACCGCCTACGTGCCCTTTACGCCCAGTCATTCCGAAGAACACTTGCCCCCCCCCCCGTCTTACCGCGGCTGCTGGCACGGAGTTGGCCGCTTCTTTCTTGCTTGATAGGGGGGCTTCCATTCACCAACGCAGACTAAAAGTGCTCTCCGAACCGTAAGTTATTGGAGTGCTGCGCTCCTCGGGGTCATCTGAGTTAGAGCAACCCCACTGCCGGGGCGATCCAGTCACCCGAAATTTGCACTATTTGAGTCGATCATCGAAGCTGACCCCAGAAGTGGGGTATTCCTTCTTAGGAGGACACTAAACCAAGTTCCTTTGTTCAAATAAATATCTATGTCAGGCTTCCCTTAGCCTTCTCTCCTTCCTTTAGTTCTAGAGTGAATTCAGGAGTTACAGAGCCCTTGATTAAGGATTAAGGCCTTTATAAGTAGCATTCAGGATCTCTTTATAAGTTGCAATGAAAAAATGGTTGTGTATGAATCCTTTATTATAATACCTGAGTCTACCCAGGTATACAGTTAGATGCAGTTAGCCATTCAAAAAACTATGAATTATTTTAGGACCAATCATATTATATTAAAAGATTTCTCTATTTACCATTCTTATCTTATAATATTAACCATGGTTAGTTAACAATTCTAATTTAAATATAGTAATGGCTTTATTTAACATATCCATATATTACATATTTTTTTAATATCAAAAATATTTATAATAAATTAATATATTAAATTAAAATCAATTAGGATTATACAAATATATAATATTAAACGATTTTCGCAAGATGAATTTTCCACTCTTTCGATTTACAATATTACGAATTAATTTTCATAAAAATATATAAGAGCCAATTAGAATTTACCACTAAAATTAAATTAATTATAAAAAGCAATCACAATAATATTATTATATACTAGCACATCTGTTCTTTGCGCCACTCTCTACGTATAGAGCTATTTTCCAAAATTGCATATTTATTAATTGTTTTTAACACAAATAAATTATTTTAATGCATCTGTCTATTTTATTTATATTATAAAATATAATATTTTAATATCTCAAATACTCGATCTACAATCATAAGGTGGAAATAAATTTGAATAAATCCACTCTTATTCAATTAAATATTTTAAAATTTTAAAAATATTTACTACAGTATTCCAAATACACCTTCAAAATTTAAGTAATATAAACTTTTAAATTAATCAATTATATAAAAATTAAATTCAACCAATTAAAATATTAAAAAATGAATTTTAAACCAATTATCATTAAGATTTTACTTATCAGTATTTTTTAGTTATGCAAGAACTAATGGGAATAAATTGACTTGACGATATATTTGAATTATTCAAGATACTGAATAGACTCTCAAATAGTATTAGACATTATTTGGTATATAAATTATTAATCTAAAAAATAAAATTCATTACAAAGTCAATAAAAATATTGTTAGTGAATGTTTTCATAGCAAATTGGTCAACCCAGCGCAAAAATTCTAATAAATCACTATTTTTTGATATTTCATAGCAAATTGGTCAACTCAGCGCAAAAATTCTAATAAATCAATTTTTTATAGATAATTAATTTATCAACAAAAGGGCATATGTCATCTACACAAATAATCATTCAAATTTTCTTCTAAATAACTATTTTTTTATTGGTAAATAATTTATCAATAAAATGTCATACATCTGCAAAAATAATCAAAATTGGACAAACACATATTAAAACAGATCATATCAAGATAACAAGGTTTCCTTAATCAAAACTACAATCGCTGATCAGATCTTAAATTATGATACATCACTCGCTTATATCAGTGAAATATATAGTCTTTTGGGCGAAATAATCCAACAATTTATTTTAATCGTGAGGGAAACACATATGCGATTTATGAGAACGTATTCGAACAACTGAACATAACTGCGATTCTATATTATCCAAATCAATGAACCAATATATCAAAAGAGAAAGAACAAAACCCAATACATGGATAGACAAAATCCACTAACAGGATACTAGACTTTCAATAAAGAGATGTATTTATTGAAAAACAAAGTAAAATCAAGGAAAAGAAACGTGAGTTATCATTCACAAGGCAAAAGTACAAAATCCAGTATATCAGTAGATAAAACCCACCAACGTGGTACTATACTCTCAATAAAGAGGGATATTTATTAAAAAACAAAGCAAAATCAAGAAAAATAATAAAAATGGGCTTATCATCAACCAAAACGCAGATGTCAACCCCTAAACTTTAGTTTACTATTTTTTTAGGAGATGAGGAGAGAGATAAATGGCTATAGCAATCGTTTAAAATTAAATATTATTGATAACTATATTGGTCGATACATATAAAATTATATATTATTTCGAATAAAAGATGCCCATTTTAATTTTGTATTCTTGAATTCAAGTAATAATATTCAATTCTCATATGTTAATCTAAGAGCAGACATATCGAATTTGCTCGGTTGCTTAGTAATATTTATTTTTAATATCAACAACACCTTAAATATAGGTAAAAAATTTATTAACTTGGTAGATATATTCTAATCAAGCAGAGATATTTATTAGCAATAAACAAAATAAAAAAAATGGAGAGCTTCATTTTTATATACTCGACTCTTAGTTTTATTTTGTAGCATTTCAATGTTATTTTCAATTATATAGTAACATACTTAGATAACTTGGACAGAGAGTAACATTACATGTAATTGTCATATTTTTTTCTTTTCGCGTATTATTTTCGTTTTCTGTACAAAAAAAATTGCGTACTTTAGTAGCATTTGGTGTTCAAATTTTGGGTAGACAAAATAATTTCATGTCATTTTCATGCAAGAACCTAAAGACACGTGGAATGAATGTACAAATCACAAAAGATTTTTCAGATCTACGTTAATATATATTGGAAAAAAAATACTCACTGTTAAATGAAAATGAATTTCATGTTTTTTAATCCAATAATTAAATTACAAGGACACATATATAATAATGTGATTACGTGTTTATATATGACACATTTGATTTTAGTTTTACGTACAGTTTTCTATTTTAACATGTTAGTCTTAATCAAATAGAAAATAGATAGGTGACACTCATTTTCAAATATCTTATTTTACGCGTTTGGATGACAATGGGTTGGGTTTGATCCGAATTTTGTAAAATCCAAACCCACATCCAAATATTTTTTGGATTTTAAAAATAAATCCAAATCCAATATCAAACGTCGGATTTTAGATTAGATTTGGTTTTTTTGGTATCCAAAATTAGTAATAATGTAGTCAAATTAAATAATTGCTAAACGCAAACAATATTAATTATATTTATACAAAATTAAAAATTAAAATGATTAAATTTAGTCAAATATAACATATTATACAAATTAACATAATATGTAAAATTTTAAAATATGTTAAAATATAATTCTTTTTATACACAGAAGTGAAAAATTTATGTAAATTAAAGAAAATTACACTTAAATATATCAATAAAATTTTAGATTGAGAAATAGAAGTTCTAATTACTAAATTAGTATTGACTATTTCTAATGTAATATTTGAATAAAAATAAATAAAATAATATGTCTTACATCTAAAATACAACATAAAATAATTTCAAATTATAATATTATATTATTTGTGTATCGGGTTTCGATAATGGATCGGGTTTCAGATTTCGGATAGGATATCGGTTCGGTACAACTTAAATCCAAATGCAAATCGAAATTATTTCGGGTTTAAAATTTATATCGAAACCTGAATCCATATTCAAAATTTTGGTGTTCGGATCGGGTACCGTCAGATCGAATTAATTTTCCTTCCTTATTTATGGGTAAAAGAAAACTAATATTTTTTTTTTGCCAAGAAATAAAGCTTTCATTCAACTTTCAAATCGTTTAACAGTATGGATCAAATCAGAGTGGACATTTTCCCCTCCCTAAATATGGTCAGCTATTGAACTACTGTGTCTCGCTATGAAGTTTAATATACCATATTCTGATAGAAAAGAATAAAAAATTCAACATACAAACTCTGAATATACACATTTTAAGTTGACATTAAAAACAAGCTGATGGTAATCACCATAAACTCTAACAGACATATCTTACTCAAAAAATGAGATATATTGGATTTATTTGGTTAATTGATAATATTTATTTTTCTATAGTAAATCAATTCACTAATAAAAGAACATAAAATTTGTAAAAATGATATGGAACAAACACAGAGGAAACTAGATTAGATGAAAGTTTTCCTTTATCATAATTACGTTCGTTTAATGGATCTTGCACAGTAGTGATCCATTATCCTATCGCTGAAACATGCAATCTTTTTTTGAGAGACAATCTAATGATTTATAACGGTCGTTAGAAATAAGTGTTATGAATTTTTAATATCTATTCGAAAAATTGATCGCGACTCATGCAACTATTTTGAATATTAATATAATAAAAATTATAGAAACCCATTGTACTGCACATTTAAGTATACCAAATTTTCAAAATAACAAAACTTAAAATATTGGAAAAAAACTTATGAACTTGGTTGAAAGTTTCTAAAAAATGAGAGAAATCAAATGAAAAATAAAATTAAGAAAAAGACAATAAAGAGGGGCGTAACACGGGTAGAACACTAACTAATCAAAATATGACAACTCACTTTTTGGGATTTTTTTTGGAAATTTTTTTGGTACCTTTAGAATTTCTCCCAAAAATTCCTCATTTCCTATTTTCTTTGCATTTATAGAATGAAAAATATGTATTTGATTTATTTTTCTAATAATAATAATTGTGTTTTTATTGTTCTCCACGTCTGATCCTCAAAACATGATTATATTGAACCGAACTTTCTATAAAAATAGCATAAAATGTCGTTAAATTACTTGGGAAAAAAACAAAAGGAATTAAGAAAATTGAAATATATCTCAGGTAAATTTTATCATATATCAAATGTATATGTTTTGATATTAATCGTTTTTTAATAAACACAATTTTTCAAATTTTTTTAACACGTGTCCATACAATTACACATAATTTGAGGAAATTTACTTAAGATGCATATCGGGTTCGTTACTCTCAAAGCAAAAAAAACAAAATAATTCATTTTTTGATACACTATATATTTTTGTAACTATTTTGAAATTTTATAATTGTGCTTTCGGTGCGTAGCACGGGTAAAATGCTAGTTTTAATTCAAAATTTGGTCTTTTCCCTATTTTTATTTAATTTTTTGATTTATTTTACAAACTAGTTAAAAATAGGGAAAAGTTTTAGTTGAAAATTTGGTCTTTTTCCAAATCAAATTAATTATTTTTTCTTAAATTTTGGCAATAACATTAAAAATTATGGTTCTTGCGTACGGTTGGATCGCCGAAAAATATTTTTGAAAAAATCGAAACACGAATTAGGACGAAACCTTGTTTAGGAGTATTAGTCAAAATACTAATTGACAGTTAAATTACAAAATCAAATAAATTTATATTTTTTTTAATTTTGGCGATAACATTGAAAATGATGGTTCTTGACATCCATACGGTTGGATCGTCGAGAAATATTTTTAGAAAAATCGAAACACGAATCAGGGACGAAACCCTGTTCAGGTTACTAGTCAAAGTACTAGTTGACCGTTAAATTATTATATCAAATAAACTTATTATTTTAAATTTTTTGGCAATAACATGAAAAAAGGATGGTTCTTGACATTCTTACGGTTGGAAAGTCGAGAAATGTTTTTTAAAAAATCGAAAAACGAATCAGGAACGAAACCCTGTTTAGGGGTACTAGTCAAAGTCATAGTTGACCGTTAAATTACCAAATCAAATAAAAATATTTATTCTGAAATTTTGGCAATAACATGAAAAAGAATGGTTCTTAACATCCGTATGGTTGGATTGTCGAGAAATATTTTTAAAAAAATTGAAACACGAATCAGGGATGAAACCTTGTTTAGGGGTACTAGTCAAAGTACTAGTTGACCATTAAATTACCAAATCAAATAAATTTATTTCTTTATGAAATTTTTGCAATAACATGAAAAATGATGGTTCTTGACATCTGTATGGTTGGATCGTTGAGAAATAATTTTAAAAAAATCGAAACACGAATTAGGGATGAAACCCTGTTTAGGGTACTAGTCAAAATACTAGTTGACCGTTAAATTACCGAATCAAATAAATTTAACTTTTTCTTAAATTTTGGCAATACCATTAAAATGGATGGTTCTTGACATCCGTACGGTTTGATTCTCGATAAATATTTTTAAAAAAATTGAAACACGAATCAGGGACAAAACCCGGTTTATGGGTACTAGTCAAAGTACTAATTAATCGTTAAATTACCAATTCAAATATTTGTTTCTTAAATTTTGGCAATGAAATTAAAAAGGATGGTTCTTCACATCCGTGCGGTTTGGATTTCGAAAAATATTTTTAAAAAAATTGAAACACGAATTAAGGGCGAAACCCTGTTTAGGGGTACTAGTTAAATACTAGTTGATCGTTAAATTATCAAATTAAATAAATTTATTTTTTTTCTTAAATTTTGGCAATAACATCTAAAAGGACGGTTCTTGACATCCTTACAGTTGGATCGTCGAGGAATATTTTTAAAGAAAGCGAAATACGAATCAGGGACGAAATCCTGTTTAGGAGTACTAGTCAAAGTACTAGTTGACCGTTAAACTATAAAATCAAACTAATGCTTCAAAGAAGTAACATAATTACACATAAATCTCTCTTCCACTTTTTTAATTGCAAATTTCTAATGCTTCAAAGTTCAAATTAGCCATAATTTGAGTTATAGCCTCAATACAGAGCTACAAGTGTGTTTATTATTTACTAACCTAGCTAGTGGTAGTTTTCAAAACCCTAATTTCTTGTAAAATCTTTGATTTGTTTAGTATATTTTATGTTTTTTGTTAATTTCTGATATGTGTATTTAATTGTATATGTGTTGGTAATATGAATTGCAGCTATCTTGATAAAAATAATTAATATTTTTTCGAATTGTAACTATTCAGTAGAGGAAATATTGTTGGAACAAAACACGTTTTCAGTTCTGTACATTTTCGAAAGTGGTTATTCTATATTCTTATATATCAAATTTTTTTAATATTGCCTCATTTATAAACTCTTATCACAGTTAGTTTGCATTCTTTTATTTTATTTTTTAATTTTTTTTTATGTATAAGATAAAATTTTCAGAAAAATTAACATCAATATTAAATAAGTTTATAGCATGAGAATATTTATTTATTGGATAATTCTTTATTCGGGTATTTTTGGTTTCGAATATATATCGGATCATCACTTTGAATTTGTAGATATTCTTATATATCAAATTAGTTTTTCTATTGCCTTATTTATAAACTATTATCATAGCTAGTTTGCATCCTTTTATTTGATATTTTTTCACTTTTTTTTGTGTATAAAAATAAAATTTTCAGAAAAATTAACATCAATATTAAATAAGTTTGTAGCATGAGAATATTTATTTATTAGATAATTTTTTATTCGGGTATTTTCAATTTCAAATATATATCGGATCATTTCTTTGAGTTCGGAGATATTCTTATATATCAAATTATTTTTTCTATTGCCTCATTTATAAACTCTTATCACAACTAGTTTGCATCAGTGTTGCAAATTTTGGAAATCGGAACTATTCGGTTGAGGTACCGATTTACGATTTATCGGGTGATTCGGTTGAAAAATCGACGATTTATCGGTGATTTTTGCAAAATCGGCCGAATCGGTTCCAAAATTTTGACCGATTTTTGGCCAATTTATTGACGATTTTTCAGAAATCGGTCGATTTCTATAACAGAGGTTTGCATCCTTTTATTTGATATTTTTTCACTTATTTTTGTGTAAAGGAATAAAATTTTCAGAAAAATTAACATCAATATTAAATAAGTTTATAGCATGACAATATTTATTTATTGGATAATTTTTTATTCGAGCATTTTCGATTTTGAATATATATCGGATCATCACTTTTAGTTTATATTCTGTTCGGATAATTTTTATTCAGGTTTTGTTGGTTTCTGGTCATTATCAGTTCTAATATTTCAGATTATTTGTTGGATTTAAACCCAATACGGGTAGTATGGGTTTGGGTGATTCAAAACATATATGGATTGGGTAATAATTACATGTTTAGATAATTATTATAGATGATATGTTTTGGTCATAAAGTTATGTAATATGAAACCAAGTATAATAAGGATTCTAATTAGAAACCAAGTATGAAAAGGATATCTTGGTGGCTAAGTTTGTGATGGCTATATATACATAGTCATATCGTATTTGTCTGTGGGGAGGTGAAAGTTTAAGAGATGTAGTCTTAAATATTGTTTGGGAGGTGCTTGAGCATTATTGGCTCAAGTATCGGGTTGGGACACCGTTAAGATGTTATTGTTTTGATGTATTATTGATATTGTTAAGATTACTAATACAAGTTTGGGGCGTGGGTGTTTCCACGTCAAATATTGTGTGTGTTCTTGTTTTGCGCTTTGGTAGATCTTGTCAACTAATCAATTGGTTATGTGTGTGATCTGTTTTGGTGATTGTGAATCTCGGATTGTGTAAGTCCCCTAACCTAACAAGTGGTATCAAGAGCCAAGGTTCGGGTTCGTGATGGATGAGGCTGAGGGAAAGTTCGAGGTTCAATTGGTATGACAGAGCATGATGAGGGATTTGTTGACAAGGAGATTGTTGCTAAAGCGGGTAGAGACAAAGTTACGTGCGGTATGGATTATTCGATTGGCCTTGCACCGTGGATCAATCCTGTGTTCGGACTCGAGATGGAAGAAGATGGAAGAGGTCATCGCAATTTCTTCAATGGCTTGATCAACCAGGTGAACTGTTTGGATGATACTCTTGATTTTCTTCAGGAGACCGAATTGAAGGATTGTGAAAGCAAGGATCGGGTGACTCAACATGTGGAAGAGCACTCGTGGTGGTTGATGCACGTGATTTTGTAGATGGATACATCGTTATGGTGAAGAACGATGGTTTGGTTTGGAGGGTCACTATATGGGGTTTAGCGACACTCAATGATTGGAAGAACAAGAGGAGGTTCTTGTTCGAGAGGAGGCGTTGGCAGATGGCTTTGATGGTTACCGTTCAATCCGATGTGGGTATTGGGTTGAAGGGGAGGATTGTTGGGTTTAAACCCAATACGGGTAGTATGGGTTTGGGTGATTCAAAACATATATGGATTGAGTAATAATTATATGTTTAGATAATTATTATAGATGATATGTTTTGGTCATAAAGTTATGTAATATGAAACCAAGTATAATAAGGATTCTAATTAGAAACCAAGTATGAAAAGGATATCTTGGTGGCTAAGTTTGTGATGGCTATATATACATAGTCATAGTGTATTTGTCTGTGGGGAGGTGAAAGCTTAAGAGATGTAGTCTTAAGTATTGTTTGGGAGGTGCTTGAGCATTGTTGGCTCAAGTATCGGGTTGGGACACCGTTAAGGTGTTATTGTTTTGATGTATTATTGATATTGTTAAGATTAATAATACAAGCGTGGGGCGTGGGTGTTTCCACGTCAAATATTGTGTGTGTTCTTGTTTTGCGCTTTGGTAGATCTTGTCAACTAATCGATTGGTTATGTGTGTGATCTGTTTTGGTGATTGTGAATCTCGGATTGTGTAAGTCCCCTAACCTAACATTATTTTTGATTAAATTTTCGGTTGAAATAAATTTTGGATCGGATCAAATCGATTTTCGGATCGTTATCAGATTTTACTATAATGTACTAATTTCGGATTTAGGTAAATTTCGAATTTATTATTTAAAATATAAAATCGGATTCCGATTCCAAGAATTTCATTTAGATTTTTCGAATACAAATCCATTTTGCCAGGTCTATTTGTCACTCTTCTTCCCCATTATTAGAGCTGATCAAATGATCTATTATGGCTTATCTACACATATTATTACAGATAGTTGGACTATTAAATCTAAGTACAATATGTAAAAAGAAAAAGGATTTGATATTAATTTCAAATTTTTTTTAAGATATGCTTTAAAATTTATTGAGTCCTACTAAATAATAATATTATAAAATTTTAAAAAAAATTAATTTTACAAAAATGTCCCCCATATTTGCATATAAAATCCGTATATCTCAGAAAACTTATCTAAAACAGAAGACATATTTTAGGCTCCCTAATCTCACATGTAAAACATTACAGACCGATAAACTGATATATTTGCGACATTATAAGCCAACCAACTTTAAGCTGACTTGTACAAATTGTATACCAGACCACATGGTAACCCTTGTACGTGCAATATATTGCACCAAATGTACCCTAAAAAATATTAAGCCATTTCAACTTTCCCATGGATATCCTACATGGGTAATTTTTTTTTACATTTTTAAAAAGAAAAATGTCCGACATGAGTACATGTATGGGTCAAAGCCATTAGGATATCTCTCAAAAATTAAATGGTTCGTTCCTACGTGGCCATCCGCAAGTGATGAGTTTACAACACTAGGACACGAGGAAAATTGCGTCTACATTTTTAAGGTGATTTATAATACAACATTAAATATCAGTTTTAAACTTGCAAAACTTTAGATAAATTTGAAAAACGAATTTTGCTTCATTTCACTAAGCTTTCTGATGATAACTTGGAACAAATACACTACAACATCAACTCAGGCACCCCAAAATATATACTTCCTCTGTCCCATCCATTTTTTACATAAAAAACTACATATCTGACACGCATTTTAAGGTGTATTTTAAAGATAGTTCTATAACTTATTTTTGATATTTTCTTTTTTTTTTTGTATAAAAATAGGATTATTCTATTTTTATACAAAAAAAGAAAATATCAAAAATAAGTTATAGAACTATCCTTAAAATGCAGCTTAAAATCCATGCCGAAAACTGATCCGTTAATGTAAACAATCTGTCCATGAGGGAGTATGAATCTTAGAAATTTAGTTTGGGTCAGTGATTTTTTGATTTTGTTTATAGACGCGATGCTTTGATACTACGCCGACTTTGTGCACTTCTGGATGCTTGTGTTAGTACGGAATTGGTTTTGAGTTTGATTGTTGACATGTGTTGATTGTTAAATATCTTCGGTTTACTGAAAATCACCGGTTATTTTGATAATTTTTTGAATTTATTTTTTTGCTTTGATATTTATTTGAATGTTGATTGTTCGCTATTTTCTCTACGCAAGTGTACGCAGTCCAAAAGCAATATAGGGAAATAAGGATCGTTCCCACGAAGACTCGGTTATTTTAGTAAATATGTCTATTCAACAATGTTTGGTTAATTATAGAAGCTTGAACGAACTAAAATGGTTTATTTGCAAATAACAATTAACTAATGAAGTAACGACTAATTTGTTTAAAATTATATGATAGAGGCATGGGGTCCTAATTTCATGAATGTTTTAACTCTTATTAATTATCAAGAATTAATGTGTTACAATTGTTAAGAATGCTAGCGGGAACACGAAACTAATATGAGCCATCTTTCAATTAACTCACACCATTCCAAATAAACATCCACAAAAAAGATAGAAGTTATAAGGGCATTAATTATATCCAATACACTATATGTCTATGTGAATGGGTGATACAATCAATTTAATCACAAGTTCCGCAATTAACTACATAGGGGAATAATGTTCTTTCGAAACTATAATCCAAAATGCGGAGAAGCCGACATACCTATGCTAGCATGGCAAACCCTAAATCTCTAAATCCACTTTCGCAATCATTAGAGATTTGGTACAATAGATGTTAGCTATTCACCTATATTCAATTAAAACAACCATGCAAGGCAATCTTATATAGAAATTGTAAACACAAATTATCTATCAATTTAACATGAGCATTAACAATTCATTACATTAGAACCCCATGAAAGTGTTTAGTTCATAATTAAACTAGGCACCTTTATGGAATTAAATAAAATCATGGCAGAAAATTTCATAAATTAAATATAAAATTACAAGATTAAAAATAAAAATAATTAGAATTAAAATAGCTTTCGAAAATTCAGTTTTTACAATTAATTAAAAGCAAGAGAAACCGATTAAAACAAAACTACGGACAAAAAGCAAATTAAACTAAAAGTATTATATTAAATATATAAAGTAACGGGCAATAATGAGTGAACAACTCACCTGGCTAAAGATGTGTAAACTGTCGGCAGAAACAAATCAAACCATCACCTGTCTCGCGCGTGGCGTCCACGCGCCCACTCTCCCCACTCGCGCGTGGCGTACACGCGCCAGTAATGCTAGCAGTTTCTCTGCGCGTATGGCGTACTCCCTCCTCCCTGTGTCTGTTGAAATAATCCAGCAGCTGTTTGTGCGTTGAATTGAATAAATTGATTGATTACGGAAGACTGGTTGTGTTATATGCTTTAGTACTGATCGAATAAAATAGAAGAGCCCTCATGATAATCCCCTTAAAATCTTAAATTAATTCTTATAATAATTTTTTAGAAATTTTTAAGTGTATAAAATAAAATAAAATTACAGAAATTCAAAGTGTTTAAAATATAATAACATTACAGAAATTTAAATTGTATAAAATAAAACTGTTTGCAGAAATTTAAAATGTATAAAATGAAATATTTGTAACAGAAATAGCTAAGATATTACAGAGATGAAGAGAGAATTTTTTCAGCTTTTGTTTCCAGCTTCATTCCGATGTGTGCTTTTCGTTCATTGATCTCCTCTATTTATAATACAATCCTACACCTACTACAACTAAAAGTCAGATGTTTTAAAGTCACTGCTTGCCTAAATTTAACAACTCTATTGACAAACTTCACACGCTTCCAGCAACTTCTCCACGCGGTAGTTGAATTGTAATATTCAGCTCCGTAGAAATACTTTTTAACCCGCATAGCTTATAATCTTTAATTAATAAATAATTATTTTAATCCAAAAATTATAAAAATAAATATCTAATATTATTAGATATTTATAAATATAATTTTCTAAATTAATAAAATTATTTAATAATATAAATAATTCTTTATTGTCTAAGCTGCGGTCTCTGGTCGTCTGGAACCGGACTCCTTTTGCTTAACAGAAATTATATCAATTCCAACCGGGGTTCCAGCTTTAAGAAAATATCACTTTCCATATTTTTGTGATAATTCTTATTTCTTCATTGCTCGTTCAGATGCAAGCTACGGTCTCTTGAGGCTCTAAAACCGGACTCCTTTTGCTTAGAGAAAAATATAACAATTCCAACCGGGATTCCAGCTTTAAAAATATATCACTCAGAACATCTTTATGATAATTCCTTTTCCTCGTAGCCAGTCCATCTGAGCCAGAAATCCACCGTCTTTTAACCTTTTATCGCAAGGATACCTGAAGCTGTGAGTTCTGCACTACAAAGACTTGAAACAACATAAAACTAATTAAAAGACACAACATACTTAAGGATAAACCACCAATTTAGGTCCATTTAGCGCATAATAAGTGGATATAAAATCCACTTATCACACCCCCAAACTTAAACTGATGCTTGTCCTCAAGCATAAACAATATAACTATATACAACTAACTAGTAACACTTCTGTAGGTGATCACGATTGCATTTGGCATATGCAATAAGCCCTTTAAACCCCTAGGTAGCCCCAGTGGACGAGTGAGGTCTCGTGAGGGCCTATAGCGAATGTACCCACAAAATCCATTCTATAATGCAACTAACATGCAACTAACTATATGTATGCAACTACTTGAAAAATGCAAGGATCCCCTTTAAACTAACCAAAACCAACTAGCAAGCAAATACCCCAAAGAATGCAACTAAATCCAAATAGAGCTCGACTAAGTCCCTGTATACTAACAATACATGACAGAAACGTGCGTGTGTGCAATGCTCATCAGAAATACTCCCAAAACTAGGTCAAAAACCATACATGCTTTCCGTCAAGACAATCACAGGTTTATAACTAGAATAAACTGTAGACACTTCATAACCTAGGAACACCTCCACCCTTATCCAAGGTAGACAGAAACTCATACTTTATTACTATAATACGACACTACATATACAATACGCATGCTTATTTAACCGTGCAATGAATGAGACCCCAAAAGGCTTATACAATAATACCCATGTAGCGAGTGTTAGGTCAGCAATCCCAAACCACAAGGGCTTTAGGTTACTAGGACTAAGTCCCCTCAGACTTAATTACTCGAGTATTAAAGAGCTTACTCTAGTTAATTTTGCATATAATCAATTGGACTTCTGACTCTTTTTTTGTTTTTTTTTTGTTTTTTTTTTTCTGGAATGAGCCTTTCTCATTTCCAACCCTAGACTACTCATATAAATATGAGCCGGCTACTAGCCATTTCACGCCTAGCCTTTATTGACAATTATTACCACTTAGCATGAAATCCCTGTTTTCCCCCAAACTTAGATTTTAGTGGTCCTACGCTATCAAGGGAATAACGAAAATTCTAAGAATAAACAAATGATTAAATCTCAAAACATCCAACAGGCATGACCCTAACCTAGCCCAAAAAGCACCCAATGAGACTGTGTAAAAGTTGTGTTTCTGAAACATGCAAGTCAATTTCATAGGAACTATAAATCAGCCCTCTACTCATCATCATCACACCCAAATCAACATCCACCTATCAATCAGAATCAGCTCGTCCTAAGGGATAATGAAAAATGCATGCCATGAAAATGCAACTAATATGACTCACATGGTAAAACAAACAAACAATAACAGAATGTCCTAAATGAAACAACATAGATAATACGAACAAATATGCATGAATTAATATTAATATGCAAAACATGATATCTTACATGAACACAATGACTCACAAAAACTACTAACACATATACATACTACTTATCCCCCAAACCACCCCCAAACTTATAATATTCAATGTCCGCATTGAATGGAAGTAAATACAAGGGATAGTAGAGAACATACCTGAAAACACCGAAACACATGGGTTGCCTCCCACGAAGCGCCTTTCTTTAACGTCTTTAGCTAGACTTGGCCACGATTTTCCTCTTGAAAACTTTCTGCACCGTATCTCTATAAGGCCATTTAATGATCTTTTCTGGAGCGACATCTTCAACTATAAGCTTTACCCGTATTCGCTCCTCACAAGATCTTTTAACAACATTCTCCCGCCTACCTGAAAAGTTAGCAGCAATAATAATAGCAAGCAAAGGAGATGAATTAGAAGAAACATACCCCAAGTGAACTAGCAATGTTTTGAGCTCGAGTTCGGGAGCTCCTTCAAATGATGGCTTAAGGCGCACCTGAGAATTCCAGAGATCTTCCACTCCAAGCCACTTATGTGGATTACGTAGCCCCAGTAACCAAGGCACTGGAATCCTCAGTTGGCCATGCTTTGCCTTCTCCTTCTCTGTGTCATACTTTTTACTCTGCCCTGCATCAACCAATTTCAAGCTAAAACACTCCTCATCCTCCGTCGGCAAATTCATGGCTAGAGTTTGCTTCTGAAGCCTCTGTGGATATGGAGGAGGAAAATCGATTTGGATGATCTCTGTAGTCTTCTGCGGAGTAGATTTGTCAACATGAGTGATGTTCTTCTCCTCTTCGGCCTCCAACTGGTCAAAGTCAGATTGCAACAGAGCGTCATTCAACAACTGAACGTGCTCTTCTAATTCATCAGCTTTCACACTGAGACCCTCTTCATCCTTCGAAGGAAATAGCATAGCCACTTGAGCCTTGGAGTTTACTTGATCTTGGGCCGATTCTTCAGAATTTTCAGATTGCAACAGAAGTGGTTGCAGCTGATTATTCAGAACCGAATTTTCTGGACATTCTGAATTTTCTGATTCGTTTGCCTCCGGCTCTGCTTCCTTATCAGCTTCATGTTTTGCTTCTTCCTCATCTTTGCACTCAGACTCTCCATCCTGAACTTCGATCATGGTCTCACCCGTGGCTAAGAAAGGCCAGTCAAGACTGATAGGAAGGTTCTTGTCCTCCTCCTCTACAGCTAGGCCTTCTGTGTCACTTACAATTTGATTCCATGTTTTCCATGCATTTGTAATTTGACCAATCTAATCTCCTATTGTCTGGAGAGACGATGCATTGCTTTCCATCATCAACCTAATTTCTTTTAATTCAGCTTCTTCGGTCGACTGTTGGTTAGACCAAGTCTGAAATTGCTGCTGCTGAAATTCATGAGTTTGAAAGTGTTGATGCACTGGGGCATACTGATGCTGAAATTCTTGCCTCTGTTGCTGCTGTATTCCCCATGGACTGTATGGTTCATCTCCAAACTGCTGATTTTGGAGCAGGTAGGATGGATATTGGGATTGCTCCAGACCACTCTGATTATAGTCCCAGCTGAAATTTGGCCGGTTTCTGTTATACTCACATTGATGAGTGTAATGTCCACCTGCACACAGCTCACATACAATTACGTAGTCCTGCTCCCAATAATCCATCAATTAAAAAAAACAGTTCAAGTCATACAAATTAACTTCTATTGTAGTAAAACACATAAACAAAAATAACACCGAGTCCCCGGCAGCGGCGCCAAAAACTTGTTCGCTATTTTCTCTACGCAAGTGTACGCAGTCCAAAAGCAATATAGGGAAATAAGGATCGTTCCCACGAAGACTCGGTTATTTTAGTAAATATGTCTATTCAACAATGTTTGGTTAATTATAGAAGCTTGAACGAACTAAAATGGTTTATTTGCAAATAACAATTAACTAATGAAGTAACGACTAATTTGTTTAAAATTATATGATAGAGGCATGGGGTCCTAATTTCATGAATGTTTTAACTCTTATTAATTATCAAGAATTAATGTGTTACAATTGTTAAGAATGCTAGCGGGAACACGAAACTAATATGAGCCATCTTTCAATTAACTCACACCATTCCAAATAAACATCCACAAAAAAGATAGAAGTTATAAGGGCATTAATTATATCCAATACACTATATGTCTATGTGAATGGGTGATACAATCAATTTAATCACAAGTTCCGCAATTAACTACATAGGGGAATAATGTTCTTTCGAAACTATAATCCAAAATGCGGAGAAGCCGACATACCTATGCTAGCATGGCAAACCCTAAATCTCTAAATCCACTTTCGCAATCATTAGAGATTTGGTACAATAGATGTTAGCTATTCACCTATATTCAATTAAAACAACCATGCAAGGCAATCTTATATAGAAATTGTAAACACAAATTATCTATCAATTTAACATGAGCATTAACAATTCATTACATTAGAACCCCATGAAAGTGTTTAGTTCATAATTAAACTAGGCACCTTTATGGAATTAAATAAAATCATGGCAGAAAATTTCATAAATTAAATATAAAATTACAAGATTAAAAATAAAAATAATTAGAATTAAAATAGCTTTCGAAAATTCAGTTTTTACAATTAATTAAAAGCAAGAGAAACCGATTAAAACAAAACTACGGACAAAAAGCAAATTAAACTAAAAGTATTATATTAAATATATAAAGTAACGGGCAATAATGAGTGAACAACTCACCTGGCTAAAGATGTGTAAACTGTCGGCAGAAACAAATCAAACCATCACCTGTCTCGCGCGTGGCGTCCACGCGCCCACTCTCCCCACTCGCGCGTGGCGTGCACGCGCCAGTAATGCTAGCAGTTTCTCTGCGCATATGGCGTACTCCCTCCTCCCTGTGTCTGTTGAAATAATCCAGCAGCTGTTTGTGCGTTGAATTGAATAAATTGATTGATTACAGAAGACTGGTTGTGTTATATGCTTTAGTACTGACCGAATAAAATAGAAGAGCCCTCATGATAATCCCCTTAAAATCTTAAATTAATTCTTATAATAATTTTTTAGAAATTTTTAAGTGTATAAAATAAAATAAAATTACAGAAATTCAAAGTGTTTAAAATATAATAACATTACAGAAATTTAAATTGTATAAAATAAAACTGTTTGCAGAAATTTAAAATGTATAAAATGAAATATTTGTAACAGAAATAGCTAAGATATTACAGAGATGAAGAGAGAATTTTTTCAGCTTTTGTTTCCAGCTTCATTCCGATGTGTGCTTTTCGTTCATTGATCTCCTCTATTTATAATACAATCCTACACCTACTACAACTAAAAGTCAGATGTTTTAAAGTCACTGCTTGCCTAAATTTAACAACTCTATTGACAAACTTCACACGCTTCCAGCAACTTCTCCACGCGGTAGTTGAATTGTAATATTCAGCTCCGTAGAAATACTTTTTAACCCGCATAGCTTATAATCTTTAATTAATAAATAATTATTTTAATCCAAAAATTATAAAAATAAATATCTAATATTATTAGATATTTATAAATATAATTTTCTAAATTAATAAAATTATTTAATAATATAAATAATTCTTTATTGTCTAAGCTGCGGTCTCTGGTCGTCTGGAACCGGACTCCTTTTGCTTAACAGAAATTATATCAATTCCAACCGGGGTTCCAGCTTTAAGAAAATATCACTTTCCATATTTTTGTGATAATTCTTATTTCTTCATTGCTCGTTCAGATGCAAGCTACGGTCTCTTGAGGCTCTAAAACCGGACTCCTTTTGCTTAGAGAAAAATATAACAATTCCAACCGGGATTCCAGCTTTAAGAATATATCACTCAGAACATCTTTATGATAATTCCTTTTCCTCGTAGCCAGTCCATCTGAGCCAGAAATCCACCGTCTTTTAACCTTTTATCGCCAGGATACCGGAAGCTGTGAGTTCTGCACTACAAAGACTTGAAACAACATAAAACTAATTAAAAGACACAACATACTTAAGGATAAACCACCAATTTAGGTCCATTTAGCGCATAATAAGTGGATATAAAATCCACTTATCATTGATCAGTACATGGTTTGATTTGATTGACTGTTTATTTGTGGTGATTTTCTGATTGTCGGTGGTGGTCGGAGGTGGTAGCGGCGATGGGGTGGTTTGTGGTGGTGGTAGTGCGGTGATTTTCTGTTAAACGGTGGTGATTTTTGTTGGTGGTGGCGGTTGTGCGGTGGTCGGAGGTGGCGGAGTGTGGTGATTTTCTGTTTAAATGTGGTGATTTTTGTTGGTGGTGGCGGCTATGCGGTGGTCGGAGGTGGCGAAGTGTGGTGATTTTCTATTTACCGGTGGTGATTTTCTGGGTTGGCCGGAATTGGTCGCCGGAGATGGTGACCGGAGTGGGAAATAAATGATTGTGGAAGGTGATGTTGAATTAAATGAATAATAAAAAAATAAAAAATAAAACATTAATTGTGGGGTTATGATTTAATTTAGATATAAAAAAATGTGTGGATATGACTGGATCTCAGTTCTCACACTAATTGGGGGTTCTCACCACCTGAGCAAGACCCTATATATATATATAAGGACAAGAAAACTGACCAGACAACTTTCTGACTTTCTCCGGAATAAGTTGTGCCGAAAAGTGGAATTTGGTCAAGTATCTTGGATCAATTAGGGATTCAGAGCTGCAACAAATTTTCAACAAGGCAAGAGAGATAACAAAACAACAGAATCAAGAATTTTTAAAGAAGAAAAAAAAAAAGAAAAATAATAGTACAGGACACAGGTAAGTGAATACCAGCCAGCATCTCTTAGCACTCCACGGAATAAAGACATGGAATCTTCACCAGAAGCCCGCCGTTCTATGGCGTATTCACAATTCACAAAAATGGTGTACCACTGTGGTGCAATTCACTATAGAGAAGAACTGAAAGTCTAAAGCAAAATGCAAAAGGGAGCTGGAAAAAATCGTAGGCACGACGAAACTTACCACCTTATGTGCAGGATCCCTAATATTTATAGTATCAGTTCCTACAGAAAAACCAGATAATGCAGGTCAACAAATAGATAAGATCAACGGCCCACATAAGAATGGTAGAGACATTAAAACAAAGAAAGTGAATATAAAGTGGGGAAACAGATACATAGACCAAAGTGAGACTTGCCACATTGGGATTTGGTGATATCCTCCTCCAGCTTCATCTTATTAGCAGCTAAAATAAACATTTCCAGAGAAGCGGGGTAAACAGTCTTCACTAACTACTATGATATCCATCACTCACACACCACACAATATTTAAGAAAACTCCACCATACGGATATGAATAGAGTCTATTTAAAGCATACAGCAGATCTGAGTATGGAAGAAGCAACTGAATACACAATATATGCATGTATATATAAAGGCTCCCGGTCCTTGGCAAACGTATGCCAGGGACGTATGAAGCAACATGCGGCTTTTCTGCTATTGGATTAACCATCCAACGCCTGTGATTTAAAAAAAATTAATACCGTACCACATAAACTTTCTGCGGTACGGTGTAATTACCTTTATGCCCCCGCCTCTCATACCGCAAAAACTTTCTGCGGTACATACCTTCTGTTTTTATCTATCTATACCTATCGACCTAATCTAATTAAAATAAGTAAAATAAAATAAAACTAATACTTAAATACTATTAAAAGCTACCTATTGACTATAATTATTTTTTTTATTATTAAATAATCAAACCAAAAAAATATAAAATACTAATTAATTATTAATTACTACTACTCCTCCCTATACCTCTCCAAAACAAAACAAAGTAGTAAAATGACACACCTGGTCAAACACGGTTTGACCATGCCATACATCTACCTCTCGAACAAAATATATACATATATAGAGTCTTATTCAACTAGAAACCACTTTTAAACTAGAAACTAAACTAGGGATATAATTGTAAATTTACTGTTCTAAAATCCACACCCCGACATTTTCTCTGCCATCCAGTACTCATCATATTATCATCGTCATCATCGATCACAATTGTCACCACCATTAATAAACGCAATAATCTTCTCCGATCATCATCACCACCTCCTATATATCACCGCCACCGCATTCACCTCCACCTCTTGTTTTGTTTTGATAGCCACCAACACCATCATACTACCAAACTAATACATCACACCTCACCATTACAACTACCTCCACTCACTAACAACTCATCAATATACCATTGGAGAACAATCTCCATCCTTACCAAACATTACAGCCACTTCAAACTTTACATATACGAATTACCTAATTCTTTAGCAAAAATCACTAATTTATGTTACGAAAATCATGAATCTGTACTATGAAGATCACTTATTTGTACTAGAACAATCACCAATTCTATCCAGCAGATTCATCAATTCGTTTTCTGATTTCAGTGATCATAAATTGGTAATTTGTTGACAAATTCCGAAGAAAAAGTGATTATATTTGCACAGATGTGTTTAAAGGAAGAGATGGGTTAATGAAATATGGGAATCATCATATATATAAGTATCTAGTGTTCGCAACAGCGTAATCGAAGATCAGCAAAGGGAATGAAATAGGAAGGTGGGGAGAGTAAGTAAGAGAGAAAAAAGGGGATGAGAAAAGTAAAGTGAATATCTGCATATATGTGTATATGTAAAAATGGAACCTTGGAGTTTGAGAATACATACCGAGTAAAAAAAGTAGTGGCTCATGTTAGTTTCTAGTTTTTATTTTATATTTGATTTCTGTTTGATCATCAGCCTATATATATATATATATATATATATATATATATATATATTAATATTACCTGTTGAGAAATAAAAACAAAAAAAACTTAGTCTACCTCTCGAGTTCTATACCTCTCCAGACAACCACACATATTTGAATTGGGGGTTTTTGTGAGGTTTTAGGGTTTAAACTGCATAAACTGGTAATGTCGAGAGAATTTCATAAAAATAGAAGTACGTACCGCAGAAACTTTTTGCGGTATGAGGGGCGGGGGCATAAAGGTAATTACAACGTACCGCAGAAAATTTATGCGGTACGGTGTTGATTTTTTTTTTTAAATCACAACTGTTGGATGGTTGATCCAACGGCAGAAAAGTCGTATGTTGCTTAATACGTCCCTGGCATACGTTTGCCAGGGACCGGGACCCATATATAAATGGAAACAATTATGGATCCTTAAAATTTACAGTACTAGTTCCTTCAAAAAATCCCAAAAACCAGATTATGCAGAGCAGGATAAAGATAAGATTGAGAAAAAAGCAAGCTAGAGACATTCATGAAACTGAAAATATAATGAAGTGAGGGAAATGAATATATAGCGAGACTTGCCATCTTGGGATTTGGGGCTTTCCTCCTGCAGCTTCCTCCTCTTAGCAGCTAAAACGGAGAAAATTAAAAAGAAAAAAAAATTAAGATCATAGGCACAACAAGAGTTAGCACTTTACGTAAAAGATATGATCAGCAGCCAACATAAGAATGATAGAGAAATGAATTCAAAGAAAGTAATATGAAGTGGGGAAATAAATATATAGACTAAACTGAGACTTGCAATATTGGGATTTGGGGATATCCTCCTCCTGCTTCATCTTATTAGCAGCTGTAAGAAAACCAATCAAAAGGTTAAGTTATGTGACCCAACGGTTAACGAACCCACAAACAATGGTATACCTCACTCAATTAACAACCACTAAGCCCTACGGAGCCAGTTGATGGTGTACATGCAGGTAATTAGACAACAAGGGTCCAGGCCCTTTCCTCAGCCCAAGCATGTAAGAATCCCGAACACAAGATTATACAGAGCAACAGAAAGCTAATTTCAGCACAGAAAAAAACATGCTAGAGACATTCATTCAAAGGAAACTAATATGAAGTGGGGGGAAATGAATATAAAGTGAGACTTGCCAGCTTGGGATTTGGGGATTTTCTCCTCCTCCAACATCATTTTATTTGAAGCTGAAAGAAATCAAATAAAGAGGTTTACGATGGTTGATTGATCCATGAAAAAGGTTTATCTCATTCAACAAATCACCACTGAGCCATGAGGGTCCCGTTGATGGTTTACATGCAATATTTTAGACAACCAGAAGGGACTAGCTAGGTTGTTTGCCCGACCATAGTACATTAAGATCCACAATAAACGATTTAATATGTTGAGTCAACGTATTGCATCCAACTAACCTAGAGAACGGAGGAGAAGAGAAAGGGAAAGTAACATTCGGCCAGAACGAGGTAAGTCTACACTAACAATTGTTTTATCCATCACACACCACACAATATATAAGCCACTACACCACACAAAGCCGAGTAGAGTTGATTTAAAGCATACAACATATCTGATTATGTAGAAACAACTGAATTCACAACATATGTATGTACCTATTCATGAAAACAATTACAAATCCTCAAAATATACAGTATTAGTTCCTTTGAAAAAACACTATCAACAAGATTACGCAGAGCATCATAAATGTAGATCAGAAGGAGAAAAAGTCATGGTAGAAACATTCATAAAATGGAAAATGATATGAAATGGAGGAAGTGAATATAAAGTAAGACTTGCCATCTTGGGTTTTGGAGATTTCCTCCTCCTCCAGCTTCAACTTCATAGCAGCTAAAAGTAAGGAAATTAAAATGAAAAGTTAAGATATGCGATCCAATGGTTGACGAACCCACAAAAGAAAAGGTAGAGCTCACTAAACAAAAACACCACTGAAAAACATTAAAGGGAACTACATTGCATCCATCTAAGCAAGAAAAACGTGGAAGGGCAATGCATTGCATCCAACTAAGCTAGAAAACGTTTGAAGTAAACTTTGTTATTACACATGGAATATTGGTAGAAAGGTGGAGAAGATAAAGGAAAACAAGGTAAATAACAATTTGACATGGGTAATCTAATTCTAGACATGCCCTTAGTACTTGAGGAATTTGGACAAGTACATGTAAAATGTTCTTGGTAGGGAAGTTAATATCGAGGCATAGGAGCTGGTACATAACAAGGAAAACTTGCAACTAATAAAGAGAAGGGGCAATAGGAATTAGAATGTGCATACGATGAGTGTCTTTGTTGTCGTCCTTTTCCCTTTGTTGATGAGTATCCATGTTGTCGTCCATTGCCAAGATATCAAAAACTTTATATGTTAATGCTTCAGTAAAAGAGGAAGGCATGATTCTTGTTAATATGATGTATATTAACTGTCTTAGTATAGAGAAAGAAAAGCAAAAACGTTGCTAGCCAAATGACTTCTTTTATTCATAGTTCAATGCATTACATATATAGGAAAGAAACAGAGAACAAAGGAAATGAACAACTCCCTACAATCACTCCATCACTGAGATTTTATTCCACGATCCTTGGACACGATCGTAACAACTATATGACTGAATCAATCAACACCAGACTGCACCTAGACATTACCAACTTAAATGAAAACAAATAACTAAAGATATTATTTGATTGTTTGAGATTAGTAGTGCAACAATCACCCCCTTAATCTCAAACATGCTTGACCAGCTCCTTGACTTCAAGTAAGTTGCGCATCTTCTCAAACTTAAGTGTTGCCAATGCTTTAGTCATGATGTCAGCTCGTTGATCACCACTGCTAACATGCTTCAAAATAACCTCACCTCGTTCCACACATTCTCAAATGAAGTGAAACCTCACATCAATATGTTTACTTCTTCCATGGAACATAGGATTTTTTGCTAGATCAATTGCTGACCTGTTGTCAATACACAAGATGACTGGCCCCAAGTTTTCAGACGTTATTTGGCTTAAAACATTCCGAAGCCAAATTCCTTGACAAGCAGCAGAGGTAGCAGCCATAAATTCTGCTTCACAAGAAGAAAGTGCAACACACCTTTGTTTTTGAGACACCCAAGTGATTATACTTTCATTCAAATAGAAAACCATACCACCAGTGCTTCGTCTGTCATCCAAAAGCCCTCCCAAATCACTAGCTGAAAACCCTGTTAAGACATTATTGCCACTGTTCTTTGAATATACTAACCCAAACTGTATTGTTCCCTTCACATACCTTAAAATCCTCTTAGCAGCATTTAGGTGAAGCTTAGTTGGCCTTTCCATATACCTGCTCAATATCCCCACTGAGAAAGCTATATCTGGTCGAGTATGAACTAGGTATCGAAGGCCACCTATCATACTCTTATAGTCCGTGGCATTAACAACTTCACCTCCCTCATCTCTACTAATCTGCTCCTTCAAGTCCATAGGAAACTTTGCTGGGTTACAATCTTGCAAACCTACCTTCTCTAAGATTTTCCGAGCATAACCAGCTTGCTTCAATTCAATATATCCTTCACCTTGTTTAACTTCGATGCCTAGATAATAGCTGAGCTTCCCCGTGTCACTAATTTTAAACTTTTCCATTATCTGTCTTTTGAAATCCTTGATCATGGACGCTTTTGAACCTGTAACAAGCAAGTCATCTACATATAATGCAACAATTATGCTCTCTTCCCCTTCCCTTTTAGTATACACTGCATGTTCTGAAGGACACCTACTGAAACCAAGACTTTCTAGGCTTGCGTTTAGCATAACATACCAAGCACGAGGTGCCTGTCTCAAACCGTACAGCGCCTTCAATAACTTATAAACCATTTGTTCTTGTACAGCTATTTCGAATCCTTCAGGTTGTGAGACGTACACTTCTTCTTTTATGTCACCGTTTAGAAATGCAGTTTTCACATCGAGGTGATGAACCTCCCATTCTGACGTTGCTGCCAATGCTAGTAAAAGCCTTACTGTCTCAAGTCGAGTAACTGGAGCATAAACTTCGTCAAAATCAACACCTTGCTCTTGAACATATCCTTTCGCGACGAGCCTAGCTTTATATTTTACAATTCTTCCCTCTGCATCTTTCTTCAACTTAAAGATCCACTTCAAACCTATGGTTTTCTGCTCAGGTGGCAAAGTCACCAGCTTCCAAGTCTTGTTAGATTCAATCGATTCTAACTCTTGCTTCATTGATTTCTTCCAGTTAACATCCTTGATTGCTTGCTTAAAATTCGCTGGCTCTTCCACCCCCATGAGAAACAATTCTTCATCCAGTATTACCTCCTCTGCTTCATTATAGATGTCATTCAATGATCTGAATTTCTTTGGCTCGACACTACCGTCATAGTTATCACTGTCTATTCTTGAGATTGTGGTCCGAGGGCGAGGTGTTTCCATCCTACTAGGCTGAGAGTGACGTGTTTGCATCTCACTAGACTGAGATCGAGGTGTGTGCATTCCTCCACTATCCATATCCTTTGTGCTTTCATCCACATTTTCTTCGTTCGAATCATCCTCATTCATCACTGGGAAAACAATTGGTACTGCTTCATTATCCTCAGTCTCAGTCCAAGACCACGATTTTGTTTCCTTAAAAACTACATCTCGACTTACACAAATGCGTTTGCCAATGGGATCATACAGTCGATACCCTTTAGTGCCTTGCTCTCGCCCAAGATTAACAACAGTTGTGCTACGATCATCAAGCTTTTTGGGTTGAATGCTGGCAATTCTCATGTGTGCCACACATCCAAAGACCCGAATATGACTAACATCTGCTTTCTTCTCGTACCATGCCTCAAACGGTGTCTGTCCAGTTACAGCTCGAGTAGGAACTCTATTTAAAATATATACTGCATTTCTCACAGCTTCTCCCCACAACCTAGCTGGCAGATTCATTTCTTTCAAGCTGCTCCTTGTCATTTCAACTACAGTTCTGTTACGCCGTTCTACCACCCCGTTCTGTTGTGGGGTGTACGGTGTGGTGTAATGTCTCTCTATGCCTGCACTTTCACAGTACTCTTTGAACACGTTTGACATGAATTCACCTCCACGGTCCGTCCTAAACACTTTCAGTTTCTATTCTGATTCTTTTTCAACCAAGGCTCTAAAACTCTTGAATGCATTGAATGCCTCGTCCTTACTTCGAAGAAAGTACACCCACATATATCGACTATAGTCATCAACAAGTAAGAAAAAATACCTGTACCCAGAACTTGTAGTTGGAGAGATTGGACCACATAAATCTCCGTGTACTAGTTCAAGAATCTTTTGGGTACTGAATTTTGCTTTTGTTGGAATATGCTTTCTCGTTTGTTTTGACAACAGACATCCTTCGCACACATTTGTTGTCTATTGTATCCTTGGCAGTCCATTCACCATTTTGTTTCTTGACATCAAAGATATGGCCTGGTAATTCACATGTCCAAGTCGTGAGTGCCACAGCTTCGAGACCTCATCCACCGTTGACATTAGGCAATCATATTTCTTAGTTTCAATGATAATCTTGTACAATCTGTTTGGTGATCGCTTTACTTTCATCAAAAGACGTTCTTGTTCATCAAATATCTTCAAGAAATCTCCACTAAGTACAACTCTATTGCCATCTTCAGACATTTGTCCCAAACTAATTATGTTGCTACGTAGATTTGGAATGTAAAATACCTCACATAGTGCTTTTTCTTCTCCATTTTTGTACATCAACATGACTGTCCCTTTTCCTTCTATCTTTACTGTGGATCCATCTCCAAAGCGTACTTGACCAGTTATACTTTCATCTAGTTCTGCAAATTTATTCTTGCATCCAGTCATGTGGTTGCTTACCCCGTTGTCTAGATACCATAGATTTGAGTCACTTACTTTGCTCTCATTTTGTGGCACTAGTTTTGGAACCACACGTTCTTCATTAAGAAGCATCATGTCCTGTTCTTTCTTGTCAAATTTTGCAAGCAACAAAGTAGGTTCATCATCTTCCACCACTGCTATGTTGGCCTCCTCTCTTTGTTCTCGAACTCTTCTGGGCTTACAACATTCCGCAGCAAAATGTCAATAGATATTGCAGTTGTAGCATTTCACTGTACTTTTATCTCCTCGTCTTCTACCTCTAAAGTTTGACATTCCCCATGTGTTGTTTCGTTTAGCCCATTCTTCTTTGGTTAACAATAGCTTCCCTTCGTTGCTTTCACGTTTTTCCCATTCTTCCTTGGTAAACAACAACTGATTCGCATTCACTTCAGTTTTGCCTTTCATTCGTTCCTCGTGAGCCTTAAGGGATCCCACAGCTTCTTCCAAAGTCATTGTTTTAAGATTCCCAAACTGTTCTATAGTGGAGGTTATTTGCAGAAACTTGGAAGGAACAGCCCTTAAAAAACTTCTTCACAACATATGATTATCCCAAATCTTCACCAAGTGCTCTTATGTTTGTCACCAAACCATTCATTTTCATATAAAAGTCATCGATCTGTTCGCTTTCTTTCATGTTCATTGCCTCAAACTCAGACTTCAGAGTTTGAATTCGAGCATCCTTCATTTGACTTGAACCTTGACACAAGGTCTTTATAGCTTCCCAGATTTCCTTGGCCGTCTCCTTTTCAGCCACTGAGAGCAACATGTCTTCAGGCAAACCCTGGTACATCATAGCCATCGCCACCTTATCATTCTTATCTTCGATAACAGCCTTTGGATCACTTGGTACCACAACATTCCATACCCCTTGTGCCTGCATAAACATCTTCATTTTAAGCGCCCATGTCGTATAGTTGCTTCTCGACAGCATCGGGTAGGTCAGACCTATAGATCCATTCTTGGTTTTGTTATCCATCGTTTGAGCCTTTGACATTCACCAAGAACTTCGAGCTCTGATACCAATTCTTGTTAATATGATGTATATTAACTGTCTTAGTATAGAGAAAGAAAAGCAAAAACGTTGCTAGCCAAATGACTGCTTTTATTCATAGTTCAATGCATTACATATATAGGAAGGAAACAGAGAACAAAGGAAATGAACAACTCCCTACAATCACTCCATCACTGAGATTTTATTCCACGATCCTTGGACACGATCGTAACAACTATATGACTGAATCAATCAACATCAGACTGCACCTAGACATTACCAACTTAAATGAAAACAAATAACTAAAGATATTATTTGATTGTTTGAGATTAGTAGTGCAACAATGATTAGTTGATAAACAAAAGCAAGAACCAATCATCGTAAAATATGAACTGGAGAACCCTTATTAACTACTTTCCGAAATATAGTTAGAATAGATGCCAAATAGTCATACAGTAACATGAATAATTCCATAAGATTTAATCATTTTCTTTTTTCATTCAATAATATCAACTAACACACAATTTAAAAGCTTTACTATATTTCTTAACTTTATGCATACGTATAATACTACTCCGTATAATTAAATCAATACCAAGTTAGGTAGGCATGACAATCCTCAAGAAAAAAAAGAAAAGAAAAACCGAAATTACACCAGAAAACCACTTGTATTCATTTATAATATCAAATTTCGATAAGTTTTAAAAACAACGACTATAACCAGACACATTTGAGATATCAAAACTTCAACACTAATGATAGGTCAATGATGTTATCAGATATAATTAGTACAACCCTAGATAAAATCCTATGCAATAAATACATATATAGACCAAGCAACTGAGAATATACATACATGGATTGAGGAGAAACATAGACAAAAGAGATTCCGAGAAAAGAGATCGAGTACTTAAGCTATGTCACCGCGTTCGATAGGATTCACTTTATTTTTCTGTATTCCAAAATTTGTTTCAACCTAAATATCGAGGGATAGCTCCTGTCAAAAAATAAAATATACGAGGGAGAGCTACATTTTTCAATTTTATTATACACACTTTTTTCTTTTTACTTTTTACTTTGTGTCACCGAACTCCTTTATTATATAAAATATTGATTGATCACACTATTTTAATCACTTTCTCAACTAATTTACATCTTTTCTTAACCTCCGTGCCCAACGATGGACGGAGCATGTTTTATCCATCCGTCCCACAATACAAATTTTTTTTTAAAAAAATTACGCATCTTAAGAAAATATTAATTAGATGATTGATTTCCTCTCATACCCATTATAAGTGCATTGGCTTTTAAAAACATAAGTTATTTTATATTTCTCGTCATTCCTCATTAATTGTTATACAATTTTCAAAAAGGATAATTTGGAAAAAACGATCATAAATTTACATTGAAAATTGAAAATGGACATGTATTATGGAAAAAAACATTCTCTCAAAAGAGACTATTATTATGGGACGGAGTGAGTATTTTATCAACCCAAAATTTCTCTTTTTCTAAAAACACTACGGACAGTTCGATTTAACAAAATAATTATATTATAATTACTACTAACTAATCAATTACTTTTTTCAGCTAAATTATGTTAACCTTTATATTTTCTCTAACACGGGCGGTTTTATTTGATAAAATAAAATAATAATATTGTAATTAGTAATAATTAACCGACTACATTTTTAAGCTAAAACATATCATATTTTCTACAGTTTCTAACTAAAATCCATATTTTTCTGGCAACTAGCATAAAAGCCCGTGCGAAACAGGGGTACTGAAATAATTCTTCACTTGAAACTGTATATATATAGATAATTTTGTAATTAAAAATATGATAAATGATAAAATTTTGATTTTATCTCATATTTTTATAGTGATTTTGTAATATTTTATACCAAATTCATAAATCAAATATTTTATAATTTAATTAGATTCATAAATTTTGCCAACATGTACATGGTATGTCTATATATAAACCGATAAACTAATAACTGGTAGAATATCTTTGTCATTCCATTAAATTTTTAATGGAATAAATTAAATTTTTGCCATTCCATTAAACCAACGTGAACTATTTTGCCATTCCATTAAATTTTTAATGAGATGCCAAAAAAAAATAAATTAACCAACGTGAAGTATTTTGGTAACATGTACATGGTGTGTCTATATATAAACCGATGAACTAATAACTGGTAGGATATCTTTTTTGTCGATCGATTCACAAACTAAATATAATAATGAACTCATACGTTGTTATTATAGAGTTGAAGTACGAATTTGCAGCAATTATAGTGATATTGAATAGATAATAGTGATATATCTTGTAAAATACCGAAGAAAATTATAAGTTTCAGATTCTAAGTGGTGTTTATATATCTTATAAGTAGAGCAATAAAATGGTGTATGCATGTCAGATTTGGAAAACCTTAACTGGTTTTTGGTTTTGCAGATGTCCAACTTGGTGCTTGAACTTCACAAAAACATAACATCGATCGATTTAGTTTGATAATCTAATGAAGAGGATGAAAAACTAGAAATCAATGATTTAAGATGATTAAATGATAGAAACTTGAACCCTAATTTTATTTCCCCCAATTCGAACTTCACACCCGTTTATGTAAAACTCGGAATATATGTATAATTATACACGTTGCATGACACTTTATCAAATTATAACACACTGGATTTTCTGCATTTATATATAAATGAATATTTTATATAAAGATTACATTAAAATGATAAGGTAACGTTAGTGATTAAAAGAAAAAAGTTTATAATTCGGTGATTGGCTTCTAAAAATATAAAAAGTTGATTGATAAAAAAATGCATTTTCCCATTTTAATAGGAAGTTAAATATCTCTCCTTTTTTTAAAGGAAAAATCAATTTTTTTGTCACTCAACTATATTGTATTTTAAAAACTTACCACTCAACTAAAAAGTTTCTCAAAATTAACATTTTACTAATTTTATGTTTAGTAATTAATCATTCTGTTAAAAACTTTTAACGTCCATTAAGTATGAAGACTTTGAGAAGGGTAAGCTAAGAAGGAAAAGTAAGGAGAAACAAAAACCCTGTCACCCTACATTCAATCCAAAAACACTAAAGGAATAGATGTGATTAAAAGAGCCGAGAAGGGGTATTTATCAGCCCCTCTCCATGCAGAAATCATTGAGCGGCATTGGGGGTGGGAGCAAGAACAAAACTGTTGAAGATGTAAAGGCTCAAATTAACAACCTCTTAGCAGAATATGTTGTTAGTGGTGACAAGAAAGAGGCATGCAGATGCATCAAAGATCTAAATGTTCTTTTTTTTTTTTACCATGAGATAGTCAAACGAGCTATCATAATGGCAATGGAAAGGCCCCAAGCAGAGGAACGTCTTCTTGATCTATTAAATACTGCTCCTGATGAATGTTTAATCAATTCTAATCAGATATCTATTAAATACATCTGCAAAGAAGGGCTTAGAAGATAGTGCAGTAAAAGCTTTCAAGATGAAGGCTCAGTCCATTATTTAGAAGTATTTCCTTTCAAGCGATATTCAAGAGATAAGTAGGTGTCTAGATTCAAAAAATAGTTTTTGTGCAGTGGAACTGAATGCAATAATTGTCAAGAGGCTAATAATGTTGGCAATGGATTGTTGTAAGAACAGAGAAAAAGAGATGGCTTCTGTTCTTTTGTCGTCGTTGTGTTTTCCAACTGATGATGTCGTAAATGGCTTTGCTATGTTGATTGAATTTGCAGCCTTAGATAATCCAATTGTGGTTGAGGACCTAGCTATGTTCTTAGCCAGGACCGGCCCTGAGTATTTGTAGGCCTAGTGCGGGAAGAAAATTTTGGGCCCTTAGTTTTTTTTTTTTTACGAAATTAAAGTTAAATCATATATTCATTGTCATATGTCAACTAAATTTTATTATACTCATGATAAAATTGATATATATTATGATAAAGAAAAGTTTTCTCAAAAAAGGTTATTATTATGGTTGTGAGACGGAAAGAGGACTCACATTACAAATAATTAAATAAGGGGGGAATATATATTTTATTAAATAAATAAAAAGGACTGAATATTATAAATGGTATACTTTAGTATTTAAATGGCGTGCGCAAAGTTAAAAATACAAGTAAGAAAAAGAAACCGTTTTGTTGTGGGTAGATCCCACTACATTACTTTGACCCCAACTTACAATCCAACGACCAACACAACAAAAAACAACTAAACTAATCTGTACACAACTCCACATCAAACGCATAATTTTTTTTTGAGTCCCCTGACCTAATGGGCCCTGTGCAACAGCATAGTTGGCACTGGGCCAGGGCCGGCGCTGTTCTTAGCTAGGACAGTGGAGAGGAGATTAACGGTCGTTAAGAGTTTTTAACAAAATGATTAATTACTAAGCATAAAATTAGTAAAATGTTAATTTTGAGAAATTTTTAGTTGAGTGGTAAATTTCTGAAATACAATATAGTTGAGTGACAAAAAAATTGATTTTACTTTTTTTAAAACGCTTACTTTTACGGTTTTACCATTTTCTCTTTTTTTTAAAGCTTACTTTTACCATTTCCACTATTACAGAGTGTTGGTAATGTTCTCTCTCTAAAACAACACCATGAATTCCCTACTATCCCTCACAACATTTTCATTACACGTTACTTTCGCCATGATCCTGTTCAACAGCCCAAACACATTGTGGTCTTATTACTTTTTTACTCTTCCCAACCATTTTTTCATCCATGTTTTTAAGTTGGTCAACCATAAATTCAAGTTTTCTTGACATAGAGAAAAGTTGTACATTTTATATTATCAGTTATAATATAAGGTTGGAATTTTAGTGCTTTTGTTGATTCCTCAGGGGAAAAAAACAGCTGCATTGTGTTTGTCTTTTGTTTTTTGCTGTAGTTGCGAGCATTTTTAATGTTCGTACTAATGTCGATTTAAGGTACGTTTTTGATCCAGCATTTTAATTATATTTTTACTACACTTGAATTGCAGAGGGCAGTGATGGAAGCTGGCGATGAAGTTCTTGACTTGGATGGTAAGTCTGGTGTTTCCGGGGGAGTTCAGGACATGTATGGTGAGGATAAAGCCACTGAAGATCAGCTTATTACCCCCTGGGCTGTCTCTGTTGCTAGGTACTTCTTCAAATGTTCACTTCTATACTTGCTGTTGTCTCGTAATTTATATCATGTAACGCCCCCTTAAAAGCTCAGTTAGGACTTATGATCATATGAATATTTTAGATGTATACCAGTATACCAAGCCCTTTGTTTGTTGCCTTGTCCCTATAAAAACATGAGCGGCTGAGTGCCTATAGCACCTCTTTATTGAATCCTGGTCAAGATGCCATAAACGATGAAACCGAGAATTACTAGCAATGCACTGAGAAGATTTTGATAGACTTCCATAAGAACAAAGATTAATTTTAGGCTGAAGTGTGACTAGTGTAGTAACTCCTCTTTGATGGATGGATATATTGATCGAAGGTAATCTGTTCCTAAGATGTATATCTTTTATAACAGTGGTCAGACATTGTTGCGCGATCCACGTTACAACAAGGGGACTTGCTTCTCTGAGAAAGAAAGAGATGCCTTCTTTTTACGTGGCCTCTTACCCCCAGTAATCATGTCCCAGGAGGATCAGGTACCTCCTGAGTTCTTCTATCATTTTAAGTAACCTGCTTCTTTTCCTCTATATTGCTTTTAGTTATACCTTTATCAGTTGCCTTGACTAGCCTTTTCGTGATCTTCGCTTTCAGGAGAGAAAACTAATGACTAACCTTCGGAATTATGAAGTTCCACTGCACAGATACATGGCCATGATGGACCTGCAGGTATTTATCCATAAAACCGCAGACTAATATTTTTACTTGCTTGAATGGATTTAATATGAAATATATCTCATGATGTGTATTTACTAGTCTGAAGTATATTTACTTCGTCTCCTGCCCAGGAAAGAAATGAAAGGTTGTTTTACAAACTTCTAATCGATAATGTTGAGGAACTTCTTCCAGTTGTGTACACTCCAGTAGTTGGTGAAGCTTGTCAAAAATATGGGAGCATTTTCAGGCGCCCCCAGGGTCTATACATTAGTTTGAAGGAGAAGTGAGTACATCTAATTGACTACTAGTTTGTTTGTTAGTTTTTTCTATTCTTAATTTCTATAAGTCTATGTTCTCTCTCTTGGGATGTTCATGTCTGGTCCCCTGACATGAATTATGCTATACTGACTACTGGATTTTCAGGGGAAGAGTCCTTGAAGTGTTGAAAAACTGGCCTGTGAAAACTATTCAAGTAATTGTCGTTACTGATGGTGAACGTATATTAGGGCTTGGAGATCTAGGCTGTCAGGTACATGTACCGTAATGACTTCAAAGTAATATTAGTTTTGAAAGTTATGCATCTTTAAACATGCGTATATTTTGTTGCAGTACGAACATTAGGAAGCAAGCATAAACTACTTAATAGTATAGGTTGGCTTGTCATATTCTTTGCATTGAAGTTAAAATAACAGTATATAAGAAGTTGAAATTTTGCAGGGAATGGGTATTCCTGTTGGCAAACTTTCTTTGTATACAGCACTTGGAGGAGTTCGCCCTTCCGCTGTAAGTTGGTGTACAATTCTAGGATTTTAGACTTGTTTTTTTATCCTTTTTGTTGGTTTGATGGTTTGGTTGAGAGAAGAAACAAAATATAGTGAATGAGAAGCAATTTCAGTTCTCGACTTCTCATCACCATCAATGCTCTTGAGGGTATAATCAAATTAAACTCTACATTAAAAAGAATACATTCTAAAACATTAAGATCTATGCTTATAAATACTGAATATATGCTATTAGAAACCTATTCATGCAATGGTGTATGCTGCTACATATATTTGGTTGCATGCCAACATTAACATAGTCAAGCTAGATCTCAGCAAGCTTTTTTACTGTATTGAAGAATTGTGCATAAATGAGACAAGTAATTAACTTCTCCTTGATCAATGTATTAAGTTTAAATACAACAGTCGGTATGGGGAGCTTGTGTTCAGTTATGCTGACCGAAGTTGTTGAAATTGGACCAGTCAATTTTAATCTAATTCCGACTGGACCTAAAATTTGACAAGGTTTTTAACATTTTAGCTATTGCAAGTGAAACCTTGAAGTTAGATTAATGGTGGAAACTTTGACATACTGGTATTTAACTGACTATTTTTCTCTTATTAACAACAGTGCTTACCGATAACCATTGATGTCGGCACAAACAATCAGAAGTTGCTGGATGATGAATTTTATATAGGGCTCAAGCAAAAAAGGGCAACTGGAGAGGTCTAAATACTTCAAAATTTCCCCCTCTATAGTAAATAAGAGAGTAAGTGATGTCACAAATGAATTTCCTTTCAGTCTGAGTTGCTCGTCATTTCTGTAATATAGGAGTATGCCGAGATGCTAGAGGAATTCATGTCAGCAGTTAAGCAGAACTATGGAGAGAAAATCCTCGTACAAGTATGTTATCAGCACCATAAATTCTCGTAAATGGTGGATTCCTAGTGTCAAATGCTTTATTTGCTCCCATATTCTCTAATTACTTCACAAATGATCTTCAGTTTGAAGATTTTGCGAACCACAATGCTTTCGAACTCTTGGCAAGATATCGCACAACTCATCTTGTGTTTAATGATGATATTCAGGTAATATTTTTACAGTGCAGTATCTTGTTAATTTTGCAATTTTATCATCAATCTCTTTCTTCTCAATCATAGGGGACAGCATCTGTGGTTCTAGCAGGGCTTATAGCATCTTTAAAAGTACATGGCTGCACCTTGGCTGACCACACCTTCCTATTCCTAGGAGCCGGAGAGGTGAGTTTCCACTGCACTACTCCCGAGGAGTTGTCTTCACTTACGCTCTTACACCATCTTCTACATTGCCAAAGGAGTTAAAAGAGAGGGCACACTTGTTTTTTTCTAAAATTTAAAACCTTGTGCGGTATCAACTACAGCCTACGGCTAACTCCTTTTTTTTTTTTTCCTTCTTCCAGAAATAGTATGCATATAACATTTGTAAGTACAAGTACGAATCGGAGATATGCCTGACTTATCACTTGCTCTGTATCTAAACACTTAATCGAAATCTTACGTATAGGATTCCATCGTAAAAAATAGTCTAAAGATGTTGCCTGCTGCTTGTCTCATTTTGTATTTGCTTTCGTCATGTTAAGGCGGGCACTGGTATAGCAGAGCTCATAGCACTCGAAATATCCAAAAGGGTACAAACTTACGTCTCTATCTTTTTATTTTGGGTCTCTAAGTAATTCTAAACTTATTTTTTACTAAGCATGTTTTCTTTCACAGACAGGTAGCTCATTGGATGAAAATCGCAAGAAGATCTGGCTCGTGGACTCCAAAGTATTTCCATTATCTGAATATCATTTTATTTAGTAAAAATATTATTTTTGGTTCTGTTGCATCATGTTTGTTTTCACGACAGGGACTTATTGTTAGTTCGCGCATGGAATCTCTTCAACACTTCAAGAAGCCTTTTGCTCATGAGCATGAATCTGTTGATAATCTCTTAGATGCTGTCAAGGTAAATATCACATCATCATATGAGCTGCTACATACAAACTATTCGTCAAGGCATTCCTATTTAGTGAAAGGGGTGACTTTACCATCACTACACTGCTGGGATGTACATCTATACACACACTTAGAAAATGGAAGATGCGATCGTGTGAAGCTCCTGACATTATACTCCAAAATAGAACATAGTAGTAGAAGTATACATTTTCTTTAGAAGTTCATGTTTTCCAGAAAACACACCATTATGCACTTTTTAAGGTTCTGCCAATGCACACATGGTTCAAGTTGCAAATGCATCTTCTTTTATGGTGTCTGGTATGTTCTGCGTGTGCATATGACCTTTCATTTTACCTGCTTTCATCTCATTTTCTATTTACAATTGGTCAGGCAGTCAAACCAACAGTCTTGATAGGAACATCTGGTGTTGGCAAAACTTTTACGAAGGAAATTGTGGAGGAAATGGCATCTCTGAATGAGGTTCTTTCTCGATCTGACACGGATACATGTGTAGGCTAATAGGACAAGTTTAAGATAAGAAAGATTTTGACTTTGTCCATGAATGGCATGCAGAAACCTCTTATTCTTGCTCTATCTAACCCAACTTCCCAAGCGGAGTGCACTGCTGAAGAAGCTTACACCTGGTCAAAAGTAAGATGATGCATTTTATCCTCTAAATTTATCCTTGCCTAGTTCAAGTAATAATCTCTATTGTCCAAACAGTTAAAAAATAGCTTATGCAGTCAACTTACAGCTTGTTGCTTATTCTCTTGATCCGAACTTCCTGTTATACTTTTCCCATTCACAATCTGCAGGGCCGTGCAATCTTTGCTAGTGGAAGCCCATTTAAACCTGTCGAATATGAGGGAAAACTCCATGTTCCTGGCCAGGTTGACCACAATACCTGATGGCTGTACTAATTTTTCTTTAGAAATAGTACGAAAATATATAACCACATGCTTTCCACATCCTGCAGGCAAATAATGCTTACATATTTCCTGGATTTGGTTTGGGCATAATCATGTCTGGTACCGTTCGGGTACATGATGACTTGCTTTTGGCAGCTTGTAAGTACAATAAGGAAATACATTGATAAAGTATATAGTGTACACTGCTAAGAATTAGACTTTTCGTTGAGATCGCCATCCTCCTATAATAGTTCAAACTGAAGAACCACAGTCTAATAAGAGTTAGAGAGGCAGTACCTCTTAAACTCGGTACCATATTTTTACTTGGGATTGCAAGGAACAATAAAAAAAAGTTTCTGAGAGTACTATCATACTACTTCTATCTACTCCATTTTCTAGCCACGTAATGCTAAAAGAGTTATTTCTCGAACTCTCTAAACTGTGTCTTTAAGTATAGAAGGTAAAATTGCATGCTCAAATTTTCTACCATTTTCGTCTGTGCAACAGCGGAAGCTTTGGCTTCTCAAGTGACAGAAGACAACTACGAAAAAGGACTGATATACCCACCCTTCACAAGTATCAGAAAGATATCAGCCCATATTGCTGCCAAAGTGGCTGCAAAGGCATATGAACTTGGTGAGTTAGTTGATTGGGTTGCCATATACGTATTAGCCCATTGTCTTGACAATTTTAGTAAAATACCATTGATACGCTCGTTCGATCAGTCGATGTTTTTGTTCACACAGCATCATTCATTTCTTAACAGGTGTTGCATCACTTCTTCCCCAACCACGAGACCTTGTTCACTATGCTGAACGCTGCATGTACACCCCAACCTACCGTACCTATCGCTAGTTTCAGATCAAATCTGGGTACATTTCCTCTGACTGGATTCTGAAACAATAGGTTCAAGTCTGAAGATGTCAAGCATTTTATCATAGTTTTATCACTTCATATTTATTTCCTTTCTGTAAACAGTTATTGTTCATTTCATCCGGAAAAATGTAATAAATATTGATAATTTAACCTCTACTAAATATAAAAGGTTTCTGAGTCCTTGTGATGAAAAAAAACCAAATATCCAATCCGATTTTAAAAATGAGACGGATAGGCGATTTTGCTCACCACCTAATATGTGCAACATGAAAACACAAGCATTTTCCACCAAAGCTCTAACGGAAATTAATAATTCACTTGTGGGGACTGACTACAGTAGTTGTGATCATTGTTAAAAAAAAACCTGAACAAAATCTCCTGACAAAATCTACTAGAAAGTGTTTGCTAAACAAAGTAAACAAGCCTGGTAAGATTCAACAAGCCTCTTGTTCTTGTACTATCCCACATTGTTCTCTTTTTTATACTTCCGCTAAATGTACCAAAAACTGAAGCAGAAGCTCTTGTTAATTGGAAGAACAGTTTATTACCATCTTCTTCACTCGATTCTTGGTCTCTAAACATTATTACAAACCTTTGTAACTGGACTGGCGTTACCTGCAATACTGCAGGATCTGTTTCTGAGCTCTCATTATTTCTGGTCAAGGAATCACTGGAACGACTGGACTGGCGTTACCTGCAATACTGCAGGATCTGTTTCTGAGCTCTCATTATTTCTGGTCAAGGAATCACTGGAACGCTTGCTCACTTCAATATCTCTGCATTTACAAACCTCGCAGCCTTGGACTTGAGCTACAACTACTTGTCAGATAGTATACCAGTAGAGATTGGAAATCTGACACAACTTTAGTGCTTGAGATTCCACAAAAAACTATCTTATTGGTAACATCACTTGGCAAATTAGTCATCTTTAGAACTTACAACATTTGGACTTCGGATTCAACTACTTGGCTGAACCAAACTAGCTCATGTTTTTATTTGCTTGTTCAGAATTTCCGTCTTTTGTAATTACTTCACTTGACATTTCTTTATTTCTCATTGAATTATGAATATGTTAAGAAGATCCATACCTCAATCAGTGGGTACCCATATGGCTTATCTTGAATCCCACAATCTTGATGATAATCCATTTGAAGGGCAATTTCCACATTCCCAGTAATGTTTCAAACCAAGTAATGTTTCAAAGCTTTTAAAGTTAAACCAACTCCATCTAAAACAAGTGTCTCCTGAATCCTGATAGAGACATAGAGAAGGACTTTTACATAATTATAAATAAAAAATATTGCTGTTTATATTCTCCCATCATATGCTACTAAATGTGACATCATTTACATAATCTTCAAGTTGTTATTTTGTTTGACAATACATTTGCAGGAAACATTCCTTCTTTTATAGGTCAACTGAGCTTCAAACACTTGAACTCAATCAAAATTATTTAACCTCTAGTAGATCTGCTGAGCTTTGATTGTGTAACAAGCTCAATTTCCTTCTATCTGAGAATTTGCTTACCGGGCCTCTGCCTGTGTCCTTTTCAAATCTTATGCAGATTTCTGAACTCTACCTGTCAGATAATCATTTTTCCGGTGCCTCATTTCATCAGCAACTGGACTGAGTTAAAAATATTTCAGATTCAAAACAATACCTTCATTGGTAATATTCCTCTTAAAACTGGTATGTTGACAGATATTACGGACCTCTCAGTGGGTGAAAATGATCTCACGGGACCAATTCCTACTGAGATTGGAAAGTTGGAAGAACTTCGGAACTTAGACCTGTCAGGAAACCATCTAGCACGTTCAATTCCAGCAACAATTGGGAACCTCACCAATTTGGAAACCTTAAATTTGTCCTACTATAATCCTAGTGGGACTATTCCACATTTTCCACCTGTGATTGGGAACTTAACACAGCTTGAAATTCTACATCCCAACAATAACCAATTGAATGGAGAGTTGCCTGATCCTTTTCCAATTTAAGCAGCTTGTTACTATTACTTTACCTTAGTTCGAATAGGTTTTCTGGCAGCATTCCGAAGGACATCTGGAAAAATATTTCCAACTTGCAGTATGTTGATTTATCAAACCACTTTTCGAGTAAGCTTTACAAGGCATTTACGTCAACTTTATCCAGTTTGCATCCTGAACTTATTGTCATTTACATAGACTCATATAGTTTTACATTTTCATAGCTTAAAAAAAAAAATTAAACCACCACAATTGTGACATAATGAATATAAGAAAATACAGAAGGGTTAAGCTCTATTCACATCTATTTATATCTAAGCAACGCAATTAAGATTTGGTCGTGGATTGACGGTTTTGAACAATGTTAGCACATTAAAAAGATGAATTCTAATTGTCATTTTGGTCCCTTTATATTCATTTCTGATTTAATTTTAACAAATTTATCCAATCTCTTTCATTTTTACCAGGAAAAATTTCAGGAAAGCTTTGCTAAGCGACATCTCTTGATGTTCTTCATTACGCTTCCACACTGTTTAGGAGATTTGAACATATCTCTCTCTGTAATAAATATTAGTAAGAATCAATTTCAAGGGATGATACCACCAACACATTGCAAAGCGACATTCCTTGAGATTCTTGATATGTCAAGCAACAGGTTAAGGGGTGCACTTCCATATTGTTTGGGGGGATCTAAGCAGTCATCTTTCAGTACTAGATCTTCAGGAGAATCAATTTCAAGGGACAGTACCGACAACCTTCACAAAGAGCTGCAAACTGACGACTTTTAACAGGAACAACAATCACATGGAGGATCGATGCCCCTAGCCTTGGCTAAATGTAAATGGTTAAATATTCTTGATACTGGAAACAACAAAATAAGTGACACATTTCCACCGTGGTTAGCTACTACTTCAGAGTTACAAATCCTTGTCTTGCGATCAAATAGACTTCATGGTAAGTTAAGCGTTAGCAAGATGGATCATCCATTCCCCAATTTAAGAACCATGGATCTCTCTCACAATCGACTTCAAAAAGGATTTCAAAATAATTTTAAAGTTATGGTGAATTCAGATGAAAAGTTTTATGTGAAAACAGCAAACAAGGATTCATACTACAAAGCTTCTGTTTTGTTAATTGTAAAAGGGCTGGAGCTTGAAGTGAAAAAATTTTCTCAATATGTATACAAGTATAGATTTATCAAACAAGTTCAATGGTGCAGTTCAACAGATCATTAGAGAACTCAAATCACTCCGCCTACTCTACCTGTTAAGAAAAGTTCTGTTGATTAGTTCTATTTTCTATAAAACTACTAGCTACTTTAAAAGGAATTGTAAGTCACACTAATAATCTACAAGTTGCGAGTTAAAACTAGTAAAATCAATTACAGAGTACCTCCACCAGACATACAACTATCTACAAACAAGTCATGAAACAAGTCCATGGTTTTGCATCATATGTTAATATATCATCACTGCAACAAGTATTAACAAAGAATTCTTAAATTACAAGCCTTCAGAAAGACATGCCACAATTGAGCCAGCTGTATTAAGATTATTAGTCTTAATAATGAATTGTGCACTGTGCAAAAGTTTGGCCTTGAAGTATCTCTTATCCACATACTTCCCATCATCAGCCTTCTCATTTTCATAATCAACATTAGGTGCATGGCCTTTACTGTGCTGGCGTTTTGCTTCGGAGCATCTCCGTTGTTTGGCTTTGAAGCTTGTCCTGGACACATACCTCGTCCTATCACGCTTCTTACTTGCATAATTAACACTAGCATTATTAACATTACACTCGGGGGCTCTAGAAGGGGCGACCTTAAAAAAGGTGAGAGTAGCATATGTGTCGGGATAACAAAACGCATTCACATCCTTCTGGAGGTGAGAGCTTATCGCATTGCCCATGCCCCATGAGATAAGACATAGTACATTCCCACCATCCAAACCAAATATGTAGTCTGAGAAGGTTCCATTTGATTTATTAGGCACGTCGGGACAACGAGAAGAATTGAGAGCATGCGAAAAATCACAATCGAAAGGAATAGATGGTAGCATAAAATCTTGGCTTATAAAGTTTGTATTGCCGGGGAGGGGAGTTGCATAAATAGTTAGATGACGTACATTATTATCGATATCATCATCTTCCTCATACAGAAAGCTAAAACCCATATCTAATGTAGGAACAAGAGGGCGAGGAAACCTGAACTCGAATTTTGAAAGCTTAGGAGGTGTAAGTGGCATGATTCCCCACTTTTCTTCTTTTAAATGGAAAGATAAAATGGGAAAGCCATCAAATTGAAAATAAACAGTTTCGCCAACAACAACAAAACAATCCACCATACCCCAGTGAGATTCAGGTTGAGGAGGCAAAACACGCCAAGAGTTAAGTTTGGGAGAATAAACTTCAAATTGTCTATGAGTAGAGAGTACATAAAGTTTGTTTTGTGCAACGAAAACAGTGGGATGGTCTTTGAATTCATTCATAGGGGCACATTTGATTAAATACTTTTCAACATCAGTGTTGAGTTCACTGGGCTGTAAATCCTTGAGATCAGACTCTCTAATCATAAAAACATCTCGTCTTTTATCTCGTCTTTGTGCATCATCATCTTCGATCCCAAAACTTGGTGCATACATGTTGATACTCATAAAGTAGAAATTGGATTCTAATTTCACGCAAGTACAATACTCAGGTAAAATGGAGTGATGAAAAACAAGGAGGGGCTGCAAATCATAGAGTGGTTGTTGACAAGATGAATTACTATTATGGAGATGTTCAAGTGCATCAATTCTATACAATATGTAATTATAATATCCTATCACATTCATAAACACATACACAAAATTGGTACAATTTGAATTATCTAACCCTGAGCTTGATTCAACAAATCCAGACATGGGTATGAATTATAAATATAATTTAGGGCGCGCGCTGAGAATGAGTGTAAACTGGCCGAGTTGTATGTGTGTGTATATATTGACCCAGGAGATATAAACAAACAGTTTCCGATTCTAAATCTGAATTTGAGGAATACAATCCCCAATTTGATTTGATTACAGGCTAGGATCGGCTATTCGGTCAGTTCCGCCTGTCAATGAAATAATGACATATCTACCACAAAATTCAGCACAAATGACATATAATCCTATTACCTCTATTCTTCAAATTCGTTATCTCAATATCAATTGTGTAATATAGGTTACTCACTCCGTCTGTAAATAATATTCCCGTTTGGAATATCGGTCCTGTTCATAACAAGAGACAAATTATTAATTTATGTTTAATCTATAAATCCAAATATAGTCATGAGTGATCTTGTTGGATTCGTATTTATGAGTACTTTAATACAATGAAGTTTTTATATTTAATACTAATACGAAATTGAAGATATTAACGATCAAAAGTGTGCATTGGCAAACGTGTCCAACTCAAATGGGAAAAGTATTTAGAGACTGAGGGAGTATTATTTATGGTCACCATTAATGCTTTGTGGTATTCTATGTTTTTGTGGTATTGTTGACCAAAAACCCTGGCAATTCGAATCGGTTTCGGTTTGTATTAGTCTCGGATCCCATCAATTTTCGGTTATAATATATATTTTAATAGAGTTCGGATCGGATTTTATTCGGTTCGAGTCTAATTCGGTTTAAAATCGGATAAATTCGAATTAAGATCGGATAAATTCGGTTTAGATCAGAGTTGGATCGGATCCTTTCAGATCATTACTCATTCCTTTTTTTTTTTCAAAAAATCATTATTCATCCGTTATTTTCATTTTTGGAGTTTTAGAAAGTACTTATAATTAAATATAAATGTTTTAATGGTACACAATAGTACCAAAGTACCAAAGTACCAAAAGTACCAAATTTGGTTATCACTTAACTCGGGGTTATAATTATAAAGATTTATTTACTTTAATTTTTTTAACTTTATCTCGGATTCTATTCTTTATAACTACATAATTAAATAGTGTATTAATATTAATTTTTTAATCTCGACTCGTGTTCAATCTATACTCGTGGGATTCTATTCTTTATAACTACATAATTAAATAGTGTATTAATATTAATTTTTTAATTTCGACTCGTGTTCAATCTATACTCGTGCTTCGTACGGGTTATCAGCTAGTATATCTAATATAAAATTATGTACTTTTTTAAAAAGGATGATTAAATAATTATTATACATTTGACATGATATTTTTTTAAATATCTATTTTGCTTATGAATGGATACAAATGGAATGAAATGTGCGTCAATCTACGTATGTTATTCTTTATAAACCGTTATAAATGGTATGGTTAGTCTTGAGCATTTGGATTTGAGTGATAATGAGTTGGAGGGTGAGATTCCTGATGGGTTGTTTTTGTTGAAGAATCTTGATGCTGTGTACTTGATTAAGAATAAGTTGTCGGGGTCGATTCCGAGAGTTGTCGAGTCAATTCGGTTGACTGAACTTCATATTTCGATGAATAATTTGACTGGAGTGGTTCCGGATGATTTTGGGAAATTGCAGGAGCTGAAGATTTTGAATATGTTTTCGAATAAGTTGTCTGGTGAAATTCCAGCAGGGGTTGGTTTGCTTGCTAATTTAACGGAGTTTAGTGTGTGGCGAAATGATTTCAGTGGAGAATTTCCGGCTGAGTTTGGTCTTCATTCGAAGCTTGAGGCATTCGAGGCATCTGAAAACAGGTTTAGTGGAAAGCTGCCAACCTTCACAAAAAGCTGCAAACTAGTGGTTTTTACCATGAACAACAATCACATGGAAGGATCGGTTCCCCAAGCCTTGGCTAACTGTAAAGAGTTAAACATACTTGATCTTGGTAACAATAAAATAGGTGGCACATTTCCACCGTGGTTAGCTAAACTTTCAAAGCTACAAATTCTTGTCCTGCGATCAAATAGACTTCATGGTGAGTTAAATGTTGGCAAGATGGAACTTCTATTTCCCAGTTTGAGAATCATGGATCTTTCTCACAATCAATTCAGTGGCAACCTGCCAATCAATTATTTCGATAATTTCAAAGTTATGATCAATTCAGATGATAACTTTAATGTGAATAGAGGAAAGAATATATACTATGAAGTTTCTGTTTTCTTGATTGTTAAAGGACAGGAGAGGGAAGTGAAAAGGATTCTCAATATTTATACCAGTATAGATTTATCAAACAACAAGTTCAGTGGTGTAGTTCCTCAGGTCATCGGAGAACTTAAATCACTCCGCCTGCTCAACCTTTCTCATAATAGTCTTACAGGCCATATACCATCCTTGCTGGGAAATTTGATTCTTCTTGAATCTTTAGATTTCTCTTCAAACCAATTGACTGGTACAATTCCGTGGCAGTTGACTAGCCTGACATTTCTTTCAACCCTGAACCTTACCGAGAACCATCTTTTTGGAGCAATTCCAACAGGAAGACAATTGAACACTTTCAGTAATGATTCGTTTCTAGGTAACTTGGCATTGTGTGGAGTTCCTCTGACAAAGAAATGCAGAGATGATGAGCTTCCAACACAAGACGGTGATGATGACGTTGGTGACGATTGGGTTGATTGGAAAATAATCTTAATAGGGTATGTTAGTGGATTGGTATGTGGATTCTCCACGGGATACATTGTTTTTACAACACCAAAGCCGATGTGGTTTGTGATTTTCATAAAAAGAACTCAACAAAAGTTGATCAGAAGATCCACAAAGAACACTTAAACCTCATTTTTCTCACTTCGATCAAATAATTGTTGTATAGTGCGATGTTCTCTACCATCACAAATCATGAACTTGCAGGCATGTAAGCGTTAAATAAGGATTGAATAGAAAGTTTTACACAGTTGTATATTCCATTTTTATTTTTTCCCCACTTTGCATAGCTCTTTGATTCGCCTGCTAATAATGTATCATTCTGTAGTCTTACCAAGTTTATAATAGATGGGAAAATGGGAATTAGCACTAAAAGATATACATTCAGAGAAGCCCGTGAACATTGAATTGTGTGGTTGAGATGATTGGTGAATGTGTTAAATGTGGAAATGCTATATTTAACTTATGATATGTATGTACTTACATAGTAGGAACATGTTAGCGGTAATTTGTGAAGATGATTACCCACTTCAATAGTAATTAAGATAACAATATAGTATGCATTTTACAATGTATTATGTACTTCTTTAGCATCCATCATGATATATCACATAAAGTTTTATATATCTGTAATTTCCTTTCTTCATGGAATCTGCCAGCTTAAGGTGCAATTTGCAGTTGGTTAAAACTCACTTTGCATGTTCCTCCAACTTATAACTCTTCCACGTCTTTACTCTTAATCCCTTCACGTTTCATCCCCTGTCCGTCATTGCAAAATTTCCCTCTTCAACAAGTCCTGCTTCAATCATGGTCTTTAAGACTTGTCGCAGTCTGCTTTTAAGGTTCGTCGTTGTTTTGGAATCATACAAAACCCTACCTTCTGATTTCACTTTTCCTGAACCTTGATCTCTAACTAAATTGAATTACACAGCTGTTCTTTCCATCTTATAAGCAACTTCTACCACGGATCCAACTTTGATCTCCTCAGATTCTAACTTACGGAGTGTAGTAACTCTTGTTCTCCTTTCTTCATATCAGTATAATTAAGAATTGTAAAATAAAACAGGCATGTGACTTATAGAATAGTCATGAACCTCTTTAAATTTTAACATAAAAAGAGAGAGAGAAAATTGTAAATGCGTATTTTTTTTCTTCTGAATCCTAACTGTCATAGTTGGTGTGATCAAAGAAGCATGAACAAACATGCCCTTCTTTAAACTACTTTGTTTTAATTACATGTGAGCTAGCTTAACTTGACGTTTACATCCATATAGCTGATTTTCTATGGCATATAAATGAACGAATGATGTTGGTTTTCTATTAACATGTGAGCACTGACTATATTTGAGGTTCTGGTAAATCGCGAGTCTGCTAGCTCGAATACCGTACGTTCCCTTTGCATCATCTCTGAATAACAAACTCCGCTAGAAAGTATTTGCTCCATAACAAGATGTACAATGACTTATATTAGCCCTAACCCCTGTTTTCTTCTATTTGTAAAGGCAAGCTAGTGTGTGGTCCTTTAGCATTAACTAAGCAAGAAAAATCCAAGTCAGTTTTGGTTTGTATTTTCTACCCGCCTGCATTTTTCATGTCATCAGTTCCCATGGCATACAAATGGATGAGTGATCTTTTTTTTTCTATGCATAATTTTCTATTAACATGGAGCACTGACTATTTTTGAGGTTCTGGTAAATCGCACTCTGGAATATTGGTTAAATGTCAAAATGGTTAATGTAGCATTGGCTTATAATCACTAAAATCATAATAAATATATACTTTTAAATATGTGTTTGGAAAGTAAAAGTAATTTTTTGTTTTGTTCTTCACATTTTTCTTGAAATTACCGTAACCAAATAAAAAGTTGATAAATTCCAGTATTTCAGATAATACATTTAGATTTTAAAAATCTATTTGCTATTTATTTTTAATTTTATAGTAATTTTCTTTAATTTAATTAAAAATAAATAGTAAACATTTTTTTAAAAATCTAAATAAATTATCTAAAATACTAAAACTCATAGCTTTTCATTTGGCAGCGATAACATTTAAGAAAAATGTGCAAACAAAATATTATTTTTATTTTTCAAACACATAAGTGTTTACAGATATTTATTTAATATTTAGTATGATTTTAATTATTCAAATAATAATCCTTGAGATCAATGATTATGCTTCACTTGAACCACTTTGATATTTAACCCAAACAAAATTTGTTGGTCCACAATAAAGTATACAATGACTTTTATTGCTTTTTTTTTATAGTCAAGCTAATGTGTGGTCCTTTGGCAATTACTAAGCAAGAAAAATCAAAGCCCTTTGACAATTAATATGCAAGAAAAATCAAAGTCAGCTGGGTACTTTGCTTATATTCCACTTTCCGAGTCTATCTTCGTGGGACAACATTGATTAAGAGCATAATATATATCTGCATCCCCAACAAATTAATCAAGCTAAACATATAAAGAAATGAGCATGTTTCACAAGTCTCTTGGTCTTATAGTATTTCATGTTCTTTTTATCTCTATACTACCGCTTAATATAACATCATCACCAAGAAATGAAGGAGAAGCTCTTGTGAAATGGAAGAACAGTTTATCACCATCTTCTTCACTCAATACTTGGTCCCTAAACAATCTCAAAAACCTTTGTAACTGGACTGGCCTTACCTGCAATACAGCAGGAGCAGTTTCTAAGCTCAACATTTCCAATTTAGAACTCAATGGAACACTTGCATGCTTTAATTTCTCCTCGTTTCCGCACCTCACTTTTTTGAACATGAGCAGAAACAACCTTTCAGACAGTCTACCAGCAAATTTTGCATCCTTAGGAATTAGTTCTAGGACCTTAACTGGTCTTGATTTGTCAATGAATAAGTTGACAGGATACATACCTGCATCAGCATTTACCCATTTGAGTAATCTTGAAGTCCTACATTTAAGTCATAACTCATTTCAAGGGTCTATTCCTGATAGCATAGGTCTTTTACAAAATCTTCAATTTCTTGGTTTGCGTAATAACTCATTTAAAGAAAGCATTCCTACTAAGCTTGGATTGTGTACCAAGCTCAATATCTTGGATCTATCTAGGAATTCTCTTACTGGGCCTCTGCCTCTGTCCTTTTCAAATCTTACACAAATTTCTAAACTGTTCCTATCAGATAATTATCTTTCCGGTGAACTCTCACCTCATTTCATTAGCAACTGGACTGATTTAACATCACTGGAGATTCAAAACAATACCTTCATTGGTAATATTCCTGCAGAGATTGGAATGTTAACAAATCTTAGGTACTTCTATCTGTATGAAAATAGTCTCACAGGACCAATTCCTAAAGAAATTGGAAAGTTGAACAAGCTTCGGAACTTGGTCCTGTCAAATAACCATCTAGCAGGTTCAATTCCGGAAACAATTGGGAACCTTACCACATTGGTAGTTTTATATCTGACCTTTAATAATCTTACTGGAACTATACCACGTGAGATCGGGAACTTAGCACTGCTGGAAGTTTTTGCTTGCTACAATAACCAATTGGATGGAAGAGTGCCTGATTCCATTGCTCAGTTAACTAACTTGCAGTTTCTTTTCCTTGATTCCAACAGATTTTCAGGAAGCATTCCGCAAGACATTAGTAAAAACTTGATTCACGTTGATTTATCGAAGAACAACTTTTCTGGTAAGCTTTACATGGCATGCACAGTTTACTCTACCATTTTCATATATTTACCGCAAGGAGTATATTGTGACTACTTCATGTGATGTCATGTAGTATGAGAGAATATTTGAACTGGGTTGGTAGATTATGGTTTTCTTTAAACATATGCAAATTTCTGGTGCTATGTGGCCTAATTAATCAGTTTTATATAGACTGTTATAGTTTAACATTTTTAGAGAAAAATGAAAACTGAAACAAATATAGTTAATGAGAAAATAAATACAAGATAATACAAAAGGAGTAACACCTTCCATAGTAACATTATGACTCCCAATATTCATTTTGATCCCATGGTGCTCCTATATATTTTCTTTTTCTTACCTAATTTATTTTGACAGGAAGAATTCCTACAACATTTTGTAAAGCGACCTCCCTTCAGATTCTTGAATTGTCAAGTAACAGATTAAGCGGTGCACTTCCACACTGTTTAGGAGATCTTAACATTACTCTCTCTGTAATAAATCTGAGTAATAATCAACTTCAAGGGATTATACCGCCAACACTTTGCAAAGCGACATCCCTTGAGATTCTTGATTTGTCGAGTAACAGCTTAAGTGGTGCACTTCCAAACTGTTTGGGGGATCTGAACATTTATCTTTCTGTACTGGATCTTCATGAGAATCAATTTCAAGGGACAATACCGCCAACTTTCACAAAGAGCTGCCAACTAACGACTTTTAACATGAATAGAAATCACATGGAAGGATCGATTCCCCTAACCTTGGCTAACTGTAAGCAGTTAAGGATTCTTGATCTTGGAAACAACAAAATAAGTGATACATTTCCACCGTGGTTGGTTACTCTTTCAGAGTTACAAATCCTTGTCTTGCGATCAAATAGGCTTCATGGTAATCTAGGTGTTAGCAGTACGAAACATCCATTCCCCAATTTACGAATCATCGATCTCTCTCACAATCAATTCAGTGGCAACCTGCCAATCAATTTTTTGACAGCTTCAAAGTTACGGTGAATTCAAATGAAAAGTTTTATATGAAAAGAGGGAACAATGATTCATACTACGAAGCTTCTACTTTTTTAACTGTTAAAGGACGGGAGGTTGAAGTGATTAAAATTCTCAATTTTTACACAAGCATAGACTTATCAAGCAACTTGTTTAATGGAGAAATTCCAGAGGTCATTGGCGAATTTAAATCACTCCGGCTGCTCAACCTATCTCATAACAGTCTTACAGGCCATATCCCATCCTCGTTAGGAAACATGAGTCTCCTTGAATCTTTAGATCTGTCCTCTAACCGATTGACAGGTATAATTCCTAGGCAATTGACTAGTCTGACATTTCTTGCATCCTTGAACCTTTCGATCAACAATCTTTCTGGATCAATTCCACAAGGAGGGCAATTCAACACTTTGAGCAATGAATCATATCTAGGCAATATGGCCTTGTGTGGAGTTCCTCTGACCAAGAAATGTAGATATGATGAGTTGCCAACACAAGAAGTTGATGACGATAACTGGTTCGACTGGAAAATAATCCTGATAGGGTATGCAAGTGGATTAGTATGCGGGTTGTCCACCGGATACATTGTTTTCAAAACTGGAAAGCCTTGGAGGTTTGTGATACTCATTGAAAGAGCTCAGCAGAAGTTGATCAGAAGATAGATGAAGAGCACTTTAGATCACATTTTTTTTTTTGAGTATATGTCTATGTCTTTCATCATGTAAGCAGAAACTTCTATGTACTGAGTGTCAGCTGGAAAAGAAAACAAGAGGCCACAAAGTACTGACTACTGAGTCAAGAAATTTTAAAAAGCAGTTTGAACTACATAAATTTAACCTTGTGTTTGGTTGCATTTTAATCTTCTTTTTTTTTTGCTAAATATGCATTTAAATCATTTGCGCAGATCGAAAAAGTAAAAATTCTTCGAAGTTACTAAATTAAAACAAACGAAAATATTATGAAGAAACTCAGTAGGATAATTTGCAACAAATACTGAGGGGTTTAACTTATCCTTTTAGGGTTTTCTTTTTCTGTGAATCATCAATATCATAAAACCACATCATTAGAAAATAAAATATCTACAATAGTTTTAAGCATACACGCGGAGTTCTCTTTAGTCAGTCCTCTACATCTGCCGTTTTCAGAGGTACATCGTTTTGATATTTAGAGATCATCGGTCAATTTACATTCTTGTTCTTTCAATATTAATTTATCCATTCATACACATATGCAATCCTTTTCCAGGATGGAGGGGAACGATTTATTTGGATCAAGAGTATACTGCTGCTTCAAATGCCGAAATTTTATAGCTCTTCATGACGATATTATCAATAAGGATTTTGTGGTATAGTTTATTAGTATTTATTTATTAGTCTTGGTTCCAAGATTTAGCACAAAATGCAAGGACTAAAAGTTTTGCATAACAAAATTTCGAAACATGGCAAGATAAAAATGTGTTCAAGCTTTTGTTTCTCATAGGAGTATTGCTGAATTTTACTTGAAATTGTTTTTGCTTCCTCATTTTTATGAAAAGTAAATCGAATTATTGTATTTACGTACAGGGTCCAGGAAATGTAGGTCGAGCCTTTCTGCTTTCTCGAGTGGTGAACATTGTTGAAGGACCTGCATCTGATCAGCAACTCAGAACCGGTAAGTATCTTGTGAAGGATGTGTTTTGTTCCGACTGTCATGAATACTTGGGTTGGAGATATGAGAAAGCTTACTTGGAATGGTACAAATACAAGGAACATAAATTTGTCATTTGCAAACGAAAGATATGCAAAGCTGTTGATCCTTAAGTCACCTGTGACTTTTCCTGTCTTTCTGTCGTTCTGAATTTCTGTAGTTCTGTTGGTATTATGTCAATAGATTACTTTGTCAGGGGAACCAGGTTGAGGTAGCCTATATTGAAATTCCTGTTGGTGTCGTATCAGGCTATCACCTATTTTATTTGTAGTATTTTTGCAGCTCGGGTTATTGGTGGAAATTTTATGTGAGATCAATGTAAAAAAGAAAAAATTGCATAGCTTATTTCAGTATGTGCAGCTAGATGAAGTTGCAGACTCAAACTTGGAGAACCTATTATAGTTACTACACCATAGGTAGTGGTTGAATAACCAACACATTATAGACCTTAACTTGGCACTTACCTCTGCTGGGGAGTTTCAGAGGTTGGTGTAATCGCAGTACAAAACCGTGAAGTATACAAGGTATACATATTCGATGAATACTCAACTTATCTTGATGTCAAACAGAAGCTTAAGGCTGATCAAGTAATTTGATCACTGAGCATGCCTAATAATTATCTAATGGTTACAGACAATGACCTAATGTTGTGTATGGTTGGTATGAATGAATGTGGAAGGAATAAAATGAGATTTGAACATTGTTTTAGGTTTAAAAAAAATCAATATTAAAAATTTATTCCTTCACTCATCATTCCATAAACTAGATGTCAAACCCCCAAGTTCGAGATGGAATGCTCCATTCTCCCCCATACCCATTTTCTTCCCAAATCTCATCATAAAAAAATTTGCACTCCGGCTTTTTTTTCAAATCTTCCCTACTACCTCCATTGTTTCCTTTATATTCACTCGTTCCATTCCATTTCATTCTCCCCAAGCAAACACAACACAATACCTGGTTATGTATCAAACTCATTTGTTGCCTACTTGGATTATCTGGTGCATACATCGTAACTTCCATTCATTGTCAGAGAATTACATGGTTTTCCGAAAACTGGAAATTTTAGATTTTGGGAAAAATTACAAGGTTGTAAATGCTGAGGAAGTGAAACCATTTGCACGATACAGATATCCAGGGAGGTTTAATCTTAAGGTGAACAACGGGACTTTACTGTTTTACATCCCGGATGCTGACTGGCATCTTGAAGCCTGACACTGTAGGAGGCTCAATGCCCACGTTGCTGGTATCTTACAAGCCTAAACATGAATTCATATCATATGTGACGGGAACCTCTTAAAAACTTGAATTGAAGAGTAAAGGATCTTGCTATAGGACAGATACAGAGTTGGACTTTGTCAATGCCTTGGTAAGCCTGCAGATATTAATTTGATATCCCTCCACTTTGCTAGCATCCTTAATTTCTGTATATTTTTGTTAGTGGGCATCTCCAACCCTCTAAAACCCTTAGGTAAATTTAAATAAATGATACCATAAATAAAAGTTATACAGAATATGTAAAAAATTCTTCACTCCAACCACACGTTCCTGTTGTCTAAATATTTAGCCAATCACATGAGGTTGGCTATATTTGTCGAACGGCTAGAGACCTGTAAATCATCTATTACCATAATAAAATAATATATTCTATTTATAATAACTTGAAATAATAATAACTAGTCAATCATTATAGCCAATACCATCGTAGCACAATGCCTTACAGGTTCAGTAAATTTTACATAATCAGTATTTTATATCATTTTAGCCAACCAATTTAGCTAATACCATTGGAGATGCTTATGGGATTTTCCACTATCAATTACTTTGATCAGTAGTTTTTCGGTACTAAGAGCATCTCCAAGGCTATAAAACCCTTAGTTATATTATCCATGTGGCATCTAGTAGGTATCTAATGGCACTATTTAGATAATATGTAAAAGTTTGAGCACTCCAATCATCAAACCTTTAGCAAAAAATTATAGATAACCACATTTGATTGGCTATATTTGTTGAACCAATGAGCCCCTTATGTATAATTTTACATAATCATAATCGATAATACCATTGGAGTGCACATCCTCACCCTTAGCAAAAATTTTACAATATCAAGATAGGCAATCAATATAGCCAACCATTTTACATAACACCCTTGGAGATGCTCTAACGGAGTTTTTTGATTAGAAAGTTTGAATAAAATTTTACATTCAATTCAAGATTATATTTTTGTATATTACTAACATTCTAAACATTATAATAAATAGAAAAATAATGCAATTACACATTTTTCTCTCTATAAATGCAAACAAAACATTAATCGATCAACTGTTTGGATCAGGTCCATGTTTTACTTATTATACTAGCAAGTCCAATAATCTCTTAACGTATCCCTTACAAATCTATACTATACTATTATATAAAAATCAAAACATTAAAAGTTTGGTTGGTCGTACCTGTTAATTTTACTTATTTACCCTTACTTAACTACTAACTAATTACATAATTTTCTTTTTCAGATTAAACATATTACCTTTTCTATTTTTCAATAACTAATTAATTTCCCTTTTCAGGTAAAGCACAATATCTTTTATATTGTATCTAACTAAAATTTCTCATTTCTTATAAACACTACGAGCAATTTTGTTCAATAAAATAACATAATTATATTAGAATTACTATTAACTAATCAATTACCTTTTTCAGCCAAAACATGTTACATTTTCTCTATTCTATAACTAAAATATCTCTTTAACTAAAATGTCTCTTCTTCCAAATATATCACGGGTGGTTCTATTTAATAAAATAATAATATTATAATACTAATAATTACCAATTACCTTTTTTAGCTAAAACGTATCATCTTTTCCATATTTCATAATTCAAATTCTCTTTTTCTAGAAATATCACGGGCAACATTAATTTCTCACTATCTAAAGACACTACGAACAATTAAATTTAGTAAAATAACATAAATTAAATTATAATTACTATAAACTAATCAATTACCTTATTCACCTAAAACATGTCATCTTTTTAATTTTCACATTACATATTCTATTTTCTCTAAATAAAATCTATCTTTTTTCAATTATATCACGGGCGGTTCTATTTAATAAAATAAAATAACAATATTATAATGTTAATAATTAACCGATTAAGTTTAAGCTAAAATGTATCATCTTTTCTATATTTTTTAACTAAAATATCTATTTTCTTAAAAATATCACGGGCAACACTAATTTTTCCTTTTCTTAAAACTTTACGAGCAATTTTATTTAGTAAAATAACATAATTGAATTATAATTATTATAAACTAATCAATTACATTTTTCACCTAAAACATGTTTCCTTTTTAATTTTTTCTAACTAACACCTCACTTTTTTCAGTTAAATCATCGCATTCTATTTAATAAAATTAAATTATAATGTTATAAGTACTTATAATTAACCGATTACCTTTTTGAACCAAGATGTATCATCTTTTCAATATTTTCTAACTAAAATCCCTCTTTTCATAGAAATATAACGGATAACATTTATATAATTATTATCAAATCATCTCATTTAAAAATTTAAACCTCCAAAATTCATATTTAAAAAAAAGTAAATCTAATTAATAAAACAAATCATATAATATTAAAAGAAATCCGTGCATCGCACGGGTTTTAGCTTATATTATAGAGTATTCAACTCCTAAAAATTTAGGATATTGTAATATTGTATATTTACTCCAAAAATCTTCCTTATAATTATAAAAATAATAAAGAAAAGAAGGGAAGCAAGAACAAAAAAAGAGAAAAACAATTGGAAAAAGAAGGAAAAATAATATTTTATTGATAAAAGTGAAATAAGTGATCCCATAAGGGCTCTTAACTTTCTATGGAAAATTTAAGAGGCTGAGCACAATTTTAGACATAATTCTTTATAACTTAAGTTAGGAGGTCATATAAGTATCAGTTGGACTTGCTCTAATGCTGAATGGATTTAATACTTCCGAAGGCTACTTGAAAAATGAGAATATCATGGGATTGAAACAGCTCGTGCCATTGATCGTAACATATTATTAATCGAACAATCATGTTACATACACATGTAAATTTCTAACTAAATGTATTTGCAATACGTTAAAGATCTTATAAAATTATAGGCCAAGGTTCTAGAGAGAACACCCTTAAAAAGAGAACGAGAGAACACATCATCTAACCATTGAATCTATTAAATCTAATGGCCCCGCCAGGGGCACCCAATACAAAAAAGTCTTATAATTCTAGTCTCTATCCATTCATAAAAAAAAATTAAAAAATTTTTTTTAAAAAAAAATTTAAAAACCTGTTGTGACGTCACAGTGACATCATCATCATTATTATTTTTTTTAAAATTTTTTTTTTTTAAATTTTTTTTTAATCAATGGATAGAGGGTAAAATTATAAGACTTTTTTGTATTGGGTGTTGTTGGCGGGACCATTAGATCTAATAGATTCAATGGTTAGATGATGTGTTCTCTCGTTCTCTTTTTAAGGGTGTTCTCTCTGGAGCCTAACCCTAAAATTATATACCTACATATCTATCTATCTATCTATTCTATTATATTAAAGCCGAAACATTAAAAGTTTGGTTGGTTGGTTGGTATCTGTTAATTTTACTTATTTACCCTTACTTAATTATAGATAAAATATAAAATATTTTATCTAACTAAAATTTTTGTTTTACTAATCAATTTCCTTTTTCAGGTTAAACATGTTACATCTTCTTTCCTTTTTAATAACTAAACAGTTTACTTTTTGAAGTAAAATAAAATATCTTTTATATTTTATCTAAACTAAAAATCATATTATAATTACTATTAACTAATTAATTAATTTTTTCATTCAAATTATCTTTTCTCTTTTCTCTAACTAAAATATCTCTTTTTCCAATTATATCACGGGTTACCTTTTAAAAATCTTCTTTTATATTTTATTTAACTAAATTTTTTACTTTTCTAATCAATCTACTTTTTCAGGTTAAACATGTTACCTTTTTTTTAATAATTAAAAAGTTTCCTTTTTCAAGTAAAATATAATATCTTTTACATTTTTTCTAATTAAAAAACAAATTATAATTACTGTTAACTAATAAATTAATTTTTTATCTTTTTTTTTTCTCTAACTAAAATATTTTTTTCCCCAATTATATCACTATTTAATAAAATATATTAAAAATCCGTATACATTGTTTATAATTTATAATAAGGAAACGTTAGTATAATCCGTAAACATGAGAATATTAAATTATATTAAATTAAAATTAAAAAAATATTAAAAATAATGATTATATAAAAACGTAATTATAATAATAAATAAAATTTATATAATATAATGAAAGAAACCTGTGCATCACACGAGCATTGAAAGTTTGTCCGTTCGATCTTCAGCACGGTCATCCTAATTATTAAAATAAATAGTAAAATAATATAATTAGTGATAATTAGTCGATTGCCTTTTTTTAATTAAAATAGTTTTACTTTTAATTGATTGATGATATTACCTTTTATAAACACTTAAGATATCGTATCTTCCAATCAATAATATTTCTTTCTAAATAAAACACGTTAACTTTTATTTTAAAATATAATCTTACAATAATTAATATATACCCAAAAAGATAACACTATAGCGTCTAATCACTATGCACTAACAAAAGATAATAGACATATATATATACAACGAATAATGACCGTTATATTTTTAGTAAAAAATCAGAACCATTAGATCTAATGATTAAATATATTATATGTTTAAATTAATTTACTAAAATTTCAAGGTTCGAATTCTGTCAGACATATTTTTTTAAAAAAATTAATAATATAAATTTTAAACCACATAATTTTGCAATCATTAATGTACACCGAAAAATATTAAACCATTTTTCTGTTAGATTTTTAGTAATTAATAAGAACCATTAGATGTAATTATAAGATATATTTTTTGATTAAAGTATTTTACTAAAAATTCAAGTTTCGAATCCCGTCAACGACATATTTAACTTAAAATTCTATAATATTGTAAATTTTAAATCATGATTAACTAAATCTTATATTAAATAATATTAAATAATATTAAAATAATTTTTACAAAATAATGATTATATAAAAATATAATTATAGCATAAAATAAAATTTATATAACATATTAAAAGAAACCCGTGCATTGCACGGGTTATAAGCTAGTTCTATTATATTAAAGCCGAAACATTAAAAGTTTGGTTGGTTGGTACCTATTGAATTTACCTAATTACCCTTACTGAATTACAGATCTATTAACTAATCAATTTCTTTTTTCAGGTTACGCATATTATCTTTTCTATTTTCAAGAACTAAATAATTTCCTTTTCCAAGTAAAATACAATATCTTTTATATTTTATCTAACTAAAATTTCTCATCTAACTAAAATTTCTCATTTATTAATCAATTTCCTTTTTAAGTTTAAACATATAACCTTTTCTGTTTTTCAATAACTAAATAATTTCCTTTTTCATTTAAAATAAAATATCTTTTACATTTTATCTAACTAAAATTTTTCCTTTTTAAAAACACTACGAGCAATTTTGTTTAAAAAAATAACTTAATTATATATAATCGCTATTAACTAATCAATTACCTTTTTCAGTCAAAACACGTTACCTTTTCTATTTTCTCTAACTAAAATCTCTCTTTTTCCAATTATGTTATGAATGGTTACCTTTTTCAGCAAAACACATTACCTTTTTTCTTTCTTCTTACTAAAACCTCCATTTTTCTAATTATATTACAGGCGTTTCTATTTAATAAAAAAATAATAATATTATAATACTAATAATTAGCCAATTACCATTTCAGCTAAAAAATAACATAATTATATATAATTATTATTAACTAATCAATTACCTTTTTCAATCAAAACACGTTACCTTTTCTCTTTTCTCTAACTAAAATCTCTCTTTTTCCAATTATATCATGGACGGTTACCTTTTTTCAGCAAAACACGTTACCTTTTTTTTCTTCTTACTAAAACCTCCATTTTTCTAATTATATTACATGCGTTTCTATTTAATACAAATAAAATAATAATATTATAATACTAATAATTAATCGATTACCTTTTCAGCTAAAATATATCATCTTTTCTATTTTTTCTAATTACATTCCCTTCTTTTTCTAGAAATATAACGGGTAGCGTTAATTTCTCATTTTCTAAAAACTATGAACAATTTTATTTCGTAAAATAACATAATTAAATTATAACTACTATAAACTAATCATTTACTTTTTCCACATAAATCATGCACGTTACCTTTCTATTTTCTCTAACTAATTTTTTTTTAATTATATCACGGACGGTTCTATTTAATAAAATAAACTTATAAACTTATAATATTTTTAATTAACCGATTACCTTTTTCAGCTAAAACATATCATCTTTTCTATATTTTCTAACTAAAATCGACAATATTATTTTCTCATTTTCTAAAAACATTATGAGCAATTGTATTTAGTAAAATAACGTAATTCAATTATAATTATTATAAACTAATCAATTACCTTTTTCACCTAGAACATATAATTTTTTTAATTTTCACTAACTAAATTCTCTATTTTTCTAATCATACTACGGACATTCTATTTAATAAAATGAAGTAATAATTTTATAATTACTAATAATTAATTGATTATTCTTTTTAACTAAAACCTATCATTTTTTCTATATTTTCTTACTAAATCACTCCTTTTCTATAAATATCACGAATAACATTTATATAATTGTTATCAAATCATCTCATATAAAAAAGTAAGCATCCAAAATTCATGTTTTAAAAAAATTAATTTTAATTAATGAATTTTTTTATATAATATAAAAAAAATCCGTGCATCGCACGGGTTTTAGGCTAGTACTATTATATAAAAGCCAAAATATTAAAAGTTTGGTTGGTCGGTCGGTACGATAGCTGTTGATTTGACTTATTTACCCTTACTCAATTACATATCTACTAACTAATCAATTTCCTTTTTCAGGTTAAACATATTATCTTTTCTATTTTTTCAAGAACTAAATAATTTCCTTTTTCAGGTAAAATACAATATCTTTTATATTTTATCTAACTAAAATTTCTCCTTTATGAATCAATTTCCTTTTTCATATTAAACATATTACCTTTTCTATTTTTCAATTACATATCTACTAACTAATCAATTACCTTTTTCAGGTTAAACGTATTATCTTTTCTATTTTTTCAAGAACTAAATAATTTCCTTTTTCATGTAAAATACAATATCTTTTATATTTTATCTAACTAAAATTTCTCCTTTATGAATCAATTTCCTTTTTCAGGTTAAACATATTACCTTTTCTATTTTTTAATAATTAAATAATTTTCTTTTTCAAGTAAATTAGAATATCTTTTACATTTTATCTAACTAAAATTTCTCCTTTTTAAAAACACTACGAACAATTTTATTTAATAAAATAACATAATTATATTATAATTACTATTAACTAATCAATTACCTTTTTCAGTCAAAACACGTTACCTTTTCTCTTTTCTCTAACTAAAATCTTTCTTTTTCCAATTATATCATGGATGGTTACCTTTTTCAGCCAAAACATGTTACCCAATGGGGGTCTTGGTCTTTCATCTATCAACATGAGAAATGCTTCATTATTGGGAAAATGGCATTGGAAGTGGTATCTAGAAAGGGACAAGTGGTGGAATAAGTGGATCAGATCGAAGTATGGATACTTCATTGGGGATTCTATAGATAAGAAAACTGACTCAACCAAAGTGTCAGAGTGTTTTGCAGGTATCTTGAGTATGGCTAATGAACCAAAATTACAAGGATCTTTAGGATTAGAGAATTTTTTATGGCAAGTCAATGATGGTGAAAGCACGCTATTTTGGGAGGATCTGTGGTATCCTGAGGGCATTTTAAGGAATCTCTTTCCTAGGTTATATAAAATCTCTAGGCTTAAGAATGTTAATATTAGAGCTTTCAAAGATCTTTTAGATTGTTATGACATTTATGGAGAGTCCTTTTGGAATAGGCAACTCAGAGTTTGGGAGATTGATCAGATGGATACTTTTAATAAAGTATGTTCTCAAATTAGTTTGAAACAGGGTAAAGATAAGTTGTTATGGCTTCCAGTGAGCAAGGAGTATACTGCTGCTAGTAGTTATGCTTTGATGCAGGAGACTATGTTGGAATCGGTTGTTAAGTGGCAGTCCATGTGAAAATTCAAAATCCCCCCTAAGGTTCATGTGTTCTTGTGGAAGTATTTTCAGCAAATCCTTCCTACTAATAGTTTTTTATCTAGCAGAATTTCTGGTTCTGGTTTTTCTAGAATGTGCAAGTGGTGTAATTCTGAAGAAGAATCTCAGATACATTTGTTTTGGAAATGTGAATTAGCATCTTGGGCTTGGAAGTTCATTTCTGATTGGTGGAATATTAAATTTCAAGACTGTTTTGATGTGTTTGCTGGAAATGTTTCAAAAGGTTCAAGCACTAGAGCTGCTTGGGAAGTTACTTGGTCTGCATCTCTTTGGACAATTTGGCTATGCAGAAATCAAGTCACTTTTCAAGGTTCTAGAATTAAAAAGGAAGAATTGCTTTTTCTGATAGTTCATAGATCTCAACTATGGTGCCAAGCAGCTAATCTCATTGAAGTGTCTGATCTTTGGTTTTCAAATCCTATAGGACTAGTTCTTAAATCTAGTCATCTTCGAAAGCAAACGTTACTGATCAGTAGTGCAAGGTTAATTGGTTTTATTGATGGTGCTTGGAAGATCAATAAGGATTCAGTTATGCAAGCAGGAATAGGTGGATATGTGAAAGATTCTGAGGGCAATTTGATACTAATTTTCTCTAGTCCAGTCCAGGCTCACTCAGCTCTTCAGTGTGAATTTGAGGCATTGGTTTATGTATTCAGGCAGCTAGCAGTAAGTTCTTGGAGAAATTGTCACTCGGTTTTATACACTAATTCTGCTGAATTGATCAAGGAAATTCAGAAAGCTAAGTTCAATTTTAACCATCATTTTGATGAAGAAATCAGGAACTACCTTGCATTTTCTAAGATAGAATTTAAAAAGGTAGATAGGTCATTGAACTGTGAAGCGGATAATCTTGCTAAACAAGGTATGCTAAGAAGGAATCTGATCTTTGCCTGGTGCTAAGTATTTTGAGTCGTCTGGGCTTTTAAGGGTTTAATGGGTGAGTGGGCCTGTTGTTGGGCTGTTTGTTTTAGTGGTCATATAGATACCATTGTTATGGTATTTTTATATCTTTATTTTGGAGAGGCTAGAATCGATTAAGATTTTATTGGGGGAAATACCAAACGTCAAAGGAATTTAGTTGTGGTGGCATGGAAAAATGTGCAGACGCCGCGTTCTTCAAGACTTCTTTGCCTGTTAAAAGCTTGGTTCTGTTCTCTCCAGCTTATATCCAAAAAATTAAAAAACCTTTCTACTAAGGCTTATACAATATGAATAATATTGATGCTGGGGTTCAATGGACTATGCCACCTATGGGTGTAGTGAAGATTAATGCGCATGAGCTTCCTCTGGAAAATGGTAACAGAACTGGTATAGGTTTCGTATTCAGAGATGACACTGGTAGAATTGTAAGAATGGTGGGAGGCTCATTAGGAATTCAGGAGGAAAGAATCAATGAATTCTATGCTATGCTGATGGCGTTGCGAAGGGCTTATTGGGATAACTATAATGACATAATTCTGGAGACTGACAACGCGACGGCTTACTGGGAATGGACATTTGTTAACATGGATGGAGTGGTGCCAGAGCACAGGTATGTTGTTAATCAACTGGAACAGCGCAAGGCAGATGGGAATCTCAGAATGGAAGTCAGGGCTGTAACTGATAAGTCGATTTTATATCTACTTGGAACATTCTAATTCGGCTTAAATTGATTGCTTTGGCCTCAAGTTTGTGGTAGTTTTGATGTGTTTTGTGTAATTGTGCAGGGTTGAAGAAATATCGATTAAAGGTGTAGTTTCCGTCATTTTTGGAGCGTTTTGTGGAGTTGATTGATGATATGGAATGAAGAATGGTGGCTAATATCAACTCCTAAGAAGTATACAAGTCATTAAGAATGAAAGACGGAAGCTCATGCAAAAGGAACGGGAAGAAAAGGCGAAAAAAGCAAAGAAAAATCAGTTTTCGCAGAACGGGACCAAGCCGGGAGCTCTCAGCCGTGTTTATGCAGATTGCACCGGCGCTTCAGGCGCCCAAACGGCGCTCCTGCGCTGCGGGGGTGCGGGTGAAAAATCAGTCAGAATTTTTGATTTTGTTTTGGCCATATCTTGAGTTCTAGAAGTCCGTTTTGGACGATCTTACTGTCCACGCGAAGATAACGAGATTCTCTATCATTCTAAAGTGGTCCAGAAGCCCGATTACAGCTGGAACGTTCCAGAATTACATTTTCCTTTAAAACAGAATCAGTTTAGGAAACGTACTTCTATTATAATTCTGATTTGGTATTTCTTGCTGGGCAAGATGTCTAGAGCCTATATAAACACATCCAACCCTTGTAAATTGGATTATTATCATCGCTTTATTATTGTAACATAGCTTAGATCTGCAAGGGAGAAAAGGAGATTCAACGCTCGTGACAAGCAACGGATCTAAATCTACTTCATCTTTTGTGTTACTTTGGATTATAGATTTGTTTTATCAACTTTTGTTTTATTAATATTATTGCTTCTTTTATTCATATCTTGTTTATTATCATGTTTTCATCAAATCCCATGACGATGAACGGTTCAATTATGGGCTAATCGTTGTCATGGGATTCTAACGGAGTTATCTATGTAGCTTAGTAGTTTGATTGCTTTAAAGATTACGTGTGGTGAATTCTTGATATCCTCGTATGGTTAATCTTAATGCTTTTAGATGCGTAGCTAACATCTAAATTGAATTGTTAATCTCTTGCGAAACGAGAGTGGATCTTGAGATTTAGAACTTGCCATGCTAGCATAGGATAGGTTGATGTTTTGACATCATGATTTGTGGCGTAAATAGAGATATTATGCTGCCCTATGTGATCTATGTGGATAACTTGTGCTTAAACCTTTATGTTTTCAAATTCTATAGAGATATAGGGTCTAAACATAATAGGTGTCTACTCGTCTTCTATCTCTTTTGTGGATGTACGTGTAGTTTGGTATTAGTATACCGAGAGGTAACTTTTATTTGTTTCGTGTGATCCAATCAGATATCAAATCCCTCACGTGTATTGATTAAAGGCATCAACTCTAAGTGAAGTAGATAATGAAGTTAGAGTCCCATATTTTATTCTCATATTAGTAATTCGACTTTAATCTCTTTAATTATTAAATCTTTAGTTTGATAATTAATTTAGTAGTTAATAAAAACCCAATTTGTTATTTGTCTTAGCAGTGAATAATAACCATACATTGTTGCATAGGTACTAAATTGAATTAAAAACCAGATCTCTGTGGGAACGAACTTGACTTATTCATATATTACTTGTGACCACGTATGCTTGCGTGATTTTGTGTTAACAAGTTTTTGGCGCCGCTGCCGGGGATCATCGGTGTTTTATTTTTAGTTTATGTGATTGTCAATAGTGGTCGTTAGCGTTCACTGACTCGAATTTCTTACTTAGTTTGTTTGTTTCGTGGTGTTTGCAGGTACTTAGGTTTGTATGCAAACACGTTTGCAAGCTCGTTTACAAAAACTGGCAAAAGGCGATCTTATAGAGAACTTAGAGAATAAGAACGAGGAATCTGAAACTAAAGTAGAGATGGCAGATGCAACAACAGCTAAGGCTTTGAAGGAGTATTCTCAACCTAAAATCAATGATATCCAGTCTAGTATTATCAGGCCAACCATCACGGCTAATAACTTCGAGATCAAGCCGGGCACTATTCAGATGCTATAGAATTCGGTTCAGTTTGATGGTGCTCCTACGGAGGATCCTAACATGCATATTCGGGACTTTATCGAGATCTGTGATACTTTCAAGTTTAATGGTGTTTCGGATGATGCTATCAAGTTGAGACTTTTCCCATTCTCTCTGAAGGATAAGGCTAAGGGTTGGTTACACTCTCTACCACCTGGTTCCATTACTACATGGGAGGATCTTGCTCAGAAGTTTCTTACTAAATTCTTCCCTATGGCGAAAACTGCAGCATTGAGGAATCAGCTGGCCCAATTTCAGCAGCAATCTGGAGAATCTCTGTATGAGGCTTGGGAACGTTATAAGGAGATGCTCAGGAGATGCCCACATCATGGGATGCCAAACTGGATGGTAATCAATTGTTTTTACAATGGGCTGGGAGCACAATCTAGGCCAATGGTAGACGCAGCATCAGGAGGAGCCTTATGGGCTAAGAGCTACGAGGAAGCTTACGATCTAATTGAGATGATGGCTGCTAATGAATATCAAAATCCAACTCAAAGACTACCACAAGGCAAGGTTGCAGGAATTCTGGGAGTTGACACAGTTACAGCTCTAGCAGCCCAGCTAGAGGCACTTAATATAAAATTAGATTTTATGACAAAGCATGGGGTGCCTCAGGTTGCGAGAGTGTGTGAACTATGTGTTGGCGCACATGAGACGAGTCAATGCGCCATCTCCAGTGAATCGGTGCAATTTGTGAGCAATTTTCAAAGGCAACAGCAACCAGATCCAAATTATCAATATCCACATCAGTCTTATCACCAGTTTCAGGGTCATCAGTACGGAGTTGAGCCATTTAATTCTTCAGGTTTTTAGCAACTGTACGATCCAAGGCAACAGTTTCAACCTCCTGGTTTTCAGCAGCAACAGTTTCATACTGGTTCTAGCCATCAGTCGAATGAAAAATCTGAATTAGAAGAGTTGAGATTAATGTGCAAGAGTCAGGCAGCAACTCTCAAGAGTCAGGAAGCATCTCTCTAGACATTGGAGAGTCAGATCGGACAAATTGCAAGTGCCTTACTCAATAGGCCACAAGGAACTCTTCCTAGCGATACGGCGGTTAATCCAGGCAGAAGGGAAAGTAAAGAACAGGTTAATGCAGTTACTTTGAGATCTGGAAAAGTCACGAGTGATCCTAAATCAGCAACTGAAGAAGATGAAGATGTTCAGAATCAGCAGGTTGAAAAATCTGCAGTGCCAGTAATTGAGAAATCTGACTTAGTGGCTGATCAGCTTGAAGGTGAGAAGAGCAAGAAACCTGTTGAAAAGTCTACTCCGGAGCAATCTTCAAAGAATAATCAGGTCTATCCACCTCCGCCATATCCTGGACGTTTGCAGAAAAGTCAAGAGAAACAGTTTCAGAAATATATGGAGGTCTTCAAGAAACTGTCCATTAACATTCCTTTTGTTGAAGCATTGGAGCAGATGCCGAGATATGCTAAGTTCATGAAGGATATTTTGTCAAGGAAGAGAAGATTGGAAGAATTTGAAACAGTGGCATTAACGGAGGAGTGTAGTGCCGTTTTGCAGCAGAAGTTGCCACCTAAACTGAAAGATCCGGGAAGTTTCACTATACCTTGCACCATCGGAAATCTCACTATCAGCAAGTGTTTGTGTGATTTGGGAGCCAGCATTAATCTCATGCCTCTATCTATTTTTAAACAGCTTGGTCTTCCTGATCCAAAACCGACGAACATGACGTTGCAGTTGGCTGATCGTTCAATTACATATCCTAGAGGTGTAGTGGAGGATGTCTTGGTTAAAGTGGACAAACTCATCTTCCCGGCTGATTTTGTGATTCTGGACTATAAGGAGGATAAGAAGATTCCCATCATCTTGGGAAGATCGTTTTTAGCTACGGGCCAGACCTTGATTGATGTTCAAAAAGGAGAGCTCACAATGCGAGTGCTAGATCAGTCTGTCACATTTAATGTGTTTCAGGCCATGAAATATCCGCTAAAAGATGAGGAGTGTTTTAGGGTAGAAGTGCTTGATACGGGACAAAGCAAAGAGGCTGAGGGGTTTGTGAAGCTAGATGAGTCTGACATTGAAGAGAAGGTAAAGGTAGAGCATGGCAAGCAGGTGATTGTAGCACCTTGGCTAATGAGGATCGAAGTTCCGCATGTGTCACTTGGATTGGCCGATCTCTTGGATTCTCAGGTGCGATTTAAAACATATTCTAAAGAAGCTTCCACACTCGAGCTTAAACAGGATCGCCTGAGGTATGCATATTTTGGCCAGCCATCTACTTTGTCTGTTGTTATGGTTACTAGATTGTCAAGTAGTGAAGAGAACAATGTTACGGATACTTTTGAGGAGAGAAGAAGGCTGAAACTTATCATCAAGAATGTAGCTCCGAAAAAGATCATTAAATGGCCGTATAGAGATGCGGTGTAAAAGTATCGGGAGAGAAACTCATTGCGATGTATCCGGCTAAATGATATTAACGACAGCGCTTCGTGGGAGGCAACCCATGTGTTAGGTATGTTTTCTACTATCTTTCTTTTTACCTTCAATGCGGACATTGAATCTTTCAAGTTTGGGGGTGGTTTGAGGGATTAGTAGATGTTGTTGTATTATGTGTTCATGTAGGATTTCATGTTTTGCATATTAGTAGTAGTAAATTATGCATTTATTTTCGCGATATAGGACATTTTGTTTTTATGTTCGTATATTATGTGAGTTCATGGTAGTTTGCATTTGCACCCATGCTTGATAGGAATTTTGTGTTGTTGACGCTTTTGATTGAGAAGTGATATGCTTTGTTCTTGTGCACACACATACACTAGTAAGTTGAAACTAGTCGACTTATTGAATGTTGTAAGTGATTAGAAGGACATGGATATGTGCAAGATGATTTAGTTTTCATCCTTTGAATACAAGTTGGTGCATTAGAGAGATTTTTTCTTGGGATTGAGTATGTTTTTCTACCAAGTGAGATTTTGAGCCTTATTGCATATTTGTTGCAATCTTATTCGTTTGCTTGAGTGTCCACGGATTGTTTGCATTGCTAGCAGTTGTTTGAGGTCTTTCTTGAAACGCATGACATTAATTGACGATTAAAATGATAAAGGCATTAGGATTAACCGCATATTTTCCCATATTACCACACCATGTTTACATTATCAATTAGTTAACCCGTTGAGCTTAATCCTATTTTTTTCGGTGACATACCACATTACTTGCCTAGACCTTTTTCTTGTATTGGCCTTACATTAATTTGAACCTACATTGTCAAAGGCTAGTAGAGTGCTTAAGGGAGTAATAAGGTGTGCAAGGAGGGGTTCATTGTTGGTCATAAGTTTGGGGGGAAATATTGAATTTGGAAATTGGGTTTGTTTGCTTGATAGTCGGCATGTGTAATAAAATAGTGGGATCGTTGTTATTGTCTATATTATTATTGCTTCTTTTAAATATATATATATATATATATATATATATATATATATATATATATATATATATTATGTTATGAGAGCATGTTTGTGTTTATTGTGATCCCACTTTAGTCGACTATTCGAGTATTTTTGTTGCATAAAATTATGGGGGGGGAAAATAGGTGGTTGTGTATGATCTATTATAAGTTCCTACTAGTTTTTGACACTTCACCTGTGTTAGCTTATTTGACATACCTTGTCCCTAGCCCCGTTACAACCCAAATAAAGACCTTTTGATTATCGGCATTGATGTATGTTGTGTTAAGAGTTAGATTGATACCAAATGTCAAGCATGCTTATGATTTTGTTGGAATTGAGTGATACACTTACCCTTGTTCTTGAGTGGATTGTGAGTGTTTGCTTGTTTTGGCGTATGAGATCCCGAGTTTTGTCTCAAAGATGTGCTCTTGTAGGCTTAGCATGGTTACTAACTTATTCTTACATTTGACATGGACTTGTGAGAACTTATGCATGTTCATTGAGTAGACTATGTGAATACTTGCACTTTCGACACCAAGACACTGCGTATTTACTTTGATTCTTAAGTTGATATGGCATGAGAGGATTTGAAGGCATGGTAGAATATTAGTTGCATTTTCATATTAGTTGCATTCATGCATTGCATTGCATTGGATTTTGTGGGTACATTCGCTATAGGCCCTCACGAGACCTTACTCGTCCACTAGGGCTGCCTAGGGGTTTAAAGGGCTTGTTGCATATGCCAAATGCAACCGTGATCACCTACGGAAGTGGTACTAGTTAGTTAGTTAGTTGTAATTGTTTATGCTTGAGGACAAGCATCGGTTTAAGTTTGGGGGTGTGATAAGTGGATTTTATATCTACTTGGAACATTCTAATTCGGCTTAAATTGATTGCTTTGGCCTCAAGTTTGTGGTAGTTTTGATGTGTTTTGTGTAATTGTGCAGGATTGAAGAAATATCGATTAAAGGTGTAGTTTCCGTCGTTTTTGGAGTGTTTTGTGGAGTTGATTGATGATATGGAATGAAGAATGGTGGCTAATATCAACTCCTAAGAAGTATACAAGTCATTAAGAATGAAAGACGGAAGCTCATGCAAAAGGAACGGAAAGAAAAGGCGAAAAAAGCAAAGAAAAATCAGTTTTCGCAGAACGGGACCAAGCCGGGAGCTCTCAGCCGTGTTTATGCAGATTGCACCGGCGCTTCAGGCGCCCAAACGGCGCTCCTGCGCTGCGGGGGTGCGGGTGAAAAATCAGCCAGAATTTCTGATTTTGTTTTGGCCATATCTTGAGTTCTAGAATTTCGTTTTGGACGATCTTACTGTCCACGCGAAGATAACGAGATTCTCTATCATTCTAAAGTGGTCCAGAAGCCCAATTACAGCTGGAATGTTCCAGAATTACTGAAGAAAAGACAGCTGCGAATTTTCCTTTAAAACAGAATCAGTTTAGGAAACGTACTTCTATTATAATTCTGATTTGGTATTTCTTGTTGGGCAAGATGTCTAGAGCCTATATAAACACATCCAACCCTTGTAAATTGGATTATTATCATCGCTTTATTATTGTAACATAGCTTAGATCTGCAAGGGAGAAAAGGAGAGAAGGATTCAACGCTCGTGACAAGCAACAGATCTAAATCTACTTCATCTTTTGTGTTACTTTGGATTATAGATTTGTTTTATCAACTTTTGTTTTATTAATATTATTGCTTCTTTTATTCATATCTTGTTTATTATCATGTTTTCATCAAATCCCATGACGATGAACGGTTCAATTATGGTCTAATCGTTGTCATGGGATTCTAACGGAGTTATCTATGTAGCTTAGTAGTTTGATTGCTTTAAAGATTACGTGTGGTGAATTCTTGATATCCTCGTATGGTTAATCTTAATGCTTTTAGATGCGTAGCTAACATCTAAATTGAATTGTTAATCTCTTGCGAAACGAGAGTGGATCTTGAGATTTAGAACTTGCCATGCTAGCATAGGATAGGTTGATGTTTTGACATCATGATTTATGGCGTAAATAGAGATATTATGCTGCCGTGATCTATGTGGATAACTTGTGCTTAAACCTTTATGTTTTCAAATTCTATAGAGATATAGGGTCTAAACATAATAGGTGTCTACTCGTCTTCTATCTCTTTTGTGGATGTATGTGTAGTTTGGTATTAGTATACCGAGAGGTAACTTTTACTTGTTTCGTGTGATCCGATCAGATATCAAATCCCTCACGTGTATTGATTAAAGGCATCAACTCTAAGTGAAGTAGATAATGAAGTTAGAGTCCCATATTTTATTCTCATATTAGTAATTCGACTTTAATCTCTTTAATTAGTTAATCTTTAGTTTGATAATTAATTTAGTAGTTAATAAAAACCCAATTTGTTATTTGTCGTAGCAGTGAATAATAACCATACATTGTTGCATAGGTACTAAATTGAATTAAAAACCAGATCTTTATGGGAACGAACTTGACTTATTCATATATTACTTGTGACCACGTACGCTTGCGTGATTTTGTGTTAACAATAACTCAGGAGGCCAATCTTCTGGCAAGATATCTAGCACAACATGGAGCTCGCACTAGGAACCAGCTGGTAATTATTGAGGCTCCTTTTGGTAGGATCAGAGAATTGTGGTTTAATGATATGGGGCTTGGGCCTCTAGGTGAGCAATTTCAAGAGGTGTGGGAGGGTGATTTGAACGAAGATAAGGCAGGAGGTAATTTTAGTGCCAGAGGTAGACAACTGATGCTTGCTACTCTTGTGGGGTTTCTATGTTTGATAGCAGTGATCACATTGGTCTGTCTGTGTTGAGGCTTCGTGGGTTTTTTCTTCATCGCTTGTAGGCTGTAGGTTCTTTTATTAATATTGTTATGTTTATAGTATCTTAAAGGCTAGATGGTGGGTCTTTTGCAAGAATGTTTGTGGGCTTGGAAAATTTGAAGTTTATTGTGGTTGTTTTGTAACACCTTAATAGGTGAGACTGGTTTGTGGTTAATGGAAGTTTCCCTTTGATTTTCAAAAAAAAAAAAAAAAAACCTCCTTTTTTCCAATTATATCACAAGCGTTTTTATTCAATAAAAATAAATAATAATATTATAATACTAATAATTAACCGATAACATTTTCAACTAAAATTTATCATCTTTTTTATTTTTTCTAATTAAATTCCCTTTTTTGTAGAAATATAACGGGCAACATTAATTTCTCATTTTCTAAAAACTATGAGCAATTTTATTTAGTAAAATATCATAATTAAATTATAATTATTATAAACTAATTAATTATCTTTTTCACCTAGAACATATTACCTTTTTATTTTCTCTAACTAAATCCTCTCTTTTTCTAATCATATCACGGGCATTTTATTTAATAAAATGAAGTAATAATTTTATAATTACTAATAATTAATCGATTACCCTTTTCAACTAAAACCTATCATCTTTTCTATATTTTTAAACTGAAATCCCTCCTTTTATAAAAATATCACGGATAACATTTATATAATTATTATCAAATTAATTTAAACTGATGAAATTCCGTGCATCGCACGAATTTTAGGCTAGTATATATAATTGGTGGAAAGTAAATAGATTTGGAATTGGTAGTATGACATGGTATGTATACGGGTCTTATCATAGCTAAAATTTAGGTGAAAATATATAATAATTACAAATAAAATATATTTAATAATAAAATGATTATAAAATAAAGTAGTTATTTTCTTAATATTTTGAAATAGAAATTAAAAATTTATAAAATATATATCCTAGTGAGTATCCTTATCCTTATTCCTTAGTGAGTATGTTATTGTGACCTGTCAATAAAGTAAAATGCTCTCTTTTGAATATGTATTTTATTTTATTTGTTATTATTTTTTTCTTAAAAGTATAGTATGTTATTGTGACCTGTCAATATGTTATAACAAAAGTATGTTATGATAACTGATAAGATACTCACTAGGATATGGTGTAATTTCGAAAAGAAAGTGTTTTCTTTTTGTTGTTGACCTTAGGTCATAATCAAAATTTACAATAAAATAGCTTGAACTTATTATAATTTATCAAGCTCACGCATATGTTCCATATACATCAATTTGATTAGTTTATAACATAGGGAGCTGATGGTGGAAACACTAAAAATAGTTAAAAGTGTAGAATAATATAAGACATAAAAGAATATAAAATTAATAAATCTTAAAAATAAAAATAATTAATATACCTATAAAATTAATAATTTAATTAATTTTACATCTAATTTAGTATCAAATTTAATATGTACTTGCTAAGTGATTGTCTTTACATTCTTGGACCTTTTTATATTGATAAACCACAAATAAAATTTAAGAACAAATATTTAAAATGCTAATAATAAAAAAAAAGATGATTCTAATTTTAAAAGAAAATTATAAGCATATGTTTTACTATTTGTACATCTAATTTTATATTAACATTCTTATGATTTTTTATTTAATAGGAAATCTCAAAACAAAATTTAAGGGCAAAAAATCAAAATGATAATTATAGAAAAATGAATGGGTTTGATTTTAAATATTAATTATTTAAAAAATTGTTTATTTAAAAAATTGTTCAAAATGAATATAATTAATGATTTTAAGATTGTTTCCCTACCTTAGATCATTATTTAATTTCGTGGAGCCAAGATATCTTTTGAATGGTTCTAGTCATGATAGTCATGATGTATCTTTAAAAATTAACTTGGTAAAGTAATAATATACATAACATTAACTCCATTAGTAATTAAATTGATGATAGACAAAGATTTTTGATTTATGTACCAGAAAAAGAAAACTACTGAATCATTTTCATTGAATGTAACTTGTACATCAATCTCTCAAGAATCAACTCAGAGGGTCTATAAAACTTCTGCTTCGAAGGAATTAATAAACTAATATTTTGTGTGTATTACCACTCCAGAAAGGTCATATGAAAAAAATTATATCGTACTTTTAAATGTATGGATACGATAAAATATATGTTTTAGTTATCTTGTAGGTAAGTTGTGAATGATCAAATTCACAATCCAATGTAAAAAATAACATTTATCCATACACACACCCAATAATGTGGATATAAAAAAATACAAATCGTTTGTTATTGAGTTTAACTTATGTTGAGTTTAACCTTACTTAAAAGTTAGAATATAAATTAAATGAAAAAAAACATGTTAAATTTAATCTGATTAGTCTAAACTTTAGTCATTATGCTTATATGTTGACATATATGTTAATATATATTATTGTGAGAAAATATGGAGAATTGCATTTATTGTAAGTAAGGAGAGTTCCATTAATAAGTTAATTTCCATTATTGAAAATTAGGGATTTGCTATATAAATAATTGTGATGTATTGTAATAAACTTGAGGTGAGTGCCTCCATCATTGAATCAAAGCCAGTGAGGAAAAAAAACCTACGAGAGTTTGTAGGTGAGAGAAAAAGATCCCGCGAGAGTTCGTGGGTGAGAGGAGAAAAAAATCTACGAGAGTTCGTGGATCTGAGAAAAAAAGTTCCTACAAGAGTTAGTGGGGGCGAGAAAGAAAAAACTCGTGGGAGACCGGGGAAAAAAAAGGTGTTGCGAGAGTTCTTGAGTATGAAAGAAAGAAAAATCATGAAAACGAAGATGACGATAAGGCGAAAGCACAACGACGATGATGATGGATTTGTGGAAAAGAGTGTCCTAAATGACAAGAAAAAGAAGAATTGTGACAGCGTAAATAAAGATGGCGATAAGGACAAAAATGATGAAAACAAGGATGAAAAATTGATCGCAACGGGAAAGCTGATTCAAGTGGGTGATTATGTTGATTGGACTGGATGATTCAATTTTTTTTAATTTTAGCAAACTCTCGATTGAGTATCGCGAGTTTGAGGGGAGATGTACATATATGTTAATATATATTATTGTGAGAAAATATGGAGAATTGCCTTTATTGTAAGTAGGAAGAGTTCCCTTAATATGTTAATTTCCATTATTGAGAATTAGAGATTTGCTATATAAATAAGACTTAATTGCACTTTGCACCCCTGTACTTAGGCAAAAATTCATTTTGGTACCTGCTATTCAAACAATTACAATTTGCATCCCGATTGTTTCAATCCCACTACAGTTTGCACCCCTTTAACGATTTCAAGCTAATTTTGACCGTGACCGTCAGTCAAAATGAGGGTATTTCGGTTATTATACTCTACAATAATTTTTAAAATTAAATTATTTCAATTACTTTTATATATTTTAGATTTTTAGATTTACCAACATTTTATCTACAATTCGAAGATTTTTTAAAATATAATTTATAATTCATATTTTTATAAATATTTACATTACTAAATTCTCGTAAAAAATTATTTAAATATAAACTACATTTGTTATAATTTTCAAAATATTATCCATAAAATAAATATCATAAATTTAAGATTTTGTGTTTTTTTTCAATTTTTTTGAAAAAAAAATCAATTTTTAAATTTTGTTTCTTACTTTTTTTTTTGAAAATAAATTGTTTAATATAATAATTAAAGACTGAAATACCCTTACTTTGATTAACGATAACGGTCAAAATTAGATTGAAATCGTTAAAGGGGTACAAATTGTAACAGGATTGAAACAAGAGATAATTACCAAAATAATCATTTTTGAAGATATTTGCCCAAAATACTGAAAAGCGGATTTGTGGCCCTTTTTACTGACTTAATACGGAGGATCGTCTTCCGTATCAATCTTTAACACGGAGTACCGTGTTACGTATCTTAGTTAAATTAAGATAAGACGCCTATTCAACCCACAAGCTCATCTTCCCCTCATTTTTCTACTCCACAGCACCACCATCTCCTCCATCTTCTCTCTCGTCTGTATTTCTCCTCCATCTGGCCCCGCAGGGGCTATGTCCGATTTGAAGAAAGGGGTAAAGAAAGGGGGAGAGGAAGGATGGAAGCAAAGAAAAGCAAGGATAAGGCGAAGGTGAAGGTGGTGATTTAGAAAGAAGGACTTTGGTTTGTTTTGGGTGTTTTTGACACCAAAGGGAACCTAGTTATTGTTGTACTCTTGAGCGGACCTGCATCTTGCAGGAAGTGGGTGCTTCCACAGAAGGCCTACCATCTGTTTGATGATTGCTCCCAGAAGTTGTTGTTGTTGCTTGGTGTGTGGCGCTCCGGGGAGCCATCTTGGTTTCTGGTTATGATATCTTAAATCAACAAAGTTGCGAGGCTGTGGATTCATTCTAGATGGGTGTTGCGACCATGAAGGCGCATCGGACAATGAAAGCAGGGAGTGATGAAAGCAAGGCCAGCAAAGCAGTACCTGTTATTTAGCGCTGTGATTGTAATTGTAATCAATAGACATGTCTTGGAGTGGCGTATCTTTGTAACACGGCAGTCTGTGTTTCGTATTTAATATATCACGGCATATGGTGTTCAGCATCCTTTGTGTCACTGTGTTCAGCATCCTTTGTGTCACGGAGCACGAAATAGCGTGTCTGATGACAAGCTACACGCAACAGCGTGTCCTGTCAGTATTTTGGGCCAAATATTTGGAGCTCAGTATTTTGGACAAACACTATTTATTTTTTATTATTTAGGGCCTTCACCCTTGAAACAATCGGTATGCAAATTGCAATTATTTGAATAATAGGCACCAAAGTGAATTTTTGCCTAAGTATAGGGGTGCAAAGTGCAATTAAGTCTATAAATAATTGTGATGTATTGTAATAAACTTGAGGCGAGTGCCTCCATCGTTGAATGAGAAGAGATTTTACGATCATTTTATCATTATATAATATTATGTATAATTATAATTTATATGTATATAATTATAATATTTAAGTATTAGAATTTGAGTTAGATTAAAAATAATTAAAATTAGTTAAAATTGGATAATGAATATTCGAACATCAATTTATAATAATATAATTGTTTTTAACTATATATCAAAATACTGGTCGATTAATAATAGATGTTTAATTATGAAAATTAATTTAAAACATATGAGTGTATATAATAAATGATTTCAAATATAAATAGTTATTTTTTAGTAAATATTTTTTATTCAAAAAATATGTATTATATGAACATGTTAATTAAAATCATTATTGTATATAAATTAGAATTGTTAACTAATCATGATTAGTAAATTAAGATGAGAAAGTTAAATAAGAAAAAAATTAAATATAATGTGTTTGGTCTAAAATTTAGAAATGAGCCTAGATTGCTTCTAACGTAATTTATAATATTAGGAATGGTTAACATCATGTCAAATTATTATTATGATAGAATCAAGTATTATAGTAAAAAATATTTAGTGGAGGAATTTTTAAGGGTATAAAAGTAAGTTTCTGTTTCGCAAATATTTATTAAGAAGCCACCGACTTTTCTCAAAAAATAAATAATTGCTGAGTATAATCTATATACATACATATACATACATATATATATATAGAGTCCTGTTCTAATAGAAACCAATCTTAGAATAGAAACTAGAAACCAAACCCCAGCCCAACAGAAATCACTAATCTGTACAATAAAAATCACTAATTTAAAATTATAATAAAATGTATAATAATTCAGTCCCCACCCCACCCCACCCCACCCCACCTGAAATCACTAATATATACAACTAAAATCACTAATATCCACCCCCACCCCCAGCCCGACCCCACCCCACCCCACCCCACCCCACCCCACCTGAAAATCACTAATATATATAGCCAAAATCACTAATACCTACCCCACCCCCACCTTCACCTGCCATTTCCACCACCACCTGCTATGGCTGCCATCGATCACCACACCACCTATCAACGCCACAACCATCTGCCATCGCTACCATCAACCACCACAACCATGATTGTTTAGATACATACATACATACATCGTTACATACACACATACATCGTTACATACACACAAAATACACATATACATACACAAATACATCGTTACATTGTATAGATCTGGAAAGTCATCACCGGAATGATTTCACCGGATTCAGACCACCGATGACGATCTGAAGTTAGAAATCACTAAATCATATTTTTAGTAGCAGAATTAATGATCGGGAAGAACAAATCTGGAATCGGAATCGGAAATTGGTGGTGAAATCGGAGCCCCTGCGGGGCCAGTGGCCGGAAAGAAAGATGGCGGTGGTGGTGCGTTGGTTGATCGGATGAACTGATCGGAGAAGGAGGGGTTGATCGGAGAAGGAAGAGGTCGTCGGAGGTTGGTGGCGGGGGTGGCAGGGGGTGGGGATGGCGGCCGTGGTTGTGGGGGTGGGGGTGGGGGTGGGGGTGGGGGGTGGGGGTGGGTGATGTCATATAGGGGTGGGGATAGTAAAATATGGTGGGGAGATAATAAAATAGGGTGTGGAGATAGTAAAATAGGGTGTGCAGATAGTGGTTTCTAGTTTCTATTCTAATATTGGTTTCTATTTGACCACTAGCCTATATATATATAGGCCTTTGCTCCATACAGAACACTCTTATATAACAAACAACAAAGAACACCTTAGATCTATTAGATCCTTTGGCCCCGCCAGGGGCACCCAATACAAAAAGTTATTATTTTTTTACCCTCTATCAAGCCAGCAAAAAAAATATAAAAAAACTAAAAAAAAATATTTACTGTTCATGATGACGTCACTGATGACGTCATCATCATGAACAGTAACTTTTTTTTTTTAGATGACGGATGGATAGAGGGTAAAAAAATAAGAACTTTTTGTATTGGGTGGCCCCGCCAGGGGCAATGGATCTATTAGATATGAGGTGTTCTTTATTGTTTGTTATATAAGGTGTTTGCTATGGAGTCCAACCCTATATATATATATATATATATATACATATATAGTAGGGATCTAGAGAAAACCCCTTTAAAAGGAGAACTTAGAAAACTAAATTAAAATATAGCACATATGGTATGCAAACTGATCGTTGAGAGATGGAGAAAAATGTGGTGAAATTAGATTTTAAAAAAATATCACCGATTGACGGGAAAAATCAAATTAAAAACGGAGGGGATTAGGTGAGATTGTGTGTGTGAGGGTGTATTTGATTAGTGTGTGGGTGCCCCTAGCGGGGCCATTGATTATAATACATCCAATGGTTAGGATTAGTATCTTAGTTTTCTTCAAAAAAGAGTTTTCTTTTGAGCCACACCCCATATATATATATATATATATATATATATATAGTGATGGCCCTAAATGCCCACCTTCCAAAACATTTGGTCGAAAATGCCAATTTTCGGAAAGAATGGCCCTAAATACCCATGGGACACGCATGTGGGAAAGGAGTATCCGGACACTCCTTTGACACATGCGTGTCCTTCACAAATTCGATTTCTACACAGGTGAAAACAGCTTGAGACATGCATGTTGAGAATGCGTGTCATGAGATGCGCATGTTCAACATGCGTGTCTTAGACACTGTTCACCGTCTTCTCCAGCTCGCCGCCGTCGTTTTTTGCTCGGTTTTTTTCAACCTACTCGTTCGTTCTCTACAGGCAACGATCACTCACATGTGATACACCAAAATGATCGTCGTTTCACACTCTACAGTCCTATGTCCTTGGATTGTAGTTTATTTCGCTGTAATCGATAGGCCCAAATCGATGATATTTCCCCGACTTCTTTTTCCGATTTGCTTGTACACGCCCCTGCGGGGCCGTAACCAACAAATTAGTCGAGGTAAAACGATGAGCAACGTTTGGGCATCATTTTGGTACCCTCACCAACACTGGACGTGGCCGGGATGTCGAGAACGAACGGTGGCGAACGGAGTGCGATTTTAAGGGAGAGAGAAGCTCAAATCTGTAAATGGGAGATTGACGTGAGATGACGTCATCACGCATCTCAGAGATGCGTGACCCCTATTACGAATGTTAGACATGCGTATCACGGGACACGCATCTGTGAGATGCGTGATCCGTCGATATTTTGGACCCTTGCTTCCGCCTTTCAGCAATTTGGGCCATGGGGCTCCAAATCTAGGCATTTTTGGCATTTTCTATATATATATATATATATATATATATATATATATATATAAAGAGACCTTTGCTCCATGAAAACACCTTTATATAAAGAAATACCATGGAATCTTACATAAAATCGCATTTAGATTCTAATTTTCACATCAAAAATTATGTTTAATGATTAAAAATAGAATCTAAAATTATGTGCAATATTATATTCATTAAAATTTTTCATAATTAGTTGAATGATAGCACATAGAATAATAAACATATGACTATTTTCTAAAAAAATTATCGAGTGAAGCTCAAAAAACTCGGCTCGACTCGAGTTTTTTATCGAGTCCAAAAATATGTTGGAACTCGATAACGAGTTCAAACCGAATCGAGCCCACTTTTTCGAGACGAGTCAGCTCGAACTCGATTTAAATTACACCCCTAAATTCTAAAAGTGAGAAGGAAGACACCGTCATCTTGTAAATAAGCCATTACTACAAATGTTCCGCAGTCAAGGTACCACTGGGAATGATTTTAGTCCCCGATTTATAATCTATCCATGGCAGAGTTAAAGTAGAACCAAATCACCTAATTTATATTACAAATTAAGTCACAAAAAAATTAAAGCTTCAAACAGCAAATTTAACAGGTTCAAGTATGCAACTGATATGACCCATCTTTACAAACAAATGAAGACTAAGCAAAACACGTTCTACAAAAATTTACAAATGATGGACCTGTAAGTGCAAGATACAGTTAGAACTTAGAAGAGATGAAGAATTTGCAACTGACTTTACAAGCATGGTCCTCAATCTCATTGCCATATTTTCTCAACCAGTGAACAATTTTTTCTGCAGTTGGAAGACTGGACTGGATTACCAGTAGGAGAAAAGTTACATAATACTTGTCACTAACATATTAAGATGAACAGAGGGTCGGTGGGGGATTTCATACGCCACTGTACTTCATGCTACTTTCAGCATGTCAGCAATTTGGGAGCAACGGATACCCCAAAAGGATTGTAGATTCGAGTTTTTCTTTGTAGCACTGAAACACCAGCCCATTTGGCATTCACAATTTGTACAATATGCAATTGTCCATGCATACCTGCACAATGTGATATCATTTCAAACTTTCCGAATTATATGTGGCAAATCATTGTCATAATCAAGTTACCCCTCCACTTTCATGATATGATCCTACTATAAAATTGTGGACCAATAAAACAAATTCATATTCTTGGATCCTGTATTCCTATTGGTTAAGATAACAGATGAGATGTGAACCTAATACTGCCTGTTTTTCTACACAAAGCATACAGCTGTAATCCCCAACCTCTATCCTTAGTGGCTCTCAAACCTTCCACAATATATGCCCCCAAACCAACATTTACAAGAACTCCTAACAGAGGTATCGTCAAGGGAGAGGCTCAAAACCGCCATGTTCACCCTCAACTACTCATCCCACGTCCTTCGTGGCCTAAATTCTACTCTCTATTCCCTCCGTTCCACACATTTCTTCACATATGGGTTGGGTACGGAGGACAAGAAAATCAAAGAAAAGGATATAAATTGGTGAGTCCTACTAAAATTTACAAAGGAAATTTTACTATTTTTAGAAATGCAAAGAATTGAGAGGGACACCCAAAAAGGAGAGAGTAAAAAATGGGTGTTACTGAGGGAGTGCAAACTATTTGTTCCATTTCGGACTTTTGGAGTTTTTTGAAAGCTAAAATTATATATTCTTGATTATTCTACATACTCCACTTATTTTGATCTAAATGCAGCAAATTCACCAACAGTAGATAAATTTATGTATCAGCCTCTACGTGCACAAAATGAACAAGCCCTCACTACTATGAACCGAATCCTATTCTAATCCCTATCAATCCTATTCTAACTCCTAATCACTATCATAGGAGATACCTACAGCTCCTAAAATTTTAAAAGAAGCTTGACAATAAAGATGCATACCCTGGGAACCAGCTGTATTCTTCACTAGGCTGTCCAACAACGCTTAAGCCATTCACTTTTAAGAGAGTCACTATCTCATGCACATAACCACCAGAATTCAAGTAAGCTCCAAGAGGACCATCACTAGACATTACCAGCATATCACTTCGCTTTGCAATAACTTCCTGCATGTGGTTAACACTGAAATAAATAAACAGCAAAACAAAAATAAATAACAGAGCATGAAGGCAATAACCGCTATTACTAACCTGACAAGTTTTACATCGAACACAATTTAAACTCTCAAGTAACTCAATTTCTCGACGCAGTCTGTTGGATATACCATCGATATCCAGAAGCTCCTGTCTTGTAGACACAGAAACAGGAAGTTTGCTAGCAATATGAAATGACAGGAAATCAGGGTTCTTCAGAAGATCATCCATACTTGGTTCCTTGACTATCTTTTTCCACATACCTGTAACACTTTTTTACCAGTCATCAAACTAAGTTAACAAAATAAAGGTAATTTATAAAATCTCTTCAGCACACATTTGAATTTAAAAGATCCAATCAACTATAGTGATGCCTGAAGTTACACACTGAGCCCAGTAAATTAATATAGTGCCAGCACATGGCTACAAAAGAACTGGGGAGTTAATACATAATCGACCACAATATTAAAGTAATTTTACCAATAAAACAATGAAACAAGAATAGGTATGGCAACAGGGCGGACTACAGGTGGGTTCCCTTACATCCATATCAGCCCCACTTCAAAATATTTGTATCCGCCCTTTAACCGTAATACTTTCAGATATTTGTACAAGCTCATTTCATTTCATTTGTTCTTTGTTATTTCTCAAGTGATAAGCTTTGATCAATGAACAGGTTTCTGATTCAGTATAAAATCTAAACAAGAGAGAATGGTTTAATCTAAATTTGATTGGTTGAAACAGGTTGATAAATGCTGTTGAGTGTGCATCTATGTATCAAGTGTTGTGTCAGATATATTTTAGGCCTATAATTTAGTAGAAATTTACAACAAACATCACGGTCATTTAAGTAAATATATGTAATTTGAGTGAGAATATTATTATCCAGTATTTCAGTAAGAACTTCAACACTTAAGAAGGCATGGGACTGGGGTCTTAATTGTTTAAGGAGACGAGATTTCAAAGGTAAAACATCAAATGCACCTATGGACTATGGTACATTATGTTCTCAGTAATGTATGAAGGTATTAATGTGTTTGAAGTGCAATTAAACAATTGGGTCCCTTATCCTTCCACCGCATAGGAGATTACAAGAACCTCATCAATATTATTCAGTAACTACTGTATGTGCCTCTATGCTAACTGTTGAATGCTTATGCTAAATATAACTAGGCATGATGGAATTACGTGTCTTAAATACTAAACAAATATACTTGACGCTCTGAGGTTTATACTTCAGAGGACATACATAGTCACTTCAGTTTACAAGACACGCTTATAGGCTATAGCTATAGTCATTTCCAGCCTTGCATCTTAGTAGTTCACTTTTCCCCACAGGCCCACTCCTAGTCCTCGCCACAACTATTCTTATATGATCGATTTTACTTCCACTTTGAGCATTTTGTGTACACACACATAACTAAATCATGTGCTTTTTGTTAAAAAATTGTGTTGATTTTCAATTGCTTTAATGGGTTTTTGACTTTTTTCTTTCTTCCTTCTAAAGTTCTAATACATGTTTCCATACATTCATAAAACAAAATCTTCGCAAAATACTTCTTTAGTCGACAAAGGGAATACATATCTGCTATCCACCCCACTGGTGAGCTTGAAATGGTGTTACACATACGTGTCTTAAGAGATTATACAAACAAGTGCACAGCATCTAGCACTAGGACATACTACAGGTAAAAGGAGAAAACTGTGATTAAAAGAAATAGAGTTACCTGCCACTTTCTGAGCAAGACAATACGAATCATACATATGGTAAACCCAAGATGGCCAGAAAGCTCTTGAAACTTGGTAAAGACTGCTTATTGAACCCTTTCTCCGCCCTACCCCTTCATGAATTGGAATATCTGATATAATTTTGTTCGCAGAGTTATTCTCACTCTTTCCATTATAAATTAAATCATGTGAATTAGGAAACATGGAAGAGTGGGGGTGTCCAAATTGGAATGTAAACTCAGACTCATCTGCCTCCCTTGCTTGCTTATCAGTTTGTTTAGAACCCCGAGAAGAAGAAGCAAGTGCAGACTCATGCAATCTCCTTTCTGCTGCAGAAAGCTCACTTGTAAAACTATCATCTGAAAGTACATCTGAATCATCACGTATAATATCATGGTCATTCTGTTTATTTTGTAAATCAGTAAGATTATGTGAGTTCCTCAATGGTGCTTGTTTTCCAACTGCATCCCGCGGTGTCCTTAATGGAGCATCTTCATGGATGATTTGTATCTCCCCACATGGCTAAAACATTGAAACCATTAAACCATACTATATAAATCAACTAAAAGTTAAAAACAGAATACAGATATGATATTTTTATTCAAAGGGGTGAATAAATTACAGCTCCCTCAACAGTAATCCACCGCCCTTTTAGACGGAAACGTTGTTGACCACGAGTAAGCACAGTCAACGAGCCATCCTCCAACTTCCGGGATTGAAGTATCTGGCACATGTTGTAGTACAGTTCAGCCACAAATTATAAGAGAAATTCAGAAATTCCAGTAAAAAGGGGCAAGAAAGGTTTGCTTTTGTAGAAGATATTAACAGAAAATCACTATATGGCAGAAGCAGAATGAATCGCCACGTTATACATGACTCGTATAGATTAACTAATTTAGCATTTCAAACTTCAAACATTTCGGCTTAACAAAGGTAAATTAGCAAAGTTTATAAGATTTCAAACTTCTCTCAAGTCTCAGCATCCTAGAACCATGTAAATTTTATATATTTTGACTATTATATCCTATTTATTTTATACAATATCAGCTAGCAGCTTCAATTGATCTGCAGAATGATTGCCAACTTCAAAAGAGACTACATGCTGGAATACCTAAATTATTAAATGATCAAGCTTCAGCACCTTGCTTTTACAAAAACATATTATAAAACAGAATTTAGCATTTTAGCTAATAAGGAATTATACAACCACAAAACAATTAGTAGGAAGGCAGAGAATTAATAGAAATTGTGTGCATTTATATGTGTCTTTTAATGATCGAGCTCAATAGCATCTTTTCATATGCCATGTCCTTCAAGTTATTAGAACCAACACCTGCATCTTAATTTCTTGCAACCATAATGTACCTTTTCTAGAAAACATACGGTGTATGTACTCGCATGTCTATACGCACATAGCATCTTAGTACTATAAATACGAAATATAAACTTAATACACGCGCCACAGATATATAGAGAGAAAGACTGTATTAGTACTTTAAACAAACTATTTCTGTAATTTCCACTATGTTACTTGTTCTCTCTTTCCTTTTCCTTCTTGCATTGACAACTTCTTGAAACATATCATCTTCAACTATCTAAATGGAAAGTTTTAATGTCACTAAATTGTAAACAAGAAAACAAAATTCATGTTCACCTGTAGGACTGATCGGAATAAAATTAGATGTCCAGAAAGGCAAAACGTAGGTTCAGGAAACATGAATGATGCAGATATACACATTGAATTTAGTTATATAATGTGTACACTGGTTCTGTAAAAAAAGGAACCATATGCACTTTACATAGTTGTTCATTAAGCAGATTCTGGTAACGATCTAAAAATATTCGGGTTGGAATTCATATAGATTAGAACTTCAAAGAGAGAAAGACAGGATTAGAATTTACACTTATATATTTTTTTATAGTTGATAAATTTTTAATTGTAGCACTAGGAGGAGCACCTTTGCCACCACTCAGGGCACTCCAATTACAAATTCAAAGTACGCAACAGCTCAGTTATCTTGTGATTGTCTTGGCTGAAAACAGATATAACTTAAACTCATGCAGATAAACAGGACATAAATACACCCAAATCAAGATATATGGAACCATGATCTACACCTCTGTTGTAGTCCCTGTGGTTGCACATTGCATCTCCCCATTACATGAATCTCTATAAACAGACACCTGTAGAGGTTTAAGTGTGATTATACGTTAAGATATAACTTAGAAAGTGATATAGACCAAAAGGAAACAAACTTTTAGTTGCATACCACGCCTAAAATAAAAGAAGCATTGGCTTGGTCCAATGCTCTTTCCATAGCAGCTATAATTTTAGGCTCAATAACTTTTAGATGAAGGGTCTGCCCTGGGAAGAGAACTTCACCTGCACATGTTTTTTCATGAGAGATGGAACGTAAGAGTTGACAAAAGAAAAGGTAACCAAGTTTAATTTTTCAATGTACATGAGATGTATTATAAGGTACAGTACTATTCCCCCACACTAGACTGACATACTACATCAACATGTTAATTGTCGTTCTATTCAACAGGTTTTTAGACTACTAAAGAAGAGAGGAAAGCATAGAGAATAGGGAGAATAAAATAAGATGCATAGTTGATATATTATTCCAAATAACCAACGTGTGGTTTTAAACACAAAAAACAAACTAAACTCCTAAAACCTAGCATCTATCCTATCTATTAGTTATTTAAAACACAACTAACAAACTAATTAACAATATTTCAAAAACAATTCAAATTAACAAACTGCTCGTCAAAAACTTACTGAAGTGTCAAATTGTCAACATAGTTGGGTTTGGTTAGTCAGCATAGTTGGGCTTAGGTTAGGCACCGTCATGTTGAATATATGTACCCTAGTATAAGACTTTGGTGTCCTAGTAGTTCTTCTATATATATGATCTAGAGCTCATGTAATTATCAGAATATACACAAATATATACAATCTTTGCTTCTTCTGTAAACTCTCTATATGTTATATATTTGACATGGTATCAGAACGGGTTATAACAAAGGAAGAAAGTGCTCATCAGAATTATTATTGGGGCTCTAAGTTTTCAAGAAAACTACAAACCCAGTGAAAATTTCGAGTTTTACAAAGGTGGTCGAAACTCAGTTTTGAGGATATCATTAGATTCCTCACGTCGAGACGAGTTCGGAGGTATATTCGGAATACAAAACCGACGTCAGACGAAGCCGTACGGACTGCCGAAAGAATCTCAAGGTTGAAGACGATAAATAGTACTGTTCACCGATACGGTACTGTTCACAAATACTATACGGTTCCCTGTTCACATATACGTACGGTACTGTTCAGAGATACTGTACGGTTCCCTGTTCACATATACGTACGGTACTATTCACAAATACGGAACTGTTCATACGAAGTTCTGTTCATACGGGACTATTCATACGAAGTTTTGTTCATACGAAGCACTGTTCATACATACGGTACTGTTCAGTTATACTAGTGCTTTTAAATTTAGCATAAATTTGCTAAATTGATATTGATTTAGTTCAAGTTAAGACTTGACTATAATTGTTGGATAATTATCTTTCGGGTATTTTATTCCGGATTTATTTAGCATGATGAAAGAGGGTTTTTCTGGAACTCACTCCGGCCTAACTATTTCGGAGCTCAAGTTTTTTCGACAGTTGGTTTCTGATATAAAGTTGAAGACTGCAGCCTCATTTGTACCAACAAATACTTTTCATTCGAGTATTTCTTGTCATTCTGTCTCTCACAGTTCACCTAATTCATGGATTATTGACTCGGGAGCGTCAGAACATATGACTGGCAATTCCAGTTTACTGCAGTCATATCACTACATCAATAAAACAGAGAGTGTTCGTGTTGCCAATGAAACTCATGTGCCCGTTCACGGATGGGGCACTTCCAACTGTCTCCCTTCACTACCACTATCATCTGTCTTACATGTTCCTTCCTTATCAGTGAATTTATTATCGGTTCATCAAATTACTGAAAATCTTAATTGTTCAGTAACTTTTTTCCCTTCTCACTGTGTGTTTCAGGATCTGGCGACAGGCAAGGTCCTTGGCAGTGGTAAAGTGGTAGATGGCCTCTATATTATGGAAGGGAATTCTTTTTTGCCATCGGCAAGTTATCAGGTTTCATCTAAATCTAATCCCAGTTTAGAGTCCTTGTATCAATGGCATAGACGGTTAGGTCATCCTTCATTTGGTGTTCTGTCGCATCTCTTTCCGAATTTAGCATCAAAATGTAAAAAGGAAGAATTTTTTTGTGAACCATGTGAATTAGCCAAACATAAAAGGTCACCGTATCTATCTAGAAATAATAGAAGTCCTACTCTTTTTTCTACTATTCATACTGATGTTTGGGGTCCATTTAGTCATCCTACACATGATGGATATAGGTGGTTTGTTGTCTTTGTTGATTGTCATTCTCGACTTACTTTTGTATACCTTCTTAAACACAAAAGTGAAGTATTCGGATGTTTTAAATCCTTTCACCACATGATTCAAACACAATTCAATGCCTCTGTTAAAATTCTGCGAAGTGATAATGGTACCGAGTATGCCGGAATGTTTACATCTTATTTGGACACATGGGGTATTATTCATCAAACTACATGTGTTAAAACCTCTCAGCAAAATGGAATTGCTGAAAGGAAAATTGGTCACTTACAACAGGTCATATTAACTATGCATGTCCCTAAATATCTTTGGGGCGAGGCAGTCATGACTGCTGCATATCTGATCAACCGTCTCCCTTCAAAAGTACTACAATTCAGAACACCGTTGTCCTTTATTCCTGCACCTTCGTCCCATCCATTGCCTCTTCGGTTATTTGGGAGTGTATGCTTTGTTCATAATCATTCCCCCTCTCGGGATAAACTCGATTCTCGTGTTCTCCGCTGTGTTTTCATTGGTTATACACCAACTCAAAAGGGGTATAAGTGCTATCATCCTCCCTCACATCGCACATATGTCAGTCACGATGTTACTTTCTGGGAGTCTATTTCTTACTTCTCTCCCGGATCCTCCTCCTTGCTTCAGGGGGAGATTAACCGACACAGTCTTGATAGTAAAGCGACAGAGGAGTCTCAATTCCTTCCATTTATCAATGTGCCAAACACTAGTCCAAACACATCATCCATCCCTCCACGTTTGGGTAGTGAGTTAGATGATCTAAATAGGTTTGACAGGCCAGATTTGATTACATATTCTAGGTTGAACAATGAAGATATCACCACTTTACCACATCCAGAGACCTCTGACCTCGAGGCAGATCCTACAGCTCCTATAATTGAGCCTGATAACGGTAACACTCTTGATCCTACTTTAGATCTTCCTATTGCTATAAGAAAGGGTGTACGTGCTTGCACTAACCATCCTATCTCAAACTTTATATCATATAATGCACTATCTCCATCTTCACTTGCTTTTGTGTCATCCTTGTCTAGTGTTTCTGTTCCACATACTTGGCAGGATGCTTTATGTGATCCTAAATGGAAAGATGCTATGATAGAGGAAATGAATGCCTTGAAACATAATGGCACTTGAGAGTTAACTCATCTTCCTGCTGAAAGAAAGGTAGTAGGATGCAGATGGGTGTTCACTGTGAAACAGAAACCTAATGGGCTGATTGATAGGTACAAAGCAAGACTTGTAGCAAAAGGGTATACTCAAACTTACGGGATTGATTATCAAGAAACTTTTGCTCCAGTGGCAAAGATGGCCTCTATTCGAGTCTTGATATCATGTGCAGCAAATCTTGGATGGGAACTTCAGCAATTGGATGTAAAAAATGCATTCTTACATGGAGACCTGAAAGAAGAGGTTTACATGGATATTCCACCAGGTTTTTCTACAGCTGCGACCATTGGGAAAATATGCAAGCTAAAGAAGACTATTTATGGGTTAAAACAGTCTCCAACGGACTGGTTTGGCAAATTTCAGGGAGCAATGATTAAATTTGACTACAAACAGAGCAACTCAGATAACACCATGTTCGTAAAAAGACGAGATGAAAAAATCACAGTGTTGATTGTTTATGTCGATGATATTGTGATCACCGGCAACGACACATGTGAGATTGCTAATGTTAAACGCAAGCTTGCCTCTGAATTCGAGATGAAGGACTTAGGAAAACTACGGTATTTCCTTGGTATTGAGGTCTCTAGAAGTCCAGGTGGTATCTTCCTCTCACAACGGAAGTATACACTGGATCTTCTGAATGAAACAGGGATGTTGGGATGTAGACCTGCAGATTCTCCAATAGAAGCAAATCATAAACTTTGTGGAGATGCTGGTGAAATTGTCGAGAAATCTCAATATCAAAGGTTAGTTGGTCGACTAATCTACCTTGCACACACAAGGCCAGACATATCATATGCAATGGGAATTGTTAGCAAGGTATATGCATGATCCTCGTCAACCACATTTGGATGCAGTTTATATGATATTAAGGTATCTTAAGGCTGCTCCTGGAAAAGGAGTAATGTTTACTAAAAACAATCATCTCGGGGTTGAAAGCTATACAGATGCAGATTGGGCCGGATGTCAAGACGATAGACGATCTACTTCAGGATATTGTACATTTGTTGGTGGCAATTTGGTTACTTGGCGAAGCAAGAAACAACCTGTGGTTGCCTTATCTAGTGCTGAGGCAGAATATAGAGCTATGGCTAAAGGTGTACGTGAATTATTGTGGATAAGATTGTTCCTAGAAGAATTGGGACTTGCATCTGCAACTCCAATGAAGCTACATTGTGATAACAAAGCTGCTATTGCCATTGCACATAATCCAGTTCAACATGATCGGACCAAACATATCGAAATTGATCGACACTTCATAAAAGAGAAGATCAATAATGATACCATTGGTATTCACTTTGTAAGATCGGAGGATCAGATAGCTGACATATTTACCAAAGGTTTAAATCAGAAGATGCTTCATCCTCTTATTGGCAAGTTGGGCATGAGTGATATATATGCATCAACTTGAGGGGGAGTGTCAAATTGTCAACATAGTTGGGTTTGGTTAGTCAGCATAGTTGGGCTTAGGTTAGGCACCGTCATGTTGAATATATGTACCCTAGTATAAGACTTTGGTGTCCTAGTAGTTCTTCTATATATATGATCTAGAGCTCATGTAATTATCAGAATATACACAAATATATACAATCTTTGCTTCTTCTGTAAACTCTCTATATGTTATATATTTGACATGAAGCAATGATAGATAGTTGTTTTAAATCACCTCATGTTGTAGAAGTATGAAAGAGCACAAAAACAATTCTAAATAGAATATATTAGACATGTGTGCAGAAGCGTAACTGGAAACTCAAATAATTTAATTGTCAATGAAGGATCAAATGAGAATGAAAGAGTGGTAGAACCAGAAGTCCAGTAGTAAACCGAAAGTTAGTTTTGCAATACAGAAGCAAACCCTATACTGAAATTTACTGATCAAATAAACTACAATTGCCTGCAGATAGACTCCATTACTTGATACAACACGGAAGACTCTGACACTAATATACCAGTTTAAAGCATTCAATTTTTCCTTCACATATGAGTGAGTAAGAATGTAAGATTAAGTCATGCAAGATCTGAGATAGCAAAGCATATGTTACCTTCTATATAGAACAAGGGAATATCCAGTATGGTACCACCTTCCAAGAAAGATTGCCTATTCTGAGCAACTTCAACTTCTGCCACATGAATAAATATATATATACCAAACATCTATCATATATTCATATGAACACAGAAATGAATTACAGTAAAAATTGAAACTTGTCAACCTCCGAGATAACTGTGCAAGGAAGCCAACACGGGATCAAAGGCATGTACAGTAGATTCAAAGGCCCCTCCATAACCACGATCACTGGTAAAAGAAAATGCATCAACATGCAACTATATAAGCTAACATAAGCGGTTTGCAGTTATATGAATCAATCCAATAAGAAATTGGCGCAACATCCCCAGAAGTAACTTCTATGAGTAGAAGTCTAAATCCGGGATACATATATATAGAAGGAAATTAGTGGTACTCTATTATTTTTCATCTGCATTCTGTAAAATTCACTTCTTTTTTGTCTCCACCGGTTCATCCAAAATTATGATTCAAAAGATTTTCTTTTGAAAAAACAATTTCCAGCAGTTGGTTAACTCAGGAAGAAAGCATTTGTTAATAGCTTATTTGATTGGGAAACATAATTGCCTCAACATGCTCTCAACTGTACACCATTTCACATATCCCTTCTCTGATATGTAATTTTCTGATTCATTTCTCTTCCTAGTTCCAGAAAAATTTGCAGGAGTAAATGAACCAGATAGATGATAAAACACAAAAAATAACAGGAATCAGGAGATCGGTTCCCAAATAGCATAGTCAAAAAAATCGCATTTTTTCAGAACTTTTAGAGTGCACGAAAAAATACCTTACAAATTTTTTTATAAAGTAACACATCTCCGAAAGGCATTACAGCAAAGTGCATTCGGAAAATCTAGTACTTCATATACACCTTAATCCTCTAAACCACAAAACACGCGAACTAGAAACAAGTAACTCATCTAAAATTTAGTCAATATTGCAGTCAAATAGCACCACAGATATCGATTACAGTATGTTGAATTTATCCCCACTCGCAGCCTCAACAATCGAAATTTTACACAAAATGCACATCAATCGAACATAATCCTGGTTAAAATTATCTACAACACGCTAATTCAGGGTTAGGGATATCGAAATATTGTGCAAATTATAATTAAAACCCTAGCTAAATATCAATACAGTCGAATCATCATATCGAAATTACGGAATGAACAAAAATATATGATAACATTGGGGAAAACATAGATACAAATGCTTACAAATCGGTGTTATCTTCTTCGAAAGATTCATCGAGGCTTTCGACTTCTTCGATAACCAATTCCTCGGAATCTAGCTCCCTATATCTTTCAATTTCAGCTATCAATCCCTCCGTCTCCATTATTTTCACTCCAATTGTTGTGTATGTATATGAGTAAATGTATGTATATGTTTTGTAAGTATCGATTGGGAGTCTGGGGTTAGGGCGCTGAAATATGAAATTTCAAATTCCCACCAAAAAGTGGAGAGAGGACTGGGGTTGCGTCATTTTTGTTACCGGTTTTTATTTGTACAAAAGTTTGATGAAGTACGAGGTTCTGCATTCAAAATATATTAAAATTTATTATTGAGTTAATTGCAAAAAAGTGGCCACATTTTATACTCATTTTCAAAAAAGTGGCCAAATTTTCAATTGTGCAAAATGGTGGCCAGACTTGCCTTTTTCCTTTCAAAAAAGTGGTTGAAGATGATTTTCAGCTTATTTGGCAGGGGTAAAATGGGAAAATATGTTATTTTATTAAAAAATAATGCTAAAACCCCCAAAAATTATCCAAAAAATTCCCAAATTAATATGTATCACCATATGATTGGTTATATTCGTAATAAAAATAATAATGCTCCCTCCACACATGCACATAAATTGACTAATTAAATCTTAACAACTCATATTTGTGGATTTTTTGGTGAATTGATGTGCATACATGGGGGCATTATTATTATTATTACGAATATAACCAATCATATGGTGACACATATTAATTTGAGAATTTTTGTGGACAATTTTTGGGATCTCTAGCATTTTTTTCCCATTTTACCCCTACCAAAAAGCTGAAAATCGCCTGTAGCCACACTTTTGAAAGGAAAAAGGCAAGTCTGGCCACCATTTTGCCAAACTGAAAATCTGGCCAATTTTTTAAAAATGAGTGTAAAATCTGGCCACCACTTTGAAGTTTACTCTTTATTATTTTGTAAATCTTGTTAGATGAATATGATAATTTTATTGATAAACTTAAAGCTCATGTATGTTTTGTAATATGTTCATTTTAAAAATCCTTTATGTTTTGCAATCAGAACATATATGTTTTGCAACCCGAATGTGTTTCGCAGAACAATTCGTTTTGCAATATTTTGTTAGCAAAACATACAAAATTTGCAAGATTTTCAATGAAATAGTGATATTCATGTAATAAACTTGCAAAATAATAAAGTTTTCAAAATTTTGAATGCAAGATGTATATGTACTCCAAGTACTCCAATTAAATGAGTACTCCATAGCACTTTATTCTTGTTATTGAATTAATAAATTATTTATTCTTTAAGGCTATTTTTTTTCTAATATCCACCAAAATGGGTATCTTTAATTTAAGAGAGTTTATCATATTATAATTATCATTATTATTGTTATTACTTAAAATCCATTATCTAAGTAATAACATATATAATATATAATTTTTATAGGTAAAAAAAACATATATTGAAAAATCTTGATAAATCAATAATTTCGTAATTTCAAAAATTAATTACTCAATCATGTTATTAATTGATCGATAAATTAATATTTATTACTTTATCGATAAATATAAGTTAATAACTAATTATATAATAGGTTATTGCATTATTATTTTTTATTCAAAATTGATGTAAAAACAATATAACACTTTTTAACAAATTTTATAATGGGTTATTACTTTGCTTTTTTCAGGAGACCGATGCAAAAGTGGGATCATATTCATTATCCCCATTCGGTAGAAATTAATCCAGAAAGGGTAAGAAAAACACCAAGACATATTATCTTTGTTATTGTTTATTACGATTTGAAAAAATATCATACGAGGCATTTATGTTATGAATCGGAGATATTGATGATTTGTGGATTTATTTTGCAATCCTGTACGAGTTGCATGTTTCGACAAAAAAAAATATATACATATATTTATATATATATATATATATATATATATATATATATATATATATATATGCGCGAGACGCATTATTTTGAAAAAGATTTTCTACAAAAAATGAACATTATTTTTAAAGAAAATAAATATCACGACACTCTTAAAAGAGCATATTTATTATTGTAAATGAATTTGTAAAAAAAATTTAATATATTGTCGCGATAGTACATATATGTCAAAAATGTTTACAAACTTGCAAACTGAAATTGTCAAGTAGGGTAGTCGGGACAAGCTATAAATTCCGCAATGCTACACGCTTGAGTAAAGTGCAGCACCCTCTGTATTATTGAAGGCCCATGAAGAATTGGTGGATTATTGAAGTCCATGAAGAATGGGTGGAAGCATCCCTATGCATAATATCTTTAAGACTTCATAGCACAGCTAACCCAACAAGGGACGCGTGCAAGGTTCGCGAGGAAACCTCAGCACAGCCAGCCCAAGAATGGACGCGTGGATTACATCTAAATCTCTTATGGAAGACCCTGTTAGACACATTCTTATGTGGTTGCATCAGACACTTGAATAGTGTGTACACGAATTCGGGATATATACAAACGCCAAGGTACTAACTAGACAATAAGGATCGCAAAGGATTTCAAAAATATTATTTATGCTCGCACATTTGAAAACATTGGCATAGCACAGCTAACCCAACAAGGGATGCGTGCAAGGTTCGCCAGGAAACCTCAGCACAGCCAGCCCAAGAATGGACGCATGCGAGGTTCGTCAGGATTACATCTAAATCTCTTATGGAAGACCCTGCTAGACACATCCTTATGTGGTTGTATCAGACACTTGAATAGCGTGTACGCGAATTCGGGATATATACAAACGCCAATGTACTAACTAGACAATAAGGATCGCAAAGGATTTCAAAAATATTATTTATGCTCGCACATTTGAAAACCTTGGCAGATATATATCTTATACTGGTCATCGCATGGTGTCATACTTGCATCCGCATATGCCTAACGAGCACTGTGATGCTCTAAATGTTTTTCTAATCTTCTTTTTTCAGCTATTTCAGTGATTGAAAATATTTGGAAGCTTGAAGAAATTTTAGTTCTCCATTGCACCAAGCTACACTGAAGAATTGGGGGCTAGTTGTTATGCCATATTTTTGGCATGTCTATTAATTTCTCAAATTTCTAATAATATTAATTATTAATTTAGATTAATAAATATTGCTTAACCACTAAGTTATATCCTCTCTCTGAAACGAGGAAAGAATCAATCTAATCAATCAATTACGAAAAATATCTCCAAACGACATTCTTCAAATCAGGAAGATATCACAATGACAAGATTAAGTTCCTGTTTGGGTACACGGGCAAAATGCCCGTTTGCAACTTATTACTACAAAACGCCCGTTTGGAAAAATATTGGACTGTTTGGCAAACTTGTGATACGGGCTTATTCTATACAAATAAGTTGATAAGCTGAAAGTTGGAAATCCTAACATTCAACTTTCAGCTTATTCTGTTTTCTCGATACACGTAATATATAATATCCTTCAAATCTTCAAAATCATACTCCCTCTGTCCCATTTATTTTGGTCACATTTCCAATTTTTTTTGTCCCATAATATTTGTCCACTTTCCTTAATAAAGGTAAACAAAACTCTAAATATGTTAAAAATTTGTGAATATAGTAATATTTAAGCTTAGTTATGGAAACTAAACAAAAAATATAGTAAATTGGTAAAAACGTGGATTTTGATTGATGGACAAAATAAGTGGGACGGAGGGAGTATATCTTTTGATCCGTTCATTAGAAAATTGATATCTATATATCAAATTTCTCTACTCATCGAGATCTATCCATTGATATATATATATATATATATATATTCATATTTTGAACAGATATTTTGAAAATAATAAAAAAAAGTTGACTTATAAGTTCTGATTTACCAAACACTCTACTGACTTGTAAGTTCTAATCTACCAAACACTCTACTAACTTATAAGTTCTGATTTACTTATCACTTATATGACACTTATCACTTTAAGCTATAAGTTACTTATTTTAAGATAAAGCAAACGGGCCCTAAATCAGATAAAATCAGTAATTGCCCACATTAACAAAGTTTATCCCTAAATTCTCTTAGGGATAGACACAATTGCGCGCACAGAACTGCGTAGGCTTGATCCAATATAAATTAGTACGCAGAGATCTTGGCAAAGGGGATCCGATACACCAGACAAATCGAGACACTTGCCGAGTCTAGCCCCTCTCTTTTTTACAAACCCTAATCCCCTAAAAAAGTCACATTCATACAAATCACTCTACTATTTCAGCAAACCTCCAATTTCGTGTTGTTACGAAATTCCTTCAACAACACATCATATTAGATATCAACATGTTTATTTTGCAATTTCACTCATTCGTATGTGTTGATGGAGGAATCTAATAACAACAAAAGTTGAGGCTCGTTGTCGAAATCAAGATGTATGACGATGATTCAGAGTATAGTGGTTGTATGTAGTTTGGTGACTGAGATTGCTTAGGGTTGGTGGCTGCTCTAGAGTTCGCAAATTTCAACTAGTTCTTGGAGAGTAACCAACCCAAATGGGTTGGGTTTCTTACCCTCAAGGCCCGTTTTAGTAATGTCCAACGATTGGACTTAGTCAGAAAGACCCAAGACTCGACTATAATCTTGGGACTTTACGGATAGGGAAACTCCCTAAAAGGGCGAGCCATGACTTACCTTGAATGCTGGACGCATCCTTGTTCCCCAGTGAGAATCACTTACCAAATAGCAGGATAAGCGATCCCAAATTTTTGCGTGTAAAGTGCATGATTACTTCAAAGTTCCCCAATGAGGTTGAATACAAGAACAAAAGCCCAAAGCACAGGGACGGACCTAGCACGTGGCAGGGGGTGCGGTCGCGCACCCCTTCATCAAACATTAGTTAAAGTCGCGTACCCTGGGTTCTAAGATATGGGGCAGATATATAGGTGTGGACTGAGGAGGTGAGGAGGAGAGCCTAAGGAAGAAGATGAATACATACAACGTCCTGTACGTATAGTTTGTCTCCCTGCACGTGCATTAGTCTTTTTAAGTTAAAAAGAATTGGGCATGTCTTGTTTTTTAACTTAATTATTGAATTGGGCCTGTCTTGTTTTTTTTAACTTTTGGGCCTTTTACTATATTCTCTTACAAACAAAACAATCACATAGGTAATTGATATTAAGATAATAACATTTCAACTACATTTTCTTTCCTCTGTCTCCGCCTCTTTTGTCTCCTTTTCCGCCTCTTCTGTCCCTGGCCAGTGGCTGCTCCATTGCTCTTCTTGGTACAAGAATCTTGCTACCAAATTAATCTTTTTAAGGTATCACTTATTTAAACTCTAAACTTATTTAAATTTTAAAGTCTTTAATATATATTATTTTGTTGTTTATTCAATTTTTAGTTGAGTATTTTTAATTTTTGTAGAATTGTTATGGATCGTTATTTTGCTAAAATACCCAGAACTAGTGTTGGTTCGACAAGTAATGTGCCTTCTCCGGATCCAAATTTAAATCCGATTGTTAATTATGTTTAATTTAATTCGAATGATATAGTGAGTGATCCGGGACGTCGCAAACCGATTGAAACTTTCGATATCAAAATTATAGATAATATTCGACGAGGATATATCTCAAATGGACCTTGCCAACCAATTGGGCATGTTTTTCTTAAAAAACAATTGGAGGGAGATAATAGAACTTTTAGAGATGTTTGGTTTGAGGGACGTCCGTGGTTGGAATATAGTGTTTCCAAGGTGGTTGATTTCCTAAGACAAGAGATGGATAATCGTTTTCCTGAGACAAGTATTGAATTGCTTTCTTGCATTGCTTGCCTTAGTCCGATATCATCTTTCACATCATTCGATGTCGATAAGTTACTTCATCTCGCTTATATTTATCCTAATGATTTCAATTTAACTGAATTATCATTCATCCGACAAGAACTTGAAACATATATTCAAGATTTGAGAAAAGATGCACGATTCAAGTATCTTGATGATTTAGGAAATTTGGGGAAGAAATTGGTGGAAACCATGAAGAATAAATGTTTTCCCTTGGTGTATCGTTTAATTGAATTAGCCTTAATTCTTCCGGTTGCGACAACATCTGTTGAAAAGGTTTTATCGGCAATGAATGTGGTGAAAACGAGGTTGCGAAACAAAATGGGAGACGAATGGATGAATGATTGTTTAGTTGTCTATATCGAGAGAGAAGCTTTTATGGTTATTGATGATGAAACTATTTTGCAACGATTTCAGAATATGGAGAATCGACGTTGTCAACTCTCGCGTGTTAACTAATAATTGTATTTGAGGATTGTGTTAAACAGTGACTATGTTATTTATTATTAAGTATCTTTATTGTGTCAGAATTAAAAATTTTCTTCTATATAAATGTCGCTCCCCCTTGATTACATTCCTAGTTCCGTCCCTGCCAAAGCACATACTAAAGTCACCCCACTTCCCCATTAAGTACACACATTAAGTGCACAAGAATATTTCTGGAGGCCATCAACCGCGGACATCCCTCTCCTACGACACATCCTATAAGGAAAATTTTCAACAATCTGTCAAAATCATGCTCAAGCAACCATCAACTAACTTAGGATAACATCCTCAAATCACAAAGGACGAACCCACACTCTAAGCACACGGAGGGCATGCCCTACACATTTGCTATACTTCCAATACCCTAATTAAGCCTCCATGAACTTCACCCAATTTTCCCTAATCACAAAGGACATGACAGTATGCTGATTAATGAAATGGGTAGACTATATTGGATTAATTAGTATCATTATTATTCTTTGTTGGGAGTTGTCCCACAATGTTTGTGGGAGGGGGCAGATTGCTAGTTAATAAGCAGCTAATTAACTCCATTAAAATGAGACCTTTTGTGATGTGCTCAAAAACAAATTCGTGCGGACTCATCCCAAATCGTACAATATCATGCTATTGTGAAGTTAAAACTTTGTCGCAATCTAACATTCTTTAACTTGTTTTTACTTAGTCTTCAACTCGTTGTAACATCGAAATAACGAAATTAAGATTTAAAAAAAAATGTAAATGGTTGTTCATTCTGTTTCTAATCAAAATCAAACAGGAAAAGAATTATGTGTTATTCCTTTCATTTCTTTACTCATTCTTTTCCTTTCTAAATTACATTCTTTTTATTCGGTACGAACTAAATACCTTCTGAATTTTTTTTAAAAAAATCCATGTGTAAAGGTTATTACATATAACTTTTCAATTAAATGATGTGCCAAACAATGGATTATATTGTTTTTCTAAAATAGTCGACGTATCTTAAACCTAGTTTATATAACCAAAAGCGCAAAAAATCCTACAAAAAGTAAATATCATATTTATATTGTATTTGCATGCGTTTTACGGTTCAAACTTTATTGAATTATAGCTTTCTAATTTCCTTACTATCAAGGACTATGTAAAGTAATTGTGTTGTATTTGAGTTATAAATTTAGTATATTTACTAAACTGATTCTTTTTAAATAAATAATGAATTTTAAGTTTTGATCTGATTATTCTTGATCCTGACGGATTTAATATGGATTGGTTTGTTAATAATTCAACTCAAATATAATTCAATTTGAATAAAATATTAAATAAATTCGGATATAGATCTAAATTAACACTTTTTAAGTTCTAGATCATAACACTTAACCCTTTTAATACACCAGTTAGTTTCTAAAATAGAACACTTAGACAATTTTATATTGCAACACGAGTTTTAATCAAATGCTACCATAATTACTAATTAATGAAAATAATACACTTTTCTACTAATAAAATTTTTAATGTAGCTAGTGAAACTAACTAGTATGTGATAGGCTGGCCTAGTCGACCCAAACCAACTCTCATTAAATTCCAAGGAAAGCAAAGTCCAAAGTCACAAGGCCCAGTTAACCAAAGTCACCTAGCACGGACTCTTAGGCACAACTTCTAAGTAAGTGTCTCCTCATCTATAAGTACCTACCTCAATCAACAATAAGCCCCTGTTTGGTTGGAGGAGAATAGAGGGGAGGGATATGAAATGAAAAATCATGTTTGGTTCAAAATTGGGAAGGGGATTGGAGGGGAGGGGAGGGGATTGAAGGGGAGTTTTTGTTTAATTTTATCACCCTCCAATTTGGGGTTTTTTGGAGGGGAGGGGAGGGGGAACATTTATTGGACAAAAATACCCTTACATGTGTAATTCTAATTTATATTCTCTTTACATATAAGAAGGTTTTAAATGTAATTTACTCATAAAACCCTCCCCTCCCCTCTTGTACCAAACAAAAAATGAATTCCCTCCCCTCCCTTGAACCAAACATAAATATTATTAAAATCCTCCCATCTCCATCCCCTCCCATCCCCTCCCCTCCATTAAACCCTCCCCTCCCTTGCCCTCCCTTGAACCAAAGTTCACAATCTACATGAGGGGTGCGTAAAATCGAATATTCGGTCCGTTTTAAAATTCGGATCGGATATCCGATTTTTCGGATTATGAAAAATCTATTCCGGTTCGGGTTTAATCGGATATTCGTTTAAACCGAATTGGAAATAATTAAGTAAAATTTATTTTAGTTTGTATAAATAAATGAATTTTATTACATTTTAAATAAGTTATCGTTAACTTTACAAATGATAAATTTATTAATAAAAATTTTAGATTTCATCATCTCATATTTAACATTTGTATATTCATTTTTTTCCTAATTTTATTTTGACTTATCATAAACTACCATTCATTTTTTAACGAGTTCTTATAAATATTTTTTAAGAGATGTTAATACTCCCTTTGTCCCATTTATATTGGTCACAATTCCTTTTTTGCATGTGCCAAAAGTAGTAACCACATTCCTAAATAAAGCAAATTAAATAATAATAATGTTATGTTTTTTAAAATATGCAAACAATCTATCTATTATCTATTGTATATATATTACCACAACATGTACCATTTTAATCCATCTTAAATTATTATTTTGACCCTCTGCATTCATTAATACACAACAATTAAATTTCGTATTTAATATGTGCATTCATTAATATACATTAATTAAAATTCATATTTATTTATATACTACCACAACATGTACCATTTTAATCCATCTTAAATTATTATTTTGACCCTCTGCATTCATTAATACACAACAATTAAATTTCGTATTTAATATGTGCATTCATTAATATACATTAATTAAAATTCATATTTAATACTATCTACTTAATTATATAGCACTTTCGTTACATTGCAATTAACTAAGCATTCGAAGAAGTTTGTGCCTCTTACGAGTATAAAAGCTTTGGAACTCATTATAAATGATTTAACATTATTTTATTAAAGAAATAATATTGGAACATAACTTCAAATTACTAACTACATTTTTTTGCTATGCAATCTACGGAATAAATAAATTTTGTGTACTGTAATTTAGTATTTTAATTTTATAGAAATGTGTCTAATACAATATTTTTTTTATACTTTCTTGGCTCTGGGTACATTACTTGATATTCTGTAATATCAAATACAAGAAATACATGACTCGAGCACTTTGGAAAAATAAAGAATACATTTGAATGTTTTACCCAAAATGGGAGATCTTGAAACGGGGACAAAATAAACGTTGGTTAAAAAAGAACGCGCTAAACAGAAAAGAATTTTAATCGTCACAGTATCAATTGCTAATATTAATATTAAAGCGTAACGGAAAAAAACTGCAATATCAATTATAAAATATAGCAATCTCGTGCCTTGCACGAGAATTGAAGCTAGTTGAGAGTAAAGGAGCGGGTGCATGTATAATTTTATTAAGAGCAACTCCAAGAGACTCCTAATGAATTCCTTAAAAATATTATAAACAATTGACCTCTTAGTAATTTAGGACAAGTTAAGGAATGCTTACTCCAACAATGTTCCTTATATATGTTCATTATTATTATTATTATATAAAAGAGAAAGAAAAAAGTAGGAGAGAGGAAAAAAATGTCAAAAAAAGGAGCGAAATGAATATTTTATTGGTGAAAATAATATAAGGGAGAACTAGGATTCCCTTATAAATAAGGAAGAAGATGTTAGTGTAGGTGCCCTAGAGGCAATACATTGTTTCTCGAATAAACCTTATGTCATTTGATTATTAAATAAATGTATTTATTATGACTCTAATTACTGCGATATTTGTTAGCATAATAAATGTCCTTAGAATAATGATACACATTATATAGTTTAAGTTTACAACTTGAATTTGAGATTATATAATATATCATATTCTTAAAGGTCCCTAGTCGAGTATTATTATACAGGACAATAATAATACATAAATAGACTAGTATGTTTTTGACTGATAACCACATCTCATTGGTTATAAGTATGGAGATACTAAAGTCAATACATAGGTACATGTAGGGTACATGGTACTGGACAGACCCACCGTGAGATTCTTCATGTTAATTAAGTCATAAGAAAGACTCACAGTGATAATGGTGTAATGATCCTTTGACTTGAGATCATTATATTTCTATACGAGGATAATATACTTTGACTACATTAAAAGTTACCTTTGACCGGGTAATGATAAAAGTGGACATCGGGTATATTGTGAATCGTATGAGAAATATGAATGATAGATAAAGGATTTAACCCTCTGATGATTAGGAGAGATATTATTGGCCTCTTGATTGAGTGAGACTATAAAATGCATGGTCGTGCTCAAATAATGATTTGTTATTAATAGTCTACTCATGGATCAAGTAAACCCGGATTAAATTATGAAGAGGATGACAATAAACATGCCTCGAGTTTAATCTATAATATTTGGTTAAAGGGATTATATTACACGGGAACATTAATCACAAAAGGTTTATCGAATCACGATTTAATTATTATTTAATTGGGTAGCAATGATGTATTACTAGATACCGCTCATTGTTTATAATTTTATTGGAGAATAAAATTATTGCCAAAATAAATAATAACCTACAGGGTCACACACATAGAACATTTTTAAGGAAGAATTAATTTAAATTATAAATTTAAATTAATTAATGATAAGTTCGATTTTATTATATTAATTAAGTGGGACTTAATTAAGCTATAATAAAATACAAAGATATATGAGATATGATTTTAATAATTAAGTTTGACTTAATTATTATTTATTTGAATAATAGAATTAGATTTTATTATTTAAATAAATCATATTTGGGTTAGGTTTTGATAAGGGCTTTTTGGCTTTACACTATCCTATATAAAAAGATATGGGGTAAAGGATTTTTTTACGTGAAAAATTTCAGCAGAGCCGCATCCCAAAACAAAAACCCTAAAAACTACATCTCATATTTTCATTGGAGGCTAGTACCTCCCTTCCATTCAAGAATCGTTCTTGGAGTGTTCGTGTGGATACCGTAGAGGAGGCTTCGAGGAGGAGCGTTCAGAATCGTGAAAGCTAGGATCTCCTTTTTGACATCCAATACGTAAAGCTTCGAAAAGGTGAATATATTCTTACTACCATGATTATCTAGCATTAAACATGGATCCCGGGCTTGGAATTCGATTTAATTTTACAGTTTCCGTTGCGTTTTGATGCTCGAATTCCAACAATGGCATCAGAGCTACATGTTTAATGGATAATCTGGTTATATATGATTCACACGATCTGTTTATAGAATGTTTCCAGAACTGTTTTTATGTTTCGTGAACCCTAATGCATGCTGAAAATATTCGAACACCATGCTACGTTTTACTAATGGTTTTGATTGGTTTTACGATCTGTTACAACATGATGTGCTTCATTAAGATTAAATCGTAACATTATATGGTCTATATTGATGTAAGCGATTTATTTTAAGCTATACCAGTTCTGAACTCCCGAAGAACCCTACTGCAAAAACGCGAACTATTTTGACGATCTGCATGTTTGATTTTCTCCTGTTTTGTTACGTTAAGATGATATGTTATGTGTTAATGGGATTAAATCGTAACATTAACATCTAAAATTCAGTTGGAATCGAATCAGGGAGGCATAAGAACAGTTTATACGTAAAACATATACATACATGTTCATATCGTATAGGTTTAGTTTTTAAAACCTTCATGAATCCGTGATGTATGATTATGTAAGTGATGCTGTGTAATCGTGTGTCTGTAAAATCAGTCTGGATGCAAAATCGCGTTCTATATGTGTCAAAACATCGGACTGAGTCTTCTGGAAAATCTGCAGAAAATATGCATGTTCAGGTGATGCGCATACTGAAGATGCGTATCACCTAGGGTTTAAGTCATACACGCATACGAGAAATGCGTGTCTGATTAAATTAACAGAAAAGGTCATATGCGCATACTGTAAATGCGTATCAGCTGTTTTAATAAAAAAAAAAAAAAATCAGCCAGGTTTTTCATGCTAAGATTAAATTATAAATGTTAATGTTTAATTTGGAGTATGCAAAATTTTATTAATTAGTAATTTTGATTACTAAGTTAACATTTAAATTAATTTTATAATTTGTGATTTGATCATATTTAATTTATGTTGTATAAAAATTGTGTTTATACAATATGTGATGTTTTTAATTGCTATGTGAGCATGATGCATGGTTATGGCCCCAAGACTTAGTTTTCAATTTATTTTATTTATTTTAATTTATGGTTTGTAATAATTAAATACGACTTGCATGTCGTTTTTTCTTTTTGTAATTATTTTATCTCGAATGCAACTCGAGTTCTTTTGTAAAATGTTTCAAGAGGAGCTTGGAGGCAATCAAGGCAGCTTTGGAAGCGAAGCAAGAGATTTTGTAATAATTAGTTATTACCACCATAGATTGACCTTGATTTTTCCATTAGCTTGGAAAAATCGCATAGGATTGGGCCATAACCATAGCATATTATTTTATGTGATGCACTTTACATATGATGTATGTATAGAGTTGCAAATGTATGCATATTTTTAATTAGATTAATGATGTATGCATGTATTAGATACGTCACCCATGCCATGCTTGCCATGCTAAACAAGATAAAATCTGTAACGATTCGAGATTTTAAAATGAACAAACGATCATGAGATTTCTGTGTTTATGAAACACGGAATTAAATAAGAATTTTCAATTATTTAGATATGGGGAGATTTTGTCAAAAACGGGTTTTTACCTGTAAGGAAGTTGGGTATTAAGTGAGGCCACTTGTGACTCCTCCAACAACCTGGAAATCAAACTATTGATGAATATTGATTTGAAGTATTTAATTCAAGGAAAAATTGGGAATCTCTTTATGATGGGATCATGGTCGTTTTAATTCAAAACCCCTTAACAAAATATTAAGTTTTAATCGGATGCTTTCCAATGAATGAACACTCATTGAATCCTAGATCGATAAGGGGAATGACTGCCAGTGGCAGGGGACTCCTGTCTATCGTGGTGAGATTTGACGAATATAAGCGGTTATATTCGACCGTTGTATCATTGGGTTTAACTTAACTGAGTCGTCATAATAAGATGAAAATAAACGGTTATATTCAATTATTATGAACTTAGAAGCATAGAGTTTGGTTCAAAATCTATTAGATAGACAAGAACAATTGTTGTTCACCAAACTATCCAAGAATTATATATGATATAATTGACAACTGTTGTCTACCTAAATAATCATGTTTTAAGGACTACCAGTGGTTGACTTAGGATATGACGAAATATGTATCTTGGCTCACTAGAAAGATTTATTGGATATTCTTTCCGATTTAATAGTAAGGACTATTAATTTGATAAAAATAGTGGGAGATATATTATGAATATGTCATAATCACTTGAACATAATTAATGTAACAATCTAACTTATCTTATGCATTTTTATCATTGTAGAAAACAAATGGCACAAAACACAAACAACACTTTCTCTGTGCGATCAGTCCTTGAGAAGGACAAGCTGACAGGATCGAACTTCCTTGACTGGTCTAGAAATTTGAGAATTGTTCTCATGCAGGAAAAGAAATCTTATGTGATTGATATTCCTCCACCGGCAACCCCTGCTGCCAATGCCACTCTTGCTCAACAAAATGCTTATCAGAAGCATATTGATGATGCGACTGATGTGGCTTGTCTTATGCTTGCCACTATGGATGCTGAGCTTCAGAAGCAGCATTTTGATATGAATGCTTATACTATGTTTGAACATCTTTCAACGATGTTTCAATCACAGGCTCGTGTGGAAAAGTTCAACACAAGCAAAGCACTCTTCTCGTGCAAGCAGGGCAATGGACCAGTCGGACCACATGTTCTAAAGATGATTGGGTATTGCGATTACCTTGCTCGTTTGGGTTTCCCGCTTCAGCGAGAGGCTCAAGTCGATATAATCTTGCAATCTTTGAACAGCGACTATGCTCAGTTCATAATGACTTTTAATATGACTGAGCAAGATAAAACTCCTATGGAATTGTTGGCCATGCTGAGGACCACTGAAGCAAATATGGTCAAGGCACCTGAGAAAGCTCCCATAATGATGGTGGGCAAGAAAGGTGCTAAGGGAAAGGGGAAATGGAAGGGCAAGAAAAAGGTTGCATCAAAAGATCTTGGTCCTTCTAAGCCCTCTTTCAAAAAGGCTAAAAAGCCGAAGGGAGATGTCGCAAAGGCTGATAAAGGTGATTGTCACTATTGCCACAAGCCTGGTCATTGGAAGAGAAACTGTCCAGCTTATTTAGAGGATCTGAAGAAAATGAGGTGTTCAGATTTCTGGATCAGGTATGTATGTTATAGAAGTCAATCTGTCTATTTCTACATCTTGGGTATTGGATACTGGATGTGCTTCTCACATTTGTATAAATGTTCAGGAACTGCAGAGAAGTAGGACTTTGGCTAAGGGAGAAGTGGACCTACGAGTAGGCAATGGAGCAAGAGTTGCTGCTTTAGCCGTAGGAACTTATTATTTATCTTTGCCCTCTGGGCTTGTTTTAGAACTTGAAGACTGTTTTTACGTGCCTGCGATTCGCAGAAACATTATTTCTGTTTCTTGTTTGGACAAGAAAGGTTTTTCGTTTACAATAAAGAACAATAGTTGTTCTTTTGCTTTAAATGATTTAACCTATAGTGTTGCGCGTTTATTTAATGGTTTATATGTTCTTGATTTAGATAATCCTGTCTGTAACATAGAAAACAAACGACTTAAAGTTAATGACTCAAATCAAACATACCTCTGGCATTGTCGTCTAGGCCATATAAATGAGAAACGCATATCCAAATTACATAAGGATGGATACTTGGATAAGTTTGATTTTGAATCATACGAAAAATGCGAATCTTGTTTGCTTGGTAAGATGACTAAAGCCCCTTTTACTGGTAAGGGTCAAAGGGCCACTGAACGTTTGGAGCTAATACATAGTGATGTATGTGGCCCAATGCGTGTGATGGCTAGAGGAGGCTACTACTACTTCATAACATTTACTGATGACTTCAGTAGATATGGATATATATATATCTTATGAAGAACAAATCCGATTCTTTTGAAAAAATTCAAAGAATACAAGGCTGAAGTAGAGAAGCAAATAGGCGGAGGTGCAAGTATTACGATCCGATCGTGGGGGTGAATACTTAAGCACCGAATTTAAAGAGTATTTAAAAGAGTGTGGTATTGTATCACAACTCACTCCGCCAGGTACACCTCAGTGGAATGGAGTTTCAGAGAGGAGAAATCGTACCCTGTTGGACATGGTACGATCGATGATGAGTCATGCAGATCTTCCAATAAGTTTCTGGGGTTATGCTCTAGAAACAGCGGCTTTCACACTTAACCGTGTTCCAACCAAGAAGGTTCAAAAGACTCCATATGAGATATGGGAGGAGAAACGGTCAAGCATGAACTTTATGAAAGTTTGGGGATGCAAGGCGTTTGTAAAACGTCAAGTATCTGACAAGCTTGGACCTAAATCCGAAGAGTGCAATTTTGTGGGATACCCTAAAGAAACAAAGGCGTATTATTTTTATAGTCCTTCTGAGCAGAAAGTGTTCATTGCTCGAGATGCTATCTTCATGGAAAAGGATTTAGTTTCCAAAAGAGACAGTGGGAGAACTATAGATCTCGATGAAGATCGAGAACCACAAAATAGCATTGAACCTGAGGTGGAACAAGAGCAGAATAATGATAATGCTCAAGAAACACAGGTTGTTCATAGATCTGGTAGAATTCACCATGAGCCAGAGAGATATGGATTTCTTTTGACTCAATGTGGGGATTTGATGCTCATAGATGAGGATGAGCCTCTCACATACCAAGATGCTATGAACAGTCCAGACTCTAAGAGATGGCTTGAAGCCATGAAATCCGAGATGGATTCCATGTACGAAAACCAAGTTTGGGATTTGGTTGATCCACCTGAAGGGATAAAACCCGTAGGGTGCAACTGGGTTTTCAAGAAGAAAACTGACATGGAAGGAAATGTTCAGACCTATAAAGCAAGACTGGTTACGAAAGGGTTCAAACAAATTCATGGTATTGACTATGATGAAACTTTCTCACCAGTTGCCATGGTCAAGTCCATACGGATTTTGCTTGCAATTGCAGCATTCCATGATTACGAAATCTGGCAAATGGATGTCAAAACAGCTTTCCTTATTGGGAGCCTAGAAGAGGATGTGTACATGACACAACATGAAGGTTTTGTCGATCCAAGGAATGTTGGAAAGGTATGTAAATTACGTCGATCCATTTATGGATTGAAGCAAGCCTCTAGGAGATGGAATATTCGTTTTGATGAAACAGTCAAGGAGTATGGCTTTATTCAAAACGAGGATGAACCTTGTGTTTACAAGAAGGTTAGTGGGAGCCATGTGGCATTCATAGTACTGTATGTTGATGACATACTACTAATGGGGAATGCCATACCTTCTCTAAAGGCTGTTAAGACTTGGTTAGGGAGCAAATAGATCTATCAGGATAGATACCAGTCTAATCCAGGTGAAGGTCACTGGATGGCAGTCAAGAATATTCTAAAGTACCTGAAAAGGACTAAAGATTCATTCTTGGTGTATGGAGGAGAGGAGAAACTGGTCGTAAAAGGTTACACCGATGCAAGTTTCAAAACAGACAGGGATGATACTGTATCACAGTCTGGTTTTGTGTTTTGTCTATATGTAAAGTGCATACAAATGATAACACTGCAGATCCACTGACCAAAGGCCTGTCGCAGCAGAAGCACGACGGTCACACTAGTTCCATGGGTATTAGATACATGGGTGATTGGCTCTAGTGCAAGTGGGAGATTGTTAGTGTAGGTGCCATAGAGGCAATACATTGTTTCTCGAATAAACTTATGTCATTTGATTATTAAATAAATGCATTTATTATGACTCTAATTACTGCGATATTTGTTAGCATAATAAATGTCCTTAGAATAATGATATACATTATATAGTTTAAGTTTACAACTTGAATTTGAGATTATATAATATATCATATTCTTAAAGGTCCCTAGTCGAGTATTATTATACATGACAATAATAATACATAAATAGACTAGTATGTTTTTGACTGATAACCACATCTCATTGGTTATAAGTATGGAGATACTAAAGTCAATACATAGGTACATGTAGGGTACATGGTACTGGACAGACCCACCGTGAGATTCTTCATGTTAATTAAGTCATAAGAAAGACTCACAGTGATAATGGTGTAATGATCCTTTGACTTGAGATCATTATATTTCTATACGAGGATAATATACTTTGACTACATTAAAAGTTACCTTTGACCGGGTAATGATAAAAGTGGACATCGGGTATATTGTGAATCGTATGAGAAATATGAATGATAGATAAAGGATTTAACCCTCTGATGATTAGGAGAGATATTATTGGCCTCTTGATTGAGTGAGACTATAAAATGCATGGCCGTGCTCAAATAATGATTTGTTATTAATAGTCTACTCATGGATCAAGTAAACCCGGATTAAATTATGAAGAGGATGACAATAAACATGCCTCGAGTTTAATCTATAATATTTGGTTAAAGGGATTATATTACACGGGAACATTAATCACAAAAGGTTTATCGAATCACGATTTAATTATTATTTAATTGGGTAGCAATGATGTATTACTAGATACCGCTCATTGTTTATAATTTTATTGGAGAATAAAATTATTGCCAAAATAAATAATAACCTACAGGGTCACACACATAGAACATTTTTAAGGAAGAATTAATTTAAATTATGAATTTAAATTAATTAATGATAAGTTGGATTTTATTATATTAATTAAGTGGGACTTAATTAAGCTATAATAAAATACAAAGATATGTGAGATATGATTTTAATAATTAAGTTTGACTTAATTATTATTTATTTGAATAATAAAATTAGATTTTATTATTTAAATAAATCATATTTGGGTTAGGTTTTGATAAGGGCTTTTTGGCTTTACACTATCCTATATAAAAAGATATGGGGTAAAGGATTTTTGTACGTGAAAAATTTCAGCAGAGCCGCATCCCAAAACAAAAACCCTAAAAACTACATCTCATATTTTCATTGGAGGCTAGTACCTCCCTTCCATTCAAGAATCGTTCTTGGAGTGTTCGTGTGGATACCGTAGAGGAGGCTTCGAGGAGGATCGTTCAGAATCGTGAAAGCTAGGATCTCCTTTTTGACATCCAATACGTAAAGCTTCGAAAATGTGAATATATTCTTACTACCATGATTATCTAGCATTAAACATGGATCCCGGGCTTGGAATTCGATTTAATTTTACAGTTTCCGTTGCGTTTTGATGCTCGAATTCCAACAATGGCATCAGAGCTACATGTTTAATGGATAATCTGGTTATATATGATTCACACGATCTGTTTATAGAATGTTTCCAGAACTATTTTTATGTTTCGTGAACCCTAATGCATGCTGAAAATATTCGAACACCATGCTACGTTTTACTAATGGTTTTGATTGGTTTTACGATCTGTTACAACATGATGTGCTTCATTAAGATTAAATCGTAACATTATCTGGTCTATATTGATGTAAGCGATTTATTTTAAGCTATACCAGTTCTGAACTCCCGAAGAACCCTACTGCAAAAACGCGAACTATACATACATACATGCATGCATACATACATACATATAATATATACATACATTTACACCAACAGGGGGTTTCCCTGAGCAAATTAATTCCTAGGCTCGGTTCCTCCGAACCTCACTCCGAACTTAATTATAATTATTTGTAAAAATATTATTATATAGAGGATTCGAACCCATGACCTTGGGAACTAATTTCACTACCATAACCAATTGATCTATCTTAACATTTGAGTCTATATTAAAAATCATTAACTACATACATAAATATTTGTATAATGTATAATCCCAATAATTATACATACATAAACACATACATACATACGTACATAATTATTAATTATACATACAGATACATAAATAATTATACATGCATACACACATACATACATACATACATACATACATACATACATACATACATTACATACATAATTATTAATTATACATACACATACATAAATAATTTTACATGCATATATACATACACACATACATATATACATGCATACATACATACATACATACATACATACATACATAATTATTAATTATACGTGCATACCTACTATATACATACATACATACATACATACATACATTTATGTTGTACAATCTATTAATATTTCATTATTTGTAATATATTAATTATTGTATAATTAATATGCATATTTATATATACATACACATGTACAAACATAAATACATACATATTTAAATTTATGTGGATACATAATAATATACTATAATATTATATACATACATACATACTATATAACATACATACATGCATGCATACATGCATACATACATACATACATACAAACAAACATACATACATATATACATACGTACATACATACATACATACATACATACATATATACATACAACATAACTATTAATTATACATGCATACGTACATACATACATACATGCATGCATACATACATACATATAATATATACATACATTTATATTGTATAATCTATTAATATTTCATTATTTGTAATCTATTAATTATTGTATATTTAATATGCATATTTAAACATACATACATACATACATATACTATAATATTATATACATACATACTATATAGCATACATATATATATACATACATACATACATACATTTTTGTTGTATAATCTATTAATATTTCATTATTTGTAATATATTAATTACTGTATAATTAATATTCATATTTATAAACAACAATTAATCCTAGCCAAACAATGAGAGAATACTCCGTTCTCTCTCCTCAGCCCTAACCTTCCTCTACCGGAATACTCCTTAAACACTACCGTTGACCTGCTCTTCTTCCCCCTTTTACTTCTTCACGTTCCTCACGCTCTTTCTTAACCTCATCTCCTCCCTCCCCTTTTCCTATTCTTGGTTCATTAAGTCCTGATCTATCTCTTAAGCTTGTGATGGGATCCAACAACTCTGAACACTCTGTTCTATGAACTCAGATGAGTTTGAAGCTCTGATAGGTCACAACTACGCTGGCCCCTTAATTTTACCTCAGCCTCAGATGCACTTCCAAGCTGAAAATGCTTCTTTGGACTCTGATGCAGTTATGGGAGAGCCACTTTCCCCTGCTACGCAAGCCCGTATGAGAGAACAAATCAACCTCATTTTAAATGATGGTTCTGTTCAAGCTGCGACTGGACCAGAGGCTGAAATCTCTAGTCATGGATCTCTACACTCACCTCCGGAGGTAAATTCTCACAAACAAGACTCTACTTTTGCTAGCCTTCAAGATGATGTCAATGCTACGAATTTGGGAAAAGCTGAAACAAGTCAGGCCCAAGAACCACAGGCTAAGAAGGTTACTTGGAGTAGCATCCTGACTAAAAATATGGTTAGTAATGAACCTGGTGTAGGGGATGCTGCTATTAGCTACAATGAGGATGGATCGGCTACGGTAAAGTTTTCAAATGAATTCTTTTCTAAAGCTCAAAAGCAATGGGAAACTAGTATTATAGGATATTTTATTGGCGGCTCATTTGCTTTTAAATTCATAAGAGAACAAGCTCAACGATTCTGGAAAAATAGGGGCCTTGCTGGGGTTTACTTTAATTCCAAAGGATACTACACCTTTAGATTTGGAACGATGGAGGAAAGAAATAAAGCTCTGAACTTAAACACTATTCAGATTGGTGGTAAAACCATGTTTCTCAAGCCATGGATGGAAGGCACTAATTTTAAAAGGAATTTTATCGACAAGGTTCCTTGTTGGATAAAGCTTGTAGATGTTCCAGAAATCTTATGGTGCAATGAGGGGCTAACCTCAATTGCAAGTTCGGTAGGTAAACCTCTGAAATTTGATGCTGTCACGGCCAAATTGGAGCCTCTTAAATATGCAGGCATTCAGGTAGAACTAGCTTACTCAGCCCCTAGACCTGATTTTGTTCGAGTGCCTCTTCCTCGCTCTAATGATGTAGCAAAAATTGAAATCCAATACGGAGAATTACCCTATTCTTGCAGCCTCTGTAAGGCATTTGGACACTCTCTTTCAAGGTGCTTCAACAACCCTGAGAGAGTGGTCAAGAAGCCTCGTACAGATCGCACAACTACAGGAAATGCTCATTCCAATACAGATGCCATACCTACAAATCCTGAGCAATATATACCAACTCCTACTACGTGTGACTCAAATAATGCTATAGTCCCTTACACTATAGGCACTTTGTTTGGTTGTCCGGTGGTTCGAGATGAGGATGCAATAATTCAACAGATGCAAAACACTGAGGATATGGACGAATTTGATAGACCTGCCATCATGGAAATAGAACACTCTACTCTGCATCAGACTACAACAGATGAATATGAGGATTTGGAACCATGTGAGATGGTGCCTATTATGCTTAGCAACTCTTTCCAGTCCCTAGATTACTGTGATGAAGAAATGCAAATTTCTAATGTGGTTGAGGTAGGGGAGAATGATGAGTCCATGTCGATTGTTAAAAGGAAACGTGGAGACACACTAAAACCCAGGGATGAACAATTGTCGGGGGTTGTTGCTCTGGGTAACATTGTTCAGCACCAGATTCTAGCATCGAGGATCGAGGCCCATGACAAAGATGGTTTTACACCTGTGATAAACAAGAGATCCCTTAGGTCGGCAAGCAAGTTGACCAAAAAACCTCAATAATTTTATGGATTTAGCAGTTTGGAACGTGCGTGGTCTGAATAAAAGTTCTCATCAAAAAGAGCTCAAACACTTCATTACTACTAATAACATTAGTCTTATGGCCTGTGTTGAAACCAAGGTTAAAGAATCAAATGCTCCGCTTATCTCTCGGAAAATTGCTAGAAATTGGTCATGGCTGTTTAACTATAGGCATCATCATAATGGCAGAATCTGGGTTGGGTTCGATAGGTCAGTCTGGTCTGTCACTATTTTCTCTAGTTCTTCCCAACATATTACTTGCAATATTCAGTTTTTGGAAAAACAATGTAACTTTGTAGCTACTTTTGTTTATGCTCACAATCAACCTCATGAGCGTGTGGATCTCTGGAAAAGTCTGGAGAGTCTAAGTAAGTCTATTACTGGCCCTTGGTGCGTCCTTGGGGATTTTAACTGTATTCTGAGTCTTGCTGAGGTTAGTGGCGGTTTGGAACACTGGACGACAGATATGCAAAATTTCAAAGAGTGTGTTACCACATCAGGGCTTGGCCCTCTTCGAACTGTAGGAGACTTATATACCTGGTGCAACAATAGACCAAGAGAAACGATACACAAGAGGCTAGACCGAACTTTGGTGAATTCTGCTTGGTTGCACAGTTTTGCAGATTCTATTTCTTTTGTTAAAGAGAAAGGTCTTATGGACCACTGCCCACTTATTCTCCACTGTCCTATGCAGGTTGAGAAAATCAGAAAGCCATTCCAATTTTTCAATTTTATGCTCAACCTAGATGGTTTCAAAGATGCTGTGGCTCGAGCTTGGAATAAACCTTGTTATGGAGACCCTATGGCAGTGTTTAATAAAAAATTAAAGGATGTCAAGCAAGCCCTCATTACCCTTAACAAGGCAAACGGCAATGTGCATACAAATGTTACTCAAAGTCGTGCTCTTTTGCATACAATTCAGGCCCAACTTCAATCAGACCCGCACAACTCTGATCTTGTGAATCTGCAAAAGACTCACGCTACGATCCTTGAAAATCAGATATTACAAGAAGAAGCTCTAGATCTTCAAAAGTCTAGGGTTAAATGGTTAGCTCATGGTGATGGTAACAACTCCTTTTTCTTCAATAAAGTTCGAGCTAATTGGAACTCTAACAAAATCTTGGCTCTCTCTGATAGTAATGGGAACTTGGTAACTGGTCACACTCAATGCTCTCGAGTTGCTGTTGATTTCTTTCAGAACTCTCTTGGCACTCCTCACAATTCTTGCTCTGATTTCCCTACAGTTCAGTGTAAGCAAATCACTGAGGTTCAAGCTGATTCTCTTTCGACCCCTATCACTAATGAGACTGTTTGGAATACTCTAAGGTCTATGGGAAAGAACAAGGCTCCTGGGCCAGATGGGTTTACTGTGGACTTTTTCCTAGCAACGTGGGATATTATTGGCCCTTGTTTTTGTGCAGCCATTATTCATTTCTTCAATACTTCCGTTCTGCATCCAGGTATAAATTCGACCAGTATTGCCCTAGTGCCTAAAGTTCTAACTCCTTCCTCTATGACAGATTTTAGGCCTATCTCTCTTTGTTCCGTGGCTTATAAATGCATTGCAAAGATCCTTGCCAATAGAATTAAGAATGTGCTGCCTAACATCATCGACAATGCTCAATCTGCGTTTGTTAAAAATCGTAGCATTTCTGACAATATTCTAATGGCTCAAGAGCTTTTCCGGGGCTATAAACGTGATTCTGGTATTTCAAAATGTGCTCTGAAAATAGACCTTCATAAAGCCTTCGACTCGATCAGTTGGGACTTTTTGATGCATGCTCTGTCCATAATGGCTTTTCCTCCTCGTTTCAGAAATTGGATTTATGCTTGTATCTCTACAGTTAGATACTCTGTAAAGGTGAATGGTAGTCTGCAAGGCTATTTTAAAGGTGAAAAAGGGCTTCGTCAAGGGGACCCTTTGTCCCCATATCTGTTCACTGTTGTGATGGAAGTTCTCTCCTGCATGCTAAATGATAAGCCCAATGATTTTAAGCACCATTGGCGTTGTAAGGACCTACAGTTATCTCACCTGTTCTTTGCAGATGATGTGCTGCTTTTCTCTCATGGTGACAAGGTCTCGCTTACTCACATTATGGCATGTCTGTCAAAGTTCTCAGCAGCAAGTGGTTTGAAGCCCAGCAATAATAAAAGCTATGCTTTCTTTGCAAATTGCAGCACTGAAGTCATTGATTGGTTTGATAATTTGTATCATATTCCCCATGGTGATTTGCCTGTCAAATTTCTAGGCGTGCCCCTGATTTCTTCCAGTCTCAGCGTCAATGATTGTGTCCCTTTGATTGAAAGAATCACATCTCGTATCTACTCGTGGACTACTATTCTTCTTTCGTTTGCTGGAAGAGCTCAACTGATCAGAGCAGTTCTGTTTGCTATTCAGGCGTACTGGTCGAATCATTTTCTCCTCCCTCAAATGGTCCACAAGCAACTTCAATCCATATTCACGCGTTTTCTATGGAAAGGTAATATTGATTACAAAGGGGGAGCAAAGGTCGCTTGGCAAACTTTATGCATGCCCCTGAAGAAGGTGGATTGTCATTCAAAAACCCTAAAGACTGGAATAAAGCCCAACTGTTAAATCACCTGTGTAGAATTATCAGAAAAGACAACACGCTATGGCCTAATTGGGTGAACAAAACGGTGCTTAAACGTAAACATTTCTGGACTATTTCTGAACCAACTGATTGTTCTTGGATATGGCGCAGCATTTTAAAAATTCGAGTTGAGGCATTGCAATATCTTAACTTCAATGTTGGTAATGGCTCTCGTTTTTTGCTATGGTTTGACCCCTGGTGGCAAGGTCGTTGTCTGGCCCAATCTAACCGAGATGCTATCATTTTCCAAGCAAGTTCCACCCCTCAGGCAACTGTTAATGACCTTATTAGGATAGGTTCTTGGAGTCTGCCAGTGACTAACCTCAGACATCATCATAATCAGCACCTGAGACGCTGGATTAATGGATTCGACTATCCTACTTTCAATCTCACCATGGAGGACACTATCTCATGGAATGGAACTCCTTTACGCAAACTTCGAACTCGTCATATATGGGACTCAATCAGATTCAAACGCCCTGAGGTCCCTTGGCATACTCAAGTTTGGCACAAGCTTAGGGTCATCAGATATGCGCACCATGAATGGCTTCTTTGCCAGGGTCGATTGAATACTTTTGCTCGTTTAGCCCATTTTGGCATCGATCTTCTTCAGCATTGCTTACTGTGTGTTGGGGGGACTGAAACTTCGGATCATTTGATGATGTCCTGCAGTTATAGTTCCTTTGTGCTTCGTAATCTGGCTGGACTTATAGGTACTTATGAACACAAATTTTCAACCTGGAATTTGCTTCTGGCTGCTTGGGGCTCGGTTACTAACCCAGTGCATAAAAACATGTTGTTGCTTAGTGCTCAGGTCTTCAGCTACCATATTTGGAGGGAGAGAAATGCTAGATTGCATGGGAAGAAATGCTTGGACCCGAATATGTTATTAGCTGGCATTGTCATTGATGTTAAAGCTAGACTGTCTCACTCTACTTGGTTTGTAAATATTGCTAGAAATTCTGGTTTTGCTAGTTGGCTAGGATAGCTCCAGTTTTGCTTGCTTTCTAGTTGCAATCTGTCTGTAGATTGCTCCTAGATAGTCCTCCCCCTCAGTCTGTTGAGGGGCAAGGGTTTTATCCCTCCTTTTTTCTGTTTTAATATACTAATTTAGCAAAAAAAAAAAAATATTCATATTTATACATACATACACTTGTACAAACATAAATACATATATAAATTTATGTGGATATGTTATAATTACTATAATATTCACTAATCACTAACATATACCATATCTTATTAATCATTTTAGATCTATTGTAATTATTTACAAATTAAATATTATAAAAAATATCCCAATACAAAAAAAGAACCTTCATCCGTATATAAGTATAATAGAAACTTGTATTAACATTAACTATCATAAAACTCTTCAATCACATCTTTAATACGTAAACGCACAAAACAATATAACACACACACACACATATAAATGGGTGGTTCCATGAGCAAATTTATTCATATAAAAAGTCATATTTACCCCATACTAATTATATCTATGTTATATTTCCGGGGGTATTGCAACACCAACATATTTATTACATAATAATAACTGATATGGACTAATATGTATTTATTATTATGTAATTAATATTTGTATGTATCTCTGTATCCATCCATGTTAACTCTATATATTTATATTTCGAAGTACGGTTTTGATTATATCATTGACCAATTTATTACATATCTTTCAAGTTTTTTTGAACAAAACAAAACATAGCGTAAAATATAAAATAGATTTAATTTAATCAGAATTATAATTTGCATGTCACGATCGGGTATTGCATAAATTCTATTTACTCATAACAATTGTTGCGAAAATATGAACAATCGAAGATATCAACAATTCAATCCTACGTGATTACGCATAATACATAAATATTTGTAATCTAGAGCATGCCCGTGCCTTGCACGGGCTACGAAGCTAGTTGGCACTAGTACTCCAACCATGAGTACTAGTGTACTAGTACTAACAATATAAGCTATTTTTTTTTTTTGAAATCAACAATATAAGCTATTAAATCATGTGATTAAGTGGAAAAAATGGCACCAATCCACTATAACTAATTTGTACCTTACCTAACACAGAAAATTTGAATAAAACAAATATAAGGTTTTTTAAATTCTACAACACTCATGTGTAGTTGAAAGTGAGTGGGTGTTTGGTGGGTGTTTGGTATATCCTAGCTTTTGTCTTAAAAGCATAAATGTCATATAAGTGATAAGTGCAAGAATACTTATAAGTATTTTTAAAATTAAATAAAAAAATATTATTTAACACAATAGAAATAAGTTGGCATGAAAGTACGTTGTGGTTAACATTCAACTTATCAACATATAAGTTATAAGTTGAGTTAATAAGTTGAGCAGGCAAACATCCCTCATAAGAGCATCTCCAACCATGTAGAGCCCTTAGGTAAAAATCAAGATAAATTACCTTAAATAATAATTATAGAGATTTTGTAAAATTGTGTCCACTCCAATGGGACAAAACTCTTAGGTAAAAATTTAGACAATCACAGTTGGTTGGCTATATTTGTCGAACCTTTAGCAACCTGTAGTAAAACTCCACATCATCAATTACCATATTTAAATAATATGTTCTATTTTTAACAACTTAAAATAATAATAACATACCTTTTTTTAAAATATAGCCAACCAATATAGTCAATTCCATTGGACTAAAACACGTTACAGGTTCAAAAAATTTTACATAATCAATATTTAGCCAATCACTTTTACAAAACACCGTTGGAGATGCTCTAAGTTCTTATGGCCTTATAAACCATAAGTTGGCTAAGAAATGAAAAGCCAAACAGTCAGGGCTTGTTTGGTGATAATCAGTATGCCTCAGGAGAAGAGGCATGATGGTTCTTATCTCGGAATTATCATTTAGATGATTTTGTTATTAGTTAATTATTTTGAAAATGTTAGTTTTATTCATGCATTCAGGGAGGCAATTGAAGCAACTCATGTTGTTAGGAATATGATGTACTTGATGATAACTTCACAATCAATCAAAATTGTATAAGTCAAGTTTTGTAACTGTCAACGGATGAGACATTATAACTCTATCCGTTGACAGGTAGCTCATCAAAGGATGAGGTTTTGTAGCATACTGCAGTACCTCTATGCTATCAGTTGATAGTGTTTCTATTCAGAGTCATGTTGACCATCATTGGATAGGCAGAATAAGGTAGCCAATTGTAAATAAGCTATGCTATGTAATTCTGTCTAAGTGAAAGTGTATCAACGAATGAAGACAAGACTCTATCAACGAATACAACTCAAATCTACTCTATCAACGGATACAACTCAAATCTACTCTATCAACGGATACAGCTCAAACTACCATCAACGGATGACTGTGTACAACATCAACGGATAATCATTAACACTTTCTTCTATGCAAGCTGGGAATTAGCAGTTGATAAGGACATGTTTGACTGACAGATCACATGGGTTGATAGTAGGTATAAAAAGTAGTATGGCAACCATACTTTGGAAACGCAGAAGAAAGAAGCATTCCTTTTACACAGTACATACAAGAAAGGTGCAGGGGACATATATGTTCACAAGGACAACCTTTCGGCTACATGTGGATTTGGAGTGGAGTAGCAAGTCAACTTGAATTAGATTAATATTATCGTATTCCTGTAGTACTTGTAAACTTGGGATATATAACCAAGTGTAGCAACTCTTTAGAAACTAAGAAAACAGACATATTTGCTTAAGGTTTCTTGAATATCCTTAGAAGCAAAGAGTTGTAAAAACAGAAGCTGTGTACATTTGTATCACAGAGTTTTCTTCAAATAAAAGTCTCAGGTGGTACATTTAACCACCTGGTTTTTTATGTGTTTGTGAATCATTTCTCATTCAGCAATTATCTCCTTATAGACTTCTGTGGTTTTTATTAGAAATTATAATTATCAAGAATTGTATTCAACCCCCCCTTCTACAATTATACAAGTGTGTAATCTGGGAATAACAATTGGTATCAGAGCAAGCTTCTAACATATTTGAAGTTTAAAGATCAACACACTTCCAACATGTTTAAGAAGGATTATGGAGTGAAGATACCGGTTCTTGATAGAGAAAATTACTTTCACTGGAAAGTAAAAATGCGTCTACATCTCATGTCTATTGATGAAGGTTTTGTAGATTGCATTGAGAAGGGTCCTCACGTTCCAATGAAGGCGGCTTCAAGAGTTGGCCTTGCTGCAGATGCACCAGACACTTACATTCCTAAACCTGTTTCTGAGTGGAGTACTAAGGACGTTGCAGAAGTCCACAAAGATAAAAAGACCATGAATATTCTGTTTAATGGCTTAGAAACAGACATGGTTGACAATGTTATCAACTGTACTACCTCCAAGGAAGTATGGGACATTGTTCAAACCCTTTGTGAAGGTACAGAACAGGTAAGAGAAAACAAGATGCAACTACTGATCCAACAGTATGAGCACTTCCATTTCAAGAATGGAGAGACATTGAATGACACATTTAGTAGATTACAAAAGCTACTGAATGGCTTGAAACTGTATGGAAGAATCTACCAAGTGAAAGATTCTAATCTCAAATTTCTGAGATCACTGCCCAAATAGTGGAAGCCAATGACTGTTTCTCTAAGAAACACTCAAGAGTACAAGACATTTACTCTTGAAAGGCTCTATGGAACTTTAAAGACATATGAACTAGAAATGGAGCAGGATGAAGAAATTGAGAAGGCCCAAAAGAAAAGTGGGTCAGTTGCACTTGTTGCCAACTTGGAGCAGAAGGAGGAGAAGAGGACTAAAGCTGCTAAATCTACACCAAACAGGGAGGTTTGTGAAGGTAGAGCAGAATCAAGCAAAAGCAAGGAAAAAGTGTCTGAAGAAATGAGTGTCCTTCAGCAGGATGAATTGGATGAGATAGATGAGCATTTAGCCTTTCTTTCTAGGAGATTCTCTAAGCTAAAATTCAGAAGAAACTCTGGGGTGGCTAAGCCATTTAACAAGGATTTTTCCACAAGCAACTATGTGGATAAATCCAAAATTAAATGCTACAATTGTGGAATTGCTGGTCACATGATAAGTGAATGCAGGAAGCCTAGATCTGAGAACAAGGGAAAGCCAACTGAAACTGTTGACTACAAGAAGAAATATTTTGATCTTCTCAGACAGAAAGGAAAGGCATTCATGACCCAAGAGTATGACTGGGTTGCTGATGGAAATCATTCTGATGATGATGCTGAGTTTGTCAACCTTGCATTGATGGCTAATTCTGAGCAAGAAGCAAGTTCAGCTAGCAATCAGGTATTTTCTACTAATCTCTCTGAGCTCACCAAAGAGGAATGCAATAGTGTTATAGATGAAATGTCTACTGAACTATATCACTTGAGTGTTACTCTTAAATCACTTACTAAAGAGAACAATAGGATTAAAGAGACTAATCTGTTTTTAAGTGATAGAAATGCTACTCTAGAAATTCAATTTCTAGAATTTGAGAAAATGAGAGTTGATTGCAATGATGCTAAAAGTGAACTTGAAGCTGTGTTAAAAAGAGAACTGATTTTAAGAAACCAGCTTGAAAAAGAACAAGGGATAATTGCTAAATTTCAAAGTTGTAGGAATATTTCTCAAAACATAATAGAAGTCCAGGGAATACAATCATTTGTGAGGGATACCTGGACTCAAAAGAAAAAGGAGCTAGAACCTTGCCTTGAGGATCTAGAGACTATTTGTGAATCAACGGATAGTGATCATCCATTGACAAATGAACCATCAATGGATGAGAGGTATCCGTCGATTGACAAAAAGTCTGTTAGTAAGAAGGAACTCAAGAAACTGAATAATCAGTATGGTCCAGTAGCCAATAATTTTGTTTCTGGTGAAAGTAGCCAAGCCAAATCAAGTGAGAAGGCTAAGGCAGGTGATTTACTTAACAAAAAAGCTGTTGGTAAATCAGTTAATGAAAAGGTAGAGATTGAGGGTAAAAAGAAAAAGAACAGAAATGGTAAGATAGGCATTAACAAGAAAAACAATTATTCTCCTGACAAGTTTGCTCCTAGGAAAACTTGTGGTAATTGCAATAGTGTCAATCACCTATCTTCTAATTGCAAGTCTGTTAAAAGAACTCCTGTTCATGTACCTCAATCTATGCCAAGTATGCCTGCAATGCCTGTTATGCCTGGTTTGTATCAGAATGCTAGTTTTTCAAATCCATATGTGAACATGCCATATGTGTCTAATCCGTATTTTCAATCTGTGAATATGCCACAAATGTCATGGAGCATTCCTAGCATGAATAATATGTATGCCAATTTTCCACAAATGCATGCATCAAATATTTATGCAAATGAGCATCTGTCAAAACCTATCACTCAAGCATCTACACCTAAAGTGAAGATTGCTAAGAGTGCAAAACCAAAGGCTAACAAGAAAGGACCCAAGGAAACTTGGGTACCAAAATCAACTTGATTTGTATTTTGGAATGTGTGCAGGGAAATAGAAGGAATCTATGGTACCTAGACAGTGGATGCTCTAGGCATATGACAGGAGATTCAACCCTGCTCACAGAGTTCAAGGAGGCAGCTGGCCCTAGAATTACCTTTGGAGATGACAACAAAGGATATACTAAGGGATATGGCTTGATTTCAAAGGATAATGTCATCATTGAAGAAGTGGCTTTAGTTGAAGGTTTGAAGCACAATTTGCTGAGTATAAGTCAGATTTGTGACAAAGACTATGAAGTAAAGTTCACTAAAGAAGCCTGTGTTGTTTCTGCCAAGGAAAACAACAATGTGGTATTGACAGGCTTTAGAAAAGGAAATGTTTACATAGCTGACTTCAACTCAGTATGCTCAGAATCCATTACTTGTCTCTTCAGCAAAGCAAGCAAGGATGAGAGTTGGCTATGGCATAAAAAGCTGTCACATTTGAATTTTAAAGTTATGAATGACTTGGTAAGAAAGGATCTTGCTAGAGGAATCCCTCAATTGGAGTTCATCAAGGATGGATTGTGTGATGCCTACCAATTAGGGAAACAAAAGAAATCATCCTTCAAGAGCAAGACAGAGTCATCCATTGTTAAGCCACTTCAATTGCTGCATATGGACTTATTTGGCCCAGTAAATGTCATGTCCATTTCAAAGAAGAGATACTGTCTGGTGATTGTAGATGATTTTTCTAAGTTTACATGGACCTTCTTTCTGCACTCCAAAGATTGTGCAAGTGAAATCATCATCAATCATCTCAGACTAGTAAACAATGGTTCTGAAGTAAAAGTACAAAGAATCAGGAGTGACAATGGTACTGAATTCAAAAATTCCACAATGAAGATTTTCTGTGAAGAGAATGGAATTGTCCATGATTTTTCTGTTGCTAGAACAATTCAACAAAATGGGGTTGTTGAAAGGAAAAACAGAACTCTCATTGAAGCAGCTAGAACAATATATGCTAATTGAATCAAGATTGCCAACATATTTCTGGGCTGAAGCTATCAACGCTGCCTGTTTCACTCAGAATATTTCCTTGGTAAATCAAGCTAGAGGAATGACTCCTTATCAGTTATTCACCAACAAGAAACCAACGTTAGCTTTTCTTCATGTCTTTGGATGTAAGTGTTTTGTGCTAAGAAATCATGGAGATAACTTGGGCAAATTTGAAGCAAAGGCATATGAAGCTATCTTTGTTGGATATGTAGCAGGGAAAGCCTATAGAGTCTACAATCTAAGAATCAACATTGTTATGGAATCTGTACATGTTGTGTTTGATGATCAAAAGATTCTAGGTCTAAATGATGAAGGCTTCCATGAAGAATTGAGATTTGAAAATGAGGTAGAAGGAAGAATGTACATTGATGATGATGAGGAAAATGAAGATCATGGCCATGGAAATTCACCTAGAGTTGTTGGTCCAACTAGAAGTGATGCTAACACTGGAAATGAAGCATCCGTTGACAGTCATACTGGAGCATCAGATGCATCCGTTGACAGGCATTCTCATGCATCCGTCGACAGGCAAAATGGAGCATCCGTTGATAGACAAAATGATGCATCCGTTGACAGTCAACTTCATAATTCCGCAAGGACAACAAAGTCAGGGGGAGTTTCTCAAAGTCAAAACTCAATGACCAATCAACAAGATCATGCTCATTTAGATGAAGCAACCTCATCTAGATCAAACCTTCCACCTTCAAGAAAATGGACTAGAGATCATCCTTTTGAGTTAATCATTGGTGACTCAAACTCAAGAGTCCAAACTAGGAGGGCCACAAAAGAAGAATGTCTATACAGTAGTTTCCTGTCTCAAGAGGAACCTAAGAAAGTGGAAGATGCCCTTCTAGATCCAGATTGGGTCTTAGCAATGTAATAAGAGCTAAACCAATTTGAGAGAAATAAAGTATGGAAACTTGTGCCCAAACCTGATGATAGAGGTGTCATAGGTACCAAATGGGTTCTCAAGAATAAGACTGATGAAAATGGCATAATTGTGAGGAATAAAGCTAGATTAGTGGCAAAGGGCTATTCTCAAGAAGAAGGGATAGATTTTGATGAAACTTTTGCTCCAGTGGCAAGACTTGAGGCAATTAGAATTTTCCTAGCCTATGCAGCACATGCCAATTTCAAAGTCTATCAGATGGATGTCAAAAGTGCCTTTCTAAATGGGGAACTGGATGAAGAGGTATATGTCCATCAACCTCCTGGCTTTGAAGATCCAGAATTTCCAGAATATGTATATCTTCTCTTGAAAGCACTTTATGGTTTGAAGCAAGCACCAAGAGCCTAGTATGACACTTTATCTCAATTTCTTTTGGAGAATCACTTCACTAGAGGTACAGTAGATAAAACCTTATTTCATAGAAATGTCAATAGTTCTTCAATACTTGTTCAAATCTATGTAGATGATATTATTTTTGGGTCTACAGATGAGAAGCTTTGCAAAAGGTTTGCCAAACTTATGCAAAGTAGGTATGAAATGAGCATGATGGGTGAATTAACTTACTTTCTTGGTTTACAAGTAAAGCAAGTTAATGAGGGAATTTTCATAAGTCAAACAAAATATATTTATGATCTTTTAAAGAAATTTGACTTAATGGATTGTGCCTCTGCAAAAACACCTATGGCCACTGCAACTAAGCTTGAGTTGAATACTAAGGAAAAATATGTGGACATCTCAAGCTATAGAGGCATGGTAGGCTCACTTCTATATCTAACAATTAGTAGACCTGATATAATGTTTTCCACTTGTCTTTGTGCTAGATTTCAAGCTGACCCTAGAGAGTCTCACTTGATTGATATTAAGAGAATTTTCAGGTATCTCAAGGGAACACCAAACCTTGGCATTTGGTAGCCAAGAGATTCTGGCTTTGATCTAATTGGCTATTCAGATGCAGACTATGCAGGTTGCAGAATTGATAGGAAAAGTACTACAGGCTCCTGTCAATTTCTAGGGAACAGGCTTGTGTCATGGTTCAGTAAGAAACAGAACTCAGTCTCCACTTCTATAGCTGAAGCTGAGTACATTGCTGCTGGAATTTGTTGTGCACAGAATCTTTGGATGAAAAATCAACTTATTGACTATGGTCTAAAAGTTGAGAAGATTCCAATTTTCTGTGACAACACTAGTGCTATTGCCATCACAGAGAATCCAGTGCAACATTCGAGAACCAAGCATATTGACATCAAATACCACTTCATTAGAGAGCATGCGATGAATGGTACAGTAGAAATGCAATTTGTGCCAAGTGAAATGCAGCTTGCAGATATCTTCACCAAGCCTCTTGATGAATCTTCATTCACAAGGTTGGTAGGTGAACTAGGTATGCTTAATTTTTCGTAATTCCTAGTGATATCTAATCATACTCTATAATTGGAGCTAGAAATTTGTTTTGATTTACTTGAGAATTAAAAACTCTCAGAAAATTTTTTAGCAGAATTTTTTTCTAAGGCAAAATTTGCTTATCAACGGATATCCTTTTATCCGTTGGTAGTATAAACATATTACTAGATTTTCGTATGTCAACGGATAACAGGTTGTCCTCGTCATCGATAGATAAATTGTTTTCTCAACCGTCCATTCTTTATCCGTTGATATACATATTTTTTTTATATAGCCGTTGGTAAACGTGTATATTTAGTCACGGCTGTACTTCTTTTCTTTTCATATATTATATGACAGTTACTTTTGTCCAATGGAGTAATTACTTTTAATTATTTCATTTTTAATTCTTGAAAAATATAAAAGGCTGTCTTGTGCTCTCACATCTCACTTTTATTCCTTTTCAAGAATCTCATAAGTTAACTGCATCTTCTTCACTAAAACTCTCTGCAACAAAAGTTCAAACACTTCAATGGCGCCTATTGTTAAGATGATGTCTTCCACTGGGTTTACCTATGAGAAGAACAATTTCGCAGCCTTTGTTGATACAGTGAACGCTCCAGAAGCATATCACACCATGATGAATTTCGTGAAGAAATGCAAACTATCATATGCTATGATTGCCACCACTCCTCTAATCCACGAGGTAATTGAAGAGGTGTGGGCATCTGCTGAGTACATTGGCACAGATGGTACACTTACTTTTTCTTTAAAGGGTAAAAACTATGTGGTTAACTCTGATGTGATAACTGCTTGTTTAAAATTGCCTGAGAATAACTGTCTGGAAATACCCAGTAATGCTGAAATTGTATACCCTTAGTACTGAGAACTTAGGGAAAATTGTTAGGAAAGGTATGGTTAAAGAATGGAGTTATTTTTGTGATGCCTTCATTAAAACTTTTTCTGGCAAAATTAGTAATTTTGATGCTGTTACCAATTCCATGCTAGTTATGCTATGTATGCTCTTGACTGATAAATTTTATAATTTTGGCTCACTAGTCATGTATGAGATAGCAGCTAAATTAGGTAAAAAAGGAAACTAGGAGCAAGAATATTTATTTTGCTAGATTTTTTATGCTCCTAGCACTGCATGTATCTGAGAATGAGCTATCTATTGCTAACCCGGATAGCAAGTTCAATTGTTTTGTTCAGGAAAAGAGAGTCTTAAGTGATTTGATTCGAATGAACCTAAATGCAGAAGTACAATTGGTATATCTACCCATTGTTCAGGTAACTGTTTCCAACCCTGAAACTCTTATCTCCAACCCCCAAATTTCTTTGCCTTCTATTGTCACAATGGAGTCTGTGGCTGTGACCAAACAGGCTCCTACCAAAGTGACCAAATCCAAAGTTCTAAAACCACAATCAAAAAGACAAACCTCAGGTGTCTCTTAAAAGGCACCTGTTGCAAAAACTACCAAAACTCTTGAGGGGAGTGTGAAGGTGGTAGTGAGTGGTGAGGGACAGGGTGAACATCAAAGAAGCCCTAAGGATAAGGAAGGTGAGGCAGGTGCAACCAACATTTCAGTCTCTCAAAAGACTGTTAATGAACCTTCAAGCCAAATTCTAGTTGCATCCTCTCAATAGGGTGTGACTACTGATTTAAGTTCCACTCCAGGAACACTGCACAAAAGGGCAAGAGACACAGATAACTCTCACTCAAAAACCTATGGTAGAAGAGTCAAATCCAAAACCATTGGGGAATCACAGGGTGCACACACAGTACATCAAACTGTACCTTCTCAAATTCAGTTTGATGTGACTTCAATAAATGTGGAGTCACAGCCCCTTGATCTTAACCTTCAAATCGATACACATTTTAATCCACCATCACCAACTCCATCTCTAGATGTGGATATGATATCTACATCAATTCCTGATTCTCCATCTTTAAAATTCTTGGAGAAGCCCCACTCAACAATTGGTGGTCATCATCTTTTAGATGATTTGTTGGGCCATCAATCTTCCATTCCTGAATTCACAACACTATATGTGGCCTCTTCCTTAAAATCAATCACCACAGATTCAGTGTTGGTTTTCACTTCAACGGATACTCTTTTTCCTTCATCAACGGATATCCTTCATCCGTTGACAACTGTTTCTCCATCAACGGATGTGTCTACAACTAATCATCCGTTGACAACAATAACTACTACATCAATGGATACACTTTATCCGTTGACAACTCTCTCTACCACTGCAAAATGTGACATTCCCATGTCAACTATGGAGGAGTTTGTAGTAGTTGAAACACTTTTAGGAATGAGGGAAGGGAGTGAGAGGCTGCCTTGTGAGCAGGCAAAAGGAGAGAAAAATAATGAGAGGCTGACTATTTCTTCCGGTCAGGCAAAAGGAGAGCAAGAGAGTTCCACCTTAGTAGGTGAAGGTGAGGGTGTGAGCCAGGGGGAGCCCCTGATGCAAGAAAAGAGAGATGAGAGGAGAGAAGGTACTACAGGATAAATAAGACAGGAAGATTCATCCATTGCTAGTGAGTTAATGGAGGTTAATGAAGCCTCTAAGGAGATGGAATTTCAACAAGAATATCAGTCAATTATTGACTCCATCTCTTTGGATCCTGAAACCTTTACTCATCCTGTTTCTACCTATCAAGTCATGGCACAACAGGGCAATGTGGAGGCAGAGGAGGCAATGCACCTAGTGCACACCTCTCAATCTCTACAAAGATCAAAGGAAGCTTTGACAGCTCTGCCTTCATATGCTGACATTGAAGAGTTTGGCAATAATGACAGTGCTAGCACCTCAAGTGATGAAGAAGTCAATATGGAAGATACTCCAGAATGGCTATTTTCTTCTACCACTGAGGTTGGTGACTTCAATGTGGAGATTATAAAGCAATATCAATCTGCTATGGCTGAGCACCAGAATGCAGATCCATAGAGGAAGGCTGTCCTTCAACAAATATTGGCCTCCCTCAAACTTCACAAGATGCATATGGTTATTCAAAGAACCCAACAGGAGGAGGTGCAAACTGCAATAAGGGAAATGAAAGTGGAACTAGATGCCAGGATTGAGGCACTAGCCCCTACTACCACTCAGAAGGTGCTGACTAGCAAGTTATTGAAGGAAGATAGCCTGGCCAAATCAGTTCAGCATCTTTCCTCCAGAGTGGATAGTATGGAATCTCAAATGCAGACAGTAATTGCCAATCAAGCCAAACAGACTGAGCTACTGGAAAAGCTACTTGCAGCATCATCTCCAACCCTTGATGCTAACAAAAAGGGGGAGAAAAAGGTTGTTGCAGCTAGTCAAATTCCAGCATCCAGTAGCAAGATAGCACAGAGTGAGGGGGAGCAACAACCAATTATAGTGGTCAATCCAACAGAGTTCTCTATAGAGGCTTCCCCTGTGAAGAAGAAGAAAATGGTGTTGCCTGAGGTTCAAAGTATATCAGAAATCTCAGATGGTGAAAGGCAAGCCAGAATAGAAGCCTTAGATCAATGAATGCAATCAACAAGGAGGCAAATGAAAGAATTCTGAGGACAGAGAGAATGATCAATGAATCAATTGTATCAACTCTGTTCTCTACTCAGTCCTCAGCCCCAACAACATCAACTACAATTCTGAAGGTGCTCACTCCAGAAATTGTGGCTCCTACATTCTATGATGCTGAACCATCCTATGTCAAAGAATTTGAACCATACATAAGAACCAGAGCCTACTCTCCACCAAAGGCAAATGGGAAGAACAAGTTACAATTGGACTTTCCATTTCCCAAGGATGATGATGAGAAGATAATGGGAAATACAATCAAAGAGTTCAAGGAAAAGACAAATAAGAGTGTAAGAGATTGGATGGCTGTGATAATAAGGAATGGAAAAGTGTTAAATATATCCAACAGCCATCCTAGATTTGTTGAAGCAAAAGAGAGGAAACCTCCAAACTTCTAAGGGAAGCTCATCCAAGTGAAGAAAATCAATATGAAAACTCAGAAGAGAAGCAAGCCAGACTAGCTCAGGAGTTAATGGATGAGGTAGAGGATGAAATGAGGGAATCTGAGGAAGTCCCCGAATCCAAAACTAAAAGGAGAGTGAAATCAAAGGCAAGGAGGCATGTCTCTCCAGAAATTGTAAGGAGAGAAACTGTTGGCTCATCACAATCTTTTTCTGCACAAGTATTCGACCCAGCTGTGAACTTCCATGGTGACCCTATACTCTCTAAAGAGGAACCAATGAACCTTGACTCCATTGAGGTTCCTTCATTCTTGCTGAAGCCTCAACAGAAGCCTAATCAGAAGAAAAGGATACCAAGGAAGCAACCTTCAAAGGAACCAATTCAGGTTGCTAGGGTACATGTTATTGTCAAGCAGTCAATCTTGAAAAACAAGGATAATTTTATCTATCAGGCAGATATTGAAGAATACTCTGGCATGAATCTGTATCTGGATGAATTGTCAGAAGTAAGAGGAATTAACAAATATAAACATTTGCCTGAGAGATTGGTCTTTGTATACAAGGGAGGAAAGGAAAGGACATGGCCACTATAGAGGGTTCTTGGAGAAAACTATCTGACCTTAACCAAAGTGTTCTCTGCAATCAAGAGATACACAGGGTTCTCCAGGATAGCAAAAGGGTTGATACTGGACAGAATAGAACAGATAAGGAGATAATGGAACTCACCATCAAGACTACCAAGGAAGATGAAGATCCCATTCAATGGACAGAAAATTCATCTTCAACCCTTCTGGATGATGGAGTTCAGGGATGAAGATAACAGGAGATTCTTCAGGTTAGAAGACCAACTATCAAAGGCTAGTTCTCAATACCTGAGATGGTTACTGATAATTGGATTTTATATCTACTTGGAACATTCTAAAATCGGCTTAAATTGATTGCTTTGACCTCAAGTTTGTGGTAGTTTTGATGTGTTTTGTTTAATTGTGCAGGGTTGGAGTGGTATCGATTAAGGGTGTAGTTTCCATCGTTTTGGAGTTGATTTAAGATATGGAATGAAGAATGGAGGCTAATGTCAGCTACCAAGTAGTATACAAGTCAAGGGGAAATGAAGACGGAAGCTATTGCAAAAGGAACGAGAAGAAAAAGCTGAAAAACGAGGAAAAACAAAATTCCATCAGTTGGTGGCTGGGCAGACTGCGCCAGATTTGAGCAGTCTGTGCCAGAATTCATCCTGGAATGCAGATTGGGCTTGAGCACACTGCGCCAATCTTGAGCAGACTGCCCCAAGTCGCGCTGAAAATTTCCAGTTTTGCCCTTTTTACGATTTTGGCCATATCTTGAGTTCTAGAAGTTAGTTTTGGACGATCTTACTGTCCACGCGAAGATAACGAGATTCTCTATCATTCTAAAGTGGTCCAGAGGTCCAATTACAACTGGAACGGTTCAGAAATATTGAAGAAAAGTCAGCTACGAATTTTCCTTGAAAACAGAATCAGTTTAGGAAACGTATTTTGCAGAAATTCTATTATAATTCTGTTTTGGTATTTTCTTGCTGGGCAAGACTTCTAGAGCCTATATAAACACATCCAACCCTTGTAAATTGTATTATTATTATCATCATAGTTTTATTATTGTAACCAGCTTAGATCTGCAAGGGAGAAAAGGAGAGAAGGATTCAACGCTCGTGACAAGCAATGGATCTAGATCTACTTCATCTTTTGTGTTACTTTGGATTATAGATTTGTTTTCTTAACTCTTTGTTTTATTAATATTATTGCTTCTTTTATTCATATCTTGTTTATTATCATGTTTTCATCAAATCCCATGACGATGAACGGTTCAATTATGAACTAATCGTTGTCATGGGATTCTAACGGATTTATTTATGGAACTTAGTATCTTGATGCTTTAAAGATCTGTGTGTGGTGTATATTGATATCCTCGTATGGTTAATCTTAATGCTTTTAGATACGTAGCTAACATCTAAATTGAATTGTTAATCTCTTGTGAAGTGAAAGTGGATCTTGAGATTTAGAACTTGCCATGCTAGCATAGGTTCATAATTGTTTATCAATATGATTTGTGGTTTGAGATGAAAATACTTATACTGCCCTGTGTGATCTTAATGGATAACTTGTTCTTCAACCGTTATGTTTTCAAATTCTATAGACATATAGGGTCTAAGCATAATTGGTGTCTATTCATCTTCTATCTCTTTTGTGGATGCATGCTTAGTTTGGTATGCGTATGCTGACAGGTAGCGTATACTTGTTTCGTGTTATCCGATCAGATATCAAAACCATTGCACATAGTGATTAAAGGCGTCAGATCTAAGGGAAGTATTTAATGAAGTTAGGATCCCATGTTTACTCTCATATAAGTAATTCGATTTTAATTCTTGTTAATTAGTTAATTCTTAGTTTAATTCTTTGCATCTTAGTATAAATTAGATAATCAAACCCAATTTGTTACTTTTCTTAGCAGTGAGTTAAAACCATACATTGTTGCATAGGCATATTTACTGATTAAAACTTAACCAGATCTCTGCGGAACGAACTTAATTTATATTACTTGTGACTACGTGCGCTTGCGTAAAAATAGCATAACAGTTACAACAAAAGCTAAATCCAAAAGTTGTTGAAGAAGATGCCTTCTATAGGCAACTCCAAATGCAGATTGAGTCCAACTCTGCCAAAGAAGGAAAATCAAGGGTGATGCCAACCAGAGAGAAGAAACAGTATTAATCTGCTCAGTCTAGAGGATCACCTCTCTGTAAATTTCTCAAACTTGCTGTATTTTAATTTTTGTAGCTTAATACAATATTTGCATAGTTCTATATATATTCTTAGGAATGTTTTGTTATCATCAAGGTCCTAAATTTATGCTTTATTGCCATCAAGTATAAATTGGGGGAGATTGTTAGGAATATGATGTACTTGATGATAACTTCACAATCAATCAAAATTGTATAAGTCAAGTTTTGTACTCCCTCTGTCCCGTCCATTTGTTATCATTTCAAAATGGGGTGTCGACACGCATTTTAAGATTAATTTTAAAGATAGTTCCTTAACTTATTTTTGAAAGTTTTTTTTTTCTGTATAAAAATAGAACAATCCTATTTTTATAAAAAAAAAAATTTAAAAATAAGTTATGGAACTATCCTTAAAATCCACCTTAAAATGCGTGCCAGAAAGTTGCAAAAAAGTGTAAACAAATGGATGGGACAGAGGGAGTAACTGTCAACGGATGAGACATTATAACTCTATCCGTTGACAGGTAGCTCATCAGCGGATGAGGTTTTGTAGTATACTGCAGTACCTTTATGCTATCAGTTGATAGTGTTTCTATTCAGAGTCATGTTGACCATCATTGGATAGGCAGAATAGGGTAGCCAATTGTAAATAAGCTATGCTATGTAATTCTGTCTAAGTGAAAGTGTATCAACGGATGAAGACATGACTCTATCAACGGATACAACTCAAATCTACTCTATCAACGGATACAACTCAAATCTACTCTATCAACGGATACAACTCAAACTACCATCAACGGATGACTGTGTACAACATCAACGGATAATCATTAACACTTTCTTCTATGCTAGCTGGGAATTAGCAGTGACAGGTTTGACTGACAGATCACATGGGTTGATAGTAGGTATAAAAAGCAGTATGGCAGCCATACTTTGGAAACGCATAAGAAAGAAGCATTCCATTTACACAGTACATACAAGAAAGGTGCAGGGGACATATCTATTCACAAGGACAACCTTTCGGCTACATGTGGATTTGGAGTGGAGTAGCAAGTCAACTTGAATTAGATTAATATTATCTTATTCCTGTAGTACTTGTAAACTTGGGATATATAACCAAGTGTAGCAACTCTTTAGAAACTATGAAAACAGACATATTTGCTTAGGGTTTCTTGAATATCCTTAGAAGCAAAGAGTTGTAAAAACAGAAGCTATGTACATTTGTATCACAGAGTTTTCTTCAAATAAAAGTCTCAGGTGGTACATTTAACCACCTGATTTTTTATGTGTTTGTGAATCATTTCTCATTCAGCAATTATCTCCTTATAGATTTATGTGGTTTTTATCAGAAATTATAATTATCAAGAATTGTATTCAACCCCCCCTTCTACAATTATACAAGTGTGTAATCTGGGAATAACACATGTAATGACACACTTGAGACTAGGGCTGGCAATTTCGGATTTCGGGTCGGGTTCGGGTCGGGTCAGCAGACTCGGGTCGCATTTTTGACCCAACCCGAAACTGACCCGAAAATTTAATGGGTACAGGTGCTTAACCCGAACCCGACACGAATGGGTTTCGGGTAACCCGACCTGAAAATTTAATTTTTTAAAATTTTAAAAATAATATATATATATATATTATATATATATATAAAATAATATATATTATATATATATAATAAAATAATATAAAAATAATATATATATACTAAGAATAATATATATTAAAAATAATATATATATATATATATTAAAAATAATATAAATTATATATATATATTAAAAATAATTATATATATTCGGGTCAGTTTCGGGTAACCCGAACCCAACCCGATTTTTTCGGGTCAAGTTAGGGTCAACCTGAAACCGACTCGAACCCGAAAAATATAAACCCGAAACCGACCCATGCGGGTTGGGTTCGGGTCGGGTTCGTGTCGCGGATCCAAAATTGCCAGCCCTACTTGAGACTAGTAGAATATACTACTAGAGTATTGGTAGGATGTTGCCCTATTAGTATAGATGCTGTTATAGGTGTTAATTTTTCTTTTTTCCGATAATAATAGTTGAGGTCTTGGGATGTTTTCTAAAAAAAAAAAAGATAATATAAATTTTTAACTATAATGTGTTATTTTTGGGAATCGAACCTTGAATGTCTAGGAATAGTTTATAAGAGATATCATTTTGCTTATAAAGAATATTTAAAAAGGAATACTATTTTAGCATTACATCCAGGTGGAGATGATATATCATTTTGCTCATCGATCTCAACGCGGTATAATTTGAATCATTAAAGTCATAATAAATATCAAATAAATGGAAGATAAAGTAATCTTTTATTGAGTTCTACACATTTTTCTTTAATGCTACAACAACCAAATGAAGAATTGTTGAATTATATTATTTAGAACATATATTTAGATTTTAAAATTTTTATTTACTATTTTTTTTAATTTTATAGTTATTTCTTTGATTTGATTAAAATTAAATAGTATATAAAATTTTCAAAATCTGAAAATATTAGGAGTTTTTTCATAAATACCCAAGCCCAATTTTTTATTTTTTTTTTGCAAAAATACTTTTCCTAAAAAAAATAATTTGCTAAAATACCAAAATATTTGCAAAAATCCGAGGTTGCATATGCAACTGAATGATAAGGGTTTTGCAACCAAAAAATGCAAATTCCATTTCCAGTTGTATATAAGGGCTGCGCAGCCACATATGCAAATTCAACTTTCAATTACGTATAAGGTTAGTTGCATGCAACCACATATGCAACTATGCAACCACATATGCAACCGAATGCAACCTGATGCACAACCAAAAAATGCAAATTCAACTTTCAGTTGTATATAAGGGTTGCGCAGCCACATATGCAAATTCAACTTTCAATTGTATATAAGGTTGGTTGCATGCAACCAACCTTATATACATATGTGGTTGCATATGCAACCTTATATGCAACTGAAAACAGGAATTTGAATTCGCACATGTAGCTGTGCATCCCTTATATATAAGGGTTGCGCAGCCACATATGCAACTGAATGCAACTTCAATTGTATATAAGGGATGCACAGCTACATGTGCGAATTCAAATTCCTGTTTTCAGTTGCATATAAGGTTGCATATGCAACCACATATGTAACTGAATGCAAGTTGTTGCGTAACCACATATGCAAATTCAACTTCCGGTTGCAGATAAGGTTGCATATGCAATCTCCGTATTTTTGCAAATAAATTGGTATTTTTGCAAATATTTTGAGAAGATGGTAAAATCGAAAAAAAACTTTAAAAAGTAGTATTTTTGGTAAATACCCAAAATATTATCTAAAATAATAGAACTCACAACTTTTCACTTGGTTGTTGTAGCATTTAAGAAAAAAAGTGTATCATTCGACAACAAATTAGTTTTATTTTTTGAACACATGTTCAAAAGAATCAGTTTGCTATTTATTATGATATTAATGATTTAAATAATACCCCGTTAAGATCATAGAACAGATTGATGTATGAATTTCATTGAGTGTCTAATTTAATATTTAATCCATGTATTATGTTTTACTTATAATAGTGTTGTATAGATTAATAAAGTGATTAAATATCAAATTGACCATAATATTGTTAGTAAAATATCAAACTTGATCTCAAATTGATAACTTTTCAAACAACCTTGTTGATTTATGATGGTAAATTCGAGATTTTATTAGTTTACCACCGACTTCAAAGTTACCAATTTAAGACCCCGATAATTTAATAATGGTCAAGTTAAGACCCCAAATCTTTGGATGGTAATTTTTTGAAAGTTGCTACTCATGTACTAAGACTCCTACATTCACACTTAAAAATAATATAAATAAATGTTTTTTTGCAAGTTATTGCATTGGTTTATGTGTCAAACTTCAACAATGTTTTTTATATTAGCTCTCTATTATATTTTATTCATATATCAACACTACTACGACAAAAAAGTTATGTAAGAATTGAAAGGAATGTCATATTTTATTAATAAAATAAAAATTAAGTTCTAAGAGCATCTACAAGAGCTTCTTTATAGTGGCTCATTATTTGAAATACAAAGAGGTAAGTCACAATTTTTTGCTCTAAGAGACTCTAGTGTGTATTGGCCCTTCATATCACAATTTAAAGGAAAATGATCTAAAATATCACGATTCAAAAAAGTGGTCCTTTATATCACGAAAAAACTCTTCTTTTAATTGAGTTTTCTAAACACGCATTTTTTAATTTCATTTTACACTAATCTATACTATTATATAAAAGCCGAAACATTAAAAGTTTGGTTGATTGGTACCCATTGATTTTACTTATTTACCCTTACTTAATTACAAATAAAAGTTTTTTTTTATATTTTATCTAACTAAATTTTTTGCTTTACTATTCAATTTCCTTTTTCAGGTTAAACATGTTACCTTTTCTTTTCTTTTTAATAACTAAGTAGTGTTCTTTTTCAGGTAAAATATAATATTTTTTATATTTTATCTAACTAAAAAGCATATTATAATTACTATTAACTAATTAATTAATTTTTTCATTCAAATTATCTTTCCTCTTTTCTCTAACTAAAATATCTCTTTTTCCAATTATATCACGTGTAACATCCCGCACTTTTTCGGAATGTTAGTTCGAGCCAAAAAGTAAAATATAAAATTTAATCTCGAAAATTCGAACAGAAAACTATTAAAATTCTATTACAAGTTAAGTCATATAAAACAGAAGCGCAACTACTCAAAATATCTGGCACAGTTTAAGAAAAATAATCCAACTACCAAGCTCCTTGTAAATCCAACGAACCGAACAAAACATGAAATATTAAAAGGGTGAGCTAAAAAGCCCAGCAAGCCAACTAACCAAACAAACCAGCGGGTCAAATCCAACAAATAAAATACAGTATAAATACAATAATTTTCAGAAAATTCATAACTCACGAAACAATAACTTTTTAACCACCAGTCTAAGGTCACTACAAACTGGTGACACGGTCCAGAAGTTCAGAAGTCACTATAAACCGGTGACGCGGTCCAGAATTTAGTATTGCGTCCCTCACTAAGGTATCAGAAATTGCACAAGGGTGCGCCATAAAGAGATATCAGAATTTAGTTCCGGAACTATACGCAAATACTAAGGGGTTCAGATCATAGACTCAACTGGGGTCTCAAAGCTCGTATATTCTTATAAAATTCAAAATCATACTCTTCAAAATAATAGCACTTGACCCAGATTTTCGTAATAATAAAATAGAGCAGAATCACAACAAAATATAATTTCAGAATTTAAAACATATAAATATAATTATAATTTCAGAATTTAAAACATATAAATATAAAAGCAAACACTTTCAAAATAATTGCACTTTACCCAAATTTTATATAAATAAAGTAGAGCGGAAATATAATCACGTATAATTTCAGAGCTTAAAACATATAAATATAAATTCGAAATAACCAGAAAGTTCGGATAGAAGACTTACCTCACAAACCTGCGACGAAAAGATTTATAACAACACTAAATGTCAAACAAAACTTTTCATTCAAAGAAATCCATAATTTATAAACCCTGATTGCCAAAGCCCGAAAGTAAAATCTTCCCGGATCAGAAGTACCAAGTATTGTAAGCTTTCTCCGACACCCAAACCAAACAGTCAGATTTATACTCAACTACACCTAAAAACCATAATTTAAAGCAAAGTAGGTTTGGTAATTATTTAAAATAAACGAGTAAACAAATGATTAAAAGACCATGGCACTAATGGACATGCATGCTGAACTTGGTTGAACAAGGCAGTAAGGTGTTTATACACACGCATATTGGATAAGATTTGGGTTGATTATATTAGAAGGTGACCATGTATCAAATATATATAAAAAATGAATATGAATTGGAGGTTATGACATAATTAAAGGCACATGACTTGAACATGTATATCATGAGTAGATGTTTGTGGCCAGAATGAATGTGATACTGAGATGAAAAGAAAGGCTTCGGGTAATGGCATAAGCTAGGAAAATAAATAAAAAAATGATTAGATGAGACACCATTCTCTTATCCAAGTGAATAGACCATAAGATAAGTAATTTTGCTTCACTACTAAATGTCTTAATTGTTAGGCTAATTAGTAGTCCGTTTCAATTTCTAATTATTAAACATATTAAATGTAGGTAAGTTACACAATTTACATCTCATTGCACTTCCTGTACATGCACCCATGTTAATGCATTTCAAGAAAATGATTAAACTGACTAATCTTTAATATTAATCTTAATATTACATGCTAGCTAGTACATGAAATACAATTGCATAAAATCATATAAATAAGTAGATACCAACAGATGACATAGTATAATACACATGCACACATTAAAGATTAATAATGTAATGATCAAAGAATGACCAATGATAGTTCATTATAGAATTTAAAAAAAATGCAGGGTCGATTGGCCTATGAAATTCACATCATCATTCTTAGAACTAGTTCATAATCTGAAATTTTAAAAAATAAATGATACTAAAAAATTTCTCGGATGTTACAAACTACCCTCCATAAAAGAATTTGGTCTCCAAATTCTCCAAAATTACCAATAAAAATAAATATTAGAAAAATAATAAATAATAAAGATCAATATCCTAAATAATGCGAGATACCCACAGGTCAAGCCTAAAGGCTGTCTACAAGAAATTAACCTAGAGCTCTGATACCATCTGTAACATCCCGCACTTTTTTGGAATGTTAGTTTGAGCCAAAAAGTAAAATACAAAATTTAATCTCGAAAATTCGAACAGAAAACTATTAAAATTCTATTACAAGTTAAGTCATATAAAATAGAAGCGCAACTACTCAAAATATCTGGCACAGTTTAAGAAAAATAATCCAACTACCAAGCTCCTTGTAAATCCAACGAACCGAACAAAACCTGAAATATTAAAAGGGTGAGCTAAAAAGCCCAGCAAGCCAACTAACCAAACAAACCAGCGGGTCAAATCCAACAAATAAAATACCGTATAAATACAATAATTTTCAGAAAATTCATAACTCACGAAACAATAACTTTTTAACCACCAGTCTAACTAAGGTCACTACAAACCGGCGACACGGTCCAGAAGTTCAGAAGTCACTATAAACCGGTGACGCGGTCCAGAATTTAGTATTGTGTCCCTCACTAAGGTATCAGAAATTGCATAAGGGTGCGCTCTAGAGAGGTATCAGAATTTAGTTCCGGAACTATACGCAAATACTAAGGGGTTCAGATCATAGACTCAACTGGGGTCTCAAAGCTCGTATATTCTTATAAAATTCAAAATCATACTCTTCAAAATAATAGCACTTGACCCAGATTTTCGTATTAATAAAATAGAGCAGAATCACAACAAAATATAATTTCAGAATTTAAAACCAATAAATATAATTATAATTTCAGAATTTAAAACATATAAATATAAAATCAAACACTTTCAAAATAATTGCACTTTACCCAAATTTTATATAAATAAAGTAGAGCGGAAATATAATCACGTATAATTTCAGAGCTTAAAACATATAAATATAAATTTGAAATAACCAGAAAGTTCGGATAGAAGACTTACCTCACAAACCTGCGACGAAAAGATTTATAACAACACTAAAATGTCAAACAAAACTTTTCATTCAAAGAAATCCATAATTTATAAACCCTGATTGCCAAAGCCCGAAAGTAAAATCTTCCCGGATCAGAAGTACCAAGTATTGCAAGCTCTCTCGGACAACAAAACCAAACAGTCAGATTTATACTCAACTACACCTAAAAACCATAATTTAAAGCAAAGTAGGTTTGGTAATTATTTAAAATAAACGAGTAAACATATGATTAAAAGACCATGGCACTAATGGACATGCATGCTGAACTTGGTTGAACAAGGTAGTAAGGTGTTATACACACGCATATTGGATAAGATTTGGGTTGATTATATTAGAAGGTGACCATGTATCAAATATATATATATAATGAATATGAATTGGAGGTTATGACATAATTAAAGGCACATGACTTGAACATGTATATCATGAGTAGATGTTTGTGGCCAGAATGAATGTGATACTGAGATTAAAAGAAAGGCTTCGGGTAATGGCATAAGCTAGGAAAATTGAAGGTAGTGTTTTCTTAAGTTCGTTCACAGGGAAGGACTATAAATATTGATTTCGAGTATATTATCTCTTACAATCTAGAATTGTGGAAAATAGGGGGTTTTGAGTTTGGTTGAGGTGTTTTATCAAACACCTTGCCTACAAGAAATAAAATGCTATAGAACTACAACTAAGTTAATGGCAATCATCCAATTTTTACCAACACAACAAGGCACAATAACTAAATTAGCAAGTTATAGAGATATTTGACCCAAGGAATATGGAAACTCAAGCACTTCAACCCAAACAAGCAAAATATATCCAACTCTACCTAACCAAGATAATTGGTGAAGCACACAATCACTTATTTCTCTTCTAAAAACACTAATTTAGTGAAGCACATAAATTAGCTCTCTTGAAAATAGCTACCAATAATGAAGCACTATTAGTATAACCAAATCAAGGAATCAATCAAAGAGAGGCTAGGACAAACCCAAGGATGAGAAGCTCAACCTAGGTATTTGTACTTGAATCTTGAAGTTTAGGCACGCCAAACCTTGTGCTACTACAATGAATGTACTAACAATTACGGATTAGCACAAACAATTAGCAATTGAAATTACAAGAAGGGCAAGATGAAGCAACTTACAAATCTCCAAGCAAAATCATAAACAATACATCACAAGTATTCAAGATAGAGTTAAATAAATCTTACTTCAATTGAATGGGTTTTAATACAAGAATCCCTCCTTGAGCCAAATATAAAGAGTTAGTTACTCATAATCAATGCTAGATTATGAGTAATAAATGTTATCTCTACTCACTAATTAACCCTAATTTTGTTCTTGATGAGGCAAAGAAGAAGATGAAGATGTGTTAAATGTTAGATATTAGGTTAAGAGATTAAGAGATGCTTTTATATCTCTTTTTAATACACAGCAAGGGTCGTACGGCCTGTTGAACGGCCGTACAGCAACCCGTACAGAAAATTTGCTCCTTTGAACGGCCTGTCGAACGGCCGTACAGCTGCCCGTACGAGATAAAATCTTCAATATAATGCATTAAACACCTCCCGCCATCACGAGCTTGCATCTTCTAACTACCCTCTTGAATCATCTTTGCCTTCCAAGCCCAAAATAAGTCATCTTTTCAACAATTACCATCAGGCACTGAAAGATAAAAAACATAATTAATATCAATAAAACTACATTCGAAACTAACAAAAATGCAAGAGAATAAAGGACAAAATGTGTATAAAATACACATTATCAAATCTTCCCCCACTTAAACTTTGCTAGTCCCGAGCAAACTAATATTAACATAACCATATACTCCTAACTAGTACCACTTCCGTAGGTGATCACGGTTGCATTTGGCATATGCAACAAGCCCTTGGAACCCCTAGGTAGCCCTAGTGGACGAGTGTGGTCTCGTGAGGGTTTATAGATGATGTACCCACAAAATCACAAAAATCACCAATAAACAAAAAACTAACAATACCTACTAATTAAACTAACTACTGCACTCACATGTCCGAATCGTCATACACATAGGAAACAAGCCAAGCATGGTGCTATATCTACTTGTAACTAAAATCAAACATATAGAGCTGTTCACATTGTCATCCACTCTAACGAGCTAACAACCAATTCAAGAATCAAGATAACACACCTTGTGCAAAATGTAACCATGACATTAAAGCTAGAATGAATGTACTTCAATCGTGAACACTAGACAAGATTATCATAAAGCATACATGGCTTCGCATTGAAAAGATGAAATTGTATGGTGAAAAATCTCACATCTCTCAATTATGAATCACACAAGTATGGTTAGAGATTTCACTCAACTCCAAGTCTAAATGCATGCGCTCTACTTGACCTTGCATGTCCACCTAAATTCCGGATTGCACCAAAAACAAGGAATTCATAAAATGGGTTGTAATGGGGCTTGGGTGAAGGTGTGAAAATTTAAGTTCAAGGAAGGTGAAAAAGTCTCGCTAGTTGAGTCAAAACGACGCTTGCTCTCTTCGTACACCAAATTCTCAACTAAAGCATATCTCCACTCATTTACAATTACAAAACACAACCACATTTACCAAGAAAATTGAAACAAAATAAAGTATAAAGATTTATTGCTTTTCTTCTTCTTTTTTTTCTTTTTTTTTCCCTTTTTTTTAACATCCCCTTTATTTTTTCTTTATTTTTTTAAAGGGGATGCACATTACATATATATATAAATTACAAAGAACTTTGAACCACATCTATCAAACTAGCTCCCACTTACAATAAATAGCTTTCTTCATCATCACAACATCTCCAAATTCTCATGCTCATCAATCAATTCTTTCCAAGACTCAACTAGATCGAGAGTGAAGTATTTGGCTATGACTCATGTATAAAAAGAGAAAGTGACGAAGAAAAACATGGATATAAGCTCAAATGGGGTAACTATGGATTATTTTCATGGTTCACAAGCTAAAAAGGGCAAAAAGGCTATCCTAAACAGAATTTCCTTATTATGGTGCATCCATAAATGAAGGTTTAATGCAAGCCCTAGAGCAACAAACATACACAAAGAAGGAGAAACACACATGCCAAAGAAATCATCGTTCAAGGCCTCACATGGTTTAAGTTTTAATAACATCTTCTCGATTTGATTCCATGCATTCTAAGAGATAATCGTCATGTCACAATTTAATTACAACAATCTAGACTTTTCATGCCATTTCAAGTGTGTGTGTGCAAAAGAGGTGCATCAAACTTATAGATTCACATCAAATTGGTAATGCTAGGCACGAAATAAGAGAAAACAAGGCTACAAGCTCACAATGTCTTAAATTTTACAAACAAGTAAACTTGTTCCCAAATGCAAACGAAACGAACATCAAAATAAACCAAAGAAAATACTAACACGAGCTACATATTATACTACAAGGAGGAACATAAACAATCCTTCCCCCACTTAAAACATGGCATGTCCTCATGCATGACAAATAAAAATGAGGGTGAAACAAAAGCGAAAGAAACTACCCTGAAAATATGCAACAAGGACCGGGAGCACCACTCATGCTTGCCAAAATCCAACTCCGAACTTGCAAATCCATGAATTGAATTAAAGCTACACACCACAATCAACCCAACAAAAATAGCCGACAAGCCGATATCCAACCCCCTTCAAAGCCCTGCAATACACTAATTAGGAGAATAGAAAAAATAAAAATATTTGTTTTTGTTTTTTTTTAAAAAAATAAAAAAATAAAAATAAAATAAAATAAAATAAAATAAAATAAAAAAACTAGCTAATTAATAATATAATAAAAAAATCAAATAAAAATCAAATCAAATTTAAAAATGAAATAATAATAAAAGCAAAAATCAAATTTAAAATTAAAACTAAAATAAAATAAAATAATTACTTACTTTTAGAAAATTAAAAGCTAAACTCAAACTAAAAAAATTAAATTTTGGTTTTTGATTTTTTTTTTAAAAAAATACAAATAAAATAAAATAAAATAGAAAATAAAAAATAATAATAATAATAAACTAACCAATTAATAATAAAATCAAAAATCAAAATTAAAAAGAAAGAAGTAAAAATTAAAACTAAAAATCAAAATTAAAAAGAAAGAAGTAAATAAAAATAAAGAAAAGAAATAAAAGTAAAATAAAACAAAACAAGAATAATCAGGGGAGGGGACTGTTTTGATTAAACGGAAGGGGTTAAAAAAGGGGGGGCTGTAGAAGGTTGCTGGGAGGTTGTTGGTGATGAAGGGCGGTTGAGGCGCTGGTTCGAGGTGAACGGAAAAGGTGGAAGACGGGAAAAGGAGAACGGGGGAGAAGGGTGAGAGGTCGGAGAGCTGTGTTGTCGCGACGGTGGTGTTTGAAACAGAGATGGGCGGTGGTAATGGAAGGAGGAGGAGTTGAACAGTAGCTTGGCGGTATGGCTAATGGCGAGGATGAATTGTTGACAGGGATGGGAGAACGGTGGTGGGGTGGAGGTGAACGCAGGGAAATTAAAGGGAGAGGGGTCGTGGCTGTGATGTTTGAATTGAAGGAGAGGTGAATAAGGGAGATGGGTTGTGTAGAAAAGAGAGCAGTGGTGTGATTGGTGATGGTAAGGGGAAGAAAATGGGTTGAAATGGAGGTCGAAGGAGGTGGTGCTAGTGGGTGTTGCAGCGGTGCGAGGTGGAGTGGTGTTAGTGAAGAAGCGAACGGAGGTGAAGAACGGAAATGGGGACTGAACATTGGTCGGTGGGAATGGACGAGGCAGTGGTGAGGTGTGGTGAAGAGAGAAGTCGAAAGTGATGACTGGTAGTGGTGGTTGCGAAGAAGAAGGAGGTGAGAATGGAATGGACGGAAATGGGTGGTGCGTTTTGGGGGAAAGCAGGGGAATGGACTGAGCTGCGAGTTGAAAGGAGGCGCCACAAGAGTGGTGGGAGATGGGTGGAGGGGATCGGTGAAGGGAAATGAGTAGAATGAAAGAAAGGAAACGGGGCAGGAGGAGAAGGATGCTCTGTTTTTTCTGTTTTTTAAGAGTTGCACGGGCTGTACACCAAGTGGGTTGGGGTTTCAAATTTCCCTCATTTTGAACTACAAACACTCACAGAAGCTTGGCAAAACTAGACTAATTGTGAACGGTCTGTTGTACGGCTTGTTGCACGGTTTGTAGTCCGTACGACAGCCCGTTCAGCCCTGAAAACTTAAAAAAAATTGCATTTTTTTTTCTTTGTACAGAAAATTCCCACAAATCCTTGAATAGAATATTAATTCCTGAAAATATGAAACAAACAAATCAAGGCACGGGTGGAACAAATATAAAAATTATAAAAACTAAAATTAACGATACTAAATATTATTGAGCGGGACATTATTTTTTTTTAAAACTCTATTATAATGTACACACACATAAAAATATATAAATACATGCGTACCTTGGGTTGCCTCCCAAAAAGCGTTTTGTTTATTGTCGTTGGCTCGACTTATTTATACAACTATTCTAACTAATGAGATGAAAAAGCAAATAGATGCAAATACCTACGAATCAATAATAAAAATAAAGTGTGCAAATATACCCTAGATCCATAAAAATATAAAAATATTTTTATGATCTTCACATCTTCGGGAGACTTTGAAAAGGCAAAATAGTTAGAAAAATCGTCAGAATAATCATTATAACTACGACTCAAAAATTGTTCCCAAATTGGATCCTTATATACCCAAGCAAAAATTTCAACCTCATCAATCTTAAGCTCAAATTCCTTCTCAATTTCAATTGGACATTCATCAATTTTTCTCTCATCTACCAATTCATTAAGCACAAAAGTATTTTCTATGTTTGGTAGATCCTCAACTACATCCAATTTATCATTGACAAGCTTAGGGCAATCGTCAACTAAACAAGCAAATTCATCATGCACAACATTTTCATCAATAACAAAACAAGAATCATGATTAGTAGGAGAATTGACCTCCTCTAATCGACTCACGGTTTCCGCTAGTTGACTCATTTGCTTATCCAAGTTGGATATGAATTGAGAAGTGCTCTTTTCCAAGTTAGATATGCTTTGAGAAATGGTGTTTTGGAATTGAAGGTTGTTTTCCGCCATTTGTTTAATCGTCTCCTCTATTGATGATAAGGAAGGTGAAGAAGACCCTTGATGGTCTTGGGAATTATATTGCGGATCATAACATTGATTTTCAAGAGCATATGAATAATCGATGCTAGGAGGGTAAGGATCATAGCATGAGTTTGTAGAATATAAAGAATTCACTTGATACGCATTAAAATTCTGAAAAGAATTAAAATCTTGATATCTTTCTTGATCATAGGTAAAATCTTGAGCGCTATTCCAACCAAAATCGTTATCCATCGTCTCCTGAAAGGGTTAGTTCATGTCTATATCCAATAAACATGAAGACACACCAATTAAAAAAAACAAAGAAAGAAAGAAAAAATTATATACAAAGAGAAAATCTAAAATATAAGAAACAATTAACTCAAAATAAATATTGTTGCCTTCCCCGGCAGCGGCGCCAATTTGAAGGTAGTGTTTTCTTAAGTTCGTTCACAGGGAAGGACTATAAATATTGATTTCGAGTATATTATCTCTTACAATCTAGAAGTGTGGAAAATGGGGGGTTTTGAGTTTGGTTGAGGTGTTTTATCAAACACCTTGCCTGCAAGAAATAAAATGCTATAGAACTACAACTAAGTTAATGGCAATCATCCAATTTTTACCAACACAACAAGGCACAATAACTAAATTAGCAAGTTATAGAGATATTTGACCCAAGGAATATGGAAACTCAAGCACTTCAACCCAAACAAGCAAAATATATCCAACTTTACCTAACCAAGATAATTGGTGAAGCACACAATCACTTATTTCTCTTCTAAAAACACTAATTTAGTGAAGCACATAAATTAGCTCTCTTGAAAATAGCTACCAATAATGAAGCACTATTAGTATAACCAAATCAAGGAATCAATCAAAGAGAGGCTAGGACAAACCCAAGGATGAGAAGCTCAACCTAGGTATTTGTACTTGAATCTTGAAGTTTAGGCATGCCAAACCTTGTGCTACTACAATGAATGTACTAACAATTACGGATTAGCACAAACAATTAGCAATTGAAATTACAAGAAGGGCAAGATGAAGCAACTTACAAATCTCCAAGCAAAATCATAAACAATACATCACAAGTATTCAAGATAGAGTTAAATAAATCTTACTTCAATTGAATGGGTTTTAATACAAGAATCCCTCCTTGAGCCAAATATAAAGAGTTAGTTACTCATAATCAATGCTAGATTATGAGTAATAAATGTTATCTCTACTCACTAATTAACCCTAATTTTGTTCTTGATGAGGCAAAGAAGAAGATGAAGATGTGTTAAATGTTAGATATTAGGTTAAGAGATTAAGAGATGCTTTTATATCTCTTTTTAATACACAGCAAGGGTCGTACGGCCTGTTGAACGGCCGTACAGCAACCCGTACAGAAAATCTGCTCCTTTGAACGGCCTGTCGAACGGCCGTACAGCTGCCCGTAAGAGATAAAATCTTCAATATAATGCATTAAACACCTCCCGCCATCACGAGCTTGCATCTTCTAACTACCCTCTTGAATCATCTTTGCCTTCCAAGCCCAAAATAAGTCATCTTTTAAACAATTACCATCAAGCACTAAAAGATGAAAAACATAATTAATATCAATAAAACTACATTCGAAACTAACAAAAATGCAAGAGAATAAAGGACAAAATGTGTATAAAATACACATTATCAAAAAAAAAGAAAAAAAAATGATTAGATGAGACACCATTCTCTTATCCAAGTGAATAGACCATAAGATAAGTAATTTTGCTTCACTACTAAATGTCTTAATTGTTAGGCTAATTAGTAGTCCGTTTCAATTTCTAATTATTAAACATATTAAATGTAGGTAAGTTACACAATTTACATCTCATTGCACTTCTTGTACATGCACCCATGTTAATGCATTTCAAGAAAATGATTAAACTGACTAATCTTTAATATTAATTGTAACGCCCCCAAATCCCCTACAGGAATCCAGGTCGTCACATCTCTTGCGGAATATTCGATCACCTGCTCACAATACAATCTACAATAATATTCATAGTACACACCCTCTTTTACTCCACGGGTTATAGTCTTAGAACAAGTACTCAAAAATCCAGAAGATATTACATCTCAAGTTCACTTCCCAGAATCTCCGAAATACTATTACAACTCCAAAGTATTAGATAATAAAACATTATACAAACACCTTCCCAGTCTGTACCCTTCTCAAATGCTATAAGGTTAACACACTGCATCAGTTGTCTTCCCTTTCCCTTAATCACGGTTCACTGTACTAGAATCAGCTCTGATTACCCCTGTTTTATAATATATAAATAGCAAGTATGAGCCAAAGAATGCCCAGCAAGTATATATATATCATATAATACAACAAAAACTCGACCAAAATATGGTTTTTACCACTCTATAATATATATTTTTGGAAAGAGATCAACTCGGAAATTTTATAAATCTCGAAATACTACTCATATGAAAGAATAAATATATCTCAATAACTTCTCAAAATACTACTCGTATGAAAGAATAAATATATATTAATAACTTCTCAAAATACTACTCGTATGAAAGAATAAATACATCTCAATAACTTCTCAAAATACTCCTCATATAACTCAAAAATACTCCTCAGAACTGCTCAATTGATTTGAATAAATAAAATTTACCAACTGCTCAGATCAACCCTCTAGTTAACAGAACCACAAAGGCATCGGTTAACTGTTAGGATATCGATAATTGGATTTCTTCTCAAACGCCTTCTCAAGTAATGGATGATCAATCCATTGTCACTTCTCAATTCTATCGATAGAAAGGATGGTCGACGTCTCGAACCACCCAAATAAAACTTCTCAGAAGGATGAGCCGTCTTTCTCGGCCCTTCACCCTTTATATGTAACCGTTTGGGCCGGTGCGTCACTCCGGTCACTTTTGCTTTTAGAAGCAATAAATCACAACTTACTTTATATATATATAACCCCACTCTTAAATATAAATATTCTGTAGTATGAAAATATTATTAAATATATCTTTATCATCTCTTCTACAAATATGAATGAAGTATCTCAATAAATGTACCAACTCATGAAATAGATTTCAACACCTCGTATAATAATTTCAACACCTCAAATAATAATATCAACACCTCGAATAATAATATCAACACCTCAAATAATAATATCAACATCTCGAATAATAATAAATTCTGATATAAATCACAAGAAAGAATATTTGATTTTTTATATCGAAAATTTAATCAACATATCTTAAAAAATTAAATACTCCGAACGATGGAGTACGAATTAGTAAACTTGCCTGGTTTTGCGGTACGATACTCCAACATGCTCCACGTCTCTGGTTCTCCGATATTTCACCTTCTCGGGCCTAGTTCAGCTTATTATTAACTCAACTTCTGATCACCTTTCAATCAACTTCTATTCACCTTTATATAGTACCTTTGCATATCTACAACTTTCGTTCTTTAAGTTCTTCCAAACGAGTCTCCTAACTCACCTGAAATCCTACCCCAAAATGGTTCCCCGAATAATTCCAAAACTCATCATTTTTACACGAAACCTTTTCCATTTTTAAATCTCGTAAATAATAAAATAATAATCCGATTTTTAGCTTCTAAAATAATCTGATCCGATCCGATTAATTAAAATAATCCGAAAATGCTAAATATCAATCCTCTAAAATAATACCATTGACATCCTCAATCAATAAATAATCCTCAAACAATTATCTTACTCCACGATAAAGAAGCATAATTAAATAAATAAATCCTCGAGACAATAATTAATCCTCGAATTAAATAAATAATCCTCAAGACAACAATTAATCCTCGAATTAAATAAATAAATCCTCAAGACAACAATTAATCCTCGAATTAAATAAATAAATCCTCAAGACACAATTTATCCTCATTAGATCCATAAATATTACTCTCACTAATTTCTAATTTCTCTAATTTAATTAATATAAATCTCACAATCAAAATTATTCAAAAATCTATTTTTATTCAATTTAAATCCATAATTATTAATATTAATCTCACTAACTAATTTTCCCTTTAAATCGCTTAATTAAATAATATTAATAATCCATTTTTAATCTCTAAATAAATCTGGTCTTATCCGATTAATTAACTAATTTGGAAATAAATAAATATAACATCTTAAAAAAAATATGGGAAATTCTCAATGGTATCCTTGTACTTTTGGCTTTTGCCAATGGTACCCTTTTACCGTTGGTACCCTTCATTATTCAACTGACAAGGGTACCATTGAGAATTTCAGATACTAACATTTTGGTTGATATAGTGGTATTTCATGGAAAAGTCAAAAATACAAGGGTACCACTCGTAAGTCAAAAACATGAAATGGCACCACTTGGAAAAGTCAATAACAGAAGGGCACCATTGAGAATTTCCCAAAAAATATCGCTCTTTAATCCTATTTATTCTCAATTAATCCTTTTTTTTAATAAAACAATAAATCTCTAAATTATGGAAACTAATCACAGAATATTTTTAAAATAATAATCTAACTATAAAAATTCCAAATTAATAAATTAAATCCCGATTATAATTATCAAACATCCCTTTTTATCACTACGTTATTATTTAATTATTATTATTAGCAACCGCGACGCGTGGGACCCACCACCGCCCGACACCGCCTCCCCTGCACTCTCTCTCGAAATCTCTCCGTTCTCTCTCTCTCTCTCTCTCCCTCTCTCTTACTCGCGATCTCTCTGTCTCTCACAATCTCTCCGACTGCCGCCCCTCTCTCCAATCTCATCTCTCTTCCTAGATCTCTCCCGTCACCCTCCCTCTCTCTCACCGTTTCTATCTCCCACCGCCTCCACTTCTCCCCCTCTGTCTCTATCTTATCTGTTCCCGCCTCTAAATCTCTCCGTCAAACCCCTCTCTTCCCTCCCTAACCCCCTCACCGTCTCTCCCTCTTCATCTCGACATCACAGTTCCCCCTGCTATTCCCCGATTCAACACAACCAAAACCCACATCGCCTCCGATCTCTCCTCTCCGTCAACACCCCAACTAACCAACTATCTCTCCTTATTACTCCAATTCAAGCCTCCATCACTGCACACAAACACCGTTTTCCTCCCCCCTTTTTAATCCGATTCATCACCAACAATGACCCCTTCAACCACCACAACACAACAACACAATTACATATATAAATCGGACATAACCTCCATCTCCCCAACACCTCCTTCTCCGACTACAAAAGTCGAACCCCCCACTCCACCTTCAATCTCCTCCTCCTTTACTCCGATTCAACTGAATGTTATTACTCGGTTTATATATATATATATGGTCGAATTTATGGTTTAATAGAGAAGTAGTAAACTGGGCTTGTATGTATATGTATATGGAAGCTCGAGCTTTGCAATCTAAAAGAGATAGAAAAAAATTAAGAAGAAAAATATAATGAACCACCTGCTATGACTCTGTATATTGATGTAGAAGGTATAGTTTTGGTTTGTAAATATATAACCGGGTTTTGCGTCTCTGTTTGATATACTCCGTAAATAAAATATAACATGTAAAGGGATAAGAATGTGGGTATTAAAAAAAATAGAGTGGACAACATTGTGGGTATATAAAAATATAAAGTTGCCTGAAACAATGGTCCGGTTTTTATGTTAGTGGAATTAAAAGGGAACAAATGTGGGGAACAAAATGAGTGCTGAAATAATGCTCATATTTAGTGAAATGTTCTGTAAAAAAAAATGCCGACCCCTCAATCATTTTATTTTCCCGTGTTGGCTAATTAAAACGGGACTCTAATTTCGTTCTCTAAAATAAATTCGAAAAAAAATAAAATCTTAATTTTCCTAAATTTCCTAATTTTAATAAATACCAAATAAATATAATTAAATAGATATAATATAATATTACTTACATACGAATATATAAAATTTCGAAATTTTACCAAAAATGTGCTAATTAAATTATACTTGTACATCGCTCTTAATTAAAATTTAAATATAGGGTAGGAAAAATTTATTCGAAAATTCGCGGATATTACAATTAATCTTAATATTACATGCTAGCTAGTACATGAAATACAATTGCATAAAATCATATAAATAAGTAGATACCAACAGATGACATAGTATAATACACATGCACACATTAAAGATTAATAATGTAATGATCAAAGAATGACCAATGATAGTTCATTATAGAATTTAAAAAAAATGCAGGGTCGATTGGCCTATGAAATTCACATCATCATTTTTAGAACTAGTCCATAATCTGAAATTTTAAAAAATAAATAATACTAAAAAATTTCTCGGATGTTACATCACGGGTTGCCATTTAAAAATCTTCTTTTATATTTTATTTAACTAAAATTTTTACTTTACTAATCAATCAACTTTTTCAGGTTAAACATGTTATCTTTCTTTTTAAATAACTAAGAAGTTTCCTTTTTCAGGTAAAATATAATATCTTTTATATTTTATCTAATTAAATAACAAATTATAATTACTGTTAACTAATAAATTTATTTTTTTATCTTTTCTCTAACTAAAATATTTTTTTCCAATTATATCACGGGTTACCTTTTTCAGGCAAAACAAGTTACCTTTTTTTATTTTCTTTAACTAAAACCTCTCTTTTTCAAATTATATCACGGGCAATTCTATTTAATAAAAATAAAATCATAAAATCATAATGTTATATTAATTAACCGATTACCTTTTCAGCTAAAAACGTATCATTTTTTTATTTTTTCTAATTAAATTCCTTTGTTTTAGAAATATCATGGATAACATTAATTTCTCATTTTCTAAAAATATTACCAGTAATTTTATTTAGTAAAATAACAATTAATGATAATTACTATAAACTAATCAATTACCTTTTTCACCTAAAGTATGTCACCTTTTAATTTTCACGTTATCTTTTTCTATTTTTTCAAACTAAAATCTCTCACTTTCCAATTATATCACGGACGGTTATATTTAATAAAATTAAATAATAATATTATAATACTAATACTAACTGATTATCCTTTTTAGCTAAAACGTATCATCTTTTTCCTATATTATCTAACTAAAATTCCTCTTTAGAAACATCATGGGCAACATTAATTTCTCCTTTTCTAAAAATATTACGGGCAATTTTATTTTGTAAAATAACATAATTAAATTATAATTACTATAAAGTAATCAATTACCCTTTTCATCTAAAATATATTACCTTTTCAATTTTCTCTAACTAAATCCTCTCTTTTTCCAATTATATTTTTTTTATATAGGCAATTGATTTATAATTTTATAGAGGAGTTGGTAATATTACAAGATTAAACTTGTAACCCAACATGTGGTACAATGAAAAGCTGCAGTACAATGGCCCATTGAAACTAAAATAGTACCCTAGAAAGAAATAAAAAACATTGCACAAGAATAAGTCCACTGCTCGAGAAAGGAGGCGTGTCCGACCAAAAAATGCCAGTGGAAGAAATCAAGATCACTACGGGAAATTCGAGCACACAAACTGGCCCACCGCTCGAGAGTTATCAAATTCTGCTTTCACTACACGCGCCACCACAGGTAGCCCGTCGTCGCCGCAGTTCGACAGTCAAAGATAGAGCTCAAGAAGACCGGATAGTTGTATCCACAGAAACCCAAACCGAGAGATCCCCCAGCTTCGTCCAAAACTAATAAGCCGTGAATGAAGCCCAGATTTGACTCACTAAGTTGCCACTACCCCGGACTATCAGGATGGCAAGCTAGTCGGAATAAAAAACGCAGCATGATCCAACAATGCTCCCCTGTTCGTGCAGCAAACAATACTCCGTCAACAGGTGTTTGCCGTTTGTTCACCCGACACCAAGCTCGCCAAAGCACCCCCTAGTGATAACATTTTGACAACGAATAACTCTAATCACTGCAACCTAATCCGACCAGGCCTCGAAACACCGATCGGAAACCTCTAATGCGATATTGACTCACTGCCCCTATCAATGCCACCACCAGGAAAAGAACTCAGCTCACTTGAAACAAAGGCCACTCACAGCAAAAACCCCATTCCCTTTCAAGCTCCAGTCAACATCCAATCACAACCTACACTACATCCTCACAAAAACCAAACTGTAACAAACCCTGCACGCGCCACCGAAGGCCGGCGACACGTCGTCGCGACAGGGAAGCATGAGAAGATTATGCGCAGAGATGTAGAGGGGAAGATGGCAAGACGGAGACCAATCGGTACCACTACAGCCTCTGTGGAGAAAATCTCAAACCACACGAGCTTGAACCACAAACCCCAGATCTGTAAGCGGTCAAGGCCACATCTAACCGCCCAGCACAAAATCTCAATTTCTTCTTCTGGATAGAATTTTGCTCGGATTGGGTTGGAGTAAAAATAGGTGCAGATGAAGTGGGGGATTAATGGCCGGAATATATGGAAGCTAAAACACAAGCAAAAGCATACTTGTTCCTATTGGGCTTTTTCACCGGGTCAAGAGATGGAGAACACCTATTCTTGGGATCGATGACAACACCGCCGGTAGGCCCAGAATTGGCAGATCGGAGCCATCGTCCATAGAAGCTTGCAGATCGGAGCCAAATCGACTACCCGCGAGGGAGGAGATCCTCATTAAAAAACCGCTCTGGGAAAAAGAGTGATCTCCTCTTATTGTGTGGATCTAGTTATTAAAGAGGATATAATAAATATAATAGGACCTCCGGCCGGTGGAGAAGCCACCGCCGGAGGAGGGGCGACAGATTTGTGGGAACTGAGTAGTTAGAAAAGGTTCAGATCAGTTTGATAACTTATCAGTTTGGAATCTGAACTGTTAAACGACGAAGAATGGGAAAAGTTGAGAGCAGGGGTAGGCAACAACTGCTGAAAAATATATAAATTTTGGGGTTATGCTTCACAAGTTAATTAGCTCTCTAGTTCTATTTAATAAAATAAAATAAAATTTATAATTACTAATAAATAACGTATTACCTTTTCAACCAAAACATATCACATTTTCTATATTTTTTAATATCACGGATAAAATTTATATAATTATGATCATCATCTCATTTAAATATTTAAGCCTCCAAAATTTGTATTTAAAAATATTTAATATAATATTAAAAATATTCCGTGCATCGCACGGGTTTTAAGTTAGTTTAAATTAAAAAAACAAAATTAAAAAAACTAGAAAACGCATGGGCAACGTTTAGAGTGGAAACTCATTTATGAGTTACGTGTATGCTGTCAACGTATGATATTCATGCGTTTCTCATGTAGTGATAAAAACAGTTCAGCTAGTTCGAACCCTGCGCTCAGTTTCAGAAGTGCAACACTCGACCATTGCACCAATGACGGATTTAGTATTAAAACATAAACGCAAATTTGTGTAGTGTTTATTTGTGATACAAATGGGTCATTCTTCTAGTGTGTGATATTTTGGGCATTTTACTTCGAATTTATGATAGTAGGGGCCATTTTTCCTAAATTCATTAAAATTATTTTCTCTCTCCTCAACTTTAAAACTACTAACCACTCTTAACTTATATTATATAATAAATTTGTATAAAACACACTCTCTCTACCCACTTTCTTTTGTATTTTTATGGATGCAACTTACTTGTAGTAATAAATAATAAAATATGAAGTGAATATAAGAAACATTGTTAGAGATGAATCCATATTAAATCACTAATAGTTAATATTTTATATTACATTTAAGAGTGATTTAAGAATTTTTTTGGAGATGTTGTCAATGTTCTTAAAGTGATAAAAGAGAATATGCTCTTAATCTTTTAAAGAATCTACATTTTAATTCATGCTTTTTTTTTGAGTTAATAGTTTGTATAAAAAGCCTCTTATAGATGCTCCAAGTGATCAATTTGATAATTAATTCATTAATAAAATAATAAATATTTTACATTTTATTTATATATTATAAATTAGTGGATAGCCCTTACCTAAGGTTCGGTATCCATATTTAGGTTTGGACAATATTTTGTATTGATTTTGACCCACTGGATAATCCATTTTTAGGTTTGGTATCCACCTGCTGCGAGGGCGTTGCACGAAACCAAAGAATTATCATGAGATGAATTATCATCAGATGAATGATCAGAATTAGCATGTGAAAAAGGATCTGTGCTAAAAGCTGTTAATGGTGTAGTAATAGCTGGTAAGAAAATGTTAGGTTCTAGATTTTGTGTCTTAGTATGATATGGAATTTATTTTTATTTTTTACCACGAAGAGTAAAGATTTCATTAATGCATTAAATCCTTACAAAGAACAAAATGAAAATCCGGGTGGATATCTCCCCCCGTCCATCTACGATCAGCTATAGAACAGCTGTATCTCGCTAAATAGTGAGCTACTCTGTTCGCAGACCGTCTCACAAACCTTAACGTAACGTTTTGAAAGCATAAATCTGAGAGGATAGTTCTGCAGTCTTCGATTACTCTTCCTAAGTAAGATAGACTAGAGAAAGAGCTACGAATGAGTTGCACAACTTGTAAACAATCAGTTTCCAAAACTGCATTGGTGAGGTGCTTTTGCTTCGACCAGCTAAGAGCTTCTCTGATGCCTAAGGCCTCTGCAAACTCAGGAGTTACACTCCCTGGGGAGCATTTCGAAGTTGCTTCTATTAATGCACCGCAATGATCACGAATAAGGAAAGCATAACTGTATCGTTTAGGGTCTTCGAAGATAGCTGCATCAACGTTTATCTTAACACTATTTTCAGTTGGAAGTTGCCACTGTTCTATACCATCTTCTGAATTCATGAATCCTAAGAATGGGTCGTAATTTTTGTCTTGAACAGCTCACCACTGGTTAAGAAAAGAAAGTGTCAAATTGACTACTTCTAGAGAATCGATACTTCGTTGCTTCCATATTAAATCATTCCTGTTTTTCCATATTTGCCAGCATAGGATTGTATGAATATATATCTCCTCCACCTTTTGATGATCAAATAAAGCATTCAACCAGTCTGCAAAATAGGTGGTCGATCCTTGGTTCGCGAGAGAAAATGAACTTTACACCAGATTGTGACAATAACCTGCAAAAGAACATGAGACCAGGGCGTGCATGATAGATTATGGTTCTTCATTGCAAACGGGGCATAAAGCATTAACATTGACACTCCTAGCTAATAGGAGGTCTTTTGTTGGTAAGCACCCAGAGGCAGCACGCCACATGAAGTTCTTGACTTTAGAGGGTATTTTCAGATGCCATAACTTCCTCCAGAAACTGGAGTTATTTGCAGAAACAATATTAGTTTTGGAGTTCTGTATAAAAATGTAAGCACTTTTGACTGAATATTGCCCCATTTTTTCAAATCTCCAGTACCAAGTGTCCTTGACATTAACTTGTAAAGGAATAGAGAGAATCAGATCTACATCTCGAGCTTCAAACACATCTGTGATCAAATCCACGTCCCAAGCTGTTTCTCCTATATGCATTAAGGAGATGACTTTTTGGTTTATAATCGATTCACTCACAGTGTGGATATAAGGGTCGTCCGTACTTGGTAACCATGGGGAGTTGAGGATATCAATGTCCTGGCCATTGCCTACACGAAAGCAATGCCCTGAGCAATCAGATTTTGAGATTCAAAAATGCTACGCCAAATGTAGCTTGGATTAGTCCCAAGTTTAGCAGATAAAAACGTTCTATTGTTATAGTATCGAGATTTGTAAATTTTGCTGACTAATGTATTAGGTTGAGTTACTAATCTCCGTGCCTGACTCCCTAACAAAGCAATGTTAAAGTCTCGGAGACACTTAAAACCCATACCACCTTCAAACTTAGTCGAACACAATCTACTCCAACACATCCAATAAATGTTCTTGTTTTTAGATGGATCTGATCTCCACCAGAACTTGGACATAAGCATTTCCAGATCTTTGCACACCTCGTGAGGGAGAAGAAAAATGCTCATTGCATAACTAGGAAGGGTCTGAGCTACTGACTTGATAAGAATTTCTTTTCCTCCTTTTGATAAATTTCTCTTGTCCCAGCCTTGAATTCGCTCTTGTAACCTCTCCTTTATAAATCCAAAAACTTCTGATTTTTGCCAGAGATCATGTTCGGGAGACCCAAATAAAGGCTGTTGGGACCTGCTTCTTTAATATGTAACTGTTGATAAATCTCAACCTTAAGTTGGGAACTGCAATTGCGACTGTAAAACACTGAAGATTTATCAATATTGATCTGTTGGCCTGATGCCTTCTCGAAAACTTTCAACATATTTAGAACATGGTTTGCACTTTCTCCATTGGCTTTGCAGAAAATGTAGCAATCATCTGCAAAGAACATGTGAGAGATGAGAGGGGCATTACGAGCAACCTTGATGACTTGGATTAGACCTTTCTTCTCATAGTCAGAAATCAAGGAAGTGAAGCCTTCTATACATATTAAGAATAGGTAAGAAGACAAGGGGTCCCCTTGTCTAAGGCCTCGAGTTGGAGTAATTCGACCAAAGGTTCTTCCTGCATGACTTACTTGATAATTAACTGAGCTCATACAAGCCATGAGTAATCGAATTGCTTTCTCTTGGAACCCCATCTTTATCAACATAGCTTCTAAATAACACCACTCTACACGGTCGTAGGCCTTACTCATATCAATTTTTAAAGCCATCCAACCTTGCTTACCTTTTGATTTGCGCTTCATAAAATGCATTACTTCATAAGCAACCATGATGTTATCTGTGATAAGACAACCTGGGATGAAAGCACTTTGAGAATCGGAAATAATTAAATCAATGAATGATTTTAATCTATTTGCCAAAACCTTAGAAAGAATTTTGTAAACCATATTACATAGTGAAATTGGTCTCAACTCCGTCATAAACTGAGGGTTTTTCTTTTTCGGAATAAGAGCTATGTTGGTGCTATGAAGTAGCACATCAATGTGGCCTGTATCGAAGAAAATTTTGATTATGTTGACTACATCTTCTTCTACAATATGCCAGTGTTTTTGATAGAATCCTGGGGTCATCCCATCAGGGCCTGGAGATTTGTCTGGATACATGAGAAACAGCGCTTTCTTCACTTCCTCTTTAGAAACTTCCTTTAGAAGAATATTATTGTGATCTTCGGAAACTTTCGATTGAACGCAGTCTGTTACCAGATTCCATTCAGTATTTGAAGCTCGAAATAAATCTTTGAAATATCCCACTATCACGTTCTCTAGACCTGAATTCCAATCAACTGTAATGCCATCTTCATTCTTGATATTTTTGATCTGGTTTATAGCTCTTCTGTTTTTAGTCGCTGCATGAAAAAATTTGGTATTTTGGTCACCTTCTTTTAACCACATTTGCTTGGAGCGTTGTTTCCAAAAAATTTCTTGTTGTGCGTAAACTTCAGCAAGTTGTTTCTGGTTTTCTCTTATTATTGCAACTGAACTATCATCTCTCCGACCTTTTAAAGCTTTAATCTGTCTCTTGTAAGATTGAATTCGACGTTTAAAGCTACCTGTTAATTCCTGACCCCATTCGGATAAGATTCGAGAACATTCAGTAATTTTTTCAAAGAACGATCCTCCTTGGTTTCTATTCCAGACATCCGCTACTAATTGTTTGCACATTGGTTCACGGAGCCATGCATTTTCAAAGCGGAAGGTTCGAGATTTGACTAACTGTTGATCTTTGTAGAACTCCAGAAGCAGTGGATAATGGTCTGACGTAGAGACTTCTAAGTTGAAGAGAGTAGCATCCTTGAATTTATTTAAGAAATCTGTTGTTGACAGAGCACGGTCCAACCTTACTTCGATCCAGTCATCGGTACCAGCTCCTCTTTCCCATGTGTATGGATAGCCAATGAGATTCATGTCTGAAAGATTACAATCTTCTAAAACATCAGTAAAGCCTCTGATTAAAGATTGAGGATATGGACGACCACCTCTTTTATCTTCTTGAGAACAAACATTGTTCATATCTCCTATTAACACCCAAGGAAGAGAGTTATTTACGGACAGATGTCGAATGAGATGCCATGCTTCATGCCTTTTAGTTCTATCTGGTTTTCCGTAAATTCCTGTCATTCGAAAGGTATTGCCCTTCATGTGAACTTCAGTATCAATGTGATTTTTACTAAAGGAACATAAAATCACTTCATCCTTATTTCGCCAGAGTAGAGCAAGCCCACCACTGCGGCCTTGAGATTCTACTGTTATCACCCCTTCAAAATCAACTGCTCTCTGAAACCTTTCTACAATATCCTTCTTACTAATAATTTCACAAAGAAAAATAAAATCGGATCTCTTCTGGAGAGTGTTCTCCTTAAGGAATTGAAAAGCCCATGGGGTCCCAAGCCCATGGAAATTCCAGCTCAACAAACTCATAATGATAGGCGAGCACTCCCCTGAGCACCCGCCCCATATACGTTTTTTGGAATTGAATTGATACCTGAGTTTTCAGCATCCATGTTAGTGACAGTAATGTCATCTGAGTCCGTTAAAACTTTATTGCATAGGCCCATTTATCTGAGTCCAGCCCATCATCTGTTCTCCTTTTTTTTTTGTTTCAATTATGCCAACATGTTTTCTATTTATCCCTTCCGTAATTATCGTTGAGTTTATTTGGGAAAGATGTTGACCAAATTTCGCGCCTTCCTCTTTTTGAGATGCTGTCTCTTCCTGGTTCCCTTCCCTTTCAGCAGACAACGTGCTTTTAGTACTAATGGTAGGGTCTTGATAATTGTCATCATCTTCGTTTCTGCTGTCCTGAGTCTGTAAATCTGCTATACAGTTACTACCACTTTCGCCGTTTCTCAACCATTTAGCTCCTATAGGTTTTACTTGTCCTCTAAGGGGAGCTCTCATCCAGGCACCATAAGGTTTCACTATCTCACTTTCCGGTTTTTCGAATAGCTGGCTACAAAATCGCTCGGAGTGGCCTATAATGCCACAAATAAAGCAAAAACTGGGAACATTTTCGTATTTGAAGTTGATCCAGAACCAAGCGTCTCCTTCCATTTTGAGCTTCATACGTCTCTTGAGTGGTTTTGACAGGTCGAGCGATACCCTGATCCTCATATATTCTCTCCAAACATTCTTAAAATTTGATGGACAAGATTCCAAACATTCTTAAAATTTGATGGACAAGATTGAACATAACTCCCTATGTAGTTACCAATTCCTTTAAGAATTGTTTCCGACATAAAACCGACTTTTAGATCATGAATGTGAACCCAGAGATCCATGTTGTTCAATTCTACCCAACGAGGATTCTGTCCTTCTTTTAATTCTTGACATCACCAATGCTTTCCTGCTAAATGACCAAGGGCAGCCTTCCATGACTCTTTTAACATCAATTTCATGATAGAATTGGAATAAGTACAAATTTGAATCCAATTCTTTTATGTAGACACCTCTTCCCGGCTTCCATAGATTTGCTAAAGTGTGCTGCATTGCTTCAAAATCGACACGACCTTCATTGATAAATCTTCCAACAACGCATAGGTTTGCGTTGAAGATTTGGTTTTGTATGTTGTTGTCCTTCAGGATTTCTTTGCTAATTTCCATTCCTCCTTCTTCATCCTCTAAAGAGATGTTGTTCATTGTTTGAGCTAAGTTGCTTGCCATGATGAATAACCGAAAGAACAAAAATGACTAACGAAAGAACTAACAAGACTGTCTATATTAGTTCATCTAAAATAACATATCTGGAAACAAACAGAGACTGTGTGGACAAATCAAGTACCTTATATCCTTTCTGCGTAGGTGAATATTTTTTCTTTTTTCTCCTTTCAAACAAATTGAAATGATTGAAGTTTTTCTATTTTCTGTATATTATAAATTAGTGGATAGCCCTTACCTAAGGTTCGGTATTTATATTTAGGTTTGGACAATATTTTGTATTGATTTTGACCCACTGGATAATCCATTTTTAGGTTTGGTATCCATATTACGTTTGGGAAATATCCAAATTCAGTATTTGACCCATTGTTAATTAAAGAAAGTTTGTATACAAATTTAAATACTATTAATATATTCTCTTAATATTTATGGTAAGATTATTAATAAAATTTTGAATCAATCTTTTAATTTTGGTAAGATTATTAATATACATATCACATAATAGATACGGAAAATCTATATAATTTTATCTTTTTTTATTGCATTTGTTATAATATAGAAAAACAATATTTTATTAATATTATTTCTTTCAATATAATTTATTTGATCTTAAATATAAAGTTATTTTCTTTATTTAATCATTATTATAAAATTTAAACTACCATGTGCGTAGCATGAGCTATAATCTAGTTTTATAAAAAACACAAAAATAAGCCTACCAAGTACCAAATGGCAATGTTTTAAAAAGCGTTAAGCGGTTCTAGGCGGCGAGACGATCTTCGAGCGCTTAAGCGGCTAGGCGGGAGCTTAAGCAGATTTCAATGCGGACCAATTAAGCGGATTATAAATATATATTTAATTATTTATATACATAATTATATATATTTAATAATTATATAAAATCGGGGAATAAGCGGTAAACATAAAAATCGGGACGGTTGAGGGACCTTCGACGCTTAGGCGGTCTTGTTTTAGAACACTGCCAAATGGGGTGTCAGCAGATTAAGCGGCTAGGCTAGGCGGGAGCTTAAGCGGATTTCAATGCGGACCAATTAAATGGATTATAAATATATATTTAATTATTTATATACATAATTATATATATATTTAATAATTATATAAAATCGGAGAATAAAGGATTAACATAAAATCGAGATGGTTGAGGGACCTTGGCCCCTTAGGCTGCCCTTGTTTTAGAACACTGCCAAATGGGGTGTCAGCAGATAGTCAAAATTAAATATAGCCATTTTCAATATAGTGAGAAACATTTATCTAAGAAAAAAAAAGTAGCTGTACACATCGCCAAAAGGAATTGCAGATCATCCTCATACTCTGCTTCTCGCACCGACGTCGTTTAATTCGGATCTATAAATCCTTCTGTAAGCTTTACCTTGATTCTATTTATTTACATGTATATAGAGTAATTGTTCATATTTTTTAACTCAATTTCATCTGATTCATTCAGCGTTTTTACAATTCGATTCAGCAATGGATAAGTCTAATGCTTTGGATTATATCAATCAGATGTTCCCCACTGGTCAGTCAGATCACATTGTAGTTGCTTTAATTTTTACTTTCGAGTGTGTAGAACATTTTTTTAATTGAATATTTGGTTTTAGTTTTAATTAATTTGATAATCTCGAGTATTGTTTGCCAGAGGCATCGTTATCTGGAGTCGAGCCGTTAATGCAGAAAATTCATAATGAGATTCGCCGCGTAGATGCCGGAATTTTAGCAGCTGTTCGACAACAGGTTTAGTATATTGTTCTATTAACTATTGTTAGTAGTAAGTAGATTATCAGCATCGTTGATTTATTGTTTATTATAATTTCCGGTTTATATTTGAATTAGAACAACTATTGTTACTGGAGTTTCGGTTGAAGAGAAATGTTTTTATAATGGTGGAAAATGTTGAGCTTTGAAAGAATTTTGCGAGATTGTAAACATTAGCATTTTAAGATTTGTGATTGATGATGTTCATATTCGGAAATAATAAACAATTAAGCTTTTCCCAAATGATTTCATCTTAAATTGTCTAAATTGTTGACATGAGACTATGCTTTTTATCCATTTTCCGAAACCTGCATAAATGGCTTACTGTACTTTGTAGGTTGTGATAAATTCAGCTTCTTGATATATATGATATGTGTTGTTAACTAATAAAATTTTAGCTAGTAGATATATCAACATAGTTCTATCTGCTCCTTTAAGTTGCTATAAAGTTTTAATAATTGCAGTACCTACTATGCTGAACTATTTTATTTTCAGAGTAATTCGGGAACGAAAGCCAAGGAAGATCTTGCTGCGGCTACAGGTGCTGTGAAGGTCTGTCCTACAGTTCTTACCTTTGCTTGTTGCATGAGTAGTTCTTAAAAAAGTGTCGTTAATCGTGCTCTAAGAATTTAGGGCTCTTGATTTTTAGCGTAGTTAAATTGTTTCAAGCTTATGTTATTCAAATGATTTTCTTTGCAGGAACTAATGTACAAGATTCACGAAATAAAAACTAAAGCCGAGCAAAGCGAAACTATGGTCCAGGAGATATGTCGCGACATTAAGAAATTGGATTTTGCAAAGAAGCATATAACTACTACAATCACTGCACTTCATCGTCTTACAATGCTAGGTGTTCCTTTTCTTTCCTTTGTCAACTAAGCTTGTCCGTTAATATTTTTTATTTTGGTTTTGTTTATACATTTTATAATTTATTTACAAGAAGGCAAAAATGAAAATCGTTCTGTTTCACATGGAATGCATATTACTATTCGGGAAAGGAAGCGTAAACCTGCACAAACAAGATTGACAGAATCTTATGATATAATAATATTTTATGTTTTTATTACATGATGCCTATAGTTTTTCCTCATTGTTAAGCTGGCCTTTAAATTTTCTTTGTATTGTATCTTCACTTGTCCCCCTATGTAGGGGATAACAGAAAGAAGTATTTTGTTATCAGATATGTTATGGTGTGATTGATTGCTGTATTTATATGTTAGTAACAGTTTTAAATCCTTATCCTAGTAAGTCTTGGAGTATAATCCAGTCGCTTAGCTTAATTATCTTAGAGTGGTGACTACCAGGCTACAACTTTCGGAATCATCTTAGATGTTTTGATTCTGCCTTGTAAAGCTATTTCTGCTGTGGAGTCCGCTGTGAAATAGGTATTACATAATGCAGATAAGTTTGTGATGCAGTTCTGTTGTGGAGTCCTTTGTGAAATATGTATTACATAATGCAGATATGTTTGCCATGTAGGATTTTATAGGTCTCTCACCAGGAATGTTAAATACATCTAAACTGTGTTTTACACTAAGTTGTCTTCCCCAAGTCATAATTTCTTGTACAAGTATCTATAGGACCCTTAGGAAGTTTCGAGCAAAATGACATTAATATTCCCCGGCACCCTAGGGACTGTAATTTCGACCACCACCAGACTTCTAGTGTAATTGTCTAAATTAACTAATAAACCTTAGAAATGTTGATTAAATACATTGAAGTTTGCATTATTTGGAATTTCATAAATGGATAGGTAAGTAGTTTGGACTAAAAGTAATCAGAAAATTTCAAAACCAATATTTTCAGTTGTGATAGTATTAATATTTCCACCAAATTATTGATTATTGAATGAGAGTCCTGATTTCCTAAATTTCATCAGATAAGTTTGACGTAGCTATATCACTAAGGTGTGACTTGTGAGTTGGTTTTGAGCTGAAAGTATGTTCTATACTCTGGTAATTTCTACCGCAATTCATTTTTCAGAATCTGAAATGTTTTAGGGGTGATTTTAAATTATATGAAGTAACATATTTTGAGAAGATTTTTAGTTTGGTGTCTACTGGTGTAATATATCAAACGTATAATATTTTTTGCACCATGTTCAATGGCAGTCTCAGCAGTTGAAAAACTTCAAGTAATGGCTTCAAAACGCCAATATAAAGAGGCAGCTGCACAACTTGAGGTACCTAATCTTGAGTTCCAGTTTTAATATGTTTATGTTCTCTCTAGAAACTACATTTATGTTGCTTTTGTTTATTAGATTATGCAATATGAAATATGTGAAAATTGTGGGTTGAATTTTTGGGTGCATTTTAGTACCACCGAGGCGATATTTCAATTGTAAAATAAATGCAACTTTTGTCTTTTTCATCTTTAGCAGTTTTCTCATTCATCTCAAAGAGAAGTTTTATGAATGAATCTTATTAGGCTTGGAGGCTCTTACCACTTCTTAAGCAACAGTTTCTAAGGTCCACGTTGATTGTGTTGATTTCTACTGAGGGCAGCCTAGAAACCATTTTTTCATCAATTGTAAAATATGGAGATGCATGAATTAGATAAATTAGTAATGGACTAATGGGTTTAATAGAGTACTTCTTTGAGTGCTGGGGTATTCATAGTCTTGGATGCAAGGGACATGTATATCCTCTGCTTCTGGTGTAGTCCTACCATAATTGCTATAGGTAAAAAAGACTGAGAGTTGTTAGGGTCGTTCTCACAGAAGTACATCTTAAATAAAAAGGGTCACTGTGTTATATAAGCACAAAGGATAGAGGGTTAGCTGACCATACCTTCTGTTGCTAAGTCGTAGCTGCCAAGGGGCCTTTGGTAGTTGGAAATCTACCTATTTGGAGTCATGGGGGACTTGAGAGATGCTCAAGACACCATGAAGGTTGGCAATGTGCAGAACTACCTGTTACTGCCTGCCATTTCCCATCTTTAATGTTTTAGAGTTCTGTGATTAGCAGGAGTATTTGGTTGAAAGTTTCTGCTCTCTGTTGGCTCGTTGCATTATTATGTGCATACGTTTGGTACACTTAATAAGCGAATATAACATTTTCTTGGGTATTCTTCATGGGAAGTGAGCAGTGGATAGGAGATTAAAAAAGAGGTATCATGTGTTTCTCTGAATGTTCCATTTCAGCCGCTAGCCGTACTTGTCTTGGACACTCTATCAGATCCTTTGAGCGAAACGTGGACACTTTGACCAATTGAAAGACCACATATAAGATGATGTTATGGAAAAAAAAAGATGAGAAGAAAGTAAGGACAAATGAGAACTAAGAAGAAGGCGCCTAATATGTATAATCTTTAACAACTGATGTTTAGTGTGAGTTTTAATGGTTATTTTTTGCTACGATGTTTAATTGATGTTGTCCTTTTCATGTTCCAGGCTGTTAACCAGTTATGTAGTCATTTTGAAGCCTATCGAGATATACCAAAGATCACGGAGCTCAGGGAGAAATTGAAAAACATCAAACAAATTCTGAAATCACACGTGTCCTCTGATTTTTCAAGGTGTGTTACTTATCTGGATATTGTTGAAGATGTTATTTACAAGCATTACTGAAATATAAATATCGGATTGGGAGAAGTACTTTACCAGTTCTCTTCTTTTTATCTCAAATCACATGTGTTTATGGAGAAGTAAAGACTTGCTTCTTCGTTTATATATATATATATATAAACTTGGAGTAATCCATAAATGATGTGGAGCTCTTAGTAAGTTCAACATTTATGTTTTTACGAATCAAATAATGGTGTTTGGAGAAGGCTTGTTAACATTAGCTCATGCTTCGCTGCTTGTTATCCTTAGAAGAATGTTTCTCGCTACTCCTCATAGCTTTGACCAGAGTTGGCAATATTTAGCTGCCATAATTATGTTAGAGAAACTATAGTAGATGGGAAAAACAGGCAATATAGTGTAAAAGGCTCAAGCATCTTCTAATTCTTTTTTCCAGTTTGTATATATTTTGCTTGTACAAAATCGATTGTCATACTCTTCTGCTTCAGTGTCTGTGACAACCAGCTACAATTTTCATTAAATTTCAGAAATTTTTGTAGTCATTTTAACCTGTATTTCTTCCAACGATATTGTTTACGGATTACAAAAGAAGCACCGTCATTCTGTTGTATTGAATAGGCCTGCTTTGAACATATTATCACAGAGAAAATATTAACACTATCTCGCTCAATTTTATTTTAAAATTGAATAACTAAATAGTTGGGAGTTATTAGGATGGCTTCTTGGCTTCTGGATGTTTGAACCAGGACTCCAGATGTGTATTTTACTACAGTTTTCTTTTACCTTTTTAAAATCGATTAGCCAATTTTTGTAGCTTTTGTTAGATTGAATAGGTCTCCTATTGGTCCCCATGAGAATCTCATGTTGCCTGTTTCCTGTTTTCTGGTTGTCTTATTTTCTGTTTGTTTGCAGCTTAGGCACAGGAAAAGAAACCGAAGAAACTAATTTGCTGCAGCAGTTATCAGATGCTTGTTTGGTTGTTGATGCTCTGGAGCCATCAGTAAGAGAAGATCTGGTTAAAAACTTTTGTAGCCGTGAGCTTACTTCATATCGGCAGATCTTTGAAGGAGCTGGTCAGCCCAATTTAAATACAGTTGTTATATAATTTTATCAATTGGAAACCGTTCTGTGGTGTGATATTCCTTCTGAAATTGATCAAAACTACAATTATACAGAATTGGCCAAGTTGGATAAAACTGAAAGAAGATATGCTTGGATAAAACGTCGTTTAAGAACGAATGAAGAGATATGGAAAATCTTTCCTCCTTCATGGCACGTCGAGTATTTGCTCTGTATTCAGTTCTGCAAGCTGACAAGGTTAATTACCAATTTCTCTTGCATACCTTATAAACAAATATAGTCATGATTGGTGGCATTATGTTTTGCCTTTAACAAAGTGCATGTCAGGTACTTGCTTGCATGAATTTAATAGTATGAGGACACTTTTACTAAACTTGGACTGGTTCCAACTTTCAATTATGCTATTTATTTGTGTAAAATAATTTTGTACTTGACTGGTGACATTTTGTTGGTTATTATCAGGGCACAACTCGAAGATATCTTTAGTACTATGAAAGAAAAGCCCGATGTTGGAAATTTATTGCTTGTAAGTTCTATTCCATGCCAAGTACATGTTGTGTTCTTTTGTTTTTGATTGGAAACTTAGTCCGGGGCACCTGATGTTGTATTTGATCGTTAATAGTTAAGCTTTCTGTGAATGCATATGGACACAAATATCAGAGGTGTTCATTTTTGCAAGATTGTTTGGGATTGACAACTGCTTATCCTTTGTCTCCTGGCCATTCTATCATCTGCATGCTATTTCTGATGCTGACTGAAAATTTCGTACTTAATAAAAATTTGAAGGCACTACAACGGACCAAAGAATTTGAGGATGAATTAGCAGACAAATTCGGTGGTGGCAGCCAAAGTAAAGATATTGGGAGTGACAATGGGGAGACAGATAGCGGAGAAAATACCACTCAAACTGTGTTAGATATTCGAAAAAAGTATGAGAAGAAGCTTGCTAGTCATGATGTAAGCGCAAATTACGTATTTATTACTAGTTGATCGCTTTACTCATGGCACTAGTCCTCTGCCCTTTAGGTTCTTTGTACTGAAACTAAAGTCCTTGCGTACTTTTAGATAATCTAACAAGTGCCTCTTGGTGTTATATTGTCAGGAGAAAGATGGACAGAAAGATTTGTCAGTGCCTGGAGCTGGGGTAAGTTCTTGTTTTCTGCAGGCATTACGTTAATGCTAGTGGTAGACTTATTGATGCTTAATTTAATAATTGGTAGTGTTGGCTGTAAGCAGGTGATATCTGAAATTTTTATCCTTGAGAGCTTAAAATTTTCATACTTCAAAATAAACTATTTGAGAGTAAAAATGAACTAATTGCTATCCTTCATTTGCTAATATGGGATGACACACTATTATTATGTGACCCGTAGTTCTATCTACTTTGCAAGTAATATTGCACGCAATTATAAGAATTATAAACAAGCTCCTAAAAGGGGCTACATGTACTGCACACCTTATGTTAATGATATTTATTGATTGCACTGGATCATGGGTGTACAAGAGTTCATATAATATGAATCATCTACGATGAAAGAGGTCACAGTAAGCTTAGAATTCTTGCATATTTTCTATCACAACTATAGTCGTCGTTGGAATATAAGATCACGGTCTAGAGGCGCATAGACATCTAGGATGGAAATAGATGTGAATGTTCAATTAGGGTAAGTTGTAAGCTAACTTCCACTGGATTGTGGAGATGTCACAATAGAATGATACGTTCTCAAGAATGAAATGAACACTAATGATTCAAAGCACCTATATGCCTGTAGTGAGAAATTTTGAGCAAGGAAGTGCCTTGCTAACAATGAGGCATTTGGAAAGTTTAAGGCTCCTTTATATTTTATGAACTTCTAGGATAAGTTCATGACGTAATAAAATATTTTCTTTCCTGATGAATTTTGCATCTTGATATAAGGACTGGGTACGCGTTTCCATGGTCCGGACATTTCGTAACCTTTTCCTTTGAGTTGTTAGCAAGTCCTGCACCCTATGATGCTTGTTAATATTACACTTGTATGATAAAACTATTGTCCAGCTATGGTTTTGCTCCCTCATGACTCGCGGGCTAAGTCTTTTTTAGCGACTGCATTTATTTTGGGTTGATACTGAACATTGTATTGTGGTGTATTTGTATTGCAGTTCAATTTTCAAGGTATCATTTCATCTTGCTTTGAACCACACATGACAGTATATGTCGAATTGGAAGAGAAGACTCTTATGGAGCATCTAGAAAAACTTGTTCAGGTGTGTTTTATTAATTATATTTATTGTTCTAGTGGTTGATCTTATCTTAGATTAGCTAGTAATTTGTATTCTCTTTAACGCAACAGGATGAAACATGGGAAATTGAGGAGGGAAGTCAGACTAATATTCTATCCAGTAGCATGCAGGTAGATTTATACTTGCAATTGGGATATCTATTTTTCCTTATCATGTAGAATGCATTTGCGAGTTGTTTGTCAATTACTGCTAAATTCCTTTTGCCTTGTAGCTTCCATTGTATTTCGGAGTCAATAAAATGTGTTTTTATAGAGTTTTCTACACAGGAAGTCACATTTTGTTCCACTTTAATCCAGGGCTTAAAGACTTTTAAAGGATGCATGGGCATAGTAATATATGCTTTCCACTTGTTTGGGGTGGATAATTCCAGATAATTATATGAAACAATCTTGTAGACTTCTAGATCCCTTTTGTTAGTGTATGTTATATTCGACTAAGTGAACAACTTATCTATCAAGAAGAGTTTCAGTTTTAGAACTTCTTGTGGTGATATTTTCAAGAGGATAGATAGATTATATGCTTCTAGGTTTCTCAAGAACCCAGATTGAAGTAGACATACCTAGTGTTTTTCACTTACAAGCTTACTTGATAACCCAGCTGAACAATTTCTATCTATGTGCCATATACTATAACTGTTTTTTATTCCACTATTTATACCAAGAAATTTCAATTTTTTCAAAGCAGCCATAATTATATATTTAGTTTTCAATTGGGTTGTCTCTACTCTCTATTCTAATCCAAAAATTGTACATCAACTTACTCCCTGTTTGCTACTTTATGAAGGTCTTCTTGATTATCAGGAGAAGCTTAAAAAGATGCAGTGCTTTAACAAAGAGCCAGACTTTACTCAATTTGTTCAAGGTTCGACTTGAAACTTATCTCTTGCTTTTGTTTGGATAACGTGCATTTAGAAAAGTGAATGGAACAGGTGGTTGCATAATTGTCATTAATAGAAGCTTACCTTGTAAAATCATTAATTGTATCTTTCGGGTCCCTTCTAAAATATATTCAACTATAGAGTAACTATCAGATTGTGTTAATTTTTTTGACCAAAATAAACACACGCTTGACTAATGTGACAATAAAAGGGTTAATAATCACATAAAGATTACGTAAAGTTTAGCATGAATGCTAGCAATTGTATTTAAGTTTCCCAAGACTTAGATGTGAAGATATTTAGTTTAAGAATGAGTTAATTTGCAAATGAATTTTAGCATGGCATTGGCTTTTGCTGAGGCCAATAACCTATTGGATGTCAAAGACTTCCAGGTCCTCTATCGTTTTTGGTTTGAATTTATATTAAGCCAGTACAGTGAGTTTTGTTAAATTTAATATCTTGTGGGCGTTTTAATTAGGTGTTTCAAAGAATCCTCAAAGCATATGCTACAAAATTGTTTACACGATTGCCTAAAGGTGGTACAGGAATTGTTGCTGCTGCAACGGGCATGGATGGTCAAATTAAGGTATGAACCATCTTTCTGGCTGTTGCATCGTGCAGAAAATTCCTTATATATTTACTTTACATCTATTGATGCTTCTGACTTTGTTAACCAACTATTCCTTGCAGACATCTGATAAGGACGAAAGGGTCATATGTTATATTGTAAATACGGCTGAATATTGCCATAAAACGGTCAGTTTAGTTTCATGCATGTGTACATGTATAGTGGATACTGGTTTCTTCTTTTGATATCTGCACTGCTGACGAATTAGTTTCTATTGTCATAGAAGTTCTTAGTACCACATTTTTTCTTACTGTTAGGCACTAATTCTTGCTTGCTACACTTTACTTTTGTTGTTCCGTGCTAAGCAGTGATGTATCTTTTATTGTAATATTAAATCTTCAGTTCGTAGAGATTACTGTTTAGGTCCTATTTGAAACATGGAACAGGTAACATGGTCACAGAGGTCAACTTCAAGAACTCCCCGTGACATGTTTTAGCTAAACTCTACCAAGTGAAAGTGATAGTAATCAGTTCTGTTGAGAATAAATCAAAATTGTTTAGATTGTTTTTGAATATTGTTAATTAGTTTGTTAGGTGTTTTTTAAATTACTAATAGATAAGATAGATGCTAGGTTTTAGGAGTTTAGTTTGTTATTTTATGTTTAAAACCACACGTTGGTTATTTTGAATAATACATCAAGTATGCATCTTAATATTGTTCTCCTTGTTCTCTATATTTTCCTCTCTTCTCAGTAGTCTAAGAACCCTAAAACCCTAACAAGTTCTAGTTATATAGATAATGCTGAAGTGTTCGGAGCTACTACAACATGAGTCCAGATAAAATCAAGAATCACTTTCAAAAGTTTACCACCTTCATGTTCGAGAAACAATTGGTATTGCTTGCTCAAACCAAAAACAAATTTGACTTTTCTAAAATCTCTAGGCTAACCCCGGCGGCGGAGGGGGGGATTGCAAAGTACCTGTACATCTGTATGCCATAGCTATAGGGATCATATGAATTATATGGATTTTATTTCTCCAGTGTTTACCCAAAAAAGAGCCTTGTTTCAGACACGAAAAGAAACCTAATTTTTATTAAGGTAGAACTTTGAAGCTTTTCAGTTCAGTGAGACAGTGACACACTAGCTATGCTTAAGATTGTTATCAAATTGAGGCAGTAAACTGTCACCCAGATTTTTGAAGACTGTAGTTAGACATAACCTGTCTCATCTGTACTGGTTAAGTGAAAGATCATTAATTGAAAGTCTTTACCTTTAGATATATTTTAATTTTTAATCCTCGTAAATATGCATTTGTTCTGATACTGATGTAATCTTGTATTAACAAATCAATTTTGATTTGAAGACACTCTTGTTTTTCGTTGCTCCTAAGTACGTACTCACCTAAGGTAGGTAGCGATTATTACTTTGAACATCATATACCTGAAATATATCAATACTAAAAAATAAGAGAGGTTAACTAAAAACTAAAAATTGCATTGACTTAAAAATATTTTGTATTGAACTACTACTGCTACACATTTTACTGATATTTATTTATGTTGCATAAGCTTCACTCAGCAGGCGGTGACTTCTCGGTAGCTAGATGTAATTGTAGTGTTATCTCCGTGCCTTTTATCTATGCTTTTGATACTTTAAAATATCCACTGTAATAACTGAAATTTACTATGTCTTCTCAGGCCGGGGAGTTGGCAGAGAATGTGGCTAAAATAATTGATTCTCAATTGACTGATGCAGTGGATATGTCCGATGTGCAGGTTGAAACAGTTTCTTGCTTGTGTTCTGTGTTATATTTCTGTTTCCTGCAAGTTTAATAAATGACATGCATTTGTGAAGGATGAATTCTCCGCAGTTATAACGAAAGCTCTGGTGACATTAGTACATGGCCTCGAATCTAAGTTTGATACTGAAATGGCTGCAATGACCCGTGTGCCGTGGGCGACACTTGAAAGTGTTGGTGACCAATCAGAGTAAGTTGTATTTTTGATGGCTGAATTAACAGATTAACTACATAGTTGAATAACCAAATTAGTTTGTTCATTTTCATTCAGGTATGTAAATGGAATAAATTTGATCCTTTCGAGTAGTATTCCTGCACTCGGAAGCCTACTTTCTCCCATTTATTTCCAGTTTTTCTTGGACAAGGTGATTGCGAAATTTCATGTGATTTTTATTCAATGCTTTCACGTATTGCTTTTCCGTTAATTTGTATTATTGTCAGATAATTGTGTTTAAAAGCCAACTCAGATATATTTTATTTTTCAATTCAAACTTAAAAATCCTATGTGTTATCAACTTATCATCCATTCTTGATTACTCTCAGTGACTATTGATTGTTACTTTTTTTTTTGGTGTGTTCAGTGTACTAATTTTTTTCATTAATATTGCAGCTTGCATCTTGTCTTGGTCCACACTTCTACCAGAATATTTTTAAGTGCAAACAAATATCAGAAACTGGGGCGCAGCAGGTCTTGACCAAGATCACTCCTTTTCCTTGTTAAAAAAAAATTACAGAGACGTCTGCTAGCTGTTTATATTTTTAATATCGTGAAATGATTATTTATTCGTATTGTTAACTAGTGCTATGCTAATTATGGTGGTTTGATCCACCAGGATGGGTTGAGCTGCACTTACCGTGTGAAATTTTCTTTGTTTTTTTTTTTTTTTTCAGATGTTGTTAGATACACAGGCTGTGAAGACTATTCTTCTAGATATTCCCTCCCTTGCAAGACAGGTGAGATAGCATATAGAGAATTATATATGTCTTTAAGAATGAGTGTGATCTTTATTGTTCTGTTTATCTGAGTATAGTATAGCCCGACTTGGCAACATTGTATGTATAAAATTGGGACTTGGATAGCCTTGCAGATATATGTCTCAACTTAATGATATTTGTTGTTTCTTCCAGATCTACATGCTTAGTAAGCCCGTGTTTACTATTAGAGCTTAATCCGCACAAAAAATTGTATCGTATTCCTTCATGTTCATCCCTGATCATGACAGTTGAGTTGTCAACTCTGGGGCTTCGCCCCCTACAAGACTAAAAGTAGTGCAGGATTATACTTTTAGCAGAAAGCTTAGTAAATTAAAATACAATGGCTTTTTCACAAGCTGGACCTTGTGGTTCTGGGCAAGATCACAGGGAACAGAACCTATAAGGCTACAAGTTTACCTATTTTAATGGTACAGTGTATACATTCTTTGGGTTTTAATTGCAGGGTTATCCTGGTTTCTTGTTGCTATATATTTTTGTATCATTTTTCCTATTGAAATTGTTTAGTTGATGTATATCTGGTGTGTACAGCTGCTCCTTTAACAGCCTTTGTTTTTTTTCATTTTCCAATTAATGTGTGTGCACTTGGGTAGTTTATAAATTCATGTTATCCTCTTATAACAGACATCAGGAGCTGCTAGCTATACAAAATATATTAGTCGTGAGATGAGCAAAGCAGAGGCATTGCTGAAGGTCAGTATGCAGCTTAGGCATTTTCGTTTTTTCCTTGGAGAAAGTGATAGTAACTTACTCGTTTGTCTTTGCTTTGACAGGTGATACTGTCCCCAATTGATTCGGTGGCAGATACCTATCGTGCACTGCTACCAGAGGGTACACCTTTGGAGTTTCAACGTATATTAGATCTTAAGGTATCCGTGGTTTTTGCTATACTATGCCCTGTTTTTAGAAGTCATTGATCTCTTTTATATATTTTATTAACAGAAATTGATCTTCCACATACTTGAGAACCACTTTGCTAAATTTTATTCTACAGTGAAAAAGCCAGCCCTACTTCCATTATGGCCTTTTAAATTCTGATATTTCAAAATCGAAACATTTTTACTCTGATGTCATGTGTGTACTGTTTTTGTGATTTTTTTTCTTGTAAATTTAACTCATGCAGGGTTTGAAAAAGGCTGATCAGCAAAACATACTAGATGATATTAACAAACGTGGGACTGTAATTACTCAGCCTCCACCTCCTGCCACTCCATCAATCATTCCAGCTGTCACCAGCCTTCCTTCACCTCCTGCCTCGATTGCTTCAACTTCTTCTGGAATTATAGCAACAGCTTCGAGAGAGGATGTCTTGACGAGAGCAGCTGCACTGGGAAGAGGTGCGGCAACCACAGGATTTAAGAGGTTTCTTGCTTTGACGGAGGCTGCAAAAGACCGAAAGGATGGACCTTTTAGGAAGCTCTTCAATCCATGATTCAGAGGGAACATAGTTGGTCTTAAAATCTTTCCATATTCTTCCTAGAGATAGAGGCACAGAGTTCCATTCTTTCTTTTTTGGCCATGCTCAGGTGATATTAGTCGGACTAAAATGTCTGTAAATGTAAAAACGCCTAGTACGATGAAAATATGCAGAATTGCAGATTGCACATACGAGTTGGTTAGTTGTCTACTGATATTGTACAAGAAAACCATCTTTTGGCTTGTTTATATATTAATATTTGTTAAATTACGTGTTGCGATTTAGTTTGTTTTATATTTTCTATCAAAAGGAATCGTGATGAGGTTTAGTATTTACAGTAATTACCTTTTTCTAATTTATTTTATTTCTTTTCAGAATTGAGCGATTGTTTAAAACTGGATAAAAAATGGCGTGATGTCTTAATTACTAATTGCATGTATCCTAAGTTCCTAACGGTTCAGTGTGTTGATGAAGATTAAAATTTGATTTTTTTATATAAAATTTAAATTCATGAATTCGTTCGGTCTATTCTTTATCTATTTTTTTGTGTAGGAAATCATGTATATGTAATATAGATTTTTCTCGGTCGATTGATTAAAAAATTTGACTGCGTTACATTACATTTTAAGAAAATCACTCAACAGCCATTCAATTCAATAATAGATACTCCAAATATATCCAGAGGTACGTCACTAATGTGGTCAGATAAAAAAGAAAAGAAAGGAAGAGAGAGGCAAGCAATAATTGAGTGGTTTTGTGGTGTCTTATCAAGGTCATTGCACCTCTTCCTATACATGGGGCTGCCTAGTGCCTACTACTTGCAGAAAGTCAGAAACCATGCAACATGCCACTAGCATGTAACACACACTGCTCAACTCAACGAAGGACTTTATTAAATAAATCCGCAGTGTTTCCAACAGTATAGAATCATCAGTGTTGCAGATTTCGAAAATCGGAACTATTCGGTTAAGGTATCGATTTACGATTTATCGGGTGATTTGATTGAAAAATCGGTGATTAATCGGCGATTTTTGCAAAATCGGTCGAATCGGTTCCAAAATTTTAACCGATTTTTGGCCGATTTATCGGCGATTTTTCAAAAATCGGGCGATTTCTATAACAGAGAGAACCATTAGCTAAATTATCTATGTATAAGTTATAGATAATATGTGAAAATTGTAGTATTCCAAACTGCAATTTTTTTTAACAAAAAATTTAGATAATTAAATTCGAATGGCTATATTTGTCGAATTAAGAGCATCTCCAATGCAATAAATTCTTAGCAAAAAAATCCTAAGTGGCAAGTATTATACATAATTTCTATAAATTATGCAATTCTAACCATACAAAATCCTTAGGTAAAATTATAGCCAACCTCTTTACGTTGGCTATATTTGTCCAAGCTCTCAAGAACTGTAATAAAGCTGTACATATAAATTTTATCATTATAGTCAATCTCATTGGAGCACAACACCTTACAGATTCGATAAATATTAGCCAATCATTATTTTACATTATTTTAAGTAATTAAATTAGCCAACCCCATTGGAGATGCTCTAAGATCATCTCCAACTATATAGAATCCTTAGCTAAAAATAATTAAATATACTATAAATAAAATTTATAGAGATTATGTAAAAAAAAAAAACAACTCCAATGCATCATTTCTCTTGTCTATATTTTTATCCAAGCTCCTGATGTTGGTTATATTTGTCGAACCTCTATAGACCTGTAAAAAGATTCCACATCATCTCTTACCATATTCAAATGATATATTCTATTTATAATAACTTAAAATAATAATAACATACTATTTTTAAAATATAGCCAATCAATATAGTCAGTACCATCGAAGCACAACGCCTTACATGTTCAGTAAATTTTATATAATCAGTATTTTCTATCATTTTAACCAATTATTTTAGCCAACCCATTGGAGATGCTCTAACATTCTTCTTAGATATATAATTACACATAACTAGTATTATAAATGATACCATTATAGCATGAACAATTCTCGTAGATAAAATTTTAAAAATTTAATATAGCCAATTGATTTAGCCAACCAATGATTTGGAAACCATCTCTAACTAATAAATATTTTTTTAGCATATTGAAACTAAATATTTATATTATCAATTCTAAAAATACAAACAAAAAGTATTATTATATTTAATTTTATTTCAATAAGAAATTGTAATTTATTTACAATATTAATTTAAATAGATATAAATAATTTATAAAATATTAAAAATGACCCATATATTACACGGGTTACAGGCTAATACTATTAACTCCGACACATTAAAAGTTTTAAATTTTTTTTAACAGACCTACTTTATTCTAATTAAAACACTTTTAACATTCTTCCCCTAAATAAAACATTTTACAATTTGACTTCTTGATCTAGTAAGTTTCTCAATTTCCACATACCAATATTGTTTCATAACTTTTCAAATATTGATGTGGGAAGAGATTTTGTGAATATATCTGTCAGATTATTACATGAGCGAACTTGTTGTACATCAATGTCATCATTCTCTTGTAGTTCATGAGTGTAGCAGAATTTTGGCAAGATGTATTTTGTTCGATCCCCTTTGATATAACATTCCTTTAGTTGTTTAATGCAAGCTGAATTATCTTCGAACATAACTGTAGGACTGTTTGAGATACTTGATAAGCAACACAATTATTAAATGTGTTGAATCATAGATCGGAGCCAGATACATTCCCTACTTGCTTCATAGATTACTAGTAATTTTGCGTGCTTAGATGAAGTTGATGCCATAGCCTGTTTTGTAGATTTCCAAGAAATAGCAGTGCCACAATATGTGAATAGATAACCTATTTGAGATCGTCCAAAATGAGGATCTTACATGTACCCAGCATCCACATATCCAACTAGCTGCGATTGTGAACTGTTTGTAAAGAATAGCCCAAGATCAATTGTCCCACGAAGATATCTGGATATATGTTTAATTCCATCCCAATGCCTTTTAGTTGGATCAGAATTGAATCTCACCAACAAATTCATAGCAAATGCAATATCAGGCCGTGTTATTTGCAAGATACATAAAAGCTCCAATTGCACTAAGATATGGAACTTCAGGCCCAAGTGCATCTTCATCTTCTCTTCTAGGATGGAATGGGTCCTTCTCAACTCCGAGTGATCAAACAACCATTGGTGTGGTTAGTGGATGAGCTTTGTCCATGTAGAACCGATCAAGAACCTTTTCAGTATAAGTGGACTGATGTACAAATACACCTGAAGATAAGTGCTCCACCTGTATACCTAAACAAAATTTTGCCTTTTCAAGATCTTTTATTTCAAACTCATGTTTCAAATTATTAGCAGCATTAGAAATATCTTCGGAAGTACCTACAATATTCAAATCATCCACATATACAACAATAATAACAAAACTAGTTTGTGACCTTTTGATAAACGCACATGAACACACTTGATTATTAACATACCCATCGTTCAATAAATATTCATTGTACCACATAAGACCAGATTGTTTCAAGCCATATAATGATCATTGTAATTTAACTGAGTATGAATGTCGAGGCTTAGTTTCCAACTTTAATTGTTAACTATGTGACTCGAGTAGACTATGCTGGGGGGGGGGGGTTTGAATGTATAGTCTTAATTTAAAGTTTAAAACTCAAATTATGTTAACTAAAGCAGGCTGTATATTTATAGTGTGTGTTATGGAATGCTGAATAAAATAAGAACACACAAAATAAACTTCGAATCATTTTGTATTAAAATGATTTGAATACTACAGTACGCAGAAAATCATTGTGTTGATTTTCTGGCTTCTAATTCTCAGAGAGAAAGAGAGAGAGAGTGTGTGAATACAGAATACACAATAAGCTCTCATAACATGTGAATCACAAAACTCTTAGAATGGAAAAATCTCCCTACTGCTAAGTAATAAGGTGTACACTATATATATGTTAGTAGTACAAATTGGTGCACACTCCCATGTACAGTTGTATCCCTAATATTAGTGCCTACAATTGCGTGCTGCTTTTTTTTTTCCTTTCCATCTAGTAAAATGCACAGGAATCTTTTTGTAACGCCCTTGTCCTTTTCTTTTTTTTAGCTGACTTGTCTCCATCCTTTCTCTCCAAGTTTTGCTGTAGATTTGCCATCTGTTCATGGACCACAAACCATAATAGATGCTCTAGTATCTGTTCCCCATGATCTTTGAAATTGTTCCTTCAATTTGTCTCGACTTGACAATAGTAAGTTATGATATCGTGATCTCTGAAATCTTCAATCTACTTGACTTGTCGACATAGAGCATTTTGGACTTTGCTATATGTAGACTTCACGATATGGATCTGTGAAGACTTCACGATGCACAAATGGACTTCTCGATCTACCCCTTCTAAGACTTCACGATCTAGCTCTTTTGAGACTTCACGGTCTAGCCCTTTTGAGACTTCACGATCTAGCCTTTTTGGAGACTTCACGATCTAGCCTTTTTGAGACTTCACGATCTAGTTCATTTGGACTTCACGATCTCAACACGTCACTACATAGCTTTTCAACACTTCAAGACATAGTTCATTCTGGACTTCTCGATCCATTGCCTTAGCATATTTCTGCAATTTATTCCTCTATGGCTTTATTAACTTTAATTGCATGAACACTTCTAAATTTCTTCCCGGATGATTATTAAGTAGCCTATATACAAACTAGTTGCTTGAAATATCCTAAGCTCATTATAACACTAAGTTATCTAAAAATGAACATATATCATGAGATCAAGATAATGTACAACAAGGAACCTATACTATTCTAGTGATAAATTCACTAGATAATGTAATGTGACACAGTCACAAGATGTAGGCTTGTTATTATGGTGTACAACCATGCACTGAGCCTAAAAATATTCCCCAAATTGTGAGTAAGATTCTTAGATACAATTTCATGTCTATTAACAAGCCTACATACATAGAGGTAAATAACATATGAAGTACAGGTATGAACTTGAAATAACTAGTAATAATTACAGGTTTAAAATGCCTTATAGAATTTGAATTAGCCATTTATCTTTTCAGTTTCTCTCAAGTGTTTGTCCATGAATTCATCATACTTCTTCTTCTTGGCTGCTTTATCCATTCTGGCATTGTCATCAATAGCATTTAGTATTTCCATTTTTGCCATCATTTCTTCGACCAGAGGTGAGTTTTCCAGGTCCTTAGCAACATCTCTGAGCATCTCTTGTTAACTCGAATAACTTGTAGAAGGGGGGGGGGGTTGAATACAAGTTATAAAATCGTGTCTGATTTTTGCTTGATTATATGAACAAGAATAAACGAGTGAATTAAACTCTGTTTGTATTAATAAGATCAAATACAAACTCTACCAAAGGTGTACAATACCTTTAGCAGCTGCTGACAAAATAAATTTCTCTCTGTTTGTACTCTCGTATACTTACGATTACAAACCTCACGAACTGAACACTTTTTTACAATGATATAGAGAGAGTATTTATAATGCTACCTATCAACTAATAACAGAAAGATAATCTATACATGACAATGTTCTGCCGTCCAGTTGATAGTTTCCTTCAATAGAAAATTCTTCCCTTCATAATATCTTCTTGCTTGTTCCTCAAACAAAGATCCTGTTTTATAGAACTTGCCAGTTTCTGTAGCATCCATAATGACATCATCAGTAACACGACTGACATCAGGATTTCATCTTGCATCAGGATCTAACCATCCTATCAATACTTGATCAGTATTTGACTTGACTTATCAGGATTCGATCTCAGTTCCTGACATGTAGTCTCCGATACACTGTTCATTCCTGACTAAACCTTACAAATAACTGTCTAACACATATTTCCTATACAAAGTGCTAAATCCTTTATAAGATCAGGATATACAAGAAATATAAGTAAAATTCTATTCTTAACATCACAACTCATGAATTATTCCTAACAATCTCCTCCTATTTATGCTTTTAAAATCTGAAGCATAAATCTGAGTTGTTGATGTCAAAACATATAACAATACAATCAGAATAGAATTTATGAATTCAAAAATCATGAAGTTAAGTACCTCCTCTTTCAGATATAGACATAGTATCCAGTACTTAGACGAAAGAATTCAACTATTTGATGCTTCTTTTCCTTTACCACTTCCATGATGAGATTCACCTCTGTCACTGTCTTTATCTCCCCTACCAGTTCTTCTTTTATCTCCCTTAGTCTGTTGTTATTGTTGTCTTTGAAATGTCTTTATCTCCCCCTTTTTGACATCAGCAACATTAATTCCAAGAGATTCAGTAACAGAACAAATGAGATTCATCAGAACTGCTTGATTTTCCAGAATAGTGACTTGGTTATCTTCAAGTGTTTGAAGTCTTGATTGAATTTTAACTTGAGATTTCTGAATGTCTTGTAGAACTTCAGAATTAACTTCAATATTGGAAGTGTTTGGAATATCTTCAGATTCAAGTCTTGTAGAAGAAGTTGCCTGTGTAGAATGATATTCAAGTAATAAAACTCGATTAGAGTTACAAACATCTTCATCTTTCTGATCTGAAGCTGCAATATGATCATCTCGTCCTTCACCAGTATTCTGTGTACTAACATCTACAAATCCTGACGCCTCCTTAGATTGATCAGATACTGTTGATGTCTCAAATCTTGCTGATATTGGTAGTACAAACAAAGGAATACTTGGATCATTAGAAATATCTTCTTGTACTGATAATGTAGAAGTTTGTCTTAGCCTTTCACCTCTTCTGTTGATAATTCCGGCAAGCCTTTCTTTTTGCTTCTGAGCTTTAACTTCTGGCTTTGAATTGTGCTTTGCTAAGTCATTCTTCTCATACATCTTGATAAAAGAATAAGTACCAGCATCCATAACAAGATTATTAGACCAAGATTCAGGAAATACCTGATCCCAGAAATCAAACGATGGTTTCCTAATTTTCTCTCCCTCACTATGGAGTTGATCATCCATACCCTCAATCTCATTTTGACTATCTAAAGTCAACACTCTTTCTACCTCTCCTTTTGCCTGGTCAGGGGCCAGCCGCTCAGATTGTGGATCAATATCCATCTTTTCAAGTGTATCACTCAAATTTGGATAAGTGCTCTCATGACCTACAGAAAAATAGAGTTTAGAAGAAGTTTTATACCTGAACTCACATGGAGAGAGGGTTCCTCATTTGGCATGGGGCTTGAGGTTTTCTCCAAGGAGTGAGCTGCTATAGTCTCTGAACCCTTACAATCATCTTCTTTCCTTCCAGAGACTACAGGCTCCAGTATACCACTTTCAGGTTCTTTACTAGACTCTGATGTCTTCAGTAATACTTCATTAGACACCATAGTTAGTACATCACCGTCTTTAAGAGTTATTTGCTGAGACTCACCCTCAAGGTGGATAGACTCTGACTGAACAATGTTTGTTTGATCTTCAAGAAAACTAGTCAAAGTTATTCCTCCCATATTATAGGGTTTCTCACTTGCAATTTCAGTCATCACAGAAGACCTTTCAACATCAGCTATCACAGCTCCTGAGTCATCCAACCTCTGACTAGATGGTTCTTGTGTTGCAGTGACTGTGATCTGATCTTTCCTACTATCCACCACTGGTGCAATAGTATCTTCTGTTGACTGCATTCCTCTATCTACTTCCTCCAGTTTTTCACCTTGAGCTGAAGCATCTTCAATAATGAAATCCTTGTCAAATAAGTATGTATGTAGTGATTGAAGTGCAACATGCTTCGAGAGTCCAAATTTCTTGACCAATTGTCTTCTGACAGATACATAGAAATACATCTTCATTAAGTCAAGTCTTTGATGTAGAAGTCCATATTCATATGGAAATAAAAGTTTTGGTACTCTTTCAACCAAAAAATCTAGAACAGGCCTTGACAACTTCACTTTGAGAGAAATTAGTCCCATAGACAGTCTGTATGATAATGTATTTTCCCATGAAGAATCAATATCCAGATCTCTATGGTCATTTGCTGACTTGATTGTAGCTTCATTTGTAGAGACCTGCATGATATTAGTTGGACTAGACTCTGTGTGTGTAGGTGACAATTGAATCTTTCTCCTTGTTCTCCTGGTATAGTGAGCAAAAGATTTATCCTGAGAAGACTCAAGAGGTGTAGACACAGAAGTGATCTTGGGATGAGATCCTTTTTCAATAGACACAGTCTTTTGAGAGACAGTATCCAGTAACTGTTTTCCCTTTTTAAGTACTACAGTCTTTTGAGAAACTGCAGCATGGCTGTGACTAGGTGCTTCATCTCTTTATCCTAGCTTAGAAAGTCGAATTGCAACCTTCAATTCCTCTCTCTCAGCAAGAGATATATTATCATCATCTTCACTAGAACTACTACTACTACTTGACACAACAAATCTTCTCTTCCTTACAACTGATGTCTTTTGAGAAACACCAGAGGTTGGTTTCTTTGAAACAATAGGTTGTGGATTAAAACTTTGTTCTTGAATTATTTCAGAGACTATAATGTTTTGGGCTACTTGGGTAGACACAGGTGGGTTCTCCTCCAAATGAGATTCCTGAGCCATTTCACCACAAAAGAAAGAAGAATTGTAGAGAGTAGGAAGATGAGTTTTAAGAATTACCTGAACATAATGTGGATAATGAATTGCAGGTATTTCATCTAGATTCTTTTCATTGTCCTTCTTTGTAATGTCAGAGAAAATTCTCTTTTGCTATGTATAAGAAGAAACACAATGTTCTCTACCAAATCTAGCTTCAACATCAGGAATAAAATGGTTAATAAACATTTGTATAAATCTATGATAATAAACCATTTTCCTATTTTGATCTCTTAACCCAAGTTTAATACACATCTGACTTAAGATAATGTGACCAATGTTAACTACTCTGTCATAAAGCAAACTGTAAGCAATATGTGAAGTAACAGAAGTAATTTGATCAAAAGAACTACATTTACCAGTAAAGTATTTAGCTAATTGATCAAAGAAGAAAGACCACTCTTTCCTAAGATAAGATCTTCTTAACTGGCTCATGTTATCTAAAGGTCCATTATAACCTAATGCAGACAACATAGTTCTAACATCATCATTAGATGGTAAATTCTCATAAATCAAACTAACAGGTAAGTGAAGTACTGAATTAACAACAGGTTCAGTAATATCAAAAGAATCTTGTCATAAATGTAGAACAATCTTACCTGATTGACTCTAAGTAGAATCAATTACCTCAGCATTCTCCCAAGCTTGTGTAACAGCTGCTTGATTAATCTGTGGAGATGCTGTCAATGCATAACTTAATGGTCCATATGCCAGAAAGTCCATGATTGGATGAAAATCAGATGACACTCCTTCCTTTTTGGTGATAGCTGCTACATGATTGTTTGTCATAAAATCGAAGTCACCAAACTTGAAGGCTACTGATTTAGGTAATCTTCTCTGAGCTACCATTTTTGATCTGAAAAGAACTTGAAAAATTCTTGAAATGGATTAGTGATTTTGAAAACTCGAGAGTGTTTTTGCTTTAGAGAATATGAAATTAGAGAAAGCAATTACACGATTAGAGTTTCAAAACAAATATATTTCACAAATCTTTCAGACCACTATCCCATGTCAACACGTAGATTGACAGGTGTCAGTCCCTGAAAAATGCGGTTATCCACGATTTTTTGGAAAATAAAATCCAAAATTGATTTTCATGAAATAAATCAGGGTATTATCAAGATAAAAAATCAATACTGATCAGCTTCATTTTCCTGTTGTGACCTCCATCAAAATAATCACAAAAGCAATGTGATTTAAAAAATAATAAATCTTAAATCCTGATGGTCACACTTGAAATCCTGATCAATATCATCCTGATTCCAGAGACTTAATATGGAGTTTCCACGTGGCATCTTTCTTTTATCTGAAAAAGAAATAAACAATTAATCTGAACAAAATCAATTGGTTAGATATATTCGACATTTCAAGAAATAAAGTCACACGCGATAATTAGCATTTGACTTCATTCCAAGTGACTGTTCAGCTTCTCACGTCTTTCTATAAAAGAAACAGACGCCTTATGCCATTCTCCATAAACCTTTCAATTTCTTTTCTTCTCAACAATGCTTCTCAAACCAAAATTCCATTCAAACCCATTCTTTAAATTTTTCACAGTCGATGAACATCCTGTTCTTGATCATCTCTTTGAAAAGACGACTCTTCTCATCGAACTAATCATGGATGAATTAGTTTCAGATAATATCCAGAGGTTTCTCATAGAACATCCATCTGTTGGATACAATCTTCCCCTAACCTCCTCAAAACTTGAGGATGAAGAATTTGGCCGAGAGTCTGAGGTTGATCTTGATGAGGATGCTATACATTTAAGTTAGCTACTCTCATTCAAGTCGCCCAAACAAGGAATCCAAGAGCAGACGAGGCTGTTCAAATCCCCTGATGGATTTCTTGAGATGCACCTTGTCCTGTCATCAATGTGCTTAGTCCTTGAATGTTGAACTAGATTTTCTGCAATTTTAATAGCACTAGTATTATCACAAAACATAGGAATATTACTAAGTGTCATACCATAATCCATCAACTGATTTCTTATCCAAAGGAGCTGTGCACAACAACTGCCTGCTGCTATGTACTCAGCTTCTGCAGTTGAGGTTGAAACAGATTGTTGCTTCTTGCTTGCCCAAGAAATCAATCTATTTCCCAAGAATTGACATGTACATGTAGTGCTTTTCCTGATCTTACACCCTGCATAATCATAGTTTGAATAGCCAATTAGAAAGAAATCAGATTCTCTAGGGTACCACAAACCAAGATTTGGAGTTCCTTTGAGATATCTATAAATTCTCTTCACAGCAATTAAATGAGATTCCTTAGGATCACTTTGGAATCTAGCACATAAACAGGTAGAAAACATTATATCTGGTCTACTTGCAGTTAGATATAACAATGAGCCTATCATGCCTCTATAACTAGTATTATCCACACTCTTTCCCTTAGGATCAGAGTCTAGTTTAGTGGCTGTTGCCATGGGTGTTTTTGCAACTGCACAGTCTTGAAAGTCAAATCTTCTTAAAAGATCTTTGATATACTTTGACTGATTAATGAAAATACCAGTCTCAGTCTGTTTGACCTGCAAGCCTAAGAGATAATTTAATTCACCCATCATGCTCATCTGATACTTAGACTGCATAAGCTTGCTAAACTTAGCACAAAATTTTTCATTAGTAGAGCCAAATATGATATCATCAACATAAATTTGAACTAAAAGCAATTCACCTTTTATATTTCTAAAGAATAGAGTTTTGTCAATTGTACCTCTTGTGAAGCCATTTTCAAGAAGAAATTTAGACAAAGTCTCATACCATGCTCTTGGTGCCTGCTTTAGTCCATAGAGTGCCTTGTCAAGTTTGTAGACATGATTTGGAAACTTTGGATCAACAAATCCAGGTGGCTATTCCACATACACTTCCTCATCAAGTTTGCCATTTAGAAAAGCACTCTTTACATCCATCTGATATACCTTGAATTTTGAATGAGCTGCAAATGCAAGAAACATTCTGATTGCTTCCAATCTTGCTACAGGTGCAAAGGTCTCATCATAATCAATGTCTTCTTCCTGAGAATAACCCTTGGCCACCAGTCTTGCTTTGTTTCTTACAATCATACCAGATTCATCTAGCTTGTTTCTGAAAACCCATCTTGCACCAACAATAGATCTATCTTTAGGTCTTGGTATCAGTTTCCAAACTTTGTTTCTCTCAAACTCATTTAACTCTTCCTGCATTGCAATTACCCAATCAGGATCCTGTAAGGCTTCTTCAACCTTTTTAGGTTCATTCTTTGAGAGAAAACAACTATACAAGCATTCATTTTGAATTGATCTTCTAGTTCGAACACCACTATTTGGATCACCAATAATCAAATCTTCAGTATGATCCTTTGTCCATTTTCTAACAGGTGGTAGATTAACTCTGCTAGTCTCTCCCCCTAAGTTAGTGGTATCTCTTGTAGAAGAATTCTCTCTGCCTTCAATAACTCTCCTTTGATCAATAGAATCAGTAGATTCCATATTGCTGCTAGTTACTGATCTTTCCTCAGTAGACTCTGAAAGATCAGTTCCTGATGGAGTAGACTCTGAATAACTAATCTGCTCCTGATGATCACTGTGTTCTCTTTGATTTATTTGCTCCCCCTCAACAGTAGCATTCCTTTGAGAAGCAATAGAAATTTCTTCTGGAGAACCTTCATCATCACTGGAGAGTATCTCAGAATTCTTCAGATTTTCAAATTCCAATTTGTCATGGCTTTCATCAATTTGCAGAATTCCAAATTTCTTATCATCAAATGCAACATGAATTGATTCCATAACAATGTGAGTTCTGAGATTATAAACTTTGAAGGCTTTAGATGCTGAATATCCTAGAAAAATTGCTTCATCCGATTTTGCTTCAAATTTTCCAAGTTGTTCTGGATGAACTTTTAGGACATAGCATTTGCATCCAAAGATGTGAAAATATTTCACACTTGGTTTCTTTCCTTTGATAATCTCATAGGGAGTTTTTCCATGACTATTTACCAAGGTACAGTTTTGAGTGAAACATGTAGTGTTAATAGCTTCTGCCCAAAAATAGGTTGGAAGTTTTGCATCTGCAAGCATGGTTCTTGCTGCCTCTATGAGAGTCCTGTTCTTTCTTCCCACTACACCATTCTGCTGAGGTGTACCAGGTGCAGAAAACTGTTGAGTGATTCCATTGTCTGCACAAAACCCCTCCATTGTAGAATTCTTGAATTCTGTACCATTGTCACTCCTAAGTACTTTGACTTTGTACTCAGAGTTATTCTGAATATTCTTGACAAGTTCAATGATTTGCTGAGGAGCTTCATCCTTCTTGTGTAGAAAGAACACCCATGTGAACCTTGTGAAATCATCCACTATCACTAGAGCATATCTTTTCTTGCTAATAGACATAATGTTTACTGGACCAAACAGATCAAGATGTAGCATGTGAAATGGTTCAGTAATTGAATTTTCAATCTTGCTCTTGAAAGTGGTTCTTCTTTGCTTTCCAAGCTGACATGCATCACAAAGTCCATCTTGCATAAAATTTGCCTGAGGTAGGCCTCTCACCAGATTGTGCTTAACAAGTTGATTAAGTTTCTTGAAATTAAGATGTGAGAGCTTCTTTTGCCAATTCCAGCTTTCATCACTTGTTGCTTTGCTGTAGAGACATCTAACAATTCCTTTAGATGTATCACTTAAGCTGGCTTCATATATGTTACCATGTCTTTGACCAGTTAGAACAATGTCTCTATTCTGCATATTCAAGATTTTGCATCCTTCTTTGTCAAAGATTGATTTGTAACCTTTATCACCCAGTTGACTTATGCTTAAAAGAGTATGTTTCAAGCCTTCAACCAGTGCTACATTTTCTATTATGACATTCCCCAAAACAATTTAGCCATATCCCAGAGTTTCTCCTTTGTTGCCATCTCCAAAAGATATTACTGGGCCAGCTTTCCTCTCAAACTTTGTAAGCAGGGACTTCTTTCCAGTCATATGTCCAGAGCATCCACTGTCCAAGATAATTGAATGCTTCTTTCCTGTGCCCTGCAAACAAAAAGTAACTAGTTAGAATTTTTTAGGACCCAAATTTGATTGGATCCTTTCTTACTAGATTTAGAAACAACAGGCTTTGAAGATTTTGCTTTTACTTTACCTGTTGTAGAGTCAACTTTAGACTCTAATTTCACAAATTGTTTGTGACTAGGAGTTTCAGATTTCAAGGAATAATAGTCATAATACAGTTCATGATATTCTCTACACATGTAAATGGAATGAAGTAAACTACCACAATGATAACAAGCTTTTTGTGGTTGGTATTGAATTTTCTGAGTCTTGGGGAATCTGGACTCAGTTTTCCAAGAAGGTTTTTGATTGCAGTCTAGGGCCAAATGATTATGATTTCCACACTTATAGCATTTTTTCCTAGGTGCATCAGGTACATTCTTGTAATTATTCTCTTTGTTAACACCTTCTTTTCCATTCCTATTTCTTTTGATCTTGCTAGACTCTGAAAGACCATCTAATCTCTATTTCAACTTAGACTTAGACAGAAACCCTATGTTTACATTCTTAGGTTTCTCTAACACTTTCTCATCTGAATTACTATTGTTAATCCATTTGTGTACAACAGGGGTACCTTTTGAATCAACAAATTTAACATGATTAGGTTTAGAAACAATTTTCTTACCTTCAGATTTAGATGTGCTAGCTTCTACTTTACTATCATCAATGACAATAGCTACTTTTTCTTCATGTCTAGCCTTATCAAAACCTACACCATTAATTTTACCACGAATTCCACTTTCAATGATTTCTTGTGTCTTTTTACCAGAAATGTTAATGGTCTTAATCACATCTCTCTCTTCCTCTAGTTCTTTTCTGACATAGTCATAAGCCTCAAGAATAACACTATAATCATGCTTAGCTTTATCAGAACTTAACTTGTATTCTTCCATTTGAATTAACTCAGATTCAAGAAAATTATTTATATCAACTAATTTATCATTCTTAACCTTAAGTTCATCTCTTTCACAAGTAAGAATTCTAAAATTAGTCATAAGATTCTTAAACTCAGCATGGATAGATCTAATTTCATCAGAATTTAAGTTATCAAATGAATCAAGAGAGTGAAGTGATACCTTAACAGAGGATGGAGAAGTTTTCTTTGGAGATCCAGGTTTATCTGAAATATTTGCCATCAGTGCAATGTTGTCATAATCCAATTCATCTTCAGAACCACTGGAATCAGCCCAATCCTTCTGTGTGACCATAAGTGCATTACCCTTTCCTGAATTCCTAGGCTTCTTACACTCACTAGCAAAGTGTCCAAGCTCGCTGCAATTAAAGCACTTAATCTTGGCCTTATCAAGCTTGACAATTGTACCTTTGCCTTTGTCACTCTTCTTCTCCTCCTTCTTTTGAAAAGGTCATTTTCTAAATCTTCTCCTGTTGAATCTACCTTTCTTGAAAGCTTTAGCAAACATAGCAAAGAGTTCCTGCATCTCTGATTCAGAATCACCGTTATCAGAGTCTATATCGGTAGTCTCTGACTCAGAACTTTCTTTGCTTTTCTTCTTCCTTGAGTTCTTTACAGCAATTTCTTCATGCTGTTCTTCAGGAAGCTTCTTTAATTCAGATTGAGCAGTAAGTGCAATAGTCTTCATCTTTCCTTCACTCCTGCTCTTCTTCTGCTGCTTGTCAAGTTCATAAGCTCTCAATTTTCCATATACTGCCTCTAATGATATCTCATCCAGATCATTAGCTTCCTCAATCGCAGATATCTTCTCATTGTAGAAATCAGGCAAAGCTTTCATGAACTTTGTATTCATATCCTCCAAGTCATAATATTTACCATGCATGGCCATCTCATTGATGAGTTTTGTAAACCTATCAAAGGTATCAGTAAGTGACTCACCAGACTTGGATTCAAAGTACTCATACTGTTGTATAAGTAGTGTCCTCATATTCTTCCTAACAGGCTTAGTTCCTTCATAGTGAACCTTAAGATTGTCCCATATATCCTTAGCAGTTTTACAAGAGAGAACATAGTTAGTGAGAACAGAATCAAGACTGTTGAATAATATGTTTCTCACTTTAGCATCTTTAAGAACATTCTCCTTGTCCTTATCTGAATATTCAGATTTTGGCTTCTCTGCTGTATGTTCTGGAACAACCACACCATCAACAGTTGCTTGTCCAACGACTTTTGTTGGAACAAAAGGTCCATCTCTGATTTTGTCAAGATAATCAGGATCTGTTGCTTCCAGATGATGCAACATCTTTACTTCCCATAGAGTATATTCGTTTCTCTTGAGCATAGGAATCTTAGTATTCCCATCCTTGTAACCAGACATGATTGCAGATCTTTATGATTATTCGAAATCAACCTGCTCTGATACCAATTGTTAACTCGAATAACTTGTAGAAGGGGGGGGGGTTGAATACAAGTTATATAATCGTGTCTGATTTTTGCTTGATTATATGAACAAGAATAAACGAATGAATCAAACTCTGTTTGTATTAATAAGATCAAATATAAACTCTACCAAAGGTGTACAATACCTTTAGCAGCTGTTGACAAAATAAATTTCTCTCTGTTTGTACTCTCGTATACTTATGATTACAAACCTCACGAACTGAACACTTTTTTACAATGATATAGAGAGAGTATTTATAATGCTACCTATCAACTAATAACAGAAAGATAATCTATACATGACAATGTTCTGCCGTCCAGTTGATAGTTTCCATCAATAGAAAATTCTTCCCTTCATAATATCTTCTTGCTTGTTCCTCAAACAAAGATCCTGTTTTATAGCATTTGCCAGTTTCTGTAGCATCCATAATGACATCATCAGTAACACGACTGACATCAGGATTTCATCTTGCATCAGGATCTAACCATCCTATCAGTACTTGATCAGTATTTGACTTGACTTATCAGGATTCGATCTCAGTTCCTGACATGTAGTCTCTGATACACTGTTCATTCCTGACTAAACCTTACAGATAACTGTCTAACACATATTTCCTATACAAAGTGCTAAATCCTTTATAAGATCAGGATATACAAGAAGTATAAGTAAAATTCTATTCTTAACATCACAACTCATGAATTATTCCTAACATCTCTTCAATGTAAGCATTTAAGTAGTCCATTCTTATATTTGAAATTCTTCCATTACTCCTCTTGTAGTGGACAATGTATCGATCATACTTGACTTTGCAAAGACCTTTCTCTCTCAACTCTTGAGCCTTCTTCTCCATTTTTTCCAATTCAACTTCAAGTCTTCAAACTTTCTTCATTCTTTCTTCTTGATAATTTCTGTGCATCTTCAAGTAAGTGGCTATTTCAATCTTCCAAACTCTTTCCTTCCTTCCCTCATAGTTCAACAGAGCCATGGTTCTTTCTAGGTCATAGTGAGGAAAGAATTCCTAACAGCCTATATTCATTTCCTTTACCCTTCCATCTGAGTACTTGACTTCAAGATGATAACATACAACAATTACTTGATAGATTCTTTGAGCTCTCAAGAATGCTAGAGTATCAGCATCATATTCTTCATCCAATGGAGGTAACTCCAACCCTTCAACCTTAGTCATTGTCCTTGATTTATTTTCTTTTCTCTTCTTTGTAGCAGTTTTATACTTCACCTTCCTGACATGAGGGAAGAATTTGCAATTGGAAGCTTCAGTTTGGGTACCTCTTCATTTGGAAGCATTTTTCGACCTTTACCATATGTCCATTGTAATACTCCATCAACTCTGACTTTGTGGTAGCATACTTGATATTTTCTTTGCTTTGTGGTTTTGTCTTCATCATCCCTTTTCTTCTTGTCAACCTTATCACTCCTCTTCTTTTCATCTCTATTATTACTCCTCTTTCCTTCATCTCCCATATTACTCCTTTGATTTCTATTACTCCCCTCACTCTGCACATCACCTTTACCATCTTTATCATCACCTTTACCATCTTTGTCATCACCCTTACTCTTCTAGATTTGGCAGACTCAGGAATTACTCCAATATAAATGAAGCTTGAAAGCATTCTAATCGTTTCAATCTCCTCAGCTGTCCTAACTCCCCTTTTCTTCTTCAACATGTCAACCACAACAATGATTTTGCTTCTATTCTTCATTGTAAGCTCTTTAGGAATCACCAGTCAAAATACATCTGAGATTTTAGTTCCTGATTGAAAGATGACTACTTTTAAATATGGGACAACTTCAGGCAGCCTCAAAGGTTGACCATTCTTCAGATCATTTTATAAGCATATGTTGTTTTCTCCCTTTCTTTTTATCAGCTTCAGTAGAGCTTCAACTTCTAAAAAATTGAGCTTCTCCAAGGTAGAAAAAGACAGGTGCCATGACTTTGACTTGGATATCAGTACTATTTCTTTAAGATAGTTACCATGTAGTTTCCTTGGTTTTACAGTTAGATAAGAAATTTCCTTTGGTAAACTCCTGAGATAGAGATGTGTATCACCATTAACATTTACCATTAAGGTCCTTAAAAACTCCAGGAATGCATCATCATGATAGACATCTGAATCAATAATTTCCAGTAGCTTAACCTCAGTAACTTATCCATCTATATCAACTGGTTGAGATTGTTTAATAGCCTCATAAATGTCTCCAGCTGGTGGCATAGTTCCAGGATATATAGTGGTAGTTACTTCAACTTTCCTTCATTCCTTATCTTTAAGTGAATAGATTGATTGGCTTTATACTTTGCTCCATTATATTCACACCATCTCCGCTTTTCCTTGTTTGATACTTTTTTATAGGCTTTTGAGATTCCTTTAGTTTGACCTTCCCTTTGCCCAATTTTCCGCCTTTGCCTTGGTCTATTCTCTCCCCCTTATGGTTATTAGCAAACATAGAGCCTTTAGGGTTGTTAGGGTTTTCCTTTATAGAGCCTTGTTGTACTTGTTCATCAGGTAATGGGAGCCCCATATGATTGATCATCTGTGTAAGCATTTGTCGTTGAAACATTAAGATATCTCTGATAATAGTAGCTTGATCATCCGATTTTGTAGACACGAGATAGACTCATTGAGTGCATCATTTTCATATTTCAATTCACTCACTTCCTTTTCGAGTTTGTCCACAATTGTGAATATGTGTGTAGCCTTGAAAGAGGATAGTGATTGCTCTTTGAGTCTTTCAACTTCATATGATTTCATGTCATGGAGAGGGACATCAGATGGAAGCTTATCACCATATCGATTGTGATACATGACTTGAATCTTTGGACTTGTATCATTTATTTTTATCATGTAGGAGGAGATGGTGTTAGAGAGTTTGGTGAAGTTGTCATTCATTAGAGCCATATCTGTATACACTCTATCAATCTTCTTATACACTCTATCAATCTTCTTCTTCTGGTATTTGATTTGAGTCAACACTCCATTAATGTTTGGGAGACCAGTAGTGAATTGAGTCTTTATCTCAGAAACCTTCCTATTGACTTCAGAAATGATCTTAGTAATCTAAGATTGGAAACCTTTCCCTAGATAGTGTGCAGCCTTGAGATGACCCTTATACATATCATTCATAGCTTCATAAGCCTCAGTAGTGGAGAGAGTCTTTGCATTGAAGCCCAAGGTGACTAGATACTCATCTCTCACATACTTCAGTGCATCTTCAAGGGTCACTCCTGCAATGTTGCTCAGCCATGTATCTACATTCCTATTTCTCTCACTATCATAAATGATTTTTGGCCTCTACTGCTGCATGTCTTCATTGTGGCATAGGAGAATAACCTCATAGTTGGCATTGGGTAGATAGGAAGTGATAAGATGCTAAGCCATCTTGGATAACTCTTCAACCTGATCCACTCTCATACTTTATAATGTTTCTTCAGATAGTTGTGGTGGAGGTTGGGATCCTGAAGCACTGTCATGTTACACAGATTTCAGCCATTCTAACATAGTGCCCTGAGCCAAGTAAGAGTTAGGGCTAAGCCCCTATGAAAGAGATGAAGTTTCTTCAACAGGATAAAAAGTAGCTTGATTTTGTGAATCCTGCATTGGAATTGCTGTAGAGTATGATGCTGTCTCCATTGAAATGGGATGATTTACAACATCATCTCTATTTTCCTGTCATCTTTATTAAAGGCAGGAATGTCATTTTCATGAATATCCTGTTGCAAAGAAATATTAAAAGTAGATTCTAGAAGAGAAGTGGGATTAAATGTGAATTTTGGCAACTCCCCTTGAGAGATAGGGGTAGTTTCAATAGTGATGTGCTCTCCACTCAGTTGTGTAGTACCACACATGGGTTCGCCTGAGTCAAGAGTGCCTTCTTGATTCTGTGCAGACTCTGTACAGTGTGCATTAAGGAGAATGCTATTTTCAATACCAATTACCTTTTGAGAGGCAATTGATAGTAGGTGTGCCCCATCTATTAAATATGAACCCTTTTTAAGGATTCAGAAGTGGTTTTTGTTTTCTTCTTTGTTCTGGTGAGTGGTGACTCTGGATCCTCACTTCCTATAACTACATTTTCATTTTCATTATTGACTTTTAAGGTTCTTTTCTTCTTTTTCTTTTGAGTAACATCACCCTTTTGAGAGGATGATGCACTGGGCTCCCTATCAACTATAGTAGTGTTTGCAGAGGCATTGGATGGGTTAGACTATGTTTGTTCTTCTACAGTTTTAGCCTCCCCTGTCTAAGATAGTCTATGATATGTAGGCTGATCAAGTGGATAGGTTTTAAATGTCTCACTCATATAGGGTGTGACATTTTGTGACATTTAGCACAACATCCACTTGATTCCTTGTATCTAATGTCCCAAATATAACTTTGGACATGGATTTGGAATAAGCCAATTTTTTTATGATCTATACAAGGCAATTCATGCAATTTGCTATCTAAAGAATTAAGAATGCACTGAATGAACCTAGGATAGAAAATTTCAGTACCTCGATTTCTTGATGACTTACCAATTTCAATGCAAGCTCATTAATGATTATAGCTCCAACATTCAGCTTCTGATTGTGTGTTGAGGAGTATGCCAGCTTCACAGTAATGTGACTGATTTGGTCACATCCTGTCTTCCTGTAGAGAAACACCTTTTGTAGAGCATCAATCAGGAATGCCCATTCTCTCCTGACATGTTTCTTGTTCATCTTGGCCATTTGAATTGTATCAGTTTAATTAATGAATTTCAGAAATTCAACCACCTGCTTTTAAGTAGCTTCAGCATCATACTTTTCTTGAGTGAACTTGAATGTTTTATTCACTTCAGCTTCACCAAAAACCAACTCATTCTCTCCAATCTTGCAGGTTATAGTTATCTTGGAGGTCCCATCATCAAGAGCCATTGTTTCACAGATGGTTGTCCTCCAAAACACCTTAAGAACATCCTCATAGAGTGGAGGATTGAGGGTTAACGCTTTAGAAAGATATGAAGTGTTTAGAAACTTAAAAAAACACTTGTATCGAGTGTTTGCTTCAGCTTTTGAAGAAATGGTGATGTAATTGGTTCCCTTTAGCTTTTGAAGGAATGGTGATGAAATTGGTTCCCTCAGGAATAGTGAGTGAACTTGAAGCTTCAGATTTGACTTTGGGTGCCATTTGAAGAAGAGAAGAAAAGATTTGAGTTTGGGATTGAATTAGGTTTTTGAAAATGAGAGTGTTTGAGAGTAATCGACACGATGAAAGATAGTAATGTGCTCAGAAAATGTATTTATATGACTGACACATTGCGATATAGAGACAAGAGATATGTATAGCATAATTCCATGTCATGAAGTCATAGAATTAACTATATCGCGAAGTAGAATAACTTTTGTCGCAAAAATATACTTTATCTAGAGAGACATGTCTGATACTCCTATGGTTTTGATGATCACATTCAGCAAGCTGACTGCTTGTAGTTTGATATAAAACATCATATTATTTCTGTATTGTACTAACTTGGTTTTGCAGGGTACATTAGCCTACTGGTTGTTTAAACAGGATATACAAACAGTAAGCCATTTGGTGCTACAACAGAGTCAGTCTGGCAAGCCAGTTGCACACAGACAGTTCACAAACAACAAGCCATTTACAACTGCCAGAAATCCTGAAGATAAAGATCAAGATTGATTCTCATGGATTTATTTCAGGGAATATATTGTAAGGAATCTTTATTATATAATATGTATACAATATATTCTAGAGCTCAAATCTTTTCAAATATTTTTCTTTAAATCATTTTATAAAACTTATGGGAGTTTCCTTATTTAAAAGATTTCTTTCTTTCAAATCTCCTATACACGTTTTTATATCTATACAAATCAGAAGGGTTAAGCTTTCAATCATTTCATCTCTTTCAAACCTTCTGTCTAACGTTCACAAGAACGTTTGTAAAATCTCTATAACCAATTGAACGTTGGAAATTGATTCTAATCGTTCGAATAATTGGTCGATTGATTTTCTGAACGTTGGTGTGAAGCTTTATAAACTTGTTCTTGTGTTCGTTCGCTTCTAACAATTCAGAGAAAACTTTCAAGCACACAAGATTTCAAACAACTTAGTTTTTCATTGTTATATCCTTTGATTCTCTCGAGCTCTTAATATATTACATACGTGCTATATCCTAAAGAGTTCATAGTTTGAGTTGTATCCATTATTGATTGTATTGTTCGATTTGTAAGTTTTAGTTGTTGGACAGATTGGCTAGGGAACTAGGGTTTGGTGAACGTTGCTAGAGAAGTATACTTGGGAAGTATAGTTTAGAGAGCAAGTTCAGAAACAGGAGTTCAGCACGCCATTTGTCAACAGCTGGGTATTGAGGGAGATATATTGTTGTATCTTGTAATTGGTTTATTTGAGTGATCAATAATATAATCTCTTTCCGGGTTGGTAAGGGACCAAGACGTAGACCATAGAGGTTAGGGGTCGAACCTGGCTAAAAGTCTCTGTGTTCTTTATTTTCTGCTCTTTACTTACTGCTTGAATTTAGCTTACTGTTTACAATCAGCTTACCATTTGTCTCTGCATAAAACGAAATCAGTAAGCTGTTTCTGGTAACTTTTAAAATCGGACTTAATTGAATATAGTTAGCCATTTACACCCATTCACCCCCTCTAGGTGTGCATTTTCAATGTCCGGTTTTGCATTTATCTAGAGTCATCTAATCGGGCGACTGCAACAGGTTGTTAGACTTATTCTGTGGTAATTGTAGAAGGTTTCATTTTATCGCGGCTTGCAGAAACTTTAACTGTGCCGGTCTTAGTAATTAATCTCCAAGAAGGAAACCATGTCGGAACTCTTTAATGTTACATGTAATGGCAAATATGGTGGTTAGTATCCAAGATATAGGCTTATAACTAGCATTCTACAAATAATGTGTTTGTGGAAACACAATAAGGGTGTGTTCACTTGACAAGAATGGAATGGGATAGGAATGGAATGAAAATTATAAACAAAATTTATGAAGAAAGAGGGATGTTGGGGGAAATAATGAACAAATATGAGGGAGAAGAAGTTTTTTATGATGAAGATTGTAAGGAAAATGATGAAGATTGGGAATGGAGCATTCCTTCCAAAACATGTGGGTTAGAATTCTAGTTCAAATTATTTGGAGGGAATGAAGCAAGAAATGAAATTTATAAACATTTTCCCCAATCTTCCCCAAATAATAGTATAAATTTCTTTCCATTCTCCCCTCATTCCATTCAATCCAAGTGAACATAGCCTAAGAGGAACGAAAAAGAAGGAGAATAAATGTTTTCATTCATATACAACTTCATGGATAGATACAATTGACCTTGTTATCACTTTAAGAAATATATCACTGATGTCACAACAACTCAAAAATTGCAAACCATAATATTTATTATCATAAATAGCCAAATAGGGTCTATATGTCATAAATAGATGACAAAAGTCGTTAACAACCTATTCTGTCTTGCTCTTTCCTGCCTGAAGCAGATTGATCCGTTTTATTGAGATTGTGCAGGGTTGCTAACTTGAGGTTGGAAGATATAAATTGCATATTTTATGGTGGATATGAGTTCAAGAAGCAAAGCATAACAAGTTGCAAAAGAAACGAAGGAAAACCGAGGATAAAGGAGCAAATTGATTAAAATTCGGATTTTCCGGATAGGTTGCGCAGTCTTCACTGTTTTGACCATATCTGGAGTTCTACAACTCCGTTTGAGGCCCGTAAGCAGTCGTTGGAAAGCTAGGAAGAAGAAGGATCTGTTACAACAGGTTCCATGCTAGGCCACAGCGCGACATAGGCGCGCCGCAGCGCGGGAAGCATTCTGTCCAGCCCGAAATTTGTCCTAAAAATTCTGATTCACTGTTTGGGCCATATCTTGAGTTCTATAAGTCCATTTTGGACGATCTTACTGTCCACACGAAGCTAACGAGATTCTCTATCATTCTAAAGTGGTCCAGATGTCCAAACATAACTGAAACGGCCCAGAAATAATGAAGAAAAGTCAGTTACGAATTTTCCTTTAAAACAGAATCAGTTTAGGAAACGTATTCTATTTTAATTCTGATTTGGTATTTTCTTGCTGGGCAAGACTTCTAGAGCCTATTTAAACACATCCTACCATTGTAATTTGTATCACGATTACATATCAATTACTTAGGTTTATTTTTATCTTTTCATAATTTGTTTTATCATGGTTTCATCAGATCCCATGATGACGAGCGGTTCAATTATGAACTAATCGCTGTCATGGGATTCTAATGGAGTTATCTATGTAGCTTAGTAGTTTGATTGCTTTAAAGATTTATGTGTGGTGAATTCTTGATATCCTCGTATGGTTATGCTTCATGTGTTTAGATGCGTCGCGAACATCTAATTTGTTAATCTCTTGTGAAACGAGAGTGGATCTTGAGATTTAGAACTTGCCATGCTAGCATAGGATAGGTTGATGTTTTAACATCATGATTTGTAGCGTAAATAGAGATATTATGTTGCCTTATGTGATCTTAATAGCCTACTTGTTCTTTAACCGTTATGTTTTCAAATCTTATAGAGATATAGGGTCTAAGCATAATTGGTGTGTATTCATCTTCTATCTTTTCTGTGGATGTATGTTTAGTTTGGTATTCGTATACTGAGAGGTAGCGTTTACTTGTTTCGTGTTGTCTGATCAGATATCATAACCATCACATGCATTGATTAAAGGCATCAACTCTAAGCGAAGTATTTAATGAAGTTAGGATCCCATGTTTACTCTTGTAGAAGTAATTCGATTTTAATTTTCATTAGATAATTAATTCTTAGTTGTTAATTTATTTCTTGGCTTAATGACCTTTTAGCCCTCGAAGTTTTATACGAAATACCTATCAGCCCTCACTATTTCAAAACGTTCCTTTTAGCCCCTGAAGTATCCGTAAAGGTCCAATTAACCCTTGTACCGTACAAAAAATTGTAACGGTACGTATCGGATGGGCAAAATAGACATTACATGTGCCCGTTACAATTTTTTTTAATTTGTACCGATATAAGGGTTAATAGGACCTTTCCGGATACTTCAGGGGCTAAAAGGTACAACGTATTAAACTTGAGGGTTTGATGGGTACAAAAGGTCATTACTATATCTACTAGTTTAATTCAACCACCATTATCTCCATACCCCTCGAGTAAGACTTACATACACTCTTCTCTCTTTGCTTACCACTACCAAAAATAAGTATAGGGAATTTATAATGCTACATCCTATAAGCAGATCGAAGAAGAGGCCAATGCAAGGAAGGCATGAATGGGTATTAAGCCTCCATGGAGGCTGTGAAAATTAAATTGAAAATAATGTAGTAGAAACTGAGAAATTTTTGAAGTATACATGCTTGGTGCATACTAGTATAATTTCCATGTAATCAGTTTGAATACCTTTTATTCAATTAAGGTCCAACTGTTTTTCATTTTAGCATTGTCTAATATTTATAGATCTTTGAAACTATCTTGGCAGTTACAACTTTGAATTCCTTGAAAATTTACTATTGACTGTTATGGCCAATGCATGTTGAGGGTGCTGAGCTTGAATTTAATGCATAATCTACTATATAAACACCATCATTGGATGTAAGTCTTAATCAATCAATTAAAAGTAAACCTCTTTTAATTTAAAAAGGCAATCGACTTATTATCACTAATTATATTATTTTACCATTTATTTTAATAATTAGGATGACTGTGTTGAAAATCGAACCGAAAAACTTTCAATGCCCATGCGATGCACGAGTTTCTTTTATTATGTTATAAATTTTATTTAACATTACAATTATGTATTTATATAATCATTATTTTTCATATTTTTTAATTTTAATTTTATATAATTTAATATACTCTTGTTTACGGATTATACTAATGTTTCCCTATTATAATTAATGTATACGGATTTTTAATAAATTTTATTAATAATAAAAAAATATGGTGTGATATTTTCGGGCATATATTAATGATTATAAGATTAGTTTTAAATCAAAATGGTAACATGTTTTAATGTAATATCCCGTAATTTTTAGATTAATATTAATAAAAGAATAAGAGAATAAAAAGGATTAAAATTAGATTAAAAATAGGATTTAAAATTGGATTGGAATAATGGGCTTAAAACATGGATCAGATTTGAATAGGGATTATTAGTAGGTCTGGAATTAGGATTGTAAGACGTTATAAATACATCATATTATTCTTCCTCATCTTTTATAACAAAATTCGTAGGGTTTTATAAACACAATTCAGCAGTCTTCTAAAATTCGTAGAAAATTCATTGTAAGTCGGAATTCGTTCATTCTGGACTTTTTGGAAAGGTCTTTTCGTGCTCTACAACTTTCGTTCTTTGAGTTTTTCAAGAAACCATCGTTTAGAGGGTCAAAAAGTCTAAATACAGATCTGATCAGAATTGTAATCATGGAGTCTTTCATGATTTTAGATGTTCTGCTTCTGATGGGTTGCTAAGGATTGTACATGTGTTCTTATGTGATTATGTGAATTCTTGATTTGCGTAATTGAGGCAAGTAACTATTCGTTGCTCCGTATTAATTTGAAACATGTTTCATATTATTTGATTACATGTTAGATATTTGTTTTAGTTATCGAAAATATGATATTGATATGTGATTGATAAGAACATTGTTTTGATTCCCCAGTTTTAGTTGCGTATCGACTTATAGAATCCGGTCATTGGATAGTGTGACATATAGAATCATAGAACTAGTTTACGCACGTTCCGGAACACTTAAATACGTAAACTGGCCCCATCGAACATAGAACCGTGTCACTGGTTTAGTGTGACCGTAATTTAGAACTGTGGGAATCAAAATAAGAATTTGATGTTAAGATTTGTTTGTTCGATTCAGAATTTAGACTATGTGAGTTATTGATAATCTGGTGTACATCGATTTGATATTTGTTATAGAATGTATTGTGTGAATTTTTGTCGTAATTGTTATTGAGTATGTTGTGTGAAACTGTGTGACAGATGTTATGTGCTACATGTGAAAATCATGTTTTTGAAAAATATAAAAATATTATTTTGAGCCGTCAGACGTTAGTAGCTTGCTGGGCTTCGTAGCTCATTTTTTTTAATATTTCAGGTTCGGTTTACGATCGGGTTCGATAGCATTGGAGTTCGAGGACCTTAGAATTGAGCTAGATTGACTTTTCGATAGATGTTAGCTGCGCTTTTGTAATAAGTACCTTTGTAATGGATTTTTGGATTAATAAAATTTGTTTTATTTTAGTTTTCGATTTAGAATTAATAGTCCGAAAAGTCGGGCTGTTACATTTAATTAGAAAGAAAATATTAATGATTGAAAGATATGATACGATTGATTTTTTAGGTGTTTATGAGGCAATATATTCAACTAAAAAGTAAATGTGAAAAACAAAATCGATTAATTACCATTAATTATATTATGTTATTATTTATTTTAATAAATAGGATAACTATACCGAAGACCAAAACAACCAAAACTTGCAATGTTTCGGCTTTAATATAATAGTATAGATATTATTATAAATTTTAATTTCAATATGTTATTGGAAGAATTCGAACCTTACATTTTTTTATAGAATAATTTTTAGTATTAAATTTAAATTAACATGTTGGCGGGAATCGAACCTTACATTTTCGCTTATTATAGTATAGTATAGTATAGATGAGTGGAGAGCGCATCTCATAGTATAGTATAGATGAGTAGATATAGTAATGACCTTTTGTACCCATCAAACCTTCAAGTTTAATACGTTGTACCTTTTAGCCCCTGAAGTATCCGGAAAGGTCCTATTAACCCTTATACCGGTACAAATTAAAAAAAATGTAACGGACACATGTAATATCTATTTTGCCCATCCGATACGTACCGTTACAATTTTTTGTACCGGTACAAGGGTTAATTGGACCTTTACGGATACTTCAGGGGCTAAAAGGAACGTTTTGAAACAGTGAGGGCTGATGGGTATTTTGGTGGAAACTTTGAGGGCTAAAAGGCCATTAAGCCTTATTTCTTAGTTAATTTAGATAATCAAAACCCAAATTTGTTAATTGTCTTAGCAGTGAATAATAATAATACATTGTTGCATAGGTACATCTACCGAATTAAAACCATTACCAGATCGCTGTGGGAACGAACTTGACTATTCATATATTACTTGCGACCACGTACGCTTGCGTGATTATTAGATATTAGATATTCATATATTATGGTTATTTTTATTTTATTATTAGATATTAGATTTTTAAGTCATTTTTATTTATTTAAATAATTATGTTAATTAGTAATTTTTGGAATTCTTTTTTTACAAGATATTATGAGTAAGGATGCTATTTGTTATTAGAGGAAAGAAGTGTAAAAAGATTTTTAGAAAATCAATATTATTTTAATTGAGATATTAATGTGAATTAGAATATTTTAGTCTTAGAAATCTACGGGCAATTACTTTAATCAAATCATGATGTTAAAACATCAACCTATCCTTTGCTAGCATGGCAAGCTCTAAATCTCAAGATCCACTCTCGTTTCACAAGAGATTAACAAATTAGATGTTCGCGACGCATCTAAACACATGAAGCATAACCATATGAGGATATCAAGAATTCACCACACATAAATCTCTAAAGCAATCAAACTACTAAGCTACATAGATAACTCCGTAAGAATCCCATGACAACGAATAGTTCATAATTGAACCGCTCGTCATCATGGGATATGATGAAACCATGATAAAAACAAAGTATGAAAAGATACAAATAAACCTAAGTAATTGATATGTAATCGTGATACAAATTACAATGGTAGGATGTGTTTAAATAGGCTCTAAAAGTCTTGCCCAGCAAGAAAATACCAAATCAGAATTAAAATAGAATACGTTTCCTAAACTGATTCTGTTTTAAAGGAAAATTCGTAACTGACTTTTCTTCATTATTTCTGGGCCATTCCAGTTGTGTTTAGACATCTGGACCGCTTTAGAATGATAGAGAATCTCGTTAGCTTCGCGTGGACAGTATGATCCAAAACGGACTTATAGAACTCAAGATATGACCCAAATAGTGAATCAGAATTTTTAGGACAAATTTCGGGCTGGACAGAATGCTTCCCGCGCTGCGGCGCGCCTATGCCGCACTGCGGCCTAGCATGGAACCTGTTGGAACAGATCCGTCTTCTTCCGAGCTTTCCAACGACTGCTTACGGGCCTCAAACAGAGTTGTAGAACTCCAGATATGGCCAAAACAGTGAAGACTGCGCAACCTATCAGGAAAATCCGAATTTTAATCAATTTGCTCCTTTATCCTCGGTTTTCCTTTGCAACTTGTTATGATTTGCTTCTTGAACTCAAATCCACCATAAAATATGCAATTTATATCTTCCAACCTCAAGTTAGCAACCCTGCACAGTCTCAATAAAACGGATCAAAAACACGACATACTTGAGGTCAAGTCAATCAATTTAAGCCGATTCGAAGCGTTCCAAGTGGATATAAAATCCACTTATCACACCCCCAAACTTAGACCGATGCTTGTCCTCAAGCATAAACAACTAAACACTAATTAATTAGTACCACTTCCGTAGGTGAACACGGTTGCATTTGGCATATGCAACAAGCCCTTTAAACCCCTAGGCAGCCCTAGTGGACGAGTAAGGTCTCGTGAGGGCCTATAGCGAATGTACCCACAAAATTTATCACTACCTAATGCAATGCAATGCATGTATGCAACTAATATGAAAATGCAACGATCCCCTCTAAACTAACCAAAACCAACTAGCAAGCAAATATCTCAAAGAATGCAACTAACTCCAAATAGAGCTCGACTAAGTCCCTGTATACTAACAATACATGAACAGAAACGTGCATGTGTGCGATTCTCATCAGAAATACTCCCAAAACTAGATCAAAATCATACATGTTCTTCGCCAAGACAATCACAGGTTTATAAATAGAATAGACTGTAGACACTTCATAACCTAGGAACACCTCCATCCTCATTTGAGTTAGCCAGAAATCCATGCTTTATTACTAAACAACAACTACGACACATAATATACAAGCATGCTTATTTAACCGTGCAATGAATGAGATCCCAAAAAGCTTATACAATAATACCCATGTAGCGAGTGTTAGGTCAGCAATCCCAAACCACAAGGGCTTTAGGTTACTAGGACTAAGTCCCCTCAGACTTAATTACTCGAGTATTAAAGAGCTCACTCGTGGTTAATTTTGCATTTAACAATTGAACTTTTTTTCTTGACTTTTTTTTTTCTTTCTTTTTTTCTGATTTTTTTTTTCTGATTTTTTTTTTCATATGCAATCTGGAATGAGAATTCTCAATTCCAACCCTAGACTACTCATATAAATATGAGCCGGCTACTAGCCATTTGACACCTAGCCAACAACTAGCATGAAATTCCTGGTTTCCCCCAAACTTAGACTTTAGTGCTCCTACGCCATCAAGGGAATAACGAAAATTCTAACTATAATCAGGTGATTAAATCTAAAACAACCAACAAGCATGACCTCAACCTAGCTCAAAAGCAAACGATGAGACTATGTAAAATTTTGTTTCTGAAACATGCAAGTCAATTCCATAGGAACTATAAATCAACCCTCTATTCATCATTACCACACTCAACTAGACATCTACCTACCAATCAGAATTAGCTCGTTCTAAGGAATCATGAAATATGCATGTTATGCAAATGCAACTAAATTGAACTCACATGGTATAAAAACAAAAATAAAAGAATGTCCTACATGAAACAAACATGAAAAAATATGAACAAACCTGCATGAATTACTACTAATTTGCAAAATATGATATCTATATGAACACAATGACAATTACTACTACACACTACTTATCCCCAAACCACCCCCGAACTTAGAATATTCAATGTCCCCATTGAATTGAAGGTAATACAAGGGATAGCAGGAAACATACCTAAATAAAAATGCCGAAAAGCGTGGGTTGGCTCCCACGAAGCGCCTTTGTTTAAAGTCTTTAGCTAGACATGGCAATGGCTTTTTCTCTTGAAAATTTCTACACCGTAGCTTAATATGGCCATTTAATTATCTTTTCCGGTGCTACATCCTTGATAACAATTTTCAGCCTTCTTCGCTCTTCAAAGGTGTCAGCAACAATGTTCTCTTCACTACCTGACAAGTTAGCAACAATAATAATAGGCAAAGTAGATGATTGACCCAAATATACATACCTCAGTTGATCTGGTGGTTTAAACTCGAGTCTAGAAGTTTCTTCAACATGATGATTTTCATTATTAACCACCAAAGACTGATCAAGAGTGGAAATAGACGGATTAGGAACGAAAGTGGGTAGTTCACCAACAGAAGTCTTCACAACAGACTTAGGATCAACATAACTATCGTCAAGTTGAATTTCATGCTTAGCACAAATATCATTCAATTCCTCTAACATCTCATCCGAAGTAAAAGTCATATTCAACTCATGAAGATCTTTATTACCCTCAATCAAAACATCTTTCTTAAGAAAAGACTCAATTGCACTATCCTCAAGATTTGACCATGAAATCACCTCATCAACCAGCACCTTAGAATCCCGGAGATCAGCCAAGCCTAGTGACTCACACTCTTCCTCCTCATCACTATCCACCACAAGTTCTGACAAAACAGAATTTTCTTCTTTTTTTATAGGATCCTGATCATGAATTCCTTCTTCATCCTCAATTGCTGAATTCTGATCATTCGTGACTATTCTAGATCTGAGTGTTATGGTATTAACCTACTCCATGCCATCTTGTTTTCCTGGATTCACCTCTATGTCACTAGGAAGAACTCCTTGTGGTCCGTTGAGAAAGGCACTTGCAATTTGCCCAATCTGATTCTCAAATGTCTTGAGAGATACCGCCTGACTTTTAATCATCAACCTCAATTCATCCAATTCAGATTTTTCATTCGAAGATTGACCATCATCCCCATGAAACTGTTGCTGCTGAAAATATTGATTGTCGCTCCAATCGAAATTGGGATGATAGGTGGCTGGAGATGGTTGCGAAGGTTGCTTAAAGTTGCTCACAAACTGTGCCGATTCAGAAGATATGGCACATTGACTCGTCTCATGTGCACCCTCACATAAACACTAGCAACTTGAGGCACCCCATGCTTTGACATAGAATCCAATTTCTTATTAAGTGCCTCTAGCTGAGCTGCTAGAGTTGTGGCTGTATTAACTTCCAGAATTCCTGCTATTTTGCCTTGTGATAATCTCTGAGTTGGATTCTAGTATTCATTCGCAGCCATCATCTCAATTAGCTCATAAGTTTCCGCATAGCTCTTAGCCCATAGAGCTCCACCTGATGCTGCATCTAGCATGGGTCTTGACTGTGCACCCAAGCCATTATAAAAGCAGTTAATCACCATCCAATCAGGCATCCCATGATGTGGACACTTCCTTAGCATCTCCTTATATCGCTCCCAAGCCTCGCACAAAGATTCTTCAAACTGCTGTGAAAACTGAGTTATAACATTCCTGATTGCTGCGGTTAGTGAGAAATTTCTGAGCAAGATCCTCCCATGTCAAAATAGAACCTGGTGGTAGAGAGTGCAACCAGCCCTTAGCTTTATACCATAGAGAAAATGGGAAAAGTCTCAATTTCACAGCATCCTCAGACACACCATTGATCTTGAAGGTGTCGCAGATCTCGATAAAGTCCCGAATGTGCATATTAGGATCTTCCGTTGAAGCACCCCCAAACCGAACCGAATTCTGCACCATCTGAATTATGCTAGGCTTGATTTCGAAAGTATTAGCTGCAATAGTTGGCCTGACAATGCTAAATTGGACGTCATTGATCTTTGGTTGATAATAATACATCAATGCTTTCGCTGCTGCTGCTGGTTCTCCCATTGCTACCTGAAACACATAGAACTAAACAACTATATAAGAAACAATCCAAGTCAGTGAACTCTAACGACCACTGATGACAAGCACATAAACTAAAAATGAAACACCGATGATCCCCGGCAGCGGCGCCAATCATAATGGTTGAAAACTATCCCGAAGGAAAATCTGATTTTAGGCCTCCACGTCTTCATGGCACACACAACTACAAATGGTGGAAAAGCAGCATGGAAACTCACTTATCCAAAGATCCATTAGTTCTGAGAGTTGTGCAAAAAGGTCCATATGTCTTTCTTGATAAAGATGGCAAGCCAAAGGATGTTGATGATCTTACTCCGGAAGAATTAATCAAACTTGGCTACAATGGAAAGGGAAGGAGTTCTTTTATGAATGGTTTGAACCAGGCTGAATATGATAAAGTATCTTCACTCAAATCAGCAAAAGAAATGTGGGATGCTTTTGAGACTTATCATGAAGGTTCGAAATCTCTAAAGAAGGTGAAACTTAGCAAGCTAATGAATGATTTTGGGAATTTCAAGCTTAATGAAGGTGAAACTATCAAGGATAGTCAAGCACGATTTCAAGTTACTATAAACTCACTGAAGAGGCTTGGGAAATCTATACCACAAGACGAAATCAATATGAAGGTATTGAGTGCAGTACCATTTATCTACGAAGCCAAAGTTAATGCTTTGGAATCCTCACCACTTATTGATACTATGGATAACTTAGCTGTATTTGCTGAGCTAGAGCAATTTGAAAGTAAGATAAATGGGAATCAGATGGGAAGTTCAAGTGTTAAAGCTTCAACAGAAAAAATGAAAAATATGGCTCTCCACTCTAAAAACAACAAGCCAATTGACTCTAATGGTGAATCTGATTCTGATGAGGAACTTGAACTTATTTCAAAGAAGATCAAGAGGCTGATAGAAAAGAAGAATATGATGAAAAGGGAAAGAGGTGGTTTCTACAACAACAAGAAAGGCTCAAAAGACTCTAAGGAGGAAACTTGTTTCGAATGTGGAAAGCGAGGCCATTATAAAGGGAACTGCTACAAACTAAAGTCAAAACAGCCTACTGTTTTCAAGGACAAGAAGAAATCAAAGGCTCTACTGACTTGGAGTGATGATGATTCAGATTCCAGTGATGACTCAAGTGAAGAGATGGTGAAATTAGCACTTGTTGGAATGGAAGATGAATCTGTTCAAGGAAATTCAGAAGGAGTGTATGCTGAAACTGATTCTGAAGAGGATCAGAGTGAGGTAAACTCTTTTAATGATTATGTTTCCTTAGATGATACATTGTTAGATTCACTAACCATGCAGGAACAAAATAGTGTTACAATTTAAGAATATATGGCACTAAAAGCTGAAATCAGCAAGCTGACTGATAAGAATGCTCACTTATCCAAAATGTTAAAAGATTTGTTGCCAAAAATGGAAGAATGGGATTCAACTTCATTCAGTAAAGCTACAGAGATGAAGGAACTAAATACTAAGAACAACCATTTAGAGGATAATATCAAGTTGCTTGAAAGAAGAAACAAGACCTTGACCGAAGAAATCAAAGAGCTAAGGTCTGATGTTAAAACTAAAGCTAAAGCATTGGAATCATACAAGATGAAGGAATCTAGTCAAGCTGAATCCTCAAAATCTGCTGAAAAGAGAGTTCAGCAAGCTAAACTCATCAAACAGCAAGCTGAAGTGATCACCCTCCTAGAAACAGAAGTTAAAGATCTCAAGAAGGGCATGGAAACTTTTGTTCAAGGTGAAGACACTTTAAAAACAATGATGAAGAAGGCAAATGTACCTTTGGTCATAAAAGGAGTTGGCATGAACTTCAATAAAAAGGATAATGTGCTCAAATATGAAGGAAGGAATGGCATACCTTACAATTATGCTATGCCTTGGAAGACATGCAACAAATGTGGTGGAAAAGGCCATCTGGAAAGAAATTGTGTTGTTCAAGTAAATCCCAAGAGGAAAACAGCATACCAGAATGGACCAGTTAGACAACAGTCAGCATACCAGAATGTAAATAGCAGGAGACAAACAGCTTACCAACAGAATGACAGAAAACAAAATCAGTCCCCAAAAGTGGTCCAAATGTGGATCAAAAAATCTGATTTAAATTCTTTATATATTCTTGCTACTAACCAACCTGGACCCAAACCTATATGGGTACCAAAACATTGAGTTATTTTTGTTTGTTTTGTAGATGTGCCTTGCTGCTAAGGTCAAGTCAAAACAATGGATCTTGGACAGTGGATGCACAAGACATATGTGTGGAGACAAATCTCAGTTTATGAATCTCAAAATGAAAAAGGGTGAAAGAGTGACAATTGGGAATAGCAAAACTCTTCAAATCCTTGGTACCGGTTTTATTGGTAATAGTAATATTTCAATCGATAAAGTTCAATATGTCAAAGGTCTTACTTATAATTTGCTTAGTGTCACTCAATTATTTGATGATGGACATCATGTTGATTTTGGCATTGATAAAACTATTATTACTATTGGTACTAACAAAATTCCCCTAGTTGCTAGAAGGGAAGGAAATATATATGTATTAGACTTTGATATACAGGAAACAACGTGCTGTTTGGCTGCAGTAGATAATGACCCATATATTTGGCATAGAAGATTGGGACATGCACACATGGATTTGCTCAGAAAGTTGTCAAGCAAGAAACTAGTGAGAGGGCTGCCCAAGCTAAAGTATGTCAAAACAGAAGTCGGTTCAGCTTGCCAATTAGGCAAATAGCTTAGAAGTATTCACAAATCAAAGAAAATGGTATCTACTTCTAAACCCTTAGAGGTTCTGCATTTGGACTTATTTGGTCCAGAAGCTTTCAAGAGTATTGGAGGTAAACAATATGGTTTTGTGATTGTAGATGATTATTCTAGATTTACATGGGTATTGTTTCTTCATACTAAAGATTGTGCTTTTGATGAGTTTAAGAAGCTAATCAAATTACTTGAGAACAAGTTGAATACAAAGCTTGTAGGTATAAGGAGTGATAGAGGAGGTGAATTTCTCCACAAAGACTTCATTGCTTATTGTGAAGAAAGAGGAATTACACATGAATTTTCTGCACCAAGGACTCCACAACAAAATGGAGTGGTAGAAAGGAAGAACATGTCACTACAAGAAACAGCAAGGACTTTATTGCAAGAAAGCAAGCTGCCTAGAAGTTTTTGGGCAGAAGTAGTGAATACAACATGCTATGTGTTGAATAGAGTCATAATCAGGCCTATTTTGAACAAAACTCTGTATGAATTGTTGAGGAAAAAGAAGCCAAACATTAGTTACTTCAAAATCTTTGGCTCAAAGTGTTTTGTGCTCAAGACAATTGGTAATGATGGTAAATTCGATGATAAATCTTATGAAGCTATTTTTCTTGGCTATTCTTTAGCTAGTAGAGCATATAGAGTTTATAACTTAGATAAACGTATAGTTGAAGAATTTATTGATGTTACTTTTCAAGAACCTAACAATGATCTACCAAGAGATGATGAAGAATTTTCAGGTGAAGCTGATAACATACAACCTCAAGTTACTGGAAATCAGCAAGCCAACAATACTGCTGAAACTGGAAGTCAGTAAGCCAACAACATTACCGAGAATGGAAAACAGCAAGCTGGAACTTCAAGTCAGCAAGCTGAAGTGGTCAGACTAACTTCACACGAAGAAATTGCTCAACATTCTCTACCAAAGGCTACAAGGAAAGTAAAGAACCATCCTCCAGAACTTGTTATTGGAAATATCTCAGATGGAATCATAACAAGGAGAGGAAAGGCAAACTTTTGTGCTTATGATGCCTTTCTATCTCAAGAAGAACCCAAAAATATCAAGGAAGCATTAGAAGACGAAAATTGGATCATGGCCATGCAAGAAGAACTCAACCAATTCGAGAGGTGTGATGTTTGGGAACTTGTAAAGACACCAGAAGATGCTTCTATCATAGGAACCAAATGGGTGTTCAAGAACAAAGTTGATGAGTTTGGAACCGTCACTCGAAATAAGGCAAGGCTCGTGGCTCAAGGCTATAATCAACAAGAAGGAATTGATTTTGATGAAACATATGCCCCTGTTGCTCGTTTAGAATCAATCAGAATGCTTCTTGCCTATGCATGCTACAAGAAATTCAAGTTATATCAAATGGACGTAAAAAGTGCATTTCTAAATGGCGTGCTGAATGAGGAAGTATATGTCAAACAGCCTCCTGGATTCGAACATGTGAAGTTTCATGATTATGTTTACAAGCTCAAGAAGGCATTATATGGTTTAAGACAGGCCCCTAGAGCGTGGTATGAGAGGCTTAGTAAGTTTCTTCTCAAAAATGGATTCACTCGAGGTAATATCGATCCCACATTATTTACAAATCAAAATGGTAAAGATATTCTTGTTGTACAAATATATGTGGATGATATTGTACTCGGTTCTACTAATGAATCTATGTGTGAGTGGTTTTCTAAGTGCATGTACAATGAATTTGACATGAGCATGATGCGGGAACTCAATTATTTCTTGGGTCTCCAAATCAAGCAAACCATTGATGGTATTTATGTGCATCAATCAAAGTATAAAAAGAATCTTCTCAAAAGATTTGGTTATGAAGATGTCAAAGCAAAAACAACTCTTATGACTCAAAACAACAAGCTGTTTGCAGATGAGAATGGTAAGGATGTGGATGTCAAAAGGTATAGAGGTATGATTGGAAGTCTACTATATTTAACTGCCTCAAGACCTGATATCATGTATAGTGTTTGTGTTTTTGCAAGGTTTCAATCCAACCCTAAAGAGTCTCACTTAAATGCGGTTAAAAGAATTTTTAAATACTTAAGTGGTACTATCAATCTTGGTTTGTTTTATCCTATCACTAATACTTTTGATCTCGTGGGGTATAGTGACAGATTGGCTAGGGAAATAGGGTTTGGTGAACGTTGCTAGAGAAGTATTCTTGGGAAGTATAGCTTAGAGAGCAAGTTCAGAAACAGGAGTTTAGCACGCCATTTGTCAACATCTGGGTATTGAGGGAGATATATTGTTGTATCTTGTAATTGGTTTATTTGAGCGATCAATAATATAATCTCTTACCGGGTTGGTAAGGGACCAGGACGTAGACCATAGAGGTTAGGGGTCGAACCTGGCTAAAAGTCTCTGTGTTCTTTATTTTCTGCTCTTTACTTACTGCTTGCATTTAGCTTACTATTTACAATCAGCTTACCATTTGTCTCTGCATAAAACGAAATCAATAAGTTGTTTCTGGTCATTTTTAAAATCGGACTTAGTTGAATATAGTTAGCCATTTACACCTATTCACCCCCTCTAGGTGTGCATTTTCAATGTCCGGTTTTGCATTTATCTAGAGTCATCTAATCGGGCGACCGCAACAGGTTGTTAGACTTATTCTGTGGTAATTGTAGAAGGTTTCATTTTATCGCAGCTTGCAGAAACTTTAACTGTGCCGGTCTTAGTAATTGATCTCCAAGAAGGAAACCTTGTCGAAACTCTTTAATGTGACATCTAATGGAAAATATGGTGGTTAGTATCCAAGATATAGGCTTATAACTAGCATTCTACAAATAATGTGTTTGTGGAAACACAATAAGAGGAACGAAAAAGAAGGAGGATAAATGTTTTCATTCGTATACAACTTCATGGATAGATACAATTGACCTTGTTATCACTTTAAGAAATATATTACTGATGTCACAACAACTCGAAAATTGGAAACCATAATATTTATTATCATAAATAGCCAAATAGGGTCTATATGTCATAAATAGATGACAAAAGTCGTTAACAACCTATTCTGTCTTGCTCTTTCCTGCCTGAAGCAGATTGACACGTTAACTTTTTCTCTACTTCTTTCATTTTGCTTATATTTTTACCACACAGACCCATAAGCTTATGTAATTACTTCCTCCCATATTCTAATAGTATTTACATCATTACCAAATATCAAATGTAAGGTAAGCCTCTATGTTGGTTAAGCATTGAAATAAAAGCATCTCTTGCGGAAATTAGAGCAAATTGCACATATGCATTGACGTTAGACCCTTTATGTTGATGCACATATGTGGAAGAATATAGGACTATCCATATTTTACTCCTAAAAATCAGAATGATACATGGTACCATAGACTGTTACAAGCGAATTCTGGATAAATGACATAAGTAAAAGAGTATAATCTATTACACAAATGCACTCAAAATAACAATAGTAACTGATAAGGAAACTCACAAAAGTGCTCAAATAAATATAATGTGTGGTCTCCTACTAAGAACACTATATGAGAGGAATGTGTCGCACCCATTCCACATCCATAGATAAACCAAAGATCTTACCAAGCCTCGATTTTACAATCGCACGGTGATCTTCAGTAAGAGAAAATGTTTCTTTAAACTTCAATTTCTCACGATGCCTTCCATTTTGTCCATAAATAATTATTTCCACAATGAGTAAGCCATATACTCAACCCGTGTACACACCTTGTCGGAAACCAGCCCCCCCCTTATAATATACAGAAAGATATAATAATGAATCTAAATTCGATAGTGTGAACTCGGAGAACTCGGACGTTAGACAGTAACATCTATTATCTATTATATATATAATAGGCCAACACTAGAAAAAAAATAGTGAGATTTTTTAATGTAATTGAAAAGACCAATTTACCCCATGTTTAATATTTATTTAAAAAGGTGTTGTTCATGGGAATCGAACTTGAGTCTATTAAATAACTTATGCATGCTTTTACCACTATGCCACAATATCACATGTGGTTTCAAACCTTACACGTAATAAGTTTATAAATAACTATGAAGCTAAATTAAACTTAGGTAAAACACCAACACATTTTTATTAAAAAAAGTGTTGTTCATAGGAATCAAACTTGAGTCTATCAAGTAACTTATGCATGCTATTACCATTACGCCACAATGCCACATGTGTTTAGAAATCATACACGTAATATGTGGATGTCTTAACAGTAATACATTTGTAAATAACTTTGGAGCTAAATTAAACTTTAAACTTAGGTAATACACCAACACAAGATAAAATTCGTGAGACTTTTTAATGTATTGGAAGAAATAATAATAAAAGAAATGATATTTAAAAGAAACTATTACAATATTGGAATTATCCAATAATAAAAATATTATTATATATGTTAACACATAGAAGACGATGATTATATAAAATTAGTATGTACAAAGGTCCGTGTAACAAAATATGAGACTTTAAGTTATGATAGTCAATAATATTTTATGAAAAAAAATTAATATCATCATCGGTCAGTCAAATCCATGTTATTTAAAAATAATTAATTCTATTTCTTAATTTTGTAGCATAAACAATAATTTTTTATATTATATGTGATTTTTTTTTTAAAATATGTGTACAAAATTAACATTGGCGATAAAATGAAATATTCTAAACAAAAGAATATATAGTGTATACTAAAATTATTAAATTATAATATAGAATTTAATTGATGATTTAAAATTGAACTATTAATAATTAAAGAAGATTTTCACAACAAAGCATGCATATACAAAACTCACAAGGAGAAACAACGAATTCATTGAACACATAGGTCTATCTATTCGCTACAATTTGTAAAGATACTTCTCTGGAATAAGCTGTGTTTGAAAAAAGAAAGGATGAATTCATTATCAAAGCACGGACAAAAGTCATATGATCAATTTCAACTTATGACAATAAAAGTATAAAAAATATTTATTCAACCATAAATGATAAATTCTCAAGTTTGGAGAACAAAAATGTTATAAGCCCGTTACACAATGTAGATTCACTCTGTTGAGGACTGAATTATCTGATGTTTTGAAAGTCAGACAAAAATAAGAAGAGAAACAAAGGCAAAAAATGCTTAAAATCAAGAGCTTAGAAGAAAATAAATGAAATAGTTAGAAAGATAGTTTTAAGAAGTGAAAACGTAAGGTCTGAATAGTTAGAAAGATAGTTTTAAGGTCTAACCATCACCCATAGAACACACAAATTATGTTCTATGACCCACAAAAAAAACTAAAAACTGACATTATTGCTATCAATACTACTCGTATTAGGTTTCAAAGTACAAACTTGAACATATTTAAGTAAGTCCACAATAACAACATATGCCAATAACAAGAAGAATTCTATGAAAATCAATCACATATTTCAAACGATATTGATCATGAATAGTTTAATTAAAAAAAATACAATTTAACTAGCGACCCGTGCCTCGTACGGATTTTGATGCTTTATATATATAATACACCAACACAAGATAAAATTGTGAGACTTTTTAATGTATTTTAAATGACTAATTTATCGTCACAAGATAAAATTTTTTGAAATGACTAATTTATCGTCATGTTTAATGTTTAATTAAAAAATGTTGTTTGTAGGAATCGAACTTGAATATATATATAATGTAACTTGCATTCTATTACCACTACACTACATTTACATTATCACATGTGTTTTAACATCATACACGTAATATGTGAATGTCATTTAACAGTAATGCATTTGTCTAAATTCAAAACATATAAAAACAACTATGGAGGTAAATTAAACTTAGATTATATCTTTAAATTGTATATGTTCGTAACACTTGAGTACAATAGACATGAGTAATCAATTATACATATGTATGTGTTGCGTGAATATTAAATATTTAGTATTTTGATCATTGAGTCTTATTAACAATATGTTAGTCACGATTTTATTTGTACATTTATATATAAATTAATAATATATAGTATGTAGTCTACTTATACATATTCCTGAATTATTAAACTAACTTAAAATCCGTGCGATGCACGAATTTTTTTTTATTTGAATTGAATTTGTTGGTTGGTGAAAATTGAACTTGGGTCATACAACAAATTTGGACTCAATCATACCACTAGGCTAGCCATTCATTTGTGTCATAAATCATACACATAATATGTGAATGCGTGTGTGCGACTTGAATGAAAAATAGTTGGAACATATGTATTTTTTTAAAATGAAAAAATGCATATAACTTCTTCGTTATAACATCGTACAATATAAGATTAACTGATTGTAAAACTAATATCTAAAATCTATTTTATATATAATACACGAACAAGACTTAAAATTCATGATATATTTTATTCATAATTTAAAATGACTAATTTACCTCTATATTGTTGTTTATATATAAAAAAATTATTTTTAGTGGAAATCAAACTTGGACCATCAAGTTAACTTGTGCATCTCCATACCACTAGGCCATACTTTTACATGTGTTTTAGATCATACACACAATATGTATGTGTATGATATATGAAATTATATTGGTTAAATATTGTTGGGTTTTAAATGAGATTTGGACTTTTTATTAATTTCCATTTATTGATTAAAGAACCAAATAAAATATATAATTGGGTTATAAAATGATATTATATTTAATATTAAGGATACTATCCAACAATATATTAAAATGAAAATATTGAGTTGTTCACGTAATATGAAATTTGTTTATTATTACACAAGATGCAATAATTTATCAGTTAAACTCTTCGGGTTGTAAAAATATTTGACTTGAAAAGACGAATCATAAAAATAACACATTACATTTTACATATAAATTGTCTAATGTTTGATTTAAAATATGACATTTGAAGAAAAAAAAGTTTGTATATAATATATGGTATATTATTTATAAAGGTAATTCAAAAAATATATATATACAAGATCATGTATAATAAATGATTTGCAGAACTTATATATCGTAGACATCACCTATTGAACACTCAAATTCTATTCAATGATCCACAATAAAATTAAAAACTGACAATCTTCGATGCCTTTTACAATTTACATCATACTAGCTGATAACCCGTGCGAAGCACGCACACAGATTGAATACGAGCCAAGATTAAAATATTAATATTAATATTAATATTAATAAATTAATAAACAATATTTGATTATGTAGTTATAGAGAATCGAATCCGAGATAAAGATAAAAAAATCTTTATAATTATGTAGTTATAAGGAATCGAACCCGAGGTGAAGCTAAAAAAAATTAAAATAAATAAATCTTGTATAATTATGTAGTTGTAAGGAATCGAACCCCGAATTTAATGATAACCAAATTTGGTATTTTTGTACTTTGCTACTATTTCTACCATTAAAACATGGTTTTTCACATTAATAAAGAGTATAGATATGACCTATCACAAACACGGCAACAACTCATACTTCAACGACTAAAAACTATAAAATCCATACTAGAGCATGCCCCGTGCCTCGCACGGGTTCTCATGCTAGTTTTGTTATAGATTTTAACAGAAGACATAGGACATAAAAAATCAAAACAAGGCAATAACTCCAAATCAACAGAAGACATAGGAAAATGAAAAATCAAAACAAAGCAATAGCTCCAAAGCAAATTCAATTGTCTTAAAAAGAAATAGTCAAGAAAACAAGATGCAGTCCTGTTCGGAATTAAACTTAACAAAACTTCAATTTGTAATCCAAAATCTTAAGATATAAGCAACAAATACTGGAATTTAAGCCTTCAATCAAAAGGATCCCAAAGTATCACAAGATCACCAACCAGCCTGAAACTTACGAAATGAGGTTCTCGTCCAGAGCTCGCTCGCTTAGTTGATCAGCTACATTAGGCTGCGATCATTCCTTAAAACATCCATGGGCAATCATTCCTTAAAACATCCATGGCCTCGACAACTTTAGCCTTCAGAGCGTTAGGTGACTCCAATAAATGCAGAACTTCAGTTTGGACCATATCTAAAAGCATGCCAATGACTTTAGCTGCATAATCATGCTCTAATTGGTCAACAAACGGATATAAATTTTCCCCGAGCATCTGCCATGAAACGAAACGTTACAATTAGACAAAATTGTAAGAAATCAGGTTACAATCCTGAAAAATTTGCACAGATGCTTACAGTCCTTTGGTGGTCTGCTGGAGCATTAGCAAGTGTAGAAGCCAATGCTGTAAGTGGTATAGGCTAACCCATAGCAGCATCTCTAGAAATCGTACCACCCATGTTGTAGGGAACTAGTAAAAACAACCCTTCTTTTGTCCTCCTTAAAGTCTACTACTGCTGATTGCCATAGGCGGCCTTCAATAAGTTCATTGGATCTATACACTTGTACTCAACACCTGGTATCATATTACCACGACGCAATACTTTCATCAGAGAATTATGGCCTACTACCATATCTCCAGCCAGTCTTAGGGCCTTTAAAGAGAAGTAATTCTGCTCAGGGGACTGAGCTAAGTGGTGGGAGTAACGAAAACATTAAAAGTAACCATCTCTCCCGTGAAACGGTAATCTTGCTACTTTTAATAAAAAAATGTTATTTTTTACATTCTTTAAATTACCATTACATCACTTACTGTGAGAATGTATGGACATCATTTACATTGAAACAAAAGAACTAAGTATGAAAAATAATTAATCTATCTTGTTATATTTATATATAGATATATTTGCTTAAAATTGAAAATCGAACCAAATTATTTGGTTTAAATCGAAAAATTGAACCAAAATTAAATTCAAGCACAAAAAAAGAGGGGGATATACTTACAAGGGGTATGCAGGTTGGTTTAGCAAGGGTGCAAGGCCTCCTTTTAACTGTGGCACCGGGGAGGTTCCCATTCGTATAGGTAACGATAGCGGCACAAATCCCATATATCATGCCGTATTGTCTATTTTGGATAACATGCCTTATGATTATTTCCCCGGGAAAGAAGGGGAATAACCAACGACCTTCAAAAATGCATTCACTCTTCGACGATAATTTATAGCATCTCTTCCCACCATCGTTTGAACGACGCCGTAGGATTTTGGGTCAGGTGATTTTTGGGCAGATGGGGGCACAACACAATATATACCCTTAATTTCATTAATCTCAATCACCGAGCTTAAGCTTTACATCATTACCATCGTACACATGATTATACGTGGGTCTACTATATTTTTGAAAATATATGTAAAAATCTATACTATTACTTACTTATATCTATGCTATCATATAATAGCTGAAACATTAAAAGTTTTGGTACCTGGTACGATATTTGCCTTATTTAATTATTTCACTTACTTACCCTTACTTAATTGTTTTTACTTAATTGTCCTTACTTAATTATTCTGATTTATATATATGTATAATAAGTTTGATTGTTATACTTAATTACCCTTACTAATCGTTTTACTTGATTATTTTTACTTAATTACCTTCACCTAATTATTTATTTATAGATACACTTAATAAGATCCAATACTAAAATTTAAGTATCAAAGTCGAGCTTTATTACTTAATTTTGTTACTTGGGCCCAAAATAGAATATAAACAAATATTTTGGACATAATTATTTGAGCAATCTTTTTTAAGAATCTTATTATTTAAAATATATTACTAAGGGCCTAACTATTTTACAAATATTTTCTAATTAAAACATATATGATTATTTTATTTAAACACATCTCTAAAACATATTTAATAAAAAACTTATTTTAACGAATTTATTTCATTTAATATTTATTATAATTAAAATGTTTAAACAAAAATAAATATTAAAATAACCCATGCATCACACAAGATATCTGTTCTAATTAAAAACACATATAATTATTTAATTTAAAGCATCGCAGACGGGCGTTATCATATAACAAATATTAAAAATAACCTATATATCGCACGGGCTATAAACTTGTATATAATAAAAGGCATAAGGCTGATTTTTTGGTAATCATGTAGTGATGATTTATATCCGTTCGATCGTAGACTAGATAAATAGGCACCATTGGATTAAAAAAATAAATTATTTAAAGCACCGATTATTTTATTATACAATCGTGCACTAAATTAAAATAAAAAAATATTATTTAAAGAAACAATTATAAATAACATGGAAATGAAGTTATTTAACTATTAGAAAGACAAACATACAAAATTAAAATATCATTTTATTTTCGATATGAAGTATTGGAAATTCGTTTATATTAATATATGATTATTAATATATATATATATATATATATAAAATTGGGGCGGGGTCGGCCGATGATACATAAAAATCCGACCCCAACCCGCTTTCCAATTTATTTTGAAAATTATACCCGTCCTCCGGCGCGTATCCAAAAAAAAATCCCACCCCACTTAATGTGAGGATCAGTTCGGGATCGGGCGGACCAAAATAATGACCATCCTAGTCGTGCTACTGTTAGGTCCAAATGTGTTGTAGAGGGGGGGGGGTGAATACAACTTTTCGAATATGAGAAGCAATAAATACGATGCAATAAATGAACACGTAGATTCAAGGAATATATTTCTTATATATAACTTGAAATGGTTGCTACAACATTCATTACAAAGTATAACAGAAGTTCAGAGAGAAATGAATGATTCTAAGCTCTGTGAATGTACTCTCTCTTTTTTTCTTGTGTTTTCTCAATTATAGCTCTCCAAAAAAAAACATCACACAAGTACTTCTATTTATACTACATGTAATCTATGTCCTGTAGTCTTCAAAGACTAAGATATACGTGGCCCAATGATGTCCACATAAATCTTGCCTTATCTTGAAAGCTTAGAAATCTGCCAATCAGAAGATGCCATGTGTCATGTTGAAGCTGCACTCTAAGTAGAACTTCTACTTGAGAATTTCTACTTAGCCATCTCGAATTTCTAAGTAGAACTTCTACTTAGAAATATTCTACTTGGTCATCTAGAATATTTAGTACTTAGAAAATATTCTGGTCTTCAACTTGAAACTTCAATGCACATCTTGAACTTGTGATATCTTCATGTCTTCTTTATTCTTCAGCAAGCTCTTGAACATGGATCTTTATTACTGACATAAACTTGCTATCAATGTCCTGACACTTGATGCACTGGTCTGGTTCATAAGTGACTAGTCTTGATAGTGTTTCTGCTTCTCGAATAAATTACCATATTCACTTAGTAACTTGGCTTTCCAATGTTCGCTTTCCTTCTTGTTCACTTGAAATCAATTGGTCTTGTTGATACTGATAGTTATGATCTTGATTCTCGATTTCTCAAATCACTGAGGCATGAACAACTTTGACTTGAACTTCTCTAAATGATTTCTTCTTGGCTTGATCATAGTTAACATGTTCAATTGTATCAATTACCTTGTCTTCATTTAGTGTTGATTCCTTGTGACTTCTTGTTCTTGATTGTCTTCTGGTTAAGTATCTTTTCCTTTAATTGAGTTACATTAGTTATAGTGTTACAAGTTTACACACTATGCCTTTCAATCTCCCCCTATTTGATTGTCTAACAATGACATTCAAATTAATGAAGGATAACTCAACTAAACAATGAGACGAGAAAAGATAATTAACATTACAGTCTTGAATAATATACATTTGAAAAGTACTTGAAAACAATACAAAGAACTTAAACTAGAAACAGAATTCGAACCTCGAATTAAAGATCATTTGAATGATTCATATCACCTGGATTATTTCATATCTTTTAGTCAAACTTATATCACCTTATTGGATTCACTCTAAGGTGAATTTTCCTCAAGTGAGTTAAAGCAACCGAAAGACATGAAGTTTTTCCAACTTCAAGTTCACACCACTCTGACCTTTAACCCTAATTCCGTTTCCTATTCCTAGCTTCAGCAGCTTGGTCTTTCTCTTCTTTCTGCCTTCTGTGCTTCTCCTTCTGCTGCTGTTGTTTCTTATATACTGGATCACGAAGCTGCGTCCACCTAGCATTCAACAAACTTACTGCTTCCATTTCTAGAGGATTCTTGGGCTCTGGGTAAGGATGTTTGAAAAGCCTTCTGAGTTTGTCCACCTCCTGAGTAGTCCTGATCTTTGGAATGTCCTCAAAGTTCTTCATTATAAGCTGAGGTTTCCAATGAGCTTTATCAGCTTTAAACTGACAATAGGTCATTTTGGGATAGCCCTTGACACGGTTAGTATTGTGGATACTAGCCGCATCTTTCTCCATTCGCTTCTTTTCCACTACTACTTCAGACAGGTAACTCACGAGTCTCTGCTTTTCTTCCTCATACTTAACTTCCACTTCGTCCCACTTGAACACATATAATACTCTCTCCAGAAATGCAGCATCTTGAGTCTGTAGCAGCCAATTTCTACTCATATGCAAGATTGTTTTATTCTGGTCTGCATCTATGAATACTAAGGCATCAGCTGTATCATCAACATAAGAGTGTATCCAGTATACACTATCTCTTCCTAGAACACCAACTGTCTCCCTTATCTCTCCTTGTTCCAGTGCTCCAGAAGGAAGAGTCAGAGCTTCATCTACATTCTTCATTGCTTGAAGAATATTCCATTTCTTCTCTATCAGCTCCGGCTCAATCTTCACGTTACCGAGAGGGTTTGGAGCAATGATATCACACTTCCACACCTCATTGCTCTTCATGAATATGACTCTTTCAATGATCTTCACTGATTTATCTTTAAGCTCAGAAGCGAATCCCTTACTCATCATTTGTCTACAGACGGCTTTAAGAGATTCCACTGAAAGTTCCATTAAATCCTTTTCCTCCATGCTAACCCTCTTCATTTTCTTGTCAACTACCATCCGGACAACATTAGGATATGCTGAGAATTCTGGACCCTTGTCCTCTGCTAGCTGCATTAACTGATCCCTATACAGAATGCTTAGCTTCTCAGATTGAGAGTATTGAATTTTTGTTGCTAGCAAGAACAACTCTGACGCAGATCTTCTCGTTATGAATTGGTCATCCACATATAGGAAAGACATTGGGACTCCTTCTACCAAAGACAATATAACCTGCCACTCCTTAAGCGTTGCATTATATCCAACCCTGACTTTAGAAATTAATCTCTTCAATGCACTTATGTAGTCCGCAGCCATTGGATTCTGCAAATTCAGATTGTAGAACAGATCATCTGCCTCCTTGTTATGAACTCCTTTTGCACAGGGTCCCATAAATATCTTCCTTGCTTCATCCCACTTCTGCCCTATCCTTTTCTTGTCCAGATCAACTTGAGGATCAGCTAGCCTTGCAAGCTCATAATCGTACTGCTTCCCTTGTAGCTCCACTTTCTTTTCTAGAAACACAGCACGTTCTTGCATCATCTTCATTTTAAAGAACTCAGCTTGTTCCAAGGCTAACCGTTGAGACTTAAGGGTTTCCTCATCAACAGTAACTTCTTCAGGCATTCCGAAAGACATCCCAGCACCTCCACCTTGATCCTTCAAAGATCTCTTTATAGCATGTTCCAAAGGTATGTCTTCCATATCAGAATCTGAGTCATGTGCCTTCTGTACTGTTTCCTGATGACTCAGGTCAACGAATGGCTCATCTTGCTCAATCGCTATTGCCTTACCCTTTCTCCTCCTCAGAGCCTCTTCATCAATAGACGGCTCAATTTCTATTTCCTTGACAAGATCAGCATGTTCTTCAATTTCTTCGATATGAACTGCCTGCTGTCTCGTCTCTTTTCCACTCTCCCCCTTAGGTGAGTTATCCTGAACTCCACCTTGGTCTTCAGATCCACCAGCTGCATAAGAACCTCCAAAACCAGAACCAGAGACTCCTGCTCCACTAGCACCACCTGCACCAGCATCGGGGGGAGGTTGTTGCGGCTCGAAACACTCAGGGGGCACAAAATTTCTGATTGCGAACATCACTCTACTGATCTCCACAGCCAGTGTATCCATTGTAGTCTCCATTGCTCCCATCCTCTCATTCAGAGTGTTTCCCAAGACACCACCAGCATGGCCCAAGTCATTTACCTTGTTTATCAAAACATTAAAAGCTGTAGCTTGACTTGCTATTCGTGCTGCGTAGTCATCAAGAGCCCTTTGATTGTTTCCAATGTTCATCCCTAACTGCCCCATCGTCTGCCCAAACTGCTTCATCTCATTTTCCATAGACGTCATACGTGTATCAAGATTTTCAATGTTAAGGGACGGTGTTTGGTTTAGGTTACCTCGCTCTAATACTCGTTCTGTTAGTATTTGGCGCTCGGTTTCGAGCCTTAAAAATGAAGGTCCCTCTCTCCCTAACCTCTCACACACACTCCCTGTCTCACGCTCGTGTATGTCTTCAATGATTGATCCAAAGTATGAAGAAGTACCTGCAGAAACTGAATAAGCAATATAATTGGCAGTTATGGGATCAATTTATGTTGGTTCCTGAGTTGGAATCTCAGGCTGAGAGGCTACAAAGTGTTCTTGTACAACATCAGAACCGATCCTCTTTGCAGCATCAGTACGTACCGGTGAAGGTACGGCTGAAGCTTTTAAAGCTTCATGTCCTTTTGAAGCAACAGTATCTTCAAAAGGTACATAATCCTCACCAAAATCCCTATGTGCAGATTGTTCAAGGGGAGAACCACTCTCGTGAGGTGGAGTGGTTGCGTGTGACATACTAGGGTTTGACTGAGGTTTAGAAGTAGCAGCATGAGAAAATTTGGCTTTCTTTCGAGTAAGAGGCTGCTCTTCGGGGTCACTCGCCTCATCATATCCTACATTTACATGTGCTGGCTGTCTGGATTCCGGTGACAGGGGTGAACGAGAATAAGAATGTATGACAGACTCAGAAATATGGCTCTCACCCTGGGATAGATCCTGCGGGCTAGCAGTCTCTTGGGTCTCGGAATCAGATACATAGGAAGAGGAATGAGTAGTATGCAAAGAGAGATTACCTGATTCATTACCTTGTTCGTCATCGCTCTGCTCATCAGGAATCCCTTCAAATGCCTCAGCATGAGCAGAATGATTCTGAGCATATGATGAAACTTGCGATGATTCCGCCAAAGTGGTAACTCCTGCATCATATTTAAGCCACAGTTGAATGTTTTCAGGAATTGACATTGGTTTACCTTGATGTTTATCCTGATTATCAATTGTCGAAAGTGACTTAGTGCCCATCCCTAGTGGTGCAGATGTTGGGCTTCTGGCAAATCCCTGTCTAACAGCAAGAGCATCCTTCGGTATTAAATCATTAATCAGCATCTGTAAGAACCGAGGAAACCAGCAGACAACATCTGTTGTGTTGAGGTCTCTGCTTGCAGGAGATCCCATTACACCCACTATCTCAGAGAGAACTATGCGTCCATAATTTATATCCAGTTCTCTTGCTAGGGCAATTCCAAAGGTTTGCATGGGAATGGAAATTTGATGGAAATCGCTTTCTCGTGCCCGAAAACATCTTGTGATAGCCTCGAAAAAGTAATTCCATTCCACATGAAAGAATTGTTTTTGGATGTTTCCAGTGATCCGGCCAGACGGAGGATAACATCCTATTTCTTCAAAGAATCTGAGGCGTTCTGCAGCTGTAGGTTCTGGATCATAAGCATCTTTTATCGGGAATCCCAGAACCCTGTTGACAATTTCTTCAGTCACCTCATATTCCTGACCCGCTAAGGTAAACCTGAAACCATAAGGGGTTGTTTTGCTCCCAAAAGTAACCGCACTAGTCCATAATTGCTGTAAAGCATCATGTACTAGTGTAGGTTTAGCAGTAAAAGCATGTCTAGCTTTGGAGTACAAATTGAGAAATCGTATCCAAAACTTAAAGCGCGGGAGTTGATCACCAATTTCCGTAGAAATATTATAAAAATTGTTTTTAGCAAGTGAAAATTGGTGAGCCATTTTAATTAAAATGTTTTTCCTTAACAAATGTGAGGTATTTTCGAAAAAAAATTAATTAAAGAAATCACAGTTATAGCCCTTTTAATTTCTTTTGTGAATACCAAGAATCACTTCGAGAAATCAAACTACGGATTATAAACAAGTAATTAACAAATTCACAGTTTTATCCCTTTAAATTTATCGAGAAAACCAAAAGCAATCTGAGAAATTAAACTATGGGATATAAACAACAATCACTGAGAGGCGAATAACAACAACCAATTATACCAGTGAGATCAGTGAAGTTATGTGTGTATACACCAGTGAAATCATGTGTATATGTCTGTGAAGTGGTGTGTGTATATACGTGTGTATATATATCGAGGAAGGAGAACAGATACACAAACACACAAACTCAGATATTACTAATCACTCAGATAATGGCAGTCAAAAATCGGGCATTAATTCGAGATCTGTATGAGTTTAGTCACAAAAATCACGAACAGTGGTTTGTAAGTCGAAATCGCCTGTATGTATATGGAGGCTGCTGTAAAACTGAATTAGGTAAAAGTGAATGAATGGATCGAGTTAGAGATGCATATATAGGCATGATTGTGAAATGACAAAAGTGTCCCTGTTAAAAAGAATGAAAACACTAAGTACATACAGGGAGAACCTAAGTCGAACTCTATCTCGAACATTTTAAGTCGAAGTCTATCTCGAAATGTTATCAAGTCGAACTTCGAGATGAATTTCGAGATAGGTTAACTCGAACACTTGAACCATTTAATCAGTAAAGACCATTTAAACAGCAAAAACCACCATGGAATACCTATCTCGAACTTCAAGTAGAATTTCGAGATAAGTTTCGAGTTAGGAGTTAACTCGAAAAATCCCCTTAACCAACTGAGAACTCTATCTCGAACATCAAGTCGAAATTCGAGTTGAGTTTCGAGATAGAGACTAACTCGAAGTTATTCTCAGTTCTTTTCAAAATATCCCCAAAAATGGATCCTTATCTCAACCTTCGAGATAAAGTTCGAGATAGAACTTATCTCGAATATTTTGAAGATAGAAATAGGCACTCTGGTAACTCGAATTCGAACTCTAAGTCGAATTTCGAGATGAATTTCGAGATAGAGACTAACTCGAAATTCTTCCCAGACTTAGAATTTTCAAAACTTCACTCTGGAAGCTCAAATCGAAATTCAAGTAGAATTTCAAGATGAGTTTCGAGATAGTGACTAACTCGAAATTTTGAAGATACTTAGAATAATTTGACAATTCTCTTTGAAAAACTCAACACTTAATATAGCCAAATTAATATAAATATCAATTAAAGGATTTTAATATATGACATAATTAAAACATTCCTTGATAATTCTAAGGCCTCTAATTACATGAAAAACACAGGTAAATTCATCTAAAAATCATGCAAAATTTAGAATATTATGAATTTAACTCCCCCTATGATCATGCAATCTAACAAGCATAAATTCAAAGATTTGTGCTATAAAAGACACTTAAAACACAATGAATTCATGTAAAATGACACTATATGCAACCTATAACAATCATTAATTAGGCATTTTAAAGTCTAGGCACATAATGATTAAGTAGCTTGCATATACAAACATAAACATGGATTTTACAGATAGAAAGCTTTACTAACTTGTGTTAAGCATTCCCAATTCACCAACCAATCTATTGAATGTTACTTCATCAAGAGGTTTGGTGAATATATCTGCAATTTGTTGCATTGTGGGCACAAAATGTAGTTCCACAGTCCCCTCCTCAACATGTTCTCTTATGAAGTGATACCTGATGTCGATGTGCTTGGTTCTTGAGTGATCTACAGGATTGTTGGTTATGGCAATGGCACTTGTGTTGTCACACATAATTGGAATTTTCTTGTGCTCCATGCCATAATCCTTCAATTGGTTACTCATCCACAGTATTTGAGCTACACAGCTTCCAGCAGCAATGTACTCAGCTTCAACAGTAGAAGTAGATACTGTATGTTGCTTTTTACTTTGCCAGGACACCAATCTTCTGCCAAGAAATTGACAAGCACCAGATGTGCTTTTCCTATCAATCCTGCAACCTGCATAGTCTGAATCCGTATAGCCAATTAGATTAAAACCTGTATCTCTTGGGTACCAAATCCCTAGATTTGGTGTGCCCTTGAGATACCTAAAAATTCTTTTGACGGCTATGAGATGTGATTCTCTAGGATCCGCTTGGAATCTTGCACATAAACAAGTCGCGAACATTATATCGGGTCTACTTGCAGTTAAATAGAGAAGTGAGCCAATCATACCTCGATAGCTTGTGATGTCAACTGGTTTACCTGATTTGTCTTCATCAAGCTTCGTGGCTGTTGCCATGGGAGTCTTAGCTGCTGATGCATCTTCTAGATTATACTTCTTGAGTAAATCTCTGACGTACTTGGATTGATAGATAAAGATACCATCTTTTTTCTGACTGATCTGTAATCCAAGGAAGAAAGACAGCTCTCCCATCATGCTCATCTCGTATTTCTCATGCATTAGCTTAGCAAATTTCTTGCACAAGCGCTCATTAGATGACCCGAAGATAATATCGTCCACATAGACTTGAACAAGTATTAAATCATTCTTCACATTCTTATAGAACAATGTTTTGTCAATTACTCCCCTAGTAAAACCACTTTCAATTAAGAATACAGATAGGGTTTCATACCAACATCTTGGGGATTGCCTGAGGCCATAGACAGATTTGAAGAGAAGATACACAAAATCTACAAGTTCTGGATCAATGAAGCCAGGCGGCTGTTCCAGATACACCTCTTCTTCTAACTCTCCGTTCAGGAAGGCACTTTTCACATCCATCTGAAAAACCTTGAAGTTCTTATGTACTGCAAATGCCAAGAACATCCTGACTGCCTCAAGTCTTGCAACCGGTGCATAGGTCTCATCATAATCAATTCCTTCTCGCTGAGAATAACCTTTTGCAACCAAACGAGCCTTGTTTCGAGTTACAAGTCCGTTTTCATCCATTTTATTTCTGAATACCCACCTAGCTCTAATTACTGATTTGTTCTTTGGTCGGGGTACCAGTTTCCAAACTTTCTGCCTTTCAAACTGATTGAGTTCCTCTTGCATTGCAATCACCCAATCAGCATCACCAAGAGCTTCTTCTATTTCTTTAGGTTCAAGCTTGGATAAGAACCCAGAATATAAGCAAATATTAGCCAGGTCAGCTCTTGCAGTTCTTCTAGTAGACACACCAGCATCTGGATCACCAATAATTAATTCAAACGGATGGTCTCTATTCCATACCCGTTCTCTTGGAAATTGTCTTGATGATTCAGCTTGACTTTCTCAGTTGTGGTGCTGACTACTTTGATGATTTTCACTAACTCCCCCTGAGTTAGTGCCAGCTCCTACAGAACTAGAGTCAACTCGACTCGAGCCTTGAACAGTAGTCCTTGAGCTGCTATTTACTCCCCCTGAGTTGTTGCCGGTTCGTACTGAAGAGGTCTCTCCTGATCTTGTAGAATTAGCTTGTTCACTAGACTCAGGTTCTTCACGTACACTTGGAACATTTAATGGGACAACCAACTCAGGTTCATCTTCAAATTCTTCTAAGTCCAGATTCTGAAATTTTAGGGACTCAGGTTCACTAGAATCTCTTGAAATTGATGGGAGTTTGGTATCGTCGAATCTGACGTTGTAGCTTTCAGTCACTTTTCGATCATTCACTAAGAACACCCTATAAGCTGCCACCACATCTGTGGAGTAACCAACAAAGATTCCTTCACGAGCTTTTGCTGCAAACTTGCCTAGATTTTCATCATCTATAAGTACATAGCATTTTGCTCCAAAGACATGAAAGTATTTGATTGTTGGTCTTCTGCCGTTCATTAGCTCACATGGTGTCTTTTCTTTATCTTTTATGATCAAGGATCGATTTTGAGTGTAACATACGGTACTCACTGCTTCTGCCCAGAAGTACAGAGGAAGTTTCGAATCATACAACAAAGTTCTTGCTGCTTCAACCAATGTTCTATTCTTCCTTTCAACTACTCCATTTTGTTGTGGAGTTCTCGGGGCTGAATACTGACGACGTATTCCCTTAGATACATAGAAGTCATTCAGCACTGCGTTTTTGAATTCAGTGCCATTGTCTGATCTAATCGTCTTCACAGTAAGTGTTGAAACATTCTCAATTTGAGTGATGTGATCAATGATTAGGAAAGGTACTTCATCTTTCGTCCTTGCGAACAATACCCATGTATACTTGGAAAAATCATCCACGATTACCAATGCATATCTTTTCCTAGACAAAGATAGGACATTTACTGGGCCGAACAAATCCATATGAAGAAGTTGCAGAGGCTCAGTAATACTAGAAATTTCTTTGCTTTTATGCGATGCTCGCTTCGACTTTCCCATTTCACAAGCTTCACAGAGTCCTTTCGGAGCGAACTCCATTTGAGGTAGATCTCTCACCAATTCTCGCCTCGCGAGAGCATTCATCGTTTTGAAGTTTAAGTGAGATAATTTTTTGTGCCATAACCAGCTTTCATCATCCGAAGCTTTGCTGTAGAAACAGGTGACTTCATTCTGATTTGCTGAATCCATGTCTACAACAAAAAGATCTGCCTTTCGAACTCCTCTCAAAGCCAGTGAGCCTTCCTTGATGTGAGTGATTGATACACCTTTCTTGTTGAAGACAATTTCGTAACCTTTGTCACAGAATTGACTGATACTCAACAAATTGTGCTTTAATCCCTCAACATAGGAAATATCTTCAATGATGACATTGCCAGTTTTCAGTTTGCCATATCCCTTTGTCACACCTATGCTGTCATCTCCAAAGGTAACATAAGGGCCAGCTTTCATAACCAACTCTGTAAGCAGGGACTTGTTTCCAGTCATATGCCTCGATGCTCCACTGTCTAGCACCCATATAACTTTATTTCTATTCTGCTTAACGCCCTGCAATGACAGATTGGTTAGACATTCTTCGGAACCCAACTTTGATTGGTCCCGGCTTTTCGATAAGATCGATAATCAACAGATTTAACAACTGGAAATGCACTTTTCTTAACATTACTAGAGCTTTCGACTTTTTCCTTTCCTTTCTCAGACTTGACATGTTTGTCAGTCCTAGGAGAAGGTTTGTCACTCCTAACTTTAGGAGGACTGACAGTCTTGGCTCTCACATGCTTTTTCTTGATGTTTGAACTAGCAGCAGTATTTGAGCATGACTGGCTAGATGCATTCATTAAATTCACAAAAGTTTGCATGATGTTAAAATTGCATGGCATACAATTAGGTTGACCACACTGTGCATGATTCTGATGCAGATTATTCATTGTATGTGTGGCAGGCATGGCATGTGTAGCAGGAACATTTATGTTAGCTTTACATGCATAAGAAAGATGTTCAGTAGATTTGCAGTGATAACATGCTTTCTTTATCCGTTCAGCCTTAACCTCTTTTATGCCTTTCTTCCCTTGTTGTTTAATAGCCTTAGCTCCTATTCCTGGTCTAGATTCATCTCTAGGGAAATTGATTTTAACTTGTTTGATAGGAGTTATAGGTTGTGCTTTCTGGCGATCTTCCATATCAATCTCATATCTAGCTATCAATTCAGTCTCTTCTTCTTCTATTCTAGGAACAAGGTGTTTGTAGATGGGTTTGACAGAAGATTTAAAAATGCTAGGAATTTCATTTTTAAGGTCACTGGAACTAGTGTCGATAGGTCTCTTCCCTTCTTTCTTAGAAAGGATAGAATAGTCAAGTCCTACACCTACTCCAGTTATCTTCTTAAATATGTCATTATCTACATACACTTTACTAGCAGCTAGTTTGTAAGCTTCGCATTTAGTTTCTAACTCAGCTAGTTTGTCCCTAAGACTTGCTTCTACTTCTTCCTTAAGGACGAGCTTGTGTTCCAAAGATTTAATAAAATCTCTTAGGGAAGTATCTACAGTGCAAGCAGCCTCTAACTCTTCCACTTTTGCCTCAAGCATTCTGCTTTTGGCGACAAGTGTTTTCTGTTCCTTTTGAGAAGTGTCTAGGCTTTTGCACAACATATAGATCTCTTCGCTAAGAGCCCCGTTCTGTTCCTTATAATCATCAATGGACATTTCTACTTTAAGGGTTAGAACTGGTACCTCTGGTGCCTCTGATGTCTCAGCCATGAGCGCAAAGTTTGCTACATGCGTAACATCTTCCTCATCTGAATCATCCCAAGCTCTTCCTTCTGTTACTAATAAAGCTCTTTTTCCATGTTTTTCTTTCACCAGCGATTCATACTTGCTTTTGAGGGCTTCAAATGACTCTTTTGGATAAGTCTGTTTAGGCTTTTTACAGTCCGAAGCAAAGTGTCCAGCTTCACCACAGTTATAGCATTTGAACTTCATTTTGAAATCCAAAGGAGATTTGTAGCTGGTACTTTTGTCTTTACCTCTGAAGCCTGACGAACTACCACCACCCTTAGCAGTCCGATAGTAAGATGAAGAATTTCTCTGAGGTCGGTTGCTCTTTCTGAATCTCATGTTGCTGAACTTCCTTGCCATGTATGCCACGATACTATCGTCCATGTTGTCCAGCTCTTCTTGGGTGTAGTAGTCATCATCACTGTTAGATGTGCACTCGTCATCATTATCAACTTGATGTGGTGCAAGTGATGATTTAGGCTTTGCTGCAACCATTGCCTTCTTAGACTCTTCCTCATCAGCAACTAATCCTGATGCAGTTTCTTTTCCTTTTGAATCATTGTCCCATGCTTGATCTTGAAGTGTCTCCAGCTCATAGGTCTTTAGAATTCCATAATATTCTTCCAGAGAAGTTGTATGCAAATCTCTGATTTCTCTAATTGCGTAGACCCTATGTTCAATGCTCTTTGGCTGGTTCCTCAGATATCTCGTATTGGTCTCAACCATGGGGAGAGTAACACCTCTCAGATTCAAATCCAATACCAACTGACTGAATCTTAGATAGACGTCTGTTATGCCTTCTCCTTTTCTTATTCTGAAGGTGTCATACTCCATCTTGAGTATAAGTGTCTTGTTGCTTCTAACCTCTGCAGATCCTTCCATGACAACTTCTATCTTGTCCCAAATCTTCTTTGCTGTAGTCAGACCTTTGACTATGTTGAACATTTCATGATCAAGGGATTCCATCAAGGTTTGTCGTACGGAAGTATCATAAGCTATTTGCTCCTTGTCGGCCTCTGAAAAATCTGCTGCCTTTTTAGGCTCGGACCGAGCTGGTATAACCTCGCCGCCTTCTGTACGTGCAGGAATAGCCACCATTGGAACAAATTTACCCTTGTCAAGGACTTCCAGATATTCAGGGTTAACTGTCTCCAAGTAGAGTCTCATTCTGAAAACCCACTCTTCATAGTGATCTCGGTTGAACATTGGGATCTTGAATGTATTTTTAGGAGCCATTTCAATTCTGGTCACTAAAAAGTTTCTAAGTACCCAAGACTAGGCTAAGTAGAATATATATGTAGAACTTCTGCCAAGTCGAAATTTCTCTAAGTAGAAATTTTGCTCAAGTCGAACTTCACCAAGTAGAAATTGTCCAAGTCGAAATTCTATGTAGAAAATCTCAAGTAGAAATTCTATGTAGAACTTTTGGCCTTGGAATAAATTTTCTGCAGATTACTTTAATATTGAATAAACAATATTATCTCTTTAACACCTTTTTGACTTTGATGCTTTACTCACCTAACCCACCTAACCCACATGCTAGGTACTGATTATGTCTTGTACACTTTCGGCCGTGAATAATGCAAATCAAAAAGTCCAAAAACACCTTTTTATTCTTTTACTATTTATCTGTTTGAAAAGGAGATCAAAAAGTTGTTGGGTTGTCTTCTTTGATAAGAACAGATGATGAACACTCAAGAACACCAAATATCAATGAACCCAGATTAATTCACAAAAATTAATTAACATACACCCAAGCTAAATAATCACACCTGGAGTATTTAAATAATTTTTCGGATGAGTTTTCACTACCAACGAATTAAAGCACACTTTTCGAGAAAATGAAAAGTAGATCTAGAAAATGAAAACTCACGATTCTTCTACCAAACACAAGGATCTATGTTTTGTATGTTAAACATCCTCTCTGATACCAAATGTTAGGTCCAAATGTGTTGTAGAGGGGGGGGGGTGAATACAACTTTTCGAATATGAGAAGCAATAAATACGATGCAATAAATGAACACGTAGATTCAAGGAATATATTTCTTATATATAACTTGAAATGGTTGCTACAACATTCATTACAAAGTATAACAGAAGTTCAGAGAGAAGTGAATGATTCTAAGCTCTGTGAATGTACTCTCTCTTTTTTTCTTGTGTTTTCTCAATTATAGCTCTCTAAAAAAAACATCACACAAGTACTTCTATTTATACTACATGTAATCTATGTCCTGTAGTCTTCAAAGACTAAGATATACGTGGCCCAATGATGTCCACATAAATCTTGCCTTATCTTGAAAGCTTGGAAATCTGCCAATCAGAAGATGCCATGTGTCATGTTGAAGCTGCACTCTAAGTAGAACTTCTACTTGAGAATTTCTACTTAGCCATCTCGAATTTCTAAGTAGAACTTCTACTTAGAAATATTCTACTTGGTCATCTAGAATATTTAGTACTTAGAAAATATTCTGGTCTTCAACTTGAAACTTCAATGCACATCTTGAACTTGTGATATCTTCATGTCTTCTTTATTCTTCAGCAAGCTCTTGAACATGGATCTTTATTACTGACATAAACTTGCTATCAATGTCCTGACACTTGATGCACTGGTCTGGTTCATAAGTGACTAGTCTTGATAGTGTTTCTGCTTCTCGAATAAATTACCATATTCACTTAGTAACTTGGCTTTCCAATGTTCGCTTTCCTTCTTGTTCACTTGAAATCAATTGGTCTTGTTGATACTGATAGTTATGATCTTGATTCTCGATTTCTCAAATCACTGAGGCATGAACAACTTTGACTTGAACTTCTCTCAATGATTTCTTCTTGGCTTGATCATAGTTAACATGTTCAATTGTATCAATTACCTTGTCTTCATTTAGTGTTGATTCCTTGTGACTTCTTGTTCTTGATTGTCTTCTGGTTAAGTATCTTTTCCTTTAATTGAGTTACATTAGTTATAGTGTTACAAGTTTACACACTCTGCCTTTCAGCTACCTCTCCCCTTTCAACCTGATTTGGAAACCATAGCTAACTATTATTCTCCATTTTCAATGATTTGGATATTAGCACTGAGATGCTCTTATAATTTATAAGTCCATATTGGTTTATCAAGGGTATTTGCCAACTCAATTTATTAAATATCTTATATGCTAATTAGTTGAATGTCAGTATTTTTTTCCAACTTATTTTTTATTATTTGATTTTTTTCTTGTTTAATAATTTAAATTTTTGAATTTGTGATTTTAAATATCTTTTTAATTTAAAACATAGGTATTGAGATTATTTCAACCACTTATCAATTATACGACACTTATTCATTTTAAGTTAAAACCTACTCAATTTAAAATAAACAATCACTAAAATTTATTTCTAACTTAAAGAAGTACTCCTATTCTTTTTTCATTTTTTCATATATCATCTTAAACATTTCTTCAGATCCGAGAAATCATTTTCGGAACTGATGCCCATCCACCCACGAGAGACTCAGAGTTCATGGTCCTTTCCAAACCCTTACGAGACTGACCAAGCATGTTTTGTGACTGACTGGCTGTGATTTGCATGTCTGAAGTCATGTTTGGACAATTCTATGGAGTACTAATAAAGGAATAAGCCCTTTAGTCAAACAATGTACTCCTACTACGAGTAGTAGTGAAAAATAAACCAACACACCCACTGCCTCGTAGTGAAAAATAAACCAACACACCCACTGCCAATACTCAATTATTATAACTCTGACATGTGATTTTTAGATTAGATGATAGTAGTAGATATGAATAGTCAGTCTTATAAAAGCAAACAAACCCTTAGCTCACCATTTTTGAATTCCATCTCCACATATACTTACACCTATACTTACACTTATGTTGGAGTACTATTCCACTACCATGCAAGTAATATTACAACACTTTACTTACAATTATTTGTGTGTAATAATTAAGATCTCTATCTATGTACTTCTTGTCATCCCCGGACTCTACATAGCAAAAGCCCACGGCACCAAATTTTGTTAAAATTATAAACACCCACGTCTGAAATGACTAAAATACCCCCATCTTCACTGACATGTCCTTTCGTTCTCTTCTCTTTATGCTTCACCCTTCTGTCCTTAAAGGTAATTTCACAACCAGTCTCCGGCGAACTTGCCACCCTTCTCACCATCAAGCGGGAATTCAAAAACCCACCTGCGCTAAGTCACTGGAATGCCACGTCATCTTATTGTCACTGGCCGGAAATTATCTGCGAAGCCGGAAATGTCGTCGTCATAAAGCTTGTCAACTATAACATCACAGAACCAATCCCAGATTCAATATGTGACCTCAAGTACCTGGAAAACATTGACTTATCGTTAAATTATCTCCCCGGTGAGTTTCCCAGGTTTTTTTATAATTGCTCAAAGTTATTGGAACTTGATCTTTCTCAAAATTCGTTTACCGGCGAAATTCCGGCGGATGTTGACCGGATTTCGACGCTGAAATGGCTTGATTTGAGTTCTAATAACTTCACCGGAGATATTCCTCCGGCCATCGGAGGGTTGTCGGAGCTCAGGGGGCTTTATTTGCATAGTAATTTGTTTAATGGAAAGATTCCGGCCAGTATCGGAAACTTGAGTAATTTAGTGACTTTGGGGTTGGCTTATAATGATTTTATTCCGGCGGGTATTCCGCCAGAATTCGGAAAATTGAGGAATTTGACCTTTTTATGGATGGCTACGACGGGCCGGGTCGGGTCGATTCCGGAGAGTTTTTCGGGTATGGTTAGTCTTGAGCATTTGGATTTGAGTGACAATAAGTTGGAGGGTGAGATTCCTGATGGGTTGTTTTTGTTGAAGAATCTTGATGCTGTTTACTTGTATAAGAATAATTTGTCGGGGTCGATTCCGAGAGTTGTTGAGTCAATTCGGTTGACTGAACTTGATATTTCGATGAATAATTTGACTGGAGTGGTTCCGGATGATTTTGGGAAGTTGCAGGAGTTGAAGATTTTGAATATGTTTTCGAATAAGTTGTCTGGTGAAATTCCAGCAGGGGTTGGTTTGCTTGCTAATTTAACGGAGTTTAGAGTGTGGCGAAATGATTTCACTGGAGAATTTCCGGCTGAGTTTGGTCTTCATTCGAAGCTTGAGGCATTTGAGGCATCTGAAAACAGGTTTAGTGGAAAACTACCGGAGAATTTATGTGCGGGAGGGAATTTAAGTGGCGTGGTCGTGTTTTCAAACAATTTAACTGGGAGTATTCCTAAATCTCTTGGAAATTGTCCGACGTTGAGAACTGTTCAGCTATATAATAATAATTTTGTTGGTGAGGTTCCGTTGGGTCTTTGGACATCGAAAAATATGTATAGCTTGATGTTGAGTCATAACTCGTTATCGGGCGAGCTTCCGGATGGATTGGCTTGGAATGTATCTCGGCTGGAAATTAATGACAACAAGTTTTCGGGGAAGATCCCTGGTGGGGTTTCTTCTTGGAAGAATTTAGTGGTGTGTAAGGCTAGTAATAATCGATTTTCTGGTGTTCTTCCAATTGAAATCACCAGTCTTCCTCAGTTGACCACCCTTGAACTTGATGGGAATTTGTTCTCTGGCCAACTTCCCACGAAAATCATTTCATGGAAATCGCTAAACACATTGATCTTAGCCAGAAACAATCTATCAGGATCCATTCCTGCAGTCATAGGTACTTTACCTAACCTTCTTGTTCTTGATTTATCTGAGAACCAGCTTTCTGGTCCGATTCCAGCAGAATTAGGCCATTTACGGCTCACCGCTTTGAATTTATCATCCAATGTATTAACCGGGAACATCCCGGTTGAGTTTGATAATATGGCTTATGATAGGAGTTTCTTGAACAGTTCTAAACTTTGTGGGACGACTTCAGAGTTGAATCTTACTGGTTGTTACAGGAGAATCCCAAAATCCAACAAAATTTCGAACAAGTTTCTTGCGTTGATTTTAATCTTGGCAGTAGTTGTTTTGTTAGCTACAGTTGTTTCAACCGTACTTTTGATTGGAGACTATCGAAGGAAGAAGCTTAAACGTGATTTAGCATCCTGGAAGTTGACATCTTTCCAGAGGTTGGATTTTACAGAGGCAAATATATTGTATAGCTTGACGGACAGCAACATGATTGGAAGCGGTGGATCAGGCAAAGTTTATCGAATACCAGTTGGCCGGGTGGGAGAATATGTTGCAGTTAAGAAGATTTGGAGTAACCATAAACTAGATCATGCGCTTGAGAAAGAATTTCTGGCTGAAGTTGGAATCTTGGGTACAATCAAGCACTCCAACATAATAAAGCTTTTGTGTTGTATTTCGAGTGATAATTCTAAGCTCCTTGTTTACGAGTACATGGACAATCAGAGCCTTGATAGATGGCTCCATGGGAAGAGAAGAATGGAGTCCCCAACGGCTAGTTCAGTTCATCATTTTGAATTGGACTGGTCAAGAAGAATGCAGATTGCAGTTGGCGCTGCTCAAGGTCTTTGCTACATGCACCATGATTGTTCTCCACCGATTCTTCATCGAGATGTCAAGTCTAGTAATATATTATTGGACTTTGAGTTCCAAGCAAAAATTGCGGACTTTGGGCTGGCCAAAATTTTAGTCAAGCGTGGTGAGGCTAACACTATGTCTACTATTGCAGGTTCATTTGGTTACATCGCTCCTGGTAAAGAACACACACTCTAGCCTTCTAGTTTTACTTTGGGTCTTTGTTAAAATGATATTTATGTGGCTAATAGGATGTCTAGATATCATATTACTATAGCTTGGCATGTAAGTAAAAACATCAGCACTTCTTTAGTCCAACTTATAAGATTTTCAAATAGCTCGTCCAAGTTCTGCAATGGTACAAATGTTTTGTTCTTTAGTGTAACATTCTCCTCACTGTGCTGGAGCATATATCTTTAGACTCTCCAACTCTAAATTGAGAATGTCATTAACAGCTCAACTTATGCATGTAATGTGAAGAATACTAAAAAATGTCACAAATATTTGATTACCTACCAGGATGGCACTGTGGTCCTCCACTGTGTGATAGAGCTGTCTTAAAAAAGTTACTCTTAAAGCCTAAAAGGATTTTAAATGTCACTTGTCTAAAACTCAAAACAAGTTTGGGTTATTACTATGATAATTACCTATTACCTAATATTTAATAATCCTTCTCTGTTGTTCACAAACCTCATGGCATGTTAAAAGATGGGCACTTGCTGTCTTCAACCAAATTTAACTTAATCTGAACTTTCAAAAAGCTTGTTTATGTTTAAAGTTGACTAGCGTTTGTCATGCAATCTATGTTGCACTTGCACATATTGGAATAAATTATATCAGGGTTAACATTGGTGTTTGTATTAATACTATGTACTCGACTGATTGCAGAGTATGCTTATACAACCAAAGTGAATGAAAAGATTGACGTCTTTAGCTTTGGGGTTGTACTTCTGGAATTGGTGACAGGAAGAGAACCAAATGATGGAAGCGAAAACATAAATCTCGCCGAATGGTGTTGGAGGCACTATGGTGAGAGAAAACCCATAGCCGATATCTTAGACAAGGAGATCAAGAAACAACACAACTTAGAGGAGATGATTGCCGTTTTCAAACTCGGTCTAGTCTGTACTAGTACTTTGCCTGCGAGCAGGCCTTCGATGAGAGAGGTCCTGCAAATACTTCGGAATTCAAGTCCTCGGGAAGGTAACGAGGGAAAGAAAGGAAGCGAATATGATGTTGCACCACTCCTCGGAGCCAACCCTCTCGGTGCTACCTATCTTTCCAGCTACCGGAAAAGCAAGAAGGTACTGGATGATGAAAGTAGTTTCATTCAGATAATCTGACAAAAATGATAAGGTAACAATGGCAAGTAGTTTTAAGAAATGTTGGCATTTGTGCGAAGGCAAAAGCATAAGTGCGTAGCTTGAGATTATGATACCACTGTAATGTTATAGTGCGTAGCTGTTACCTTGCATGTACAAAAGTGTGTCGAGGACACCATCATCATACAGTTTATGTTATGTAACCTAGAAGAATTTATGTTATGCAAGGGGTGGTTGTATCGTAGACAATTACATTTGTGCTGTTTTGTTCTGTGTTTGTGTTTTTAAGGTCCGTTGAGTAAGTAACTTGTAAACTGAAAAATGAACTGGTCTCATTTTACAAACATGGTTTTATGGATTATTTAATGGTCAAATTGATCAAATTTTGATTAAACATTAAAAAAATGTTTGATTATTATTTTAGAAAACTGAAAGTTACATTATAAAATATATTAAATGTAGAAATACTTTTCAGTGATATAAATTTCAATTAATATTTTGATCAGTTTAATTAATCAAAAATCGAAATATACATGTATAATGGAACAGAATGGAGGGAGTATGTATTTTGAAAAATGATGCGGCACTACATGCTGCAGAGTTACCACCTAGGATCATTGGCGACATGGTCTTCCCAAAGCTCAACTCGATTATAACACAACTAGTACGAAAATGGAAATCGATTAATTTGAATATGGTCTGAATATGATTAGTTAATTGCATATTTTCCTTCTTGATTTATTAATCTAAAATTTAAATTTTAGTAAGGTGTAAAATAACACAATCACTGAGCTCAACCCGGAATCGTACCTACCCATGATTCATGTCACCTAGACACCTAACATTCCTAAGACTTCATAGTTCGTCTAATATTATACTCTCAAGGTCAAGCTTGTAAAATATACAATAACTAAATCAAAGACTCAGAGTCATATTATATACATTAAACACATGTATTTTTTTCCCTAATCAAGTAGATGGAGTTGTTAAATGGGAATTTTCATGAAGGAAAATGCTATAGATTTTCAAAAAAAAATTCATAATTTTTTCAAATGTTAATGTGTCACACGTACATTTAATAATTTTCTAATAATAAAATAGTATCTTGTGTATATTAAATAAAATGTGATCACCAATCTAATTTTGCTAAATATCATGCTACATCATTTTATAAAAATTTTAAATATTTTGAAAAATCTAGCACTACTCTTTCACGACTATACTAATTAAGTCAATGGATAACTAATTTAATTCAAGAACCGCAACTCACGAAAACGCACCTATACACATACAATAATACGAGCATGATATTGCAAGAGGATGTATCTACTATATAATAGTGCCTGTTGCCTGTTTTGTACAGTTTTTTTGCCATTTTAACAGTTTGACCTTATTCTTCGTTGTAATTACGGATGGTTGCCACTACCCACATACTGCCACGTTGTTGAAGCAGTCCATGTGCACATTTACATGCACGTGTAAGACCATCTGTTGCTTATCTTAGAAGCTCTCTACCTTTCAAACTATTATCTTACTCTATTCATAGAATACTGCGCTACTTCCTCCATACTCTTCTCAAGGCATTTGAAATTGAAAAACCCAAGCACGAAAGAAGAGCAGCATCCTAAAAGAACAGCCATTCAAATTGGACCAATTTTGGAATTATGAACGAGGTGACGAAGCTGATCAAAACAACTTCCTTCAATAATTTTGACTTTGCCTTAATTAATTTTAACTTTTAGATATATTATTTTTGTTGATAGGACGATGGGAGTAACCACCAATCCTGGCGTTTTTTTTCATCTCAAGATATGAATCATGGTACAGTTCTTATAGTTTTTATGCTGTGTGTTATATTCATAATCTGTATGAATTAATGTAAGACGGTTGATGTTCATTCTCCTTACAGGTTATAAAGTGGCCAGCAAGGAGAGGAAAAGGAAAAATAATGCAAACAAAGAGAACTGTTATCTGGATTCATTACCAATGTCAACTGGAGATGTATTGTCACCTTTAGGGCAATGTAATTTTTGGTTAATTAGGATATATTTGATGTCATTTTATTCAAAAGTACAATACCTTGCAATGTAACAATACTGTATTCTTTTGCAGGTGATAGTATGTCGTCCAAACATACAACTCCTGTTAACACTTCACGAGAAATGGGTAAGTAAACTAAATAAAAACTAGATATATAATATTAGCTCTTTACTGAGTTTCATGATTACTGTTTTTAAAACCCAGGTTTGAAGAAAAAAAGGATAAGCAACGTCAACTGTATTAAAATTAAGGAGGCAGTTAGTAGGACTCCATTGTCTACTATAATCAACAATAGCAATGCAGAGAGCACAGGGCAAAGGAACAGTAATAAAAGAAAGGTTATTAGTCAGTTCAAAGGGCCGTGTATAAATTTATTCCAAGAAGAAATGGACAAGCAATCCCATGAAGACAATGATTTATATGAAGATCATTTCGGTTTGTCTAATTTAATAATTTTTATTACTTCTTATGTATAAGGTAATATACATTTTTGAGAGTATCAAATCTTGTGTAATAACAATAAAGCATTTATTTTCAACACTATTAATGCATTACAGATGATTCCACCATTGATGGTCCCAGTTTCTCTGATGATGGTTTATTTGACTCTGATGATTCTTATGGTACTCTCCCCATATATATAACACTATTAAGCATTGACCATTCTGTTGCATTTTATGGACTAAGTACATGGTATAATTGTCTAAAATGCAGAAGAATACTGTTCTTCGAAATCCTTTGGGATGTATGTTGATAGTGACTCTGAATCTGGTGTGTACAGTGTGTTTTATTCATCAGTATGAATGTATGTGTTCTTATTCACTAATATGTAGATATCTGTCTCAGAAAATGAAGATAACAAAAATGATTGTTATTCGTCAAGGAAGAACAGACGTAGTCAACATGTAATTCCTGAAGAATATGCTTCACTGGGATCACCATCGGTCCAATGTGTTAATTGTAATGCACGAATGTGGAAAGAGGAACGAGTAAATAAGAAAGTAACAAAAGGAACTCCGCTTTTTTCAATGTGCTGCAAAAAGGGGGATATCAAACTTCCACCAACACCAGCTACTCCAAGTTTTCTCCTACATCTTTACAATGATGAAGGAAAAAGTGCTGCATTCCAAAGAAGTATAAGGCTCTATAATGCTATGTTTTGTTTCACCTCAACTGGTGGTAATATTGATCATTCGATAAATAAAGGTCGAGGTCCCTATATTTATCGTTTAAATGGCCAGAACCATCATGTGTTTGGATCATTAATACCTGATGATGGGGATACGCCAAAGTTCTGCCAACTCTACATATATGATACTGGAAATGAAGTGAATAACAGACTAAGATGGGTGAATGTAACAGATCAACAAGTTGTTGATTCTGATGTTGTTGAGGGTCTTATGCATATGTTGGATGAAACCAATGAATTGGTTCAAGAATTCAGAATGGCTCGGGATCGTTTTGAAATGAATGATTTAGTTGACTTGAAAGTTGAGCTTAAGATTTCTCGATCAGAAAGTGGTAGAGAAAATCATATTTCTCCTTCGGACGAAGTTGCTGGGTTGATGGTCGGTAACACTTCAAACACAACTCCTGATCGTGACATAATTATTCATCCTAAGATGGGTAAGTTGCAGCGGGTGTCATACATTCATCCGAAACTAATGGCACTTCAATACCCGCTTTTGTTTCCTAATGGTGAAGATGGTTATCATGATAAAATTCCAAGACAGAGTGCAGATACAAATGATTTAAAAGATCGTGATATGATCTCAATGAAGGACTATTATTCTTACAGATTTCAGGTTCGAGAAAATGAAGGTAGTCATTGAATCTTAAATATTGTGAATGATTTAAAACGCTTTGTTTAAGTATAATGTTTATTCATTAACATTGTACTTAAATTGGTTATAGGCATGACTCCTCGCCTCGGTGGTAGACTCTTCCAACAATATATGGTGGATGCTTTCTCCACTATAGAGCAAACTCGATTATATTGGTTTAGGAAAAATCAAACAATTTTACGGAATGAATTATATAGTCATATATGTGATTCTGTTAGGAAGGGTGATTCCAGCAGCTCAAATGTGGGTAAAGGTGTTATTTTACCTGCTGGTTTTGTTGCTTCAAAACGATATATGCAACAGAATTTTCAAGATGCCTTAGCTGTTTGTCGGCACGTTGGTCATCCTGATATTTTTCTAACGATGACAACCAATCCCTTATGGGATGAAATTCAGAAAATGATGGATTTTCTGCCAGGTTGCAAAACAGAAAACTGTCCTGATATAATTTCCAGAGTGTTCCGATTGAAACTTGATCAATTAACCACTGATATTAAAAAGAATTCATATTTTGGTAAATGTATTGGAGGTATGTTCATTTAACTTACATCTCGCAATTCGAGATATCAAATTCGTTGTCAGTTTATGTTTTATTATTGATTATTGATTTTGGTATTGCAGTTATGTACGTTGTTGAGTTTCAAAAGCGAGGACTTCCACACGTCCACATGCTTATTTGGTTAGACAGTGCATCTAAACAGTATCTCAAAAAGAATGTTGACAAATTTGTTTCGGCGGAAATTCCTGATCCGTTAAAAGATCCTGTGGGGTATGCTGCAGTCAAAGCGTTCATGATACATGGTCCATGTGGTTTACAAAATCCAAAATCTCCATGCATGAAAAGTTTCAAATGTATACGCCATTTTCCTAAGAAGTAAGCAATCAGTTTTATATAACAAATGGAATACTAAAAATGAAGAATGTAATGCTCTTTATGAACCAATTAATTGGTAAATTGTTATAAATTTTATAGGTATTGTGCACGTACCATCTTCGATGAGAGTGGATTCCCACAGTACAAGAGACGACGGACTGATATTTCTGTTCATGTTGGCAAAGCTGATCTTGACAATCAATGGGTTGTCCCTTACAACCGTGATTTATTGGTAAAATATCAATGTCATATGAACATTGAAATTTGTTGTCATGCTAGGAGCTTAAAATATTTATTCAAATATTGCTTGAAGGGTCATGATACTGCAACTGTTAGAGTTTCTGGTAAGAAAAAGAATAAGTCGGATCAGGGTAAAGATGATTGCATTGATGAGATTGAAGCTTACTTTGATGGTAGATACATTTGTGGTTCAGAAGCTGCTTATCGTATATATGGATTTCCTATTCATCATCGTACACTTTCGGTTGAAAGGTTGCCATTTCATTTACCTAAGCAGAAGAATTGCACTTTTCGTGCAAATGATAAATTGGAAAAAGTGGCAGCAAGGGAGAAGAATAGGCACAGTAAACTGGAAGCTTTTTTCCATCTAAACACTTTTGATCCTTCAGCAAGACAATACACTTATGATCAAATTCCACAACACTATGTCTGGAATGATGGTGAGAGGAATTGGAGTAAAAGGAAAAGGGGATTTCAAATTGGGAGGTTGGCTTATTGTCATCACAGCAGTGGTGAAGTGTGGTACTTGCGTATGTTGCTTAATAAAGTTGCAGGTCCTACTTCTTTTAAGAGTCTGCGAACTATTGATGGAGTTTGTTATAGCACCTTTCGTGATGCATGCAAAGAATATGGGTTGCTTGATGATGATAAGGAATGGCATGAAGTTCTTCAACAGTGTGCTGTTGGTGGATTAGCTCCACAAATTCGTCAACTTTTTGTACATATTATAGTTAACTGTAAAGTAAACGACTTGGCTAATTTGTGGCAGTGTCATTGGAAGCACATGGTAGATGACATTTTGCTAAAGAGGCGCAATTTACTTCACAATCAGGAACTTATTCTTAATGATAAACAACTAGAGTTTTACGCTCTTGCTGGTTAGTTAACTTTCAAATCATTATTAACACTTATATTGTTATGGGTTATTTTGAAAGACTACATATTATGTAAAATATACAGCAGTTGATTAAGTAAATGATGATTTGCAGAAATTGATGATTTGCTTCGATCCATTGGGAAATCTTTGAAGAATTTCTTGCAGTTGCCACAACCTCCTAATTCGTATCTCAATCATGGTACCAATAATTTGATTGTAGAAGAAACTAACTACGATATTCATCAGATGGAGTTGGAGAACAAAGAACTTCTCAGAAATTGTAATGAAGAACAGTTGAATGTCTATAATTCTATTTTGGAGTCAATTTCGAAAGGTGAAGGTGGCATGTTCTTCGTGTACGGTAGTGGTGGATGCGGCAAGACATATTTGTGGAGAACACTTATTTCTAAATTAAGATCTCGGGGTGAAATTGTGTTACCAGTGGCTTCATCAGGTATCGCAGCAACTCTTTTACCTGGAGGTCGAACAGCCCATTCAAGATTCAAAATTCCTATTGTCTTAGATGATTTCTCCATTTGTAGTATTAGTCAGAATTCTGATATAGCTGCACTTCTTAAGGTGACTAAATTGATTATATGGGATGAAGCACCAATGCAACACAGGTATGCTTTCGAATGTTTGGATAGATCTTTACGCGATATTATGAAATCAGTTAATCCTGCTCGAAGTTTAATGCCATTCGGTGGTATAACTGTATTGCTTGGTGGTGACTTTCGACAAATTTTACCTGTGATTACTCATGGTGAAAGAGCAGAAATTCTATCAGCATGTATTACTCGATCAAGGTTGTGGTCTAATTGTAAAATATTTGTGTTGCACCAAAATATGCGTCTTAACAAAGGGAACTCTGTAGAGGAGATTGAAGCGTTGAAATTTTTTGCAAAATGGGTTCTTGATATTGGCGATGGAAAAGTCGTTCCTCCAAAAGATGATGGTGTTCCTTATATGGAGGATGAAATAGTAATTCCAGCACAGTTTTGTGATATAGAAAAGGTCAACTCTGTGGACAATATGGTCAACAGTACATACCCCGATTTTAGTAGTAATTGCCACAATGCCAAGTATTTGAGTGAAAGAGCCATCTTGACACCAACCAACCTGACTGTTGGCCATCTGAATACGCTAATCGTTGAAAAGATACCAGGTGACTCAATATCATACTTCAGTGTTGACAGTGCAGAAGATTTTGGTGGTACTGAGGATGATTTAAATTCCGCATTTCCAGTAGAATATCTCAATTCCATCAGCATTCCAGGTATGCCTTCTCATGAGCTCAAATTAAAAGTTGGTGTTGTTGTAATGCTAATGAGAAACTTAAATCAAACTCTTGGATTATGTAATGGGACCCGAATGATTGTCACACAATGTTTAAAGTTTTGTGTTGAATGTGAGGTTATTTGTGGATCGTTTCTGGGGACAAGACATTTCATTCCACGTATGGAATTATGTCCGAGTGATACGAGAATGCCATTCAAATTGGTAAGAAAACAGATGCCCTTGCAAATATGCTACGCGATGACAATCAACAAGTCTCAAGGACAGTCATTGGAGAAAGTGGGTCTTTTCTTGCCAAAGTCCGTATTCACACATGGCCAATTTTATGTTGCAATTAGTAGAGTTACATCTCCTAAGGGCTTGAAAATTTTTATTGATGATGACAGTGGTTGTGCTAGCAATGTAACTCAGAATGTAGTGTACAAGGAAGTTTTCTATGCTTTGCCGCGATCATAAATGTATTCATGTTCTGAACTCTATTTTGGTCATGTTATAATCCACTCATGTTACTTGGTACATGTTATTTCCTCTATGCCAAATTCTTTATTGCATCAAGTGTTTGCATAAGTTTTAATAGGTTTTACAATGTCTTTGTTTTAAGTTGATACTTAACAATTTCTTGCATATGTTTTAAAGTTTTAAAGTGAAAAATTTATAACGATCGAAACTTATCAACATTAAAACATACTTAACATAAATTCAACAAAATCTGCAGAGAAACCCAGGGGTCTGACATAGTCAAACAACTTCTAATACAGACTTCTACCTATTCAAATTAACCAACTACATCCACACTGAAAGTATACTCTTTCACATAAGTAAACTTCAGTTTTTGTCCAACTTTGAGCTCTTTGGTGTGAGTGAACTGATTCCAACCTTTTCCAAATCGACAAACCTTCTTCTTTCGCTGAACTGCCACTTCCCATGATCGTGCACCACAAATCAGAGTTACAATTGTTGAATTGCGCCAACTCCAAAAGATGACGGGCAAAATACTGCAATCAAAACAAATCATACATATCAGGAACTAAATAATTTGTCGATGAGTAACAAAAAAAAGTGTTACAAAGTTTATGCAACTCACCACACCATGTCCCAACTGATCAACATGGGATAATTTTAAAATCACTGTGAAATAATTCAAATTTGTACTACCCACTGCAATACATGAAACAAATTCACATCATATTAACTTGTGGCAAAAAATGTTTACTTATTATAAAAGTCAAACTTTTCCCAATATATTATTATTAAAGGATAGCAACAAACCAGTCATCTCCCTCGAGTCTTCTATGTCTTCAACTTCCATCCTGCTCACGACTATTCAACCATTCAAAAATAAGGATATGTCAATTCCCCAAAACATACAATTATGCATAAAATTAAGGAAAGATATTACATAGAAACTGCTTAGTTATACTAACCTTCAATATCATCATCACTGCTATCAGATAATTGTATGACTTCAGACTCTAACTTTTTAATAACATCCAGTAAGAGCAACTTCTCATGCATAGAATCAAATATATCCACCCCAAAAGCATTGTACAATGTTATATAGAATGAAGACCTTCCCAGATATTCAAAGAACACCACATAATTCTCCTTTACTCCATATTTCTTCAACATTTTCTTTAAACCAATCATTAAAGCCTTACTCCCACATAAATAAACACTATATTCGGATCCATCGGGCAAATAAAGCTTAACATCTTCACTTAACATCCAACCAAACTCAGATACAAACACCTTTGGCAAATCCTAAGCATGTACATTAAAATTAATCAAATGTCTGACCGAATTCTAAGTAAAAGAAAAAAAGGTCATAGGAAATCATTACCAATTCTCCAGTCAAAATGGTTTCATCCTTTACCACTCTGAAGCATTTTATGTCCCCCTTTCCCTGTTCAGTACCTATTCAAATTATTAAACATTAAAACAATACTCAAGAAAACAATAACAACTGTGTATGAAATAAATAAATCATTAACAACCTGCTCTGTTAAACCTGTCGATACCAAGCTTCTCAAAAATAGCAATTTCAAATTTATCATCTTCTTCCGTGTAAAGAAACACACACATATCTCCCTTACGTAATCCAGTTTCACGAGCAAATACAAACCACCCTCTATCAAACAAGAGAATGGTTTTCGACCATTTCAACTTAATATGCCACTTCCGTTTTTTGAAACCTACATCTATCCATTTAATGGAGCTATGTAAACCTAAATCATACCAAGCCTCTTTTGGCAATACCTGCATTCAAAAATAAACCATCTTAGTCTGACACATATGCAAAATTGAAAAAAAATGAAGTTATTGATAATACCTGTATTAGGTCTGTGTCTTTCAAGTGATCATCACTTATCAGCAGCTCATATGCACCATACATAGTACCGTGTGCACTATAACTTAGTGTGACAGAAATTTTGTCTATCTCTAATTCAGAACATACCCAATTTCTCTGTAACACCTGACCCACATTATTATGGGTACACACACCATTTTCAAATGGTATATGCTGCATACCATAATCTATTTCAATGGCATAGCGGTTAAAAATTTCTACAGAGAAGTCTAAACCACCCTGATACTCCAACAAAACTGTATGGTATGGTTTCACATCATAATAATGCATAAAGTTCTCTAAACTTTTAATACATTTTGTACCATTGTCATAGATACCATACCATATGGCTTTAGAAGGTAAGTGCAGATACACTGTCTTGCCGGAAATTTTCCCACCATACATACAACCGAACTCATCAGTTATTCTCTAATAGAATTTAGAAGAACCAAATATTAGACGAGAAAATATTTTGTTATCGCGTAGAAGAACCAAAACCATATGAAAAAGGAAATTTATCATACCAAAACAAAACTATTTTATGATAACTTACCAAGGTGCCAAATTTGTAACTACATTCGGCGTTCAAACATAACAAACCAAAACGAGGTGGATCATTTGCTGTAACATTTGCAAGACATAAAAACTTTAATTTACATATAAATACAAAAAACTTAATACTGCAGCATAAAACAAACCATTACCTCTTTCATCCATTGTTCTTGAACTACAAACAGAGAAATACAAATAATGAGATTGTTAAAATAAATGAGTTAATCAGAAATAGCAAAGAACATCTTTTAAGTACAAAGTTTGACATTAACCTCATCAAGGAAGAAGAGGCCATTACTGAGAAGAAGTTCAATTCTTGTGATAAAGATGAGACTTTTCTCTGACTTTAACCCTTTTAGTAATTGGTACAATAACTGTCTCTTTTAATGCTAGCCCAACAGTTACCCACTTTACTCAGACACTTGAAATAAAATATTACTACTATTTAAGAACCTTATACATTACAATGATTCTTCTTTCCATTTACCCAAATTACCGTTTCTTTTCTAATGTTTTTGTTATTATTTATCAAAACCTATAGTAGGGCTTAATGATCCTATAGTTAAGTCATATTTCAATACAGAAGTAACGTTATTTTTGTAAAAACGGGGGGGGGGTTAATTATATTATTACAGAAATGCCATCTTACATTTTACTAAATCTTACATTTTGCAGAGAAAATGCAAAAGAATTTAGGTAATTTTTCCTACATTTTACTGTAGGAACATTTTTCTCTATTTAGAATTTCCAATTCCTGAATAAGGACCATACTCTTTACTGATAATAAACCGAAAAAACCTTTGACTAATAAGAATGGACCAAGAAACCCATTTTAAAAACAAAATGTAATAAATAGCCGGTAGACACTCCACTTTTACAGGAGTATCAAGATGATCCACCAATTTTGTAGGATTATTAGGGTTATAGACGACTAGGTATAAAGTTTTTGTATGGTACTCCAATGATTAATCAATCGCATTCATCATACTGTCTATGTTTTCTTGCAAACGAAGCACGTTGTTGCAGTGCAGATTATACCTTACAACTATCGATTATCAGAAATTATTAAGCATAGATAAGAAAAATATCAAACAATTAAGACATGATTTAAATTGTAATTGGGTCCCTCAGTTTCAACTTAGTACTCCACTTTCAACCCTTTTTTACGATTCAAATTAGTGGCTTAATATGTATATTTATTTTATAATTCATTACTAATTAAAAATGGAGGACGTACCAATGTTAAATCAACATCGAAATTACTTTTACAATGAATTATTGGAACGTATAAATATTATGTGTAAGAGCGAACTCAAGATTATCTTTGCAATGATATTGTAAACGAGTTCCCCACATTTTTCGCATCTAACTTTTGCAGCGCATTTTTCTCTATTTAGTATTTCCAGTTCCTGAATAATGACCATTGTCCTTACTATTAAGAAATCCGAAAAAACCCTTTGCCTAATAACAATGGACCAAGATACCCATATTCAAAAGACAATGTAATAAATACCCGGTAAACAGTCCTCTTTTACAGGAGTATCAAAATGAGCCGCCAATGTTGTAGGATTATCATGGTTATAGTCCATTGGGTATAAAGTTTTCGTATGATACTCCAATGATTAATCATTCTCATTCAACATACTGTCTATGTTTTCTGCCAACGAAACACTGTCTTGCAGTGCAGATTATACCTTACAACTATCGGTTATCAAAAAATATTAACCATATATAAGAAAAATTTGAAACCATTTAAGACATGATTTTCAGTTATATTTGCCTCCCTCAATTTCAACTTAGGGCTCCACTTTCAACCATTTTTTACGATCCAAATTACTATAACAGGACCTGTTTAATATACTGTGTATCTTGACAATTTATTTTCCTTTAGGTTATGGAAACAAAAATTAGTGGAACGAATAAATATTATGTGTAAGAGCAAACTCAATATTATCTTTGAATTGATATTATAAATGAGTTCCCGACGTTTGCTTTACTCTTTTATGCATTCATTTAAATAATTATTTCTTCAGTAATTTCATATTTGTTTGTGGAGCTAAAATTATTTTTCGAATGGCTTTTGGCACGTTGAACCAATGTAGTCAGTGGCGGATCTATGCACAACCATGGTGTGTCAACTGACACACCATTATTTTGAAGAAAAGGATTTTTTTATTTGTTTTTTTACAATTTATATAAATTATGCTTTATTTTCCTATATCTCCATCTCTATTATCCTACTTATGCATAACAAGTTTCAATTTTATTCTTTAACTCAATATATATATATTGTCCACTCAAATTATTACTAAAATTTTCACAATAAACGAATATAATTTCAACTTTGGGACATCTTACAAAAATGCCATCTTACATTTTACTAAATCTTACATTTTGCAGAGAAAATGCAAAAGAATTTAGGTAATTTTTCCTACATTTTACTGTAGGAACATTTTTCTCTATTTAGTATTTCCAATTCCTGAATAAGGACCATGCTCTTTACTGATAATAAACCGAAAAAACCTTTGCCTAATAAGAATGGACCAAGAAACCCATTTTAAAAACAAAATGTAATAAATAGCTGGTAGACACTCAACCTTTATAGGAGTATGAAGATGATCCACCAATTTTGTAGGATTATTAGGGTTATAGACGACTATGTATAAAGTGTTTGTAAGGTACTCCAATGATTAATCATTTGCATTCATCATACTGTCTATGTTTTCTTGCAAACGAAGCACGGTGTTGCAGTGCAGATTATACCTTACAACTATCGATTATCAAAAATTATTAAGCATAGATAAGAAAAATATCAAACAATTAAGACATGATTTAAATTGTAATTGGGTCCCTCAGTTTCAACTTAGTACTCCACTTTCAACCATTTTTTACGATTCAAATTAGTGGCTTAATATATATATTTATTTTATAATTCATTACTAATTAAAAATGGAGGACGTACCAATGTTAAATCAACATTGAAATTACTTTTACAGGACCTGTTTAATTTACTAGGTATATTCACAATTTATTTTCCTTTAGGTTATGGAAACAAAAATTATTGGAACGTATAAATATTATGTGTAAGAGCAAAATCAAGATTATCTTTGCATTGATATTGTAAAGGAGTTCCCCACATTTTTCGCATCTAACTTTTGCAGAGAAAATGCAAATGCCTTTAGGTAATTTTCCTACATTTCAGTGTAGGAACATTTTTCTCTATTTAGTATTTCCAATTCCTGAATAATGACCATTGTCCTTACTATTAAGAAAGCCGAAAAAACCCTTTGCCTAATAACAATGGACCAAGATACCCATATTCAAAATACAATGTAATAAATACCCGGTAAACAGTCCTCTTTTACAGGAGTATCAAAATGAGCCGCCAATGTTGTAGGATTATCAGGGTTATAGTCCATTGGGTATAAAGTTTTCGTATCATACTCCAATGATTAATCATTCTCATTCAACATACTGTCTATGTTTTCTGCCAACGAAACACTGTCTTGCAGTGCAGATTATACCTTACAACTATCGGTTATCAAAAAATATTAACCATAGATAAGAAAAATTTGAAACCATTTAAGACATGATTTTCAGTTATATTTGCTTCCCTCAATTTCAACTTAGTGCTCCACTTTCAACCATTTTTTACGATCCAAATTACTATAACAGGACCTGTTTAATATACCGTGTATCTTGACAATTTATTTTCCTTTAGGTTATGGAAACAAAAATTAGTGGAACACATAAATATTATGTGTAAGAGCAAACTCAATATTATCTTTGAATTGATATTATAAATGAGTTCCCGACGTTTGCTTTACTCTTTTACGCATTCATTTAAATAATTATTTCTTCAGTATTTTCATATTTGTTTGTGGAGGTAAAATTAATTTTCGAATGGCTTTTGGCACGTTGAACCAATGTAGTCAGTGGCGGATCTATGCACAACCATGCTGTGTCAACTGACACACCATTATTTTGAAGAAAATGATTTTTTTATTTGTTTTTTTACAATTTATATAAATTATGCTTTATTTTCCTATATCTCCATCTCTATTATCCTACTTATGCATAACAAGTTTCAATTTTATTCTTTAACTCAATATATATACATTGTCCACTCAAATTATTACAAAAATTTTCACAATAAACGAATATAATTTCAACTTTGGGACAGTGCGAAAACAACTTTGGAAAAGATAAATCACCATCCAAACAAATTTAAATAGCACGGCCTACTTCAGGTTTCATATTTTATTCAATTTATTCACGATATTTAGTAGTGGTTCTTTGTCTCATTAAATTTAGTAGGTACTCTAACAAAGAACTAGCTTTACTACTAAAATATTATACAGTATAAGTGGAAACATATTTCAGCACTTTTGTCATTGGAAGACACGTACAAGTACGAATACTGTATCACCACTAAAACAGTAGCCACCATAAAAGGAAATAGAAGATTTAGGTTGTCGGAACTGAAGTTGAAGACTTAGTAAGGGAAAAAAAACATAATTAAACGTAGACTAAAGCTACTACATCCTGCGCATTCTTCGTTCAAATACCATTTACCTCCCAAAATCTGCAAATACAAGTGAGCAAAAGTTATTTCCTAAATATCAATAATAAACAAGTCATTTAATAATAGGTTTATTACCTCTTCCTGAGGTTATGAACTCGACTGCAGTTTGAGTTTAGATCATAAGTTGTTGCTCCTGAATTTCTCAAAGTGTTTTCTGCATTGTAATCGTTACGCATGATTTTGCAGCTAGCTATTTGTTGATGAGTGGATTTTGTAATCAACTTATACGAGGTTTATAGGTAGTTGTATAGGCTAGCGATCAACTGTTCTATGAACTAGGTTTGGGTTGTGTTTGTGGGGATTGAGCTGAGCTCGAGGGTATCTCCAATAATCTCAGGTGCCTTTAGAGAAAATTAGAGAACTTAATGCATCGTACCCTGAGGTGCCTACGTACCCTTGTATTTATAGGGATCAAGCTCACGTAGTTCTAATATGATTCTGTCTCTTACTGGAATAGCTGCATTCGGTCATCTAATTCGTGTTGGACTCAGGTTCCTTTAGAGCCTTTCACGAACTAGTTTGGCTAAGTGGAGTAGAACTCGAGTTCGTACCCCACTTATGATTCTCTCATTGGTTAGAGTTATTCTAGGATCATCTGCGCCCTAGAATTATACTCAGATACCAATTCGTTTATCTGTTCTAGATGACTTCTAGAACTTTCTGTTGGCAACTCGTAGGAACCTGGTACTCAGGAACCTATATCTCAGGAGCCTGTTTCTCAGGAACCTCCTTATTTCGGGACATATCGCTTAGGGACCTCCCTTTAGGTGTTAGTACCTGCACAAATAACAAACTGGTTAGACTGGATAACTCTTCGCATGCTTTTATCACCTCTATGGCTGTTGCTATGCTAACTCGAACTCTTCTGCTGGGAGGAACCTGGTCTTCTAATGCTCAGCTCAGCTTCCTGACCATTGGGAACCTTCTGATACTCATACTTCGTTAGTCATTTCTTCTATCTGATCTTCATAACTCATACTGGATCAATCTTCTGGCTCGTATGGATCAAACCCTATAGCTTAATGGGCCTAAATCTAGCCCATGGAGATTTTGGGCACAACAAGTACCCTCCGGTTCCTTGAAATCATGTAATGTGAAAGGAACCTATTCTAATTCTACGATCAAAAGTTCAATGCTAAACCATTCTAGTGACAATACCTCGCTTCAACATTTTATATCCAAGCCTACATGAGTTAACTCGGCGTAGGAAACAGGACATAAAATATTTTCAGCTTAATATAATCTTGAGTAAGCTTCCTTTGTATTAAGGAACCTGTTATCTTGCTATTTTCTTCTTCAGATAGCTGCTCTCGAAGTTAACTTGATGCTTGCATTTAGCTCCTTTGGGAATCTAATTCGTCACTCAACTCCACGTCTCTTTAAATTTAATAATTTAAGAATCTATAGGAAGAGATAATGGTTGACAGCTGGAGATAAATCAAAGTTCGAATTGAACTTATCACTTACCGAAGCTGTAGTTAATGCATGAGTTCCCAAGGTTCACACGCCTTTCACACATATACCTCTTCGTTTTTACCGCTCCACTAATGCTCTGACGCGTGTACGGAACTGTCTTGATTATATAAACACACTTCTAACTCCAAGTCTAGTTTTTACCTTTACCAAATATCTTCCAAAACCCTTAGAGAGAGAAGAAGAAAAAGAAGTCCGACGGTCACTTACTCAATCCAAACTCTCTGTCGCCGCTTTCTTCTAATTAAGGTATGACTTGTTTTCTTTCTGCTCTTTTGACTTCATTTCGTACTGTCTGCACTTTCGTGTCTTGCATGTCGATGTTCTTCGTTTCTAATCTTTGTATGTATACATTTGTATCTATTCCATGCTTCTCACACAGTCTTTTACTATACCCTGTTTGTTTGATCATCGATTTACGGTCTTGTGACCCTGACTTCTTCTGGGACTCAATATTGTTTATTCATATTCTGTACACACATGTTTTCGACTTATACTGTAGTTGACATGAGTCGTTTTAATGGTGCGTAGCTTCTGTGTAATTCACCGATTACCTCGTGTCTCATAGTTATGTCTGTCCAAGAACTTTAGAACCACTATTTCTCTTTTAGAAGACTCAAAACCTGATTTTTCTCCGTCTGTCTTTTGCAGATGTCCTCTGATTCTACACATTCTGACCACTTATCTTCAATTCAACCTTCTATGATGCCAATAGGGGAAAGAACTAGGTCTAGGGTTGTTGTTCCAGACATTGACGAACCTGGAAATATCCTTCTCAAACCTTCGACCTTACCCTCTACAAATCTTCCTACCCCTTCCTTTGTAGATTTGGGGGATGATTGGCCCTCTGACGGAGAAGAAGTGTCTAAGCCTGATCATAGTTTGATCCCAGATCCTGATTTTGATAACGAAGTGTCCGTTGAAAGAGAGCTATATAAGCAAGAAATTGTACCTTTCTGTGAAAAAATGGATTCTCTTATGACCTCGACTAGGTTAGAGAAATTGTATGAGGAATGTTTTCGTCCATCCTGCTCCATTGTTCTCCCTAAGTCAGGTGAGAGGGCTCACAAATTTGATACCAAGATACCTGACCGAGGTATTCCAAATGTTGTAACCTCTGCTGCCTTCTTCAAAGTTGGTGTGTACTTCCCTCTACATCCTTTCCTGAGAGAGGTTCTTGACTTCTATGGCTTGGCCCCTCTCCAATTGACACCTAACTCATATAGGTTAGCCATTAGTACCTACATTCTGTACACTAGCATGTTTACAACCCCACTATCTGCACATGAATTAGGTTACTTCTTCAGATTGAAGGACACTGGGAAGGGTTCCGGTTGTTTCTATCTGACTGCCTGGCCTAGTCATCAAGGCCGATGTATAAAAGGTGTTAAACAGAACTTTGATCAATGGCAAGAGCAGTTCATTTACTGCTTTGATTGCCCCTCTATCCGCTTTGAATTCAATTGCCGCCCATTAATTCCAAAACAGACTGTTCTTACTGGAGCTTGTTTAATGAGAGCTGAAGAGGCTTTGAAGCACTCTTCGGCCATAAGAGATTGTATGATCCTATTGACCCCTGATAATTTATCTGCCCTAGGTTTTATACCCTCAGCTTCTGGTATGAGTTTCCCTGTTGTTGTCCTTTCTTTTCTATTGTTATACATCTGCACTTTTACCTGCTTATTCTGTATATAAATCTCTGATACTTTCTTGTATTTTCTTTCGTAGATATGGCTCCAAAAGCCCCATCGTTTATCAAAAGGTCCAAGAACGTGGATGAGATTTTCAAGACTGAAACTAAGGAGGTTCCGCTGAATGCAACTCCTATTAATCAAATTCCTGGCACTCCTGCTTCCCAAACTACTCATTCTGGTTCTTCAAAGAGGAAGTTTGCTCAGACAACTCTTGACCTCTCAGCAGCTCCCCAGACTCGCTCGTCAAGGAAAAGCAAAGTAGTGAAAACCGACCCTGATCAATCCTCCAACTTGTTCAAGGACATGATTGACACCCATGTTCCTACAGAGACGATAGCTGCCTGGAGTAAGATGAGTTCTACTGAAGCCATGCACGCCATGAGATTTGCTACTACTCAATCTGCTTTCTTTGCTCTTAGATACTGTGATGAGTTTGCTGTAAAGACCCAATATGACATCCAACTTCAAGGAGAGATTCGCAAACTCAAAACAGAACTAGCTGCTAGTGAGGATAAGGCAAACATTGCCACTGCGGTTGTCAGAAATGCAAAGATTGTGGAGACCTCTTTAAGAGATGAGAAAATCGAACTTCAAGGTCAGGTCAAGATCCTTAAGGACGAGAAACTGTCGATGTTGGAAAGAACCAATGAACTGGAAGCTCAGGTGGACGCCTTGAATGCTGCTGCTGAAGTTGTGAAGTCATCCATACTTATCAAGGAAAAAGCCAGATATGATGAAGGCTATGATGAAGGTATTAATGACTACATACGTTCCACATGGGAGAAGATGCCCAATATAGACTGGTCCCTCCTGGGTGAAGACGTAGTAGGGATGATCAAAGATTTCGAGGAGAAAGCTGCTGCTGTAACCTCTGTACCTCCCGTGAAAACGGTTGAGAGGTCTCCAGGTGCCAACCTTGAGACTGCAGAGGTTCCTGCTCCTGACGTTGTTCAGCCTATCCTTCCAACTCCTCCTGTTGCTACCAAGGGTTCTGATGAAGTTCCTCCTTCATAGTCTCAACAAGATCCTTTTTTTAAAAACTTTTGATAACTTTTGATGAGGTCGCGGGCTCCTCGTAATGCCTCGCAAGATGTAACTTTAAATTTGGTTTCCATGGCCTTCGTGCCAATAACTTTTATGCTGGTTTTCTGGGTCTCTGTACCCATAACTCTCTTTATGGTTTATGATATTTGCTTTTGCTGCATACTTTTCTTTACAACCTTATGAAATACTTCACTGTTATGCACTAGAGAATAATTCAGCTTCCTTATTCATATGGTCAAGCTTACGTGGGCTAACCCATTGTAAGAAACAGAACACATGCATATTTCCACTTATTTATTCTCAAAATAAATGCAACAAACTACAGCTGAATTGTAAAACCTGGAACCTCTGTGTTTATATTTTGTATCAATAATCTAAACCGTAGCCTTCTTTAATAATTTCTTCTTCATCATGACCAGGTTCCTCGAGTATTAATCCTGCAAAATAAACATAAAACAAAAAAACAGTTATCGTTAGTAAAAGCTTTCTCTTGTTTAATTCGGGTCATCTCTTGGAAAGGTTGCCTGCTTGGCTCCCAATCCTAATCTCTAGGTCCCAACATGCCTCGAGGCATGTTGGTTCCTTTTTTCTCTTGGAAAGGTAACCTGCTTGGTTCCCAATCCTATTCTCTAGGTCCCAACATGCCTCGAGGCATGTTGGTTCCTTTTTGTGCCTCGAGGCGAGTCTAGGAACCTGTGTGCCGTTCCGGGAGTCCACACAGATTCCTCTTCTCCATGTGTCAGGCTAGACATCTTATGAAGGTAAATGCTAAGGATTTTATCCCTTCTTCCCATGTGCCAAAGGCGGTTCCACATGAGGGAGAGCTTATTAGGCTTCTCTTTAAGGTGCCTTTTGTCAGGACTTTAGATGCCTTTTTGTCAGGACTTTAATTCACATGCTCAAGAAACTTGAGGCTTTTGGCAACAATGTCGTGCTCAGTCAACTGAGGCTTTTCAATCTCATTTGCTCAGGAAGCTACCTGAGGCTTTTCTCGTGCCCAGGAAGCTACCTAGGACTTTGCTCAATGCCCAGGAAGCTACCTGGGACTTTGCTCAATGCCCAGGAAGCTACCTGGGACTTTGCTCGATGCCCAGGAAGCTACCTGGGACTTTGCTCGATGCCCAGGAAGCTACCTGGGACTTTTCTCGATGCCCAGGAAGTTACCTGGGACTTTTCTCGATGCCCAGGAAGCTACCTGGGACTTTTCTCGATGCCCAGGAAGCTACCTGGGACTTTTCTCGATGCCCAGGAAGTTACCTGGGACTTTTCTCGATGCCCAGGAAGCTACCTGGGACTTGATACTCTTCTCAACAATCTGTCTACAAGCTAATTCTGATTAATCAATCGTAGTCTGCACATTCTGTCAATTCATATTCATACTTCACACATACTGTCAATGCTACAGGAACCTGTCAGCTCAGGTAACCTGCAAAATACAACACCATGCTACAGGAACCTGTTAGTCTAGGTAACCTGTTTCAAAAATTTCAAATTGGCATATGAAATATGAAATCATGGCATGCACAATACTGTCTAAGTAGGAATACTACCCCCCAGTTCTTTTGGGTAATTATTGTTACGTAAAAGAACTATTAAGGAGCTATAGCTGCAAATAATGCACTCAAAATATTCAACGTAGAGCTATACATCGCTCAATACTTAAAAAAGAATCGTCTTGCAAGTAGGGAGGTTCACATCAAGTACCCCCCGAGTACATGCATAATCAAATACTGAAATCAAAATGCTGGTCAGCTATAACTAATAAGCTGCCTTTATTCTTGGGCTGAAAGAGCCTTACTTTTCCTAAGAAAAACATATAAAAGAGTTACTGATAATACTTCTTGAGATGCTCTGCATTCCAAGCTCTCGGAATGAGGTTCCCATCCATATCCATCAAGTGGTAGGTTCCTTCCCAAATGGCTGACTTTATCTGGTAAGGTCCCTCCCAATTTGCTCCAAAGGCTCCATGTGCCAGAACCTTGGTGTTTGGCATGACTTTTCTCAGAACTAGGTCTCCAACTTTAAAAGGTCTTGCCTTCACCTTTTTGTTGTAATACCTTCGAACTCTCTATTGATATGCTGTTAACTTTACTTGCGAATCTGCTCTCAACTCTTCGACCATGTCCAAATATAGTCTATGATTGACCTCATTGTTCTCGGGGTCAAAATGTTTTCTTCTCAGGGAACCTGTTCCAACTTCCACAGGTACCATAGCTTCACAACCATAAGCAAGAGTAAAGGGAGACTCACCAGTTGTAGTTCTAGGCGTGGTGTTATACGACCATAAGACTCCAGGAAGCTCCTCTGGCCAGCTTCCTTTCTTATCTTCAAGCCTTGTCTTCAAAGTATGCTTAATAATCTTGTTCACCGCTTCAGTCTGTCCATTACTCTGCGGATAATACACTGCTGAAAATGCTTTTTGGATTCCAAACTGCTCACATAATCCTCTAAGCTCTCTACTATCGAACTGCTTCCCATTGTCAGAAATCAGCTTCTGTGGAATGCCAAACCTGCATACGATGGCTCGAAACACAAACTCAGTCAATTTTGACGCTGTAATCTTAGCAAGTGGTTCTGCTTCTGCCCACTTTGTAAAGTAATCGACTGCGACCACTGCGTATTTCACTCCTCCTTTTCCTTTCGGGAGCTCTCCAATGAGGTCTATTCCCCAAACAGTGAATGGCCAAGGGCTAACAATCGATTTAATAGGGGCTACAGGACGACTATCAAAATTTGCAAACTTCTGACAATTACTGCATGCCTGCACAAACTTTGTAGCATCTGCTTTGATGGTTGGCCAATAATATCCTTGTCGAAGAACTTTCATGGCTAAAGAATTACCCCCCGAGTGATTTCCACATACTCCTTCATGAATTTCCTCGAGGATATACTTGCATTGTTCTCCAGCTACACACTTGAGCAAAGGCTGATTGAATCCTCGTTTATACAGAACTCCATCATAAATTACATACCTGGCTGCATGATACCTCAGCTTCCTGATATCACTTTGATTGGAAGGTAGCTCCCCTTTGTCCAGGTAACGATGTATTGGGGTCATCCAGGAATCTTCAACTGGAAATTCAATGTCCATTACCTCTTCCTTGAAAACACTTGGTTGCTCCTGGATTTGAAGTGGAATTACCCCCAATAACGTGGATTCTCTCTGTGACCCTAGCTTGGCCAATGCATCCGCTTTGGTATTCTTTCCTCGAGGTACTTGATCCAGCTTCACCTCTCTGAACCTTGCGATCAACTCCTGGGAGTATCTCAAATATAAGTCTGTTCTTGGCCCTCTCGCCTGAAAACCACCACGAATCTGCCAAACTACTAACATCGAATCACTAAACACTCTGATATTCTCTACTTTCATCTCCAAAGCCAACTTGAGGCCTGCAATCAATGCCTCATATTCTGCATCATTGTTCGTGGCTTTAAAAGCAAAATGAATCGAGCTATAGAGTTGGTGCCCTTCTGGACTAACTAGTTCTATGCCTGCACCTGCTCCACCACTGTTAGCAGCTCCATCTACATACAGTGTCCACCAAGGTGCACAGTTGTCATTGTCTGCCTGTTTTTCCACCACCTCTTTTGGCCCCTCTTGGCCAGTAACCTCTACATGAGGTGGAAACTCGATTAAGAAATCTGCTAAAGCTTGAGCTTTGATTGCTGTCTTTGGCTTATATTCTATGTCGAACTGTCCTAGCTCCACAGCCCACTTTAACATTCTTCCAGAAGTTTTTGGCCTATGCATCACTTGCTTAAGTGGATATGAGGTTCTTACTTCAATTTTATGAGCTTGGAAGTAAGGTCGCAGCTTCCTGGAAGCCAGAATCAATGCGAAAACCAGCTTCTCCATTCCTGTGTACCTCGTTTCTGCATCAAGTAACTTCTTACTAACATAGTAAACTGGGCTCTGCTGTCCATTCTCTTCTCGAACCAGAACTGCACTAATGGAATATTCTGACACGGCCAAATAAAGTATCAATGTTTCTCCATCCACAGGTTTGGCTAACAGTGGGGGGCTCCCCAAATGTTCTTTTAACTTTCCAAACGCTATCTCACATTCTGCGGTCCACTCGAATTTGTTTCCTTTCTTTATAGCTTTAAAGAACTCCTGACACTTATCAGTGGACTTCGAAATGAATCTATTCAAGGCTGCAACCCTTCCTGTAAGGGACTGAACCTCTCTCACAGTTCTCGGAGACCTCATATCAATCAATGCTTTAATCTTGGCTGGGTTGGCTTCGATACCCCTGTGGTTTACCATGAAACCCAGAAACTTTCCTGATTCTACCCCAAACACACATTTTTTAGGGTTCAGCTTCATTCTGTACTTCCGCAAGATTCCAAACATTTCTTCTAAGTGCTTCACATGGTCAACAGCTTCCTTAGACTTAACTAGCATATCATCCACATATACTTCCATAGTATGGCCAATTTGGTCTTTAAACATCATATTCACTAACCGTTGGTATGTGGCTCCAGCATTAATCAATCCAAATGGCATGCATACGTAACAATAAAGACCTCTATCCGTAATAAAAGAAGTATGCTCTTGGTCAGGTTCATACATAGGGATTTGATTGTAACCTGAATATGCATCCATGAAACTGAGGAGGGCATGTCCAGCTGTTGCATCCACTAACTGATCAATCCGTGGCAGTGGGAAGCTGTCCTTCGGGCATGCTTTGTTGAGATCTGTGAAGTTTACACAGGTTCTCCATTTCCCATTAGGCTTCTTTACCAAAACAGGATTTGCCAACCATACTGGGTAGAAAGATTCTTTAACTAATCCTGCATTCAATAACCTGTCCACCTCTTCTTTCAATGCTTGAGCTCTTTCTCCACTAACCGGTCTTCGCTTCTGTCTCACTCCTTTCTTTTCTGGATCAATATTCAACTTATGACACATGACCCTTGGATCTATCCCTTCCATATCTGCATGACACCATGCAAACACATCCAGGTTCTTGCCCAAAAAGGTAATGAGAGATTCCTTTAAGGCTGGATCGAGTTGAGCTCCAATCTTCAACACCTTTGTACCATCTTTGTCATTGATCTTCACATCCAGAGTTTCACCAGCTGGTCCAGCCTTAACCATAGTTTCTGGCATTCGAGGGTCTAAGTCTACCTCCATCCCTGTGGTTGAGTCCTCTTGAGGTTCCTGGACGGTAGACGGTTCCTGCACTTCGTGCATGACATTCCTTCTCTTTGATGCTGGCTGACTGTCTTCATTGCTTCCATTATGTTTCAGTTTTCGGGATTTTTCTTCATCCAAACCTTCTACCATACACACGTCTCCATCCTTGTCCGTAGGGGGTGCACTTTCTATCAGTAAGTAGGGGGTATCTGGTCCCCAAAAAACTGGAATCTCAGCATGAGGTTCCTCTTCTATGATTTCTTCAATTCTTATAGCTCTACAGGATGCTGACACAAAACCTTCCAAAGGCGAACCGCGCAGGTCGACCGTTATTTTGTCTGGGTTTTTTCCTGGAAAACTATCAGGAACCTCGTCCATAGGTTCAGGCAATTTAGCAGCTCTAGCAGCATGTTGCAAAGCTTTGGTGTAACACTCTCTAGACTCATACTGACATCCTCGAACTATACCAACTCCATTTGGTGTCGGGAACTTCATAGTGAGGTGGTAAATGGAGGTTATTACCCTCATCTCCTTCAAAATGGGTCTTCCCAAAATAGCATTGTAATTCATATTCTCTTCTATAACGATGAATTCTGCCAACTGTGTAATGCAACATGGTTTATCACCTAAAGTTACTGGCAAACGAATCTTACCTTTGATAGGAACCTGATTATTAGTGAATCCGTACAAGGTATCGTTTGTTGGAGTTAAATCCTTATCCAGAAAATGCATCTTCTTGAAAGCTGAGTAAGATAACAAGTTTACAGAGCTTCCATTATCAACTAGCACTCGATGAACCTCATAAGACCCAATTCCTGCCTCGACAACCAAAGCATCAGTATGGGGATGATGTACCCAGGAAGCATCTTCTTCAGTGAAAGTAATATCTGCATCCTCTCCTTCGAACAACTTTGGGGACCTCTGTGACAGATTGTAAATACTGGTTAAAGGACGTTCTTTAGCCTCACGGGTATACCTCTCCATGGCATTCCTGCTGCTTCCTCCAATGTGGGGACCTCCTATAATTGTGCGTATGCACCCAGCCTTAGGTGGTCCTTCCATCACGACAGGTTCCTGTGTCTGTGTCTTCTGAGTCTTCTCATCTCTATACGTTTTTCCTTCCTGAGCCACCCACTCACTCAATTGCCCTTGTCTGATTAGAGTTTCAATTAGATCTCTGAGGTGACGACAATCTGCAGTATTATGCCCATTATTATCATGGAAGTCACAGTATGGGCGTTCATTCTTATTCCCTGGGGGACCGGTTCTAAAAGGCTTCTTAAACCATGAGGACTTCTCATTCACTGCGTAAATGTGATCAATCGGAGCTACCAAAGGGGTGAAAGTTTCATAGACAGGTCTCTCATGTTTATTGTTGTTATAGGAAGCTGGTGGCGGTACCTGACTCATGACAGGTTTAGTTGGATTCACAGCTTCAGGCTTCACCTGGGACGTGCGACTAACCACCTTTTTGTTGTCACGACCATTGGGGCTTCTTTGTCTCGACCTCTTGCTTCCACTTTGCCTTACAAAATCTGGATCCTTCCTTAATTCAGCTAGAGACTCCTCCACCAGACGAAAGGGTTCTGCCTGGGCATAAAAATCTGCCAACGTCTCTGGTTCTTTTCCCTGCAGTGCTTTCCAAAAATCTGAGCCTCCTTTGACTCCAGCAATTAAGAAGTTCTTTATTGTTTCCTCAGATGCTTTCCTAACTTTAGGAACTTCCGCATTAAACCTCTTGAAATATTCTGTCAATGTCTCACTAGGTCTTTGCTTGATATTGGCTAAGGTATTGGTTGGTGGTGCGAATGCAACAGATGCTCTAAATTGAGTGACAAAGAGCTTCCCCATACTTGCCCAAGAACCAATCGAATCTGCAGGTAACCTTTTGAACCATTGATGGGCTCCGCCCTGTAGAGTTGCAGCCAGTAACCTGCACCTGGTGGCTTCCTTCACTTGATAAACATCCATATCTGTGTCAAAACGACTAAGGTACTCAATGGGGTCAGTAGTCCCATCGAATTTCAACTCATTCGAAGGCCTATAAGACCTAGACAGAGCCGACTTTCGAACCTTCTTGGTGAAAGGAGAAGCTGTTATAGGGTTCACAGCAAGATTCTTTTCGTCCTTGAGTTGAGCCAAAATTTTCTTGACATCTTCTGCTGTCACCTCCCCAATAGCTTCCGCCTTTGTCTTCTTACTCGTTCCTTCTTCCTCTTGCGACTCTGCAGCGCTTGATTCTTCAGTATCCTCATCTGAATCCGTGCTTTCTTCTTCAATTATCTCGACAGATGGGTCTTTATCTTTCTTCTTTTTCTTTGAGGAACCTCCAGTCTTGGTTTTCTTCTTTTCCTTGGACCCTGTACGATCCTTGCTACCAGTTTTACTCTTCTCAGGATTCTCCATATCTTCATCACCATTATCTTGCTTCGGTTCTCCACCATCGTCTGGAACCTCCTCTCCATTCTCAGATTCTTCAAAATTCAACTGTTTCGGAGTAACCTTCGACTTCTTGCTTTTCTTTGCCTTCTTTTTCTTCTTTTTGCTCGAAGCTTGCTCCAAAGTCGACAAACGTTCTCCCACAGTCTTTAAGATTTCCATCATGGCTGCTTTAGTAACCTTCGGTGCTCTGGGAGGAGATGTGTTCCCCTCATGAATCTGTCGTTCAGAACGGGTTGCTTCGCTATCCGAGTTGCCTGACATCTTTTCCACTCTTAAGATATTAACTATGCCCTCCTTCTAGCGCCAATGTTGATGAGTGGATTTTGTAATCAACTTATACGAGGTTTATAGGTAGTTGTATAGGCTAGCGATCAACTGTTCTATGAACTAGGTTTGGGTTGTGTTTGTGGGGATTGAGCTGAGCTCGAGGGTATCTCCAATAATCTCAGGTGCCTTTAGAGAAAATTAGAGAACTTAATGCATCGTACCCTGAGGTGCCTACGTACCCTTGTATTTATAGGGATCAAGCTCACGTAGTTCTAATATGATTCTGTCTCTTATTGGAATAGCTGCATTCGGTCATCTAATTCGTGTTGGACTCAGGTTCCTTTAGAGCCTTTCACGAACTAGTTTGGCTAAGTGGAGTAGAACTCGAGTTCGTACCCCACTTATGATTCTCTCATTGGTTAGAGTTATTCTAGGATCATCTGCGCCCTAGAATTATACTCAGATACCAATTCGTTTATCTGTTCTAGATGACTTCTAGAACTTTCTGTTGGCAACTCGTAGGAACCTGGTACTCAGGAACCTATATCTCAGGAGCCTGTTTCTCAGGAACCTCCTTATTTCGGGACATATCGCTTAGGGACCTCCCTTTAGGTGTTAGTACCTGCACAAATAACAAATTGGTTAGACTGGATAACTCTTCGCATGCTTTTATCACCTCTATGGCTGTTGCTATGCTAACTCGAACTCTTCTGCTGGGAGGAACCTGGTCTTCTAATGCTCAGCTCAGCTTCCTGACCATTGGGAACCTTCTGATACTCATACTTCGTTAGTCATTTCTTCTATCTGATCTTCATAACTCATACTGGATCAATCTTCTGGCTCGTATGGATCAAACCCTATAGCTTAATGGGCCTAAATCTAGTCCATGGAGATTTTGGGCACAACACTATTATTACAATAACTGGGTGCTCAGTTGATTCCAAATATGATGTTTCCAACGATGTAGCTAAATCATCCCAGAAACGTACCTTCACTGTATGCCTGTAATTCGATAATTCCATTTTTACACATGATGCAGTATACAACAAAAATGTCAACAAAATTATGGAAAAGTATATTTCAGGTTTGTACATACACCAAATCGGTAATCTCGAACTCCAGCATCAATAACTCTTCATTTGTTCGACTGGTAACAGGTTGAATATCGTTCATCTTAGTTATCATTCCAACGACATCTAACATAACAAACAAATAAAACTGTTTTCTTTTTCAAACACAACTTTTTCTTAAAAGGAATTCTTTTTGTACTCACCAATGAAATAAGTGGGTTCAAAATCAGATTCATGAATACGGAGAATATTGGTGAAGTGGAATATATCATATGGAATAAGCCCCCACAAATCTGGTAAATCAGTAACTAGAGTTGCTGTAGTTAGAACTATGTGTAAGTCTGCTTCAAAGCATCTACTGCTTCCAATATAAGGTTCTACATTGAAGTTGGTCAAATTATAATTTTTCCCACATTGAAATTGATAGTAGTTTGGAAAGAGTTTGGAAGGAACCCAGACATGCATACGTTTGTGCTGTTGAATAGGAAGATTAGAATACATTAGTACTGATGAAAAGATGACAACAATTATTAGATGCTTCAATTTGGTAAAGCATAACTTACACATTCATCAACCACAATCAAATTGAGACCTTCAAAATCACCATGACAGTTATGCTGTTCCCATTTTCTAGATACTCGAACCATTATATTCCAAGTTTTCGTCGGAAATATTTCCAAATCCATCAACTGTTGATACTCTTCTTCCATAGACGACATCCTCCAATTGTCCAATTTGACAGGATTTCTGTTTCTTTGATAAAGTGAAAGACTTTGGTTTTATCTACTATATAATAGTGCCATGTAATGACCGTGGTAGGTGCATTATTAATGGTACCTTGGTACATAGGGCAATGTTCAAAGCATACCAAAGTTAACCAATTGGAGTATATCCCAATCAAATCAATGTAAGGTACCTAACTATAACGTAATTTAAAATCGTAATATTTCTCGATCTGAATTAATTAAATGTAAGGTAATTTCTGTTACATTAAGCTTATTTTTTTTAGCAATGTATGACACATCCTGCAATTTAGTTTATGATTTAGTTGCAAATAGATAAAAAACATTATAATACTCCTTTCGTCCCTAATTAGCTGTCCAATTTGACTTTTCAGTGGTCTACTTGACTAACTTTTGACCGAAGATTAAAAATTAACCGTTTATTGTTTTGAAAAACTGAAAATCACATATTAAAATAGATTAGAAGTAGTTTATAATGGTATCATTTTTAAAAATATTTTTCATTATGTAATATATATAAATTTCAGTCAAATTCCAATCAATTTTACCAAAAAAAATAGAAACTGGACAACTAATTAGGGACGGAGGGAGTAACATTTAATTATGTAGAATTATCTTTTTTTATATGTTTATCAGCAATGTCAAAACTCTAAATACAAAATCTCATATAGTATCATTATCTTTTTTTTTATATGTTTATCAGCAATGTCAAAACATATTAAGCATATATTTGAAATGCAGTACACAAATGCAAATGTAACAAAAAAAAATATCACATGAAACCATGTACTCACTTTCATTTCATATTGTTTAAAAAAAATTACTAAGACAAACAATGATGGAATTATTCAGATTATTGACAGTGATAAAAATAATATTATAAATTACATATCAGATTGAATGAAAAATAATTTAATATTACAGAACACCTAAATCTACTACACTATATTACCTTCATTGTGTGAAAAACGTGTCGGTCATTTAGAATACCAACTAAATGATGGACTACTATCAGAGTAGTGGGTTGAAAAACTTTATAACATTACTAATTCATACTTGAGAAGATCTGAACTGGAGTGAAGACAAGTAAGGCAACTAACAACCACCGAATTAAAGCCTGCAAGAGAGAGAACAATTGAACTGTCCAAAAGGTAAGTACACAGCTGCATAATCTTTACTGCTATTCCATTCATGTCAATGTTTAAGAGTATTGAATTCCTTAGATCTTATTCTTATTCCATTATGTAGTAGTTATGGATTTGAACAAGTACGAAGCCATAAATAACATACACAGTTCAAAATATGACTGGCAATGTCGACTAAGATTACAATCTTTCTGGAAAGGGATCAACAGGAAAACCAAAGAATATTACGGATTGAATATGATTTTTATTGATGATTCGGTGAGCATTACTAGCATAATGAGATTATTTTAAATCGTTTTCTGTCAGTAGTCCTTTTAGGGTGACTAATCTATTTTATCTAATGTTCAGAACTCCCGAATTCATGCTTTTGCAAGTGCAAAATATTGTCAAGACCTGGTTGAAAAGTTAGTTGAAGGAGAAATTTACACATTGTCAAACTTTAAAGTGAAAGATTACTTGGGCGATGAGATTTATAGACCGGTGAGGAATCAAAAACATATCTATTTCACGCAAAATACAAAACTAGAGAAGGACGCTAAAGGAGGATTGGAAATTGAAGAATATGCTTTTGATCTTTTTGATATGGAAGAAATTGACAAGCTAGCAGACGATAATCGATTCTTGATTGGTATATCAACAATTTTTTACTTACAAACATTTAATTAATTGAACTTAACATTATTCCCCTTTTAGATATGATTGGAAGAGTACAAAATATTCAAGAGTTAGTTACCACAACAAAAAATGACCAAGAAACTACAAGACTCAAGTTTGAAATATTTGATGGCCGGTTAGTGTAACTTGTGCTCATTATTCCTTAACAATATTTCAAATTATACCTTTTTAATGCCATATTGTCTCTTCAATCAGACATAGTGTCAAGGTAACTTTGTTTGACATTTTTGGAAAGACTGTGCAAGAAAAATTCAAAATATGGGAGAAAAAGGATTTCTTTGTTATTATCGCTTGCGCAAGGGTTGGAAGATATGATGGTAAGGCCTTCAATCTTAGCATTCAAATCAAAGTAAAAAGTCATCTAAAAATTTAACTTTTCGTTTTTTCATGCAGGAGCTCCTAACCTCACCAATTATCCACCAACAGGATTGTACATTGAACCTAATCACTACAGTGTTCAAGAGATGAAGATACAGTAAGCTACTGTACATTCTTCATCGTAGAGGTATATGCATATCAATTCATAACATTTATTTATAAATTTTATAGGTTTGAAGCACTAAGTCGATTGACTTTGTCAAATGTTGAGACAAATTCAGCTCGGGAAGTTTTTACAGTTAAAGAAATTCGGAAACTATCTGCTGAATTCATCAATGTAAGTAGTCAATTTAAATCCTTTATCAACTTCATATTATCTGCCAAATAGGTTATCTCCATTCGTTTGTTTTTTGACAGAAATTGGTCAATTGTGAAGTAATGGTTAAGAAAGTTGATGACAAATCAACTTGGTACTACGCCAAATGTACAGATTGTGATATTGAAATTTTTCGGAAAGATGGGATTTATAAATGTACCAAATGTCCAAGAATATACCCATATCCGGACAAGAGGTAATAATTTGGTAACAACTTCAAATAATCCATTCAAAATCTGTACTATTTAATACAAATTTGACCTGAAATATAATTTTTTTAGATTCAGGGTCTGTACAATTTGTTCAGACGGTACCGGATCAATAGCTATAATATTTCCTGATTCAGAAGTTACAAGGATCACAGACACCACGGTAGTTGATATCCACTCTGACTGCTTGGAGGTATGCAATACTATTACTCAAACACACCAAACAGAAAATTACATAAATTTAAATAGATTTTATATTTAACAATCTTATTATTTTTAGGAAAACGAGGAAGACAAATTCCCAGATATCCTTAAAGTTTTGGTTAACCAGAAATATACAACAACTTTGGAGATAAAAGAAGAAAATGTCAAGAAAGGTTCCACAATTTATCAAGCAACAGAAATTCTTGATTGCATTGACAGCAGTGATACTTTTGATCCTACTAAACAAATCACAATGGAAACTGAGGAACCAATTCATTTCAAAGTAAGTAAATTATGTGTCATTATAACACATTTTATAATTATAAACTTATATAAATTTATACATTTCATTAGGATACAGAGAACAAGGATCAAAACCTAACACCTCACACAGGCAACTCAACAAACATCAAATCTAGGTTACGAAAAAATTTGGATCCTGTGGCATATGATCTCAAAGATGATGAGCTTATCAAGCCTTCAAAATTCATCAAATTAGAGAAAGTAAGTTGTGGTAAATCAATTCTTGGATATGTGCTTACACTAAATTGGATGATTATATTAATAATATTTTTTTCCATTGCAGAAATGAGGCTGAAATGAAGACAAACTCTTCAAATGTTACTCATGCACTGCAAATTGTTGCCTACTAAGCTTCACATTTCTGACTTTTCAACCTATGCGGCTGCATGTGCTCTTATTGTAAACTTGAACTTTAACTCATATAACTATTGTCTTAACTACCTTTAACCACTATCATTAATTACCATGGTTATCTTCCACACCACAAATAAATGCAGCAAAGGGTAGATGAATGTAATAACACGATTCAAGGATATAAAACTGAGGATACAACTACAAATTTAAATAACAACCATTTGCTATACAGTCATTGCAAAATGTCAACTAAACAATTTGATGCAATATCAGACCTACAACCCGGAAGGTATGACTACAAAATCAAAGTGCGAGTCATTAAAAAGTGGAGAGGAGCAACAAAACAAGGAGAAGTGTTCAAACCATTCAACATCATACTAATCGACAACATGGTAACAAATTTCATCAATAAATCTTCCTCATCTTGCAACAAAAATATTAATGAATACATTAACTTACGTGCAGAAATCAAGGATTCATGCTTTCATCCCGACCTTTTGTGTTGATGATTTAGAAGATAAAATCATACTTGGAAAGGTTGTCACAATAAAAAATTTCACTGTCCAAATGTATAAACCAACTGATATATTTAGATGCTTACGAATGGACAAACAGTTGTACTTCTCCAAAGACACCAAAATAGAAGATGTTGACGAAAGAGGAAGCAACATACAACATGAAGCTTTTGATCTACATGACCATAGCCAACTGATTACTTTAGCAAACCAGAAAACTTTTCTTGCAGGTAAACACTTAACATATTAATCTTTCAGCTTTTAACTGTGCAAACCTTCCCATTTTAGAATACCATGATTGGTTTTTTATGTACGTAGATGTTGTCGGCATCATAAAGAAGTATGATTTCGTAGAACTCACAAACCAGCTCGGGAAGAAACAATTACAGGCACGCTTCACAATAACAGATGGAAGGTTCAAATAATGACTAAATATTGTTTTATACATTGATTTATTTACTGATCAAACTAATACTGTTATCTACACAAATAGTTCAAACGTGAAAGTAGTTTTCTGGGATGCATTTGGAGTGAAGTTTGATCATTCAATAAAAGAACAAGTCGAAACACCGGTGATTGTTATCATTTCAGCTTGCAGAGTGGGGACATGGAATGGTATAAATTCAGAGTTTACCATATATACCATTAAAACATATTCTTCAAATACTAATTAATAATCTATCCTACTTTGTTCCAGAGGAAATTGAGCTCTCAAATGTCACACCAACAAGCTTCTACTTGAATTACAAGCATCACAGTATCATTCAACTGAGGAGAAAGTTTGTACCCTTATTCTTCTTTATGTACATTTGACAATTATGAAGCTATGATTCTGCACAATTACTAAAATTCTTCAATATGTAGGATGACACAACCTGCATTTGCAGAAAGCGCGTTGGCATTGAAAGATATTAAAGTATCAAAACTATTAACAGTTGATCAACTTACAAAGCTTGGGAAAGATTACATCGAGGTAAATCATTTCATTATGAAACAAACTTTACTCAAATTTATACCATCTCACTAAATTTATTTTATAATACTTTGCTTTCATAGAGTGATATTCTGGTGCATGTCAAAATGAGGTATGTGGAAGAAAGTACTGGTTGGTTCTTCAAGGCATGCACAACGTGTTACAGGCAAATAGAAAGGAAGACTGAAGGGTTTGTTTGCAGTAATTGTAACTCAAGATTAGTTCCATATCCTGAAACAAGGTATTGTTTTCATTAATACTTTTCCTATTTTCAGTTGCATCAGTTTGATTTACCAACTTGCAAATGTAGGTACAAAATTCATGTCGTGGCTTCAGATGAAACAGGTGGAATAGAAGTTGTACTAGGAGACAGACAAGTAAGAACTCTTGTGGGAAGAAGAGCAAGAGATGTTTTAAATGAGGTTAGTAATAACTTAAACATTTCAGTTCTACAAAAGGGAGATTCCTTATACCATAACTTTGTTGACAAAAGTTTACAAAACATTTTACAGCAAACAGAGCTTCATGCATTACCACCATGTATCAAACAATTAGGAAAAAGAGATTACACAATGAAGCTGAGGATTAAAGAAATTAATGTGGTCGACCACTTTCAAGTTTACTTGGCAAAAGATATCTGCAATGGAATCATCACAGAAACTCAAGAAACAACTGAAACATATAACCACCTACCCCAATCAAATTCACAAGTAACAACTTCTCATGAAATACTTGACTGTTTTTAAATTTAGCACTTCTCATTGAATTGTTTCGACGGAACTTGGTAGTCTACATAATGAATTTTTGATGTTAATGTTTCTGGCAATAACAGGCAACTTCATCAACATACCACCTAGAAGCAATGTCAGACTTGAATTTCCAATCAAGTTAGAAGCAGGACAAAAGGAGAATGAAGAGGACAATTGATGAGTACCGTTACTTAAATCTACTATTGATCCTCGAAGCCTGTATTTAAAGAATTTTGCTTTGTAATCATACTTACTATTAACGAACACCAAGTACTTTTATAATACAATCCTTTCCTACTTTTTCAATGGTAATCTAAACAAATTTTATATTTCATTTATTTAATTTTTCATACGCCCAGCATGGCGGGCAACAATACTAGTATACATTTGACTCAAATTGCATTTGAGATCCCAGGATTTTGCTTCAAAAACACTTTAGTGTCTATAGTTTTAAGGCAAACATTTTGCAGTCCAGAGTCCGACTTTAGAAAATTTTCTCATTTTGCATCCCTTAGCACCATTTTCTGTTAACCATGCACATCACCGTTAAATATGAAGGTCACCTCTGTAATGTGCAGTATCACACACTCAACGACTTACACGATCACTGAACCACACCTGCATAAATCATGCAAATACAAAATATTTTCTACTTAAAGTAACTCATTCCTCTTCAGGTCGGTGTCTCTTAATATACAGTAATAAGCACTGTTCTAAAAATCCCCGATTAATCTTCTGTAAGGTGACCAACCGATTCGATTTTTGAAATCCGATTAATCCTGTTAATTTATTTAAAATGATATGTTTAACTGTAAATTAGACTAATATATTACATATTATTATAATATCCGATTAATATTCCGATTAATCTGTCCGATTAATCTATGCCTACCCGATTAGGCGCTAGGCGGTACCCCAACCGCCCTGGACCGTCTAGCGATTTCTGGAACACTGATAATAAGGAAAGAGTAATTAGCACATTACACCCTTAATTTTGGATGCTTTTTCGATTTGGTCCTACTTTATATTTTGTAACAGTTTGCATCCCTATGTTCAAATCTTGCTTTGCTTTGCATCTTTTTGACCAATTCCTGTTAGTTTTTTCCGTTAACGTTAACAGTCAGGGTTATTTATGTAATTTTATTTTGTGTAATTGTTTTTTCTCTTTCCCTCACCCTTGTTCTTCTCCAAAAGGTGCGTGTTCGGAGGCCAATATCGAGTAACACATATATTGATTAGTGGTAAGTAATTGGATCTATAGCATGTAAAAAATCGAATCTTTGGAATGAAATTGGTGGTGGTCGAAATTTTGAGTGGTCGTTGGAATTCCTTTGCAGTTCCAGTTGTATTTGGGGGTTTCGGTAAATGATTGGTTAGTTAGTTCGATTGTGCAGGTATTAGGAGTAAGAATTCAAATGTGTGTGTGAGTTGTAGTGAAAAATTATGTGTTGTTACGATTGTACGTGGTCGATGTTGCCGGAAATTGGGTTGGATTTGTGCTTGCTTGATTCATTGTTAGGCATAGTTTAGAGGATCATCAAGTGTGAAATTGTTGCTGAAAGAATTGTGGTCAATTTGTGTGATTAGCTAGAATTTTTTTACCGAGTTATAATCGTGTTGTGGTGGTGTTATCGGATTCCCGGAATGGTCTCTGAATTCTAGAAAGGAATTTTCTAGTGACTTGTTGTTGGTTTTTCGGCCATGTTCTTGATTTTAATTACACATTTACCTTCATCCCCAGTTAATGTTCACGATCAAAATTAACGGGAGTTGGTCAAAAGGATGCACAACGAAGCGTGAGATTTGAACATAGAGATCCAAATTGTTACAAAACATAAAATAAGAATAAATCGAAAAAGCTCTCAAAGTTAAAGAATAAAATGTGTTAATTATTCATAAGGAAACTATATTGATATTTAACTTGATCTCGACTTCTATTTCAAAGTGTACATTTTATTATTCTTTTATCATAGTTAAAATTAAACTTAATTATATATTGCATTGCATACATTTTGTGTAGTTTTTTGACCTAAATTAGTTTGCATCTCATAAATTTGAATTACCTTGCAATTTCCACCTCTCCCACAATTTTCAGTTAAATTTAATTGTTATCGATAGTCAAATTATGGATATTTTGATCATTATAATTAATAATAATTTTAAAAATAAAATATCTAAATTATTTTTATTATTTTAATTTTTATATTTATCAAAATTATATCTACAATTTACAATTTTTTCAAAATATAATTTATAATTTTCAAATTTTTCAAAAAAATAAAAAAATATTATCAATATACAAGTGGAGTCAGTGATGTCTATTTATTTAATTCAATAAGATTACGCAAGTTACCCAAGTATAATATCTGTTTATAGCAATGTTCTAAAACAAGGCCGCCTAGCCGCTTAAGCGGTCCGCTTAAGCGTCGAAGGTCCCCCAACCGTCCCGATTTTATGTTAGCCGCTTATTCCCCGATTTTATATAATTATTAAATATATATATACTTATGTATATAAATAATTAAATATATATTATATAATCCGTTTAATTGGTCCGTATTGAAATCCGATTAAGCTCCCGCCTAGCCGCTTAAGCGCTCGAAGGTCATCTCACCGCTTAGAACCGCTTAGCGCTTTTTAGAACACTGGTTTATAGTATGGTATTTGGTCTTTAACGATAACTCAATTGGTAAGTGCTTATCTATTATCGTCTTAGGGTTCTGGGTTCGATTCTCGCTCATCCTCGAGATTTGTTAGAACAGATAGTCATTTGTAAGGCATATAAGCCTAAATAGTCAATAAAAATCAAAATTAAATGTGTAATATAGTTTATTTAAATGAAATCTCGTCGATTTGATTTGATACTGATAATCAAAGTTCGATTGTACATTTATAATAAACCGAATAATGATCATTATATTTTTAGTAAATAATTAAGAATTGCTGGATCTAAAAATAAGAAATATTAATAACCCAATGTTCGAATCCCGTCAACAATATTATATTAGAATTAAAAATTTATAATATAAGTTTTATAATGTATAAAATTATTAGGGGTGATCATAAACCACACCAAACCGCAAAACCCTCCCGCACCGCACCAACCCGCACCACACCGCGCGGTTTTTATTTTCCGTGGTACGGTTGCAATTTCAAATTTTGACAAATCGCGCGGTGCGGTGCGGGTTGCGATTTTAGTTTTCTGAAATGCGGTTCAAACCGCACTGCACCGCAATATTTAATATTATATATATATATATATATAATTAAGTTCTATGGAGACCACCATTTGAGTGTTTACCGTGGAGACCATATATGCAATCAAAACATTGCAAAACATATGTATTTGCAAAGAATGTTCAATTAACATTATTTTTTCATTCAAAATCTTAAAAATCATATATGATTTGCAAGCAGAACATGTTTTGGAGAACAATACGTTCTGCAATTTTTTGTTTGCAGAACATACATGACTTTTCAAGATTTTTAATGAAATTTGCATGTAAAACATATATGATCTTCAAGATTTTCAATGAAATAGAAGGTATAGTGATTTTCATAGAACATGATTTTCAATAAATAAGTTTTTGTAATGTTTTTATTGATATTGGTCTCCGGTCTCCATAGAACTTAACCATATATATATATATATATATATATATATATATATATATATATATATATATATATATATATATATATATATATATATATATAGTTTGCAAGCTATTTGATTCGTTAGTACCTACTGCCTAGTAATAGTTTATTTTAGAGACTTATGAGATCAATTATAATGCGCTAGCTCATCTTTATCTATTTAGTAGCACAATATTTCATACTACAATGTTTGTATTTTGTTAAGTCTATAGACACAGTCTTCATACGAATTAAGAAATGTGGTTGAGTAAGAACTTAAAAAATTAATTTCACATGCATGAAAATTAATTTTTTAAATTTATAATTATTTTTATCGAAGGTGTAAACCGCAATAAACCGCACCACACTGCACCGCATTTTCGCGTTGTGTTTTCTGCGGTTTTAAAATTCCGCGGTGCGGTTGCGGTTTGGAATTTTGACCAAACCGCATGTGCGGATTGGTTCGCGATTTTGGGAAAAAATCGCACCCCCGCACTGCGATCACCCCTAAAAATTATCATATATTATATTAAATTAAAATAACTATTGAGAAAAATGATTATATAGAAACATTATTGTAATATATAATAAAATTTATAACATATAAAAAAAATCTGGTGGTCATAAGCTAATAAAATTTTTATGGTAGAAGTAGACGTATGAATACTTATAGTATTAATTCATAGTAGAATTAGGTGTCTTTCATCGTGTATGAATAAAAATTTATAATAAATAAATAAATAAATGAAATAATATTAATTATAATACTAGTAATAATAATAATAAAATAAATAAATAAAATGATAACAAAAATTTGATATTATTAAATTGTTAAAAGTAATGTATATTAATAAAAAATAAGATAGGGAGAGAAGGGAAAATCTTAAAATTGAGGAAGATAAAAGAGGTATTAAATATTTGAGGAAGTGTTAAGAGATTCTTGGATCATGATATTGAATTAATCCTCCTCAAAATTTAGTGTAATTCTTGAGAAATCTTATTAATTAGAAATAAGTAACTTATTTCTGAAAAAAGTATATCAAATTATGCTTTTTTTCTGAAATAAGTTACTTCAAGTAACGCTACTTTAAGTTTGGTTTTAGGGGCTAGTAACGCGACTTCAAGTTTGGTTTTGGGAATTTTTTTTTTTTTTGAAACGTTACTTTAAGTTTGGTTTTGAGTAATTTCTAAAACCCAAAATGGAAATGTTGAACCCCAAAAGTTAATTGTTGAACCCCTAAATTTAATTAAAATTGTAATTTTTAAAATTTTAAAATTTTAGTTAAAAAATTAAATCCGGTGGCATGTTTTTAAACGCTAACGCGTTTAAAAATCAGGATAAGTTAGCGTTTAGGGTCTAGGGTTTAGGGTTGTTATACGGTTTATTCGTCGTTCTAAATATTTCTAAAACCCAAAATGGAAACGTTGAACCCCAAAAGTTAATTGTTGAACCCTAAAAGAATATATATAAATTTATAATTTTAAATAAAAAATTGGATATTTTAATGAGGCCCAAATTTCTCCACCAATTGACCAAGTCATCACCATTCAGCTAAAAAAAAAGTGTGTTCCACCACTTAGCACCACCATTCTCTTCCACCAGTTAGTTCCACCACTTAGCACCACCATTCTCTTCCAAAACGTTAAGTTAAAGTTGGTTACCAATACAAAACGTTGATCTAAACTTTGTTTTTGACGGGAAACGCTATTTTATATGTTGTTTTGGCTGGAAACGCGAAGTGCTTTTAGCGTTTTGCATTAAAAAAATATATATAAAACGTTACACGATGTAGCATTTTTACTCAAAAAAATAAAACGCTACACGATACTCTGTTTTGAAGTGATATTTGGGACCAAATTTTTGAGCTGTGATATTTGAGACCATTTGCTTTGAATTGTGATATTGGGGGCCTTTATTCAAAATACTAAACCCCTCCTAAATATTTAATCCTAAAAATTAATATATAAATATAAAAAAAATTCTCGAAATAAATCCTTATATGTATTTTTTTTTTTTAAATAAGGAGAGCCAAAGAGACTCTTTGTAATATAAAAGTAATGGGTTTTATATCAAATTGCCCACCCATCTCGTTAAAAAAACTCAAGTAGCTAATCAATCTCCACGACGACTCATTTAACATACTAAATTAATATAATATATCAGTCCGTTATCTTTTCTAACAGAAAACGTTAAAACATTAAAAAAATAACAAAATCAGAAGTAAAGGGGGGAAAAAACCAAAATACATGCAATCGATGCATAGCTGCTCACACTAAACGATCGAAATTCCAATTGGGGGAAAACCCTAGTTCTTCGATTGTATGCGATTGAAGGTAAATTTTCATCTTTTAATATCGTTTCTTGTCTTCGATTAGTTTATGGTTCATAGTACGTATTTAGTTTGTACTTGAATTGATGGTTTCATAGTTTGTCTTTGATTATTGTTCTTGTATTCTTTTGGGTTTTTTGTATTAGTTCTTATTCTGAGTTGTTTTGTTAATATACTTGTCATATTGTGTGAAAGATTGTTATTGTGAGTTGTTTTCTTTGATTAGTGGTTTACTAATTAGTGTTTGTATGTTCGTATGAAATAGTATGTCAACTTTGGTGAATATACATGTTTATCATCATGGTGAATTTCCACCCCAACCTGAATGCTATTATATTGGTGGAAAATGTGGTGTCGTTAATGTGGATACTGATTTGTTATCGTTTCGGGACTTTGAAGATTGGGCTGCTATGTTTCAATATAATCATAAGAGTTTACTGTATTTTAAGAACAATGGGCATGATTTTACAAATGGAGTTGAGATGTTGTATGATGATAGTTCTATAAGAGATATGATTAATGTTTGCAAACCATATGGTAAGGTTGAGGTGTATGTTGATGGTTCACTAACTGACGAGGCAATTGAGGCTGATAAAACTGTTAATGAGGATGTGGATGCTGATTTGGTTGGTGGAACAGATTTTGAATATGATGGTAGTGAAGATAGTGATTCCAAGGACCCTCCTTATGAGTATGATAATGAAAGTGATGAGACTGAAGAATTAGACAGTGGAGGTTCAGATGTTGATGATGCAAGTGATGAGGAGTTTGTAAAAAATAAGGAAAATTATAGAGCTGTGAAGGAGGATATGAAAGGAATGTACGATGAATCAGACTTTGATTCTGATGAATTAAGGTCTATTGGGTCCTCAAGTGAGGATGAGAATAGTAAAATAGGATATGTGGGGCCTCCAGTTATATCACAAAAAAAAGGAGACATGTCATAGGTGTGACAAACCGCAACAGAAATGGGAAGATTAAGTGGGAGGTAGGAATGTCTTTTATTAATATGGAGGAATTCAGATCACTTGTGAGGGAGTATGGAATTAAAGAAAGAAGAGCTGTTAAATTTGGTGTTAATGATCCAAATAGGTGCCAAGTAAAATGTGAACCAGGGTGCCCTTTCTACATTTGGGTGAGGAAACAGAGAGATAGTGAAATTGTTGAGATCAGAACCTTACTTAATGATCATCTATGCACCAAACCCTATAAAAACAAACTTGCATCTGTTAAATACCTTACTGAGCTGTATGGTGACAGAATAAGGAAGAATCCTACTTGGAAAGTTAAAGAGATGATAGATACAATAAGGAAGGAGATGGAAATTGAAATACCCTGGATCAAAGCAATGAGGTTAAGAAAGACAGCCCTTGAAGGAGTACATGATTCACTGAAGCAACACTACTCCAGAGTTTGGGATTTTGGTCATGAACTTCTCAAATTAAATCCAAACAATACTGTAAAGATATGTGGTACTAGGCTGAATGAGAATGATGTGAACAGGTTCAAGAGGATGTACATTTGTTACTCAGCACTGAAAAAAGGATGGAAAGCAGGGTGCAGACCGGTTATTGGCTTGGATGGCTGCTTCCTAAAGACCGTATGTGGAGGTCAGTTATTAAGTGCTGTAGGCAGAGACGGAAATAATCAGATGTATCCAATATGCCATGCAGTTGTTGAAGTTGAAAGCACTGACAGCTGGAGGTGGTTTACTGAATTGATGAAAGAAGACTTGGATCTTGGAGATGGAAATGGACTGACTATCATAAGTGATCAACAGAAAGTAAGAATTTTTTTGCTTTTATCATGCATTATTATATTAAGTATTTTACATTTACAGATGTATATTTATATGACTTTACGACAGGGACTGGAGAATGCAATTAAAGAGCAACTACCAAAAGCTGAGCATAGATTTTGCACTAGGCATATTTATAGTAATTTAAGAAAAAAGTAAGCTTTTCAACACCTTTCAACTTTATTGTGCACTTATGACACATGTTTTTTGTTTATTCATTTACTTTCTCTGATAATGCAGATACCCCTCCACAATGCTTAAAAAGAATTTCTGGATAGCTGCATGTAGCACACATCCAGTGGCCCATAAAAATGCAATGAAACAGATTTTAAGTCTTTGCAAGCCTGCACATGACCAGTTGAAAAAATTAAATCCAGCAGTATGGTCTAAAGCCTATATTTCCACTACACCTAAGGCTGACAACATAGAGAATAACATGTCCGAATGTTTTAACTCTTGGATTATTAATGAAAGGTCAGATTTTTTCACATTTAATTATTATAATTGTATATCATACAACTTGTATTTTTCTTTCTGTATGATAGTAATTTTTAATAATTATTTTAGGTACTTGCCACTGTTGACAATGATGCAAGAAATTCACTATAAACTAATGACTAGAGTAAGGGAAAAGAGAGATGAAATGAGGGCTAGTGACATGCAGGTTTGTCCAAGAATTAAGAAAGTGTTAGATGTTGCTGTCAAACATTCTAGGGAGTGGAGGGCATCTTGGGATGGGGATAGTAGGTACTTGATTAAAAGTGGCACTAAGGCTGTTACAGTTGATCTTGATAAGAGAAGTTGTGATTGTAGGGTTTTTGATCTCAAAGGAATACCATGCTCTCATGCAGTTGCTGCCATCCATGACAGGAGGCAGCAACCTGTTGATTTTGTGTCAGAATATTATAAAAGGGAAAAGTATTTGGCATCTTATAGTTTTAGTATTGAGGCACTAAAAGGTGAGGAATACTGGGATGACTACTCAGTAGAGCAATTGCTACCTCCTGAATTGCCTAAAAAGCTAAGAGGTCGACCTAAAAGATTAAGAAGAAGAGAGGAATGGCAGAGTGGTAGTGGTAGGAAGGGGAAGAATGTTGTGGTTGATGTTCCTAAGTTACAAAGATTTAGCAGTGGTAGGATCCAACACTGCAGCATTTGTGGGAAGAGGGGTCATAGGAAACCCAAGTGTCCTGGGGTTGGTGCTGGCCAGGGGGGTGAAACTGATCAAAATGGTGGGAATGGAGCTGATACTGAAGATGTAAATGATGGCAATGGAACTGAAAATGCAGGACAAATTGGTGAATAATGTTATTATTCTTGAATAATGTTGTTATTAATTAATGTAATGTTTTTAATGGTGAAAATGGTCACAATGCAGGTCAAAATGCTGGACAGAAAAGAGGTGGTCAGAGTTCTATAAAAAAGAAGAGGTTGGGTGTAGGAAGACCTAAGCTACCTATTAGGAGGCCAAAAACAAATATTGTGATCCAGGAGCCAGCTATCATTCCAACTCAAGGTTCAGAAGTGGTTCAAAATGCAACACCACCTCTAATGACTGGGTCAAATGAAACTAGACCTCTAATGACTGAGTCAAATGAAACTAGTCATTTTATGATGCAAGTTCTTGGCACTGTTGGCTATTCTGCAGTATACAAACCTACATATGTCAATCCATGGGCTTACACAACTCCCCCATACAACCGACTGCCAAGTTGGGATGCACAACCACAAGCACAACATCAATCTAAACAATCACATCTTGCAGGAAATCAAGGAGTTCAACATGCACCTAGGAGTGGTAGGCTAAGAAATGTTATGAGAAGTGGGCCAGACACATCTCACTCCACACCAGAAGAAGCATATAATCTGGAAAACTAGTTTAAGCTATTGAAGTAATTTTAAGTAATTTTCTTATGACTTATTTTGCTTTTGCTGGTACTGAAGTTATTGAATCTTGGTTAGTATTTTGCTGAACAGTGGATGATGCTTATTTTGGTCAAACTTTAAGTTGTATGATAATCGATGGTACTTATTAGACAATGGAATGGATGCTATATTTTGTTAATTGCAATGTTATTTTTTTCATTAATAGTTCATTACAACAGTTTCATTACAATAAGAGCAATTGTACATATTATGACAGGACATAAACAGACTGCTATGGTAAAATATTAGATGCCCAGCAGATGTTCTTCATCCTGTCCATCATGATCAGTGATCACTACCACCGTGGTAGGCCTTTTAAACATTCGGAATGGAACTGAAGTCTGCTTACTCCTCTGCGAAAACTACCATAAAACATTATACAGTACGTTGAGCCCATTAATAGAAATTTAACATTCTAAACCAACTCTCTGTAACAAAGAGAGTAACTTAAGAAAATTGTGCATTAAGCTTAATGGTTGTTCTGATGCCTGAATTTGACAAAGGGCTTTATGATTACATACAAAGATGATGATAACGTGAGAACTAATTACACAAATATGCACAGATTAAAGACAAATCGAAAAGATGACTGATAAACCCCGCTATATGTTTTGTGTTTGTATGTATGATATATATGCAGGGGTCAAAAAGAATTAGTAGTTATCTTTCAAATTGCCATGTCATTGGACACATCAGATCTGCCATTAACGTCTGTTAGAAAAGATAACGGACTGATATATTATATTAATTTAGTATGTTAAATGAGTCGTCATGGAGATTGATTAGCTACTTGAGTTTTTTTAACGAGATGGGTGGGCAATTTGATATAAAACCCTAAAAGTAATCCATATTGCAGAACTGGAACTCCGGCTACCATTGCAAAAAAGTAAGGTTGCAATTTACTCGGAAATCTAATAAAGACCTTAAAAATCTTCATTAATACACCTCCAAACTCCTAAGGCTAAGAGAAGTACAGATAGCGAGTGTATCGTATATGTTTCCATGGCTTCCCACGATCAAATTAGTTCCATACACGACATCTTCGATGCTGCACTCAATCTGGAAGAAACCCACTTTAAGTCCGGCTACGACGAGGGCTTTTCTATCGGCTTACTCACCGGAAAAGATGAGGCTCGCGACGTGGGCTTCGAAACCGGCGAGGAACTTGGGTTTTACAGAGGCTGTATAGATATATGGACCTCAGCTATACAAATTGACCCTTTATGTTTCTCTAATAGGGTTCAGAAAAGCATCAGACAAATGGACGAGTTGGTGAGTAAGTACCCTTTTAACGATCCTGAAAACGTGTTAGCTACTGATGTTGTGGAGAGATTGAGGTTAAAGTTTAAAGCTGTTTGTGCTACTTTGAATGTTAAGTTGGAGTATAATGGGTATCCCAAAAGCTCCGATGTCGGTTTTTGAGTACAGGTTTGGTTTGTACTCCAGGTGTTTGATGGTTTGTCTGAGTGATTTGGGACTTTAGCGTTTACTTGTAATCAGTGTTGCAGATTTCGTAAATCGAAACTATTTGGTTGAGGTATCGATTTACGATTTATCGGTTAAATCAGTGGACTTACATACAAGTCTGTTACATTACAAGAGAAGAGGCCAAGCACTAGAAGTCTACACTAGTAATGCTTGGCGGTAACATTACACCTAATAACAGAGTATGAGATTGACCTGTCCATGAAAACAGTCTCAAATGTGGCATATCCTCTTGCATATCTGAATTTCCCTGTACCTGCAACTACCGCTACTTCTCTCACTTTATCAATCTGACGACTAGCTCCTTGCACTTCTAATGTACTCCCATTGTAGTTACTACTATTTGTAAAAATAATCGATATCAAAACATGAGTATTGGTTCCATCTAATGCAGAAGTCACGTATATGCCTTGCCCTCTGGCAATCTCAGTGGATGCCTTCTCTAATCCTTGGGTGATCGGATCGTCGGTGCAAAATATTGTTCCGAAGCTGAAGAAGGACCAAAGGTGACCGGGGAGGCCCGTGATGGGTACCACAGTGGCGTTGGGCCCCGACGAATGGTCTTGGAAGTATAAGGTCATGGTTGTCGTTCTGAGCTTGGATGCTTCAGAATGTGAACATATGAATATTATTACAAGCAATGACAAAGAGAGTTTGGAGTTCATTGGTAATACAGTAGTTATAATGCTAAGTATTATGCAACGGATAAATTGAGATGAAGGATAATTGTTTGATGTTCTTGGTTTTGATTTGAGTTTATTTAAAAGACTTTCAAACGGATAGGATTAACGTATTATTGGCTAGTGGGCTGGCTCACCTTTAAATTTTAAATTTTTTGGATATTTCAATTCTTGACAGTGATTTAAAGATTTAAATCAGTGAGAAACGGAGTTATTAACCTAGTTACAATATTTATATTCCCTCCGTCTCATATTATCATTCTTGTTTCATATGTCGGAACTGTTCATAACATGAGACAAATTACTAATTTACGTTTAATCTATAATACCAAATATAGTCATGAGTGATCTTATTGGATTCGTATTTATGAGTACTTTAATACAGTGAAGTTTTTATATTTAATATTAATACGAAATTCAAGATATTAACGATAAAAAATGTGCATTGGCAAACGTGTCCAGTCAAAACAGGAAAAACATTTAGGGACGGAGGGAGTACTAATTTAACCTCCTGTGATTTGTCAAATACTTGTGATAAGATTTGTTCAAACAGATTTAACTCTCTCGGTGCAACCTATCTTTCCAGCTACCGGAAAAGCAAGAAGGTAGTGGATGATGAAAGTAGTTTCATTCAGATAATCTAACAAAAATGATAAGGTAAATGTTATGGCATTTGTCCCAAGGCAAAAGCATTTGTGCGTAGCTTGAGATTATGATGCCACTGTAACGTTATTGAGTATACAGTGTATTCTATGTAACCTAGAATAATTTATGTTATGTTCCGAAAATGAAAATTCCGAACTGGAAATCGTTTTAGTTAACTGCATATTTTCCTTCTAAATTTATAAATCTAAAATTTAAATTTTAGTAAATTGTACTCCCTCCGTCCCAAGTGTTTGTTTACGTTTGCTTTTAGCACGGAGACCAAGATATCCAATTAAAATAAGTGAAGTAGTGGGTGTAATAGTGATTTTATGGTTAAAATAAGTGAAGTAGTGGGTGTAATAGTGATTTTATTGTTAAAATAAGTGAAGTAGTGGGTGTAATAGTGTAAAGTATTGTTAAAATAAGTGAAGTAGTGGGTGTAATAGTGTTAAAACTTACTATTTTAGGAAACGTAAAGAATTGGTTGGGACGTCCCAAAAAGGAAAGTGTAAACAATTGGTTGGGACAGAGGGAGTACAATAACATAAAAATAACACAATCACGGAACTCAACCCAGAATTATACCTACCCTGCTACCCATGATTCATGTCACCTAGCTTTCCTAAAACTTCTTAGTTAATAGTGATGCGTCTAATATTATACTCTCAAGTTCAAGCTTAAAAAATATAGAATAACTAGATAAAAACATGGTTGTACATGTTGGAAATCGGAACAAATCGATTTAGGTATCTAATAGCAATTTATTGGTAAACTAGAATTTATTGGAATGATAAATCAGAACAAAAATCGGATAAATATTAATATTTTAATAATATTTAATAAATTAGTCTAATTTATAATATAATATACCATTTAAAAATCTTTCATAACGATAAATCAAATTTTAAAAATCAAATCGATCAAAAATGTTTCAATGATTTATCGATGATTTTTGACCAATCAAACCATTTTTAAAAACTGAATCAAAGACTTAAAGTCATATTATATACATTATTAACACAAGAATTTTCTTCCCTAATCAAGTAGATGGAGACATGGAGTTGTTAAATGGGCATTATCATGAATATACAAGCCAAGTCAACAATGTGTACAACTATCAGTGTTTCAGAAATTGCTAGGCGGTCCAGGACGGTTGGGGTATCGCCTAGCGCCTAATTGAGTAAGCGGGGATTAATCGGATGGATTAATAGGAGCATTAATCGGATATTATAATAATATTTAATATATTACTCTAATTTACAATTAAACATATCAATATAAATAAATAAAAAGGATTAATCGGATTTCAAAAATCGAATCGATTGATTACCATCCAGAAGATTAATCGAAAATTAATCGATTAAATCGGGGATTTTTAGAACAATGAGAACTATACACACGTTCCACTTCCGCAGGTCACGAAAAGGCATTTACATATCCATCGACCATCGACCATCGACCTCTCTCTTGTTCGCATTACCAATCACATTTTTGTGCATAAAAATAGTTATTAATAAATTTTGGTTGAGGATATATATACTGGCCAAGGTTCTAAAGTAAACATGTTTAAAAAGAGAACGAGAGAACATTTCAAAAAAATTAATTTAAAAATTGTAAAAAATTATAAATATTCTTAGATGCATTTTATGATTCTCAAACTTGAATAATTTTTTGTGGAAAAAAATATTTATGGTAATTTGGTTTTTTTAATCTCTTTTAGAATCTCACAAATTTTTAAGAATCTATTTTAGAATCTCACAAGTTTTGAATAATCTCTTTTAGAATCTCACAAATAGTTTTTTACACATGTATCTGTTGTTCATAATTGTGTTTTTTAGAATTGTATTAATGATATGAACATATTTATAATTTTTTTGAATTTAAAAAATCAATATTTTAAGTTGTTCTCTCGTACTCTTTTTAAGCATGTTCTCTCTAGAGCCTTACTCATATATATATGTGTATATATATATATCTTCAAATACAAATCACAAACTATCACAAATTTGTACAACTAAAATCACTTTTTTATACTTAATTTTAAAAATATTAAAAAACTAAAATTACTTAAATAAAACCCACCCGCCCCCACACCCCCCATCTCCACCGGGCACCAGCAACCTCATCACCATCGCTGCCATCCACCACACCACCGCCACTGTTGCCACCCACCACAGCAACCACACCACCACCATAGTTTTGATCTTCTTCTTCGGTTAGCTCAAATTTTCCGGCGAACTCGATTTTTTAAAGATCTGGCTCCGACGATATTTCTAATCGATCTGAAGACCTCTGGCCTCGCAGGGGCACCATCTTCATCGTCAAATCGCGATGTATTTTAAGTTTAGATCTTTGCTGAACTGGAAATAGTCAGTGATTTCCGGCGTATAAATTAGTGATTTTCGTAAAATAATCGGTGATTTCTGTAATAGACTTCAATGATTTATGTATTCTGAACTGGTAAATCATCGAAATGATAGATTACAGGAGGTTGGTACGGGGGTGGGTGGATTGAGTCTGGTGGGGGAGGGGTAGTGTGGTTGGTAGAAATGTAGAATGACATGGAGAAGTGTGTCATGCATGTGTGTAATTTAATTTGGTTTAATGGCAGGGAGAAGTGGTTTGTAGGTTTGTAGTTTAATTTGGTTTGTATTGGAGTGACACTCTCTATATATAAACCAGGATGGGTATCGTGTAATATAGACGCAACTGTGGCCCCGTTTGGCAAATCGTTAGGTCAACTTATAAGTTACTTATTTCGGAAAAAATTTCGTATTTACATAATTTTTTTTAGAGAAAAATATGTATGGGGAGTTTAATATTCGTTATCTTGCAAAAATAATTTACTTATTTCAGAAAAAAGTACATATTTCCTAACTTTTTTCCAGAATAAGTAACTTATTTCTGAAAAATAAGATTTCCCAAACGGGCCCTGTGTTTGATATAAGGGGAATAGGCTCGTTTGGGTGTATAATCAGGGATGAGAAAAGAAGCTTTGTTGCAGGCTATGATGGTAGCATGGTTGGTGTTCTGGACCTTACTATTGCCGAAGCTTTGACACTTAGGGAGGCCCTTTCCTGGTTGATGAAGATGAAAATATCCGAGATTCACATTGAAATGGATTCACTTGCGGTTGTTCAAGCATTTGAAAGCACGAAGAAAGATTCTTCGTATCTGGGGGCTATTATAGCTGATTGTCTTAAGATTGTAAAGGAATAGGGTCCTATTTATTGTATTTTGTTAGACATTCAGCGAACTCAGCGGCTCTTACATTACTTTGACTGAGCGTAAGGAATGGTTTGAAGCACCATCATTCATCATTCCTTATCGGTGTTTTAAGTTCTGATTTGTTATAAAAGTTCGAAGCTTGATTTCAAAATATATATATATAGGAAAATGATCAAATACAAACTATTCTTAAAATACAAACTACAAACTAAATATTAGCCCTTAGATCAATCTAATCTAATGGCCCCGCTAGGGACACCACACACAAATCCAATACACCCTCACACACACAATCCCACCTAATCCCCTCCATTTTTAATTTGATTTTTCCCGTCAATCGGTGAGTTTTTTTTAAATCCGACTTTACTGTATTTTTCTCCATCTCACAACGATCAGTTTGCATACCATATGTGCTATATTCCGACATAATTTAGAATTTTTTATATTTAGTTTGTAGTTTGTATTTTAAGAGTGGTTTGTATTGGACTAGATTAGCCCGGACAGTGCTTTCCGGGATTGTTGTTTCTATTTTTTAAAAAATATTGACTTAAGTGTGGTTGGATCGTCGATAAGTATTTTTTACTTATCTAAAGCACTGTCCGGGCTAATCTAGTGATATTCCCAAGTTTTGGAAAAATAATAAGTTTATTTGGGTGGTAAAAGTGGTAGTGAACTATCGATTGACCAGTATATCTAACTAGTGCTTTGTCCCGGATTGTTGTTTATATTTTTTATAAAATACTTATCGACGATACAACCGCACGTAAATCAATATATGTCTAATTTAGTGATATTCCCAATATTTCAAAAAATAATAAATTAATTTGGAAGGTAAATGTTACCATCCTGATTTATTTTTCAACAGTTATCTAAGATTGAGATGTACATGTCATTCCATCATTATTTAAACTACATAACATGTAAAAAATATCCATATTACATTATTAAAGATACCTTAAAGTTAAAATTAACATATTTTATTATTTTGATGCATATTTGAAGATTTAAAAATTAAACAAAAAAAAATAAAAAATCTTAAATTGCTGCCGCAATGAGACATTGCGGTAAATTTTCCTGCCGCAATGTTTGGTTGTGGCTCAGAAAAATTTTAAGTCATTAAATATGGTTGGTGGCTGGTAATAAATGAACCATCCGCTGCAATGTTTCAATGCGGCAGCTGGCAATTAAGGCTTCCTGCCGCAATGAAACATTGCGGTAGGCGTGAAATCTGTTTCCTTTAAGGTTACAGAATTTGTCTTTTTTTCCAATTTCCTTTTTTCCAAACAGCAGAAAACTCAACCAAGTGCTCAAAAATTTCAAGGGTTTGGAGCTCAAAAATTCATCCAAAATTAAGGTTAGTGCTCTATTCAATGGCTTCATTTTTATTTAGCTCTTCTAGTTCATCTAGTGAACGTAATGGTGATGATTATGTTACGCCGCCCGTTAAAAAAAATCATGTTTCTCGTAAATTATTCGTTGATGATGTAGATATTGATAATTATTATAGTAGTGTTCATAAACGTAGAGTGAAATACAATGTTCATAAAAATAAATTGAATGTTGATGATGTTGGTGGGGAAAAAAATGACGGTGGAAAGGATAAAAACAAGATAATTATTATTGATGGTGATGATGAAAAAGATGAGAAATTTGGGATGAGAAAAAATGATGATGAAGGAGATGAGGATATTAGGATGGAAAAAATTGATGATGAGGAGGATGTTAGGATGGGAAAAAATGTTGATGATGAGGATGTTAGGATGAGAAAAAATGATGATGATGAGGATATTGGAAACCAAAATTTTGATTTTACATTTGCGGATGTTAATAAGGTTGTGCCTTGTGTTGGAATGATTTTCGATACATTAGATGAGGCGGAAAGTTTTTATAGAAATTATGGTCGAAATGTCGGATTCGAGATAATAATTAGGAATACTCATAAACATCAACGGAGTCATGATCCATCATCCCGTTTGTTTATTTGTAAGAAGGGTGGAAGAGTAGCACCGGAATCGGATTATCTTGATAAAGGAAAACGACGCATTAGGGATGTAGATCCACGAACGAATTGTCGTGCTCGAATGTACGTATGTCACCTAGTTAATGTAAACAAATGGAAGGTAACTTTGGTTGATTTGAAACATAATCATTTCATGGTAACACCGGATAAGCGACAATTTTTTCAAACATCACGCAACATCGATCCGATCACCCGATCATTGATTGAGTTGTTTAACAAATCGGGGATCGAGACGAGTAAAGTGATGAAATATCTTGGTGAGACATGTGGAGGCATTGAAAATTTAGGGTTTTCTAATCAAGATGTACGTAATGTCATACGGGATATCCGGCACCGAGTGTTTGATTCCGGTGATGCGGAGTGTGGCTTGGTCTTGTTACGAAAGTTACAACAAGAGAATGCGTTCGGTCATTTCTTCTATCGAGTGGATGTGGATAACGAGAATCGTGTTAAAGGTTTGGTGTGGGTTGATCCTCGATGCATGAACGCTTACAAGAATTTTGGTGATGTGGTGACGTTCGACTCAACTTATCGAACGAATAGGTATTGTATGCCTTTCATACCTATTACGGGGGTGAACCACCATTACCAAAATATTTTGTTTGGATTTGCACTCATGAGAGATGAGACCGAGACTTCTTATCAATGGGTTTTAAAAACTTGGTTGGAAGCCGTTGACAACAAACCTCCCACTACAATAATTACCGATCAAGACATTGCTTTGGGAAATGCTATTGCCACGGTTATGCCCGAAACAAATCACTTTTATTGTACATGGCATATAAGTAGTAAATTTCCCGAGAAGTTATCTAGTTTGTACAACAAATATCCGGAATTCAAAACAGATTTTAATGCATGTGTGTACAAGTCATTGTCTCCCACGGAATTTGAAGGTAGATGGGAGGAATTGGTCGAGAAGTACAAACTTGAGGATCATGTTTGGTTAAATGAAATGTATCGCATTAGACATCAATGGATTGGTGCTTACACAAAGTCGCATTTTGCCGCCGGTATGACCACTACCTCTAGAAGCGAATCAATGAATGCATTTTTTGATGAATATGTGCAAGCATCTACCGGTTTGAAAGAATTCATTGAGAATTCCCAAAAGGCTTTGGAGGCACAATATCTTAGGGAGGTTAAAAGTGACTACGAGAGCGAAGAAAGGGAAAGGAGACTAGTATTGCAATCATCCTTGGAAATTCATGCATCCGAAATTTACACGAAAGAGATGTTTAGGCGTTTTCAAAAGGAGCTTCTAAAAAGTACATCTTATGTCGTGACGAAAACTAAAGGTGGATGTCATTTATTTAAAATGTTCGTGGTTGAGAAGTCTACCGTGCCGGAGGATCGTAGAAGAAGCTATCCGTTGACGGCCCATATTGATGGACAGATTGAATGTGTTTGTATGCAATTTGAACATTCCGGGATGATTTGTAAACACATGATCCGTTACCTAGACATGAAACAAAAAATACGTATACCGAATGATTACATCATGTCTAGGTGGACAAAAAATGGCAACAAAATTGCCGGACCTCTACCTTATACCCCTCCCGTTCTTGGTAATGTTGGTGAATCACAAGCATCAAGGTATAGTGCATTGTGCAAATCATTTCAAAATTTAGGCGCTGTTGGTAGTTGTTCCGTCCCACGTTTCAACTACGTGATGAACTTGATTGAGCGAGAGAGGTGTCACGTGGAAATTGCTTTTCCACAAGAAGATAAGATCGAACAAATGAACGAGTCGTTTCCTCAAGAAGATTGGGATCATGATCCGATATTCGATCCTCCAATGTCACAAACTAAGGGACGAAAGAAAGCGGCAAGATATAAAAGTGGTATTGAAACGTCAACTTCAACAACCAAGCAACGAAAGTGCGGAAAATGTGGGTTGGTAGGAGCAAACCATGATAGAAGAAATTGTCCTGGCAATTAGTTTCAATTGTATTCTGTAATATTTGAAACAATTTTTATTAATTATAATCTTAATTTTCTATGTAAGGTATTAATATGCAATCCATGCATTTGTACTAGTTTAAATTAGAATTTTTTCTAATTTTTCGAATATTAGGAAAAACACATAAATTAGTAAACACTTAACGAAATCTTTAATTTATCTAGAATTTAATATTTAACTATAGAAATAAATTGGAATTTTATCAATTTCCAAATTTTATATGAAGAAAAAAAAAATGTGTCTATCCGCAAGGAGGCCTTGCGGTAGGGATGTGCCTATCCGCAACGCCTCATTGCGGCAGGGAGGAGTCCAGTAGCTTTTCTCTCTCCTCCCCTGTTTTCCCCTGTGAGCAGGAGAAAACAGGGGAGGAGAGAGAAAAGCTACTGGACTCCTCCCTGCCGCAATGAGGGGTTGCGGATGTCAATAATTTTTTATTATTATTTATGTCCTGATTATAAAAATTTGAAAATGATAAAGTTACAATTTATTTCAATTGTTAAATGTAAAATTCGAGAAAAATGAAAAAAAATATTTTTTTCCCAAATTTTATTTTAAAACTTGACAAAATTTGCATTTAAAAATCGAAAAAAGGCATAAATTATATTTCATTCCTGATAATTATTTTAAAATTCGAGAAAAATGGGAAAAAAAATTCCGAGGTTTTTAACTAAAATTTGAAAGAAAGGATTAATTTTAAACAAAATTTGATGTTTTTTTTCGAATTTTGAAGCAATAATTATAAATAAATAATTTAAAATATTATTACTTAAAAAAATATTGAAATATGAGCGGAATTCATTTCGCATTCATATATGAACGGTTGCTAAAGTTGGCAGATGTGGCATTCCTGGCCGAGCGGGTTGTTGCGAATCGAAACTCCGAGGTTAAGCTTGCTTGGGCTAGAGCAAATCTGGGATGGGTGACCCCCTGGGAAGTTCCCTTTTTCCAATTTTTTTGTTTTTAAGTTTGCTCAAAGAAATTATTATCTAATTTTTCTGAATCTATTAAATTAATTTTTCCTGGGACATTTGGATTAAAATATAAGTTTAAAACAAATTTATCTAATTTTTTTATACAAAATTAAAAAAAATAAATTAGAAAAAGGGAACTTCCCAGGGGTCACCCATCCCAGAATTGCTCTAGCCCAAGCACGCTTAACCTCGGAGTCTCGATTACTAACAACCCACTCGGCCAGGAATGCCTCATCTGTTCATTTTAGCAACCGTTCATATATGAATGCGAAATGAATTCCGCTCATATTTCAATATTTTTTTAAGTAATAATATTTTAAATTATTTATTTATAATTATTGCTTTAAAATTCGAAAAAAACATCAATTTTTTTAAATTAATCCTTTCTTTCGAATTTTAAATTGAAAAACTGGAATTTTTTTTTCCCACTTTTCTCTAATTTTAAATTAATTATTAGGAATAAAATATAATTTATGCCTTTTTTCTATTTTTAAATGCAAATTTTGTCAAGTTTTAAAATAAAATTTGGGGGAAAAAAATATTTTTTGTCATTTTTCTCGAATTTTACATTTAACAATTGAAATAAATTGTAATTTTATTATTTTTCCAATTATTAATATAAGGAAATAAATAATAAAAAAAAATTATTGCCATCCGCAAGGCCTCATTGCGGCAGTGAAGAAACTGACGCCAAGCTGATGTCATGCTGTTGTATTACTGCCGCAATGACTCTTTGCGGCAGGGAACTCTTACCAGTTTTACACAGTCTTCCATATGTTCAACTTACATTCCCAAAAATTCAAATGTTATTTTCAAGATACATTAAATTTTATTTTGAATTTTAATGTTGAAAAAATTTTAATTTGAAATATTTTCTCTATAAATACTCACACCCTCAACCTAAAATTTCATATTCTAATCTTCTTCTCATTTTTCTCTCTAGAAACCTAAAATTTTTCTTATCATGGATTCAAAAAATGAGAAGAATGCTAGTTTAAAATCAAAATTGGTAGAAGCCAAGAGAGAAATCATGCTTCTTGAAGATAAAGTTGTAGATTTGGAGGTAAAAGTCGAAGAACTCGAAGAAGCCTTGAAAGAGAGAAACATGGAGATTTCCTATTTGAGGAAATTGTACGGGCATGGAGATGAACATCCGTAGACGGAAGAAGAAGGAGGGCTCGAAGAAATTGTTTTAAATAAAAATTGTATTTTCATGTTTTCCCCCATCCAAAAATATTATTAATGAATTAAAATTTTCTTTTCATGTTTATTCTAAATATTTTGTATTATCTCTAATTCAATTAAAATATTATATATTTTCAACATTTATTCGATTAAATAAATATTTTTGGGTGAATTCAAATGAAAAAGAATTTTTTTGTAAATTTTGGAATAGAATTTTATTTTATCAATTTTTTTATTATTTATTTCCTAATATTTAAAATTGGAAAAATGATAAAATTACAATTCATTTCAATTGTAAAATGTAAAATTCGAGAAAAATGAAAAATATTTTTTTTCCCAAAATTTTATTTTAAAACTTGACAAAATTTGCATTTAAAAATCGAAAAAAGGCATAAATTATATTTCATTCCTGATAATTAATTTAAAATTCGAGAAAAATGGGAAAAAAATTCCGAGGTTTTTAACTAAAATTCGAAAGAAAGGATTAATTTAAAACAAAATTTGATGTTTTTTTTCGAATTTTGAAGCAATATTTTTTTTCATTTTTCTCGAATTTTACATTTAACAATTGAAATAAATTGTAATTTTATCATTTTTCCAATTTTTATAATCAGGAAATAAATAATAATAAAAAATTACTGCCATCCGCAAGGCCTCATTGCGGCAGGGAGGAGTCCAGTAGCTTTTCTCTCTCCTCCCCTGTTTTCCCCTGTCACAGGGGAAAACAGGGGAGGAGAGAGAAAAGCTACTGGACTCCCCCCTGCCGCAATGAGGCGTTGCGGATATCCGCAATGAGTCATTGCGGCTACACTTTGTTTTTTTTTTTTAAAAGTCAGCTTGTTTTTTCTTTTACCCAGTAAAAACAGACAGCAAAAAAACCTGCAATAAGGATATCTGTTTTTACTGCTTCCCATCTACATTTTATAAAACCTGTTTTAACCACATAAACGCGAAATACCATATCAACACAATCCCAACCAATATAAATACAACAATACAACTACCTATTTTCAAAGCAAAATTAACAAAATAATAATACAATCAAATAAACAAGATCAAATTTAACTAAAGTCCCATCTGCCTTTGTTGTAACCCGGCAATAGTCATTTTCCGTGCTTCCCCTTTAAAAAGCTCCCAAGCTATGCGATACCGGAAAGTCAAAATATCATATACTGGGTGCCACATTACATCTTTCAATGATATGCCGCCAAGTATAGCATCCATATACTTGCAAACGTACACGCCACAATCAGAGCCGCCTTGTTGCTTCGGTCGATCCTTAATGAACTTCACATCCATGAAACTGTCTTCAGCAAATCTCAAAGGTTCCAAGAAATGAAGCATGCACGGCAATAATTTTTCCTACAAATTTACCACAAAAAATTAAAAACATATTCAAGAAGAAGACATATTTAAAAAACATTGCATAAGATTACCATGACATAAATCTCCTTGGCGTACACCTTTCGTAAGTCACAATAAGATCCATGGTCCCGGAGAGGATCAATTAAAAGCAATTTCATTCGTTCAAGGTCCACAACAAACAAAAACCAATGACCACCTGTGCATACGGGGAACATAGCAACATCACACAAGTGTATTGGTGGCCCAAACTGCTGGTCTTGATAGATATTATAGAAATTTTCTTGCTCTTTCAACCTCTCTGGAGTTTTACAATTTGGATGCATCTGCAAAAAAGAGAAAATAACCTTATTTCAATAATTTTGCATTTTAGACCTTTATTTCTATATTTCTTGCATTTTATAACCTTATTTCAATAATTTTGCATTTTAGACCTTTATTTCTATAATTTCGCATTTTAGACCTTTATTTCTCTATTTCTTGCATTTTATAACCTTATTTCAATAATTTTGCATTTTAGACCTTTATTTCTATAATTTTGCATTTTAGACCTTTATTTCTATATTTCTTGCATTTTATAACCTTATTTCAATAATTTTGCATTTTAGACCTTTATTTCTCTATTTCTCGCATTTTAGACCTTTATTTCTCTATTTCTTGCATTTTAGACCTTTATTTCTATAATTTTGCATTTTAGACCTTTATTTCTCTATTTCTTGCATTTTATAACCTTATTTCTATAATTTTGCATTTTAGACCTTTATTTCTCTATTTCTCGCATTTTATAACCTTATTTCTCTATTTCTTGCATTTTATAACCTTATTTCTCTATTTCTTGCATTTTAGACCTTTATTTCTCTATTTCTCGCATTTTATAACCTTATTTCTATAATTTTGCATTTTAGACCTTTATTTCTCTATTTCTTGCATTTTATAACCTTATTTCTATAATTTTGCATTTTAGACCTTTATTTCTCTATTTCTCGCATTTTATAACCTTATTTCTCTATTTCTTGCATTTTATAACCTTATTTCTCTATTTCTTGCATTTTAGACCTTTATTTCTCTATTTCTCGCATTTTATAACCTTATTTCTATAATTTCGCATTTTAGACCTTTATTTCTCTATTTCTTGCATTTTAGACCTTTATTTCTATAATTTTGCATTTTAGACCTTTATTTTTATAATTTTGCATTTTATAATTCTATAATAATGCAATAAGTTATGAAATGCAACAATTAACTAATTAACCAAATAATAAGTTATGAAATGGAATAATTAACCAAATTAAGGACTAAAATGCAAGAAATTTGAATTGATTTACCTCCAAGTCGGTGCAATGCCCAGTTGCAATGGTCGTGAAATAACTCATGCCAAGGAAGAACCTCTTGGATTTACCGCCTAGCACTTTATGCTGAACATATGTACTCTCCCTAAGCTTCAGCAGGTCAATATACGCATCCAGAACTGACGACTCTATTTCCTTATCGCGTTTTAGGCATTGGACATTTTCCAAAGCAAGCTCCGCAACCATCCCACCAACACTCTGAATAAAATTATGCTTTTCACCCCACCAATGCTTAAACAGCCAGTTGATTTTCCGATTTTTCAGTGGCCTCTTCATATCACCTGATACATAAGCAGGCCGCCTCTGCGTATCCTTGTATTTATCCTCTTCAGTGTCCAACTGCAAATACATGTCAATACCCCTAATCATGATGGATATTCATGGCATATGGAAAAAATATCAAGCCAAAACGAATGTATGATTCAAGATACATACCCCAAGCATTTCTCTTAAGTGATCAGGAATAACACCACTGATACTACCAAACTTCACTAATCCACCCGCCACTGGGGTAAACTCTGAACCAGGAGTAGTGGTTTCATCCTGCCATTCGATGAAGATACAAAAATCATATAAACATTTCAAATACAATAGTCACAAAGTTGAGTCAAAGTTAAAGATTATTACATCAAGGTTGACACCAGGAGGGATGGGGCGGTCTGATAAAGGTGTTACCATGTGTGTAGAAGGAGAAGGAGCAACTGTAGTCTGAACCTGTGAAGGAGGAGGGCTAGATCCCAGGGTCGGCTGTGTAACAGGAGGAGCAGCTGCTGTAGTCTCAACTGTAGTCTCAAGTTGTATAAGCTGTGAAGGAGGAGGGCTAACCTGCAACCGCAATGTGATAAAAACATGAATAACATATTCATGCTGTTGGTATATAAGAAAGGAAATCACAAATAAGAGAGATTAGTACCTCAATATGAGCATCAGGGGGGACAGACTGTGAAGGAGGAGGGCTAGATCCCAGGGTCGGCTGTGTAACAGGAGGAGCAGCTGCTGTAGTCTCAAGCTGTATAAGCTGTGAAGGAGGAGGGCTAACCTGCAACCGCAATGTGATAAAAACATGAATAACATATTCATGCTGTTGGTATATAAGAAAGGAAATCACAAATAGGAGAGATTAGTACCTCAATATGAGCATCAGGGGGGACAGACTGTGAAGGAGGAGGGCTAGATCCCAGGGTCGGCTGTGTAACAGGAGGAGCAGCTGCTGTAGTCTCAACTGTAGTCTCAAGCTGCAACCGCAATGTGATAACCCTTATTTCTCTATTTCTTGCATTTTATAACTTTACTTCTCTATTTCTTGCATTTTAGACCTTTACTTCTCTATTTCTTGCATTTTAGACCTTTATTTTTCTATTTCTTGCATTTTATAACTTTACTTCTCTATTTCTTGCATTTTAGACCCTTATTTCTCTATTTCTTGCATTTTAGACCCTTATTTCTATAATTTTGCATTTAGACCTTTATAGTATTTTTATAGAAGTACAAACCTCAGTATTTCGACGTATGATCCAGTCCTTGGGCCATGCAACATGAGATCCAACAGCTTGCTTGACCGTCTCCATCTCACCAGGTACTGGAACTGGAATCAAGGCTTCTAGTTGGATCCCACTATCCACTGACACTCTCAGACATCCAGTAGGCATTGGCTTGCCATGTATTTTCCTACTCATTTCTCCTCCATCCGGGTAAGCCATGCCATAGGCAACCTTGTTGCCATCCACTGCCAACTCACATGGTATTGGAGCCTACAAATATGATAACAAAAGTCAAATAGGAGAGATTAGTACCTCAATGGTATATAATAAGAAAATCACAAATAGGAGAGATTAGTACCTCAATCTAAGCATGATGGGGGACAGATGCCGGGGTAGGCTCTGTCACAGCAGGAATAGTGCTAACCTGCAACCACAATGAGATAAAAACACGAACATATAAAAAGTTGGTATATAATAAGGAAATTACAGTAAGGAGAGATTAATATGAGCATGAGGGGGATAGATACCGGCGTAGACTGTGAAGGAGGAGGGCTAGATACTGGGGTCGTCTGTGTAACAGGAGGAGCAGCTGCTGTAGCCTCAACCTACAAGATACACCGATCATGCATTTTATACCCTTATTAATTTCTATAATTCTTGCATTAAACCAAGCGTTAAGGATTGATACCTCAACTTGGACTATAGGCGGGACAGATACCAGGGTAGGCTGTGTAGCAAGAGCATCTGTAGTCTCAACCTGCAATTATATGTCAACGAACCGATCACATAGTTATATATATAATTCCTCTTAAGTGACTCGAATTAAACCTAGCATTAAGGATTACTACCTGACGAGGACGTTTATAAGAGACATGAGGTGTGGCATCGTGCGTAAGTGAAGCATGAGAATCAACAGTCTCAACCTACAATAAAATATACAACAATCATACATATATTCAATCCACTATATTCAAAGATAACAAGTATCAAAAGATTACTACCTCACGCAAACGTTTCTGAGAAACGGCTAGTGGAGGCTGCTGCGAAGATGAAGGACCGCTGGGGTCAATATCCATATCATGTGCACGAGAGGGTCTATCAAAACTAGGTCTGATAAATCCAACACCCCTCCACTCGGTGTTGATCCGATCATAACGAGCCAAAAACTCAGTGATGATATCAAAGAACCACTCGGGGGGATCACGCTCGTAAATGGCATGTAATGTCCTCATTCCATAATCCAGCTGCATTGAAGTATTTAGATGCAGGAATTAGATAAATAAAGGTCTAAAGTGCAAAAGTATAGGAATAAAGGTCTAAAATGCAGAAATATACAAATAAATGTCTAAAATGCATGAATTGGAGAAATAAAGGTCTATAATGCATACCGCATCAGCCATGTCCTGCTGGGGATACCAGTCACGAGGCACAATCTTAGAACGATGCTCAGCCACAAATGGAGCAATCCTTAGCTTACTGACGCGCCTGTACCAATACATGTACTCCTCTATAGACACGTAATTGCCCTCCTCGACAATAGGTATCATGCCATCATTAAAAGCATGCCACTCCTCAACGTAATCTGCCAAGGTCACTGTATGATTGTCCCGCACCCAACGAGATGCTCTCTCCGTCCGCAGTGAAGTCATGGCAACCGGGGCCTGTGGGATATGCTGTAGAATACCAAACTGTCTCAATACTCTATCTGGCATGACATACTCAACGATATCAAAAGAAATAAGAGGGACACGACCGAGAGCCATATAGTGAGCATCCATCAAATCGATATTATAATCCACATCAACATCCTGAATGTCATAAAATCTCTGATAAGGCTGCCATGTCAGCCAACCAAGCTGAAAGCTGTCAAAGTCCCCCCGATAAAGACCTGTATGGTGGTGGGGGTTAACCCTCCTCCCATCTACCGGCTCAGCCCAAGCCAATGCCCTCGGCCAAACAAAATCCATACGAGGTGCTATCAGAGGTACCCCAGGCAACAACCTCTCGTAAGACCAAAGCTGCAAAAGCATGGTGCACCCACAAATAGCTTTGGCACCCTTCTGAGCAGCCTTGGCCAAACCCCTGAATAAATAGCTCAAAACCGCAGCTCCCCAGGCATACTCCTTAATCTCATGCGCATTCTGGATTAACTGTAAATACCTGCAAAAATTCAGGAAATGCAAATTAACGTAAGAATTCAATAATTGGAGAAATTAAGGATGAACATGCAAGAAATGTGAAATTTAAGGCATAAAATGCAAGAATAAGATAAATTTAAGCATAAATTGCAAGGACTAGAGAGATAAATGAAGTCAAGAAGTACCTAGGATGCACGGTGTCTCTATTCGATGAAGGAAACAACACACCCCCAATGATGTATAAAAGATAAGCCCGGGTGTACACAAGGTCATCATGCTCGATAAACTCGGGAGAAGGCTTCTCCGGTTTCTTTTTATACATTTCCCTCAACCTATGAAGCTTCACCCCACCTAAATTGCAAAGAAATAAAAATTTAAGGTATAATATGCAAGAATTAAACAAATAAAGGATTAAAATGGAAGAAATTAGAATTCTTGGGCTAAAATGCAAAAACTAGATAATTATCTTCCTAAATTGCAAAGAAATGAAAATTTAATGTATAACATGCAAGAATTAAACAAATTAAGGACTAAAATGCAAGAAATTAGAATTTATGGACTAAAATGCAATAACTAGATAATTATCTTCCTAAATTGCAAAGAAATGAAAATTTAATGTATAACATGCAAGAATTAAACAAATTAAGGACTAAAATGCAAGAAATTAGAATTTATGGGTTAAAATGCAATAAGTAGATAATTATCTTCCTAAATTGCAAAGAAATGATAATTTAATGTATAACATGCAAGAATTAAAAAAATTAAGGACTAAAATGCAAGAAATTAGAATTTATGGGTTAAAATGCAATAAGTAGATAATTATCTTCTTAAATTGCAAAGAAATGAAAATTTAATGTATAACATGCAAGAATTAAACAAATTAAGGACTAAAATGCAAGAAATTAGAATTTATGGACTAAAATGCAATAACTAGATAATTATCTTCCTAAATTGCAAAGAAATGAAAATTTAATGGATAACATGCAAGAATTAAACAAATTAAGGACTAAAATGCAAGAAATTAGAATTTATGGGTTAAAATGCAATAAGTAGATAATTATCTTCCTAAATTGCAAAGAAATGATAATTTAATGTATAACATGCAAGAATTAAAAAAATTAAGGACTAAAATGCAAGAAATTAGAATTTATGGGTTAAAATGCAATAAGTAGATAATTATCTTCCTAAATTGCAAAGAAATGATAATTTAATGTATAACATGCAAGAATTAAACAAATTAAGGACTAAAATGCAAGAAATTAGAATTTATGGACTAAAATGCAATAACTAGATAATTATCTTCCTAAATTGCAAAGAAATGAAAATTTAATGTATAATATGCAAGAATTAAACAAATAAAGGATTAAAATGCAAGAAATTAGAATTCTTGGGCTAAAATGCAATAACTAGATAATTATCTTCCAAAATTGCAAAGAAATGATAATTTAATGTATAACATGCAAGAATTAAACAAATTAAGGACTAAAATGCAAGAAATTAGAATTTATGGGTTAAAATGCAATAAGTAGATAATTATCTTCCTAAATTGCAAAGAAATGATAATTTAATGTATAACATGCAAGAATTAAACAAATTAAGGACTAAAATGCAAGAAATTAGAATTTATGGACTAAAATGTAATAACTAGATAATTATCTTCCAAAATTGCAAAGAAATGATAATTTAATGTATAACATGCAAGAATTAAACAAATTAAGGACTAAAATACAAGAAATTAGAATTTATGGACTAAAATGCAATAAGTAGATAATTATCTTCCTAAATTGCAAAGAAATGAAAATTTAATGTATAACATGCAAGAATTAAACATGTTAAGGACTAAAATGCAAGAAATTAGAATTTATGGACTAAAATTCAAACCTTTTTTATACATAGCTTTGCGTTCGGCCTCAGTCAACCTCAAATCATGCCACTGTCTTAGCCAATATGGAAGCGGTGCGGAAAGCTCCGTATGAGTAACAGCACGACCAAGAACAGGCAATCCCAATATCATGTAAACATCCTCTAGAGTGATGGTGATCTCACCAAATGGGAAATGAAAGGTGTTGGTCTCTGGCCTAAACCTCTCCACCAACGCCGTGATCAATCGGATGTCGTTCTGGGGAATCGAGCGTGGGTTAGTAAACGCTCGGAAACCCCAGTCTGACAGCAAACTAACCTGGGTGTCATCAAATACCCAATCGTCGAGGTTTGCTGTCAACTGGTAGACATCCAACTTCTCCCGCTCACCCCCCTGCCATATGTGACTGCTAATATGATCATCCTGCATGGTCAAGAGGGACCTATCGAGAGGCCCGCACTGCATATCCATAGCATCTGCAATGTGCAAGATCAAAGAAATAAGGCACATTTCATAAACATGTACCAAAATTGGCTAAAATTATCATTCCATTAAGACATATTTAAAACAAGAATAAATTAACACCGAATATAATTTATCAAATAAAATGCAGTACTAATATGTTAATTAATCAAAATTCAAATTAATAAATCATATTAATTCATAAATTCGAATTTTAAACTCAAAAATTCAAATTAATAATTCAGAAAAATTCGAATTAAAATTTCCACAACTCATAAAAAAATTTATAATTATAATTTCATAATTATAAACCCTAATAATTCGAATTAATTCATAGTTTTAATAAAAATTCGAATAATAATTCGAAACCTAATTCTAAATTGGGCATTTCGAGCTAATTCAACCTAATTAAAGATGAGAAACCCTAATTTCAACTCAATTGAGGGTAAAAGCCCTAATTTCAAACTAATGCAAACCAAAAATGGGTAAAATTCGAACTATGAACCCTAATAATTCGAATTAATTCATGATTTTAACTAAAATGAAGCAAATAAACACCACCCACAGTTAAAAACGAATCAAACCATGTACATATAATCGTCAGTAGCAATGTATATAGTAGTGCGTGTGTGTATGTATAACTACGTGCGTGTGTGTAAGTGTCAATTAGAAGATACCTTGAGGAGGAAGATCGCCTGACATTCTCAACTGTGTGTGTAAATCGCCCGGAATCGCCTGAAATCGCCTGGAAATCGAGCTCTGTGGTTAATTAGGTTCAGTTCGGGTCGCGGCAGCCGCAATGGGTGGTTGTATAAGTCTCCTATCCGCATCGTATCATTGCGGTAATGATTTAAGGGTAAAAAAGTAATTCCATATTTTTATGTATCCGCATTGTATCATTGCGGCAGTGATATAAGGGCAAACAAGTAATTTTAGATTTTCATTTATCCGCTATGTCTCCTTGCGGCATCAAATTGGAGGGTGAAAACGTAATTTCATATATTTACTTGTTTCAATATTTCAAATTAACAGGTTTTATTAATTTATTATTTTTATTACTTTTAATAAATATAAAACTATAATAATTTATTTAAAATTTTATGTAATAATTCAAATTTTATAAACATTTTTATATTTTATAATGTATTAATTTACCAATTTTTTTAATTTTAATAAATAATAATAAAAATAAAGGTATAAAAACGTAAAATAATATTTAAGGACCTTAGAGCGACTCCTGCCGCCAACGTTCAATGCGGCCCATTCCTGCCGCAAGTTTTCATTGCGGCATCCCTAAATTTTTTTTTAAGTTTTCCTGCCGCAAGGGTTCATTGCGGCAGTGTACGAGTTGGTGGTTGTGGGCCTTTTTTCAACCAACGGGGGCTGTGGAAGGGCACCCTATATATATATATATATATATATATATATATATATATATATATATATATATAGGCAAATGCTCAAATGAGATCCCTTCTTAAATTAAGAACTGAGACTCCATCCTAGCCATTCATTTTATATTATTTTTTTTAATCTCAGCCTTTTATATTGTATTATGTTAGGCCGAATACACAAAATATAATCAAGTACTGTATGAGAGAATAACAAGAACACACGTTGTAGTACTTAAAAACTGTTTGGAATTAATAATTTCTCTCTCAGTGATGTAAAATATCACAGAGAGCTGCTTAGGTTACAATGAATGAATATTTCAATGTACGATACCCTTCTAGGGTTAACCTAACTGTATTTATAAAACATACAGCTTCTATACAATCAGTAATTGATACTCCTATAATTAAGATATACAATTGATATCAATTATGATTGCTACACATCCTTTAAGTCAACTCAATCTCTTTGATAGCTATCTGATCTTCAAAGATATTGCTTCCATTGTTTATCTTCAATTAATCTCCAATCATTGTTGACTCGTAGATGCTTCTGCTGAACAGAGTTTAACAAACTCTGTTGCTTCCATCAATCAGCGTTTGCGCTTCCATTCGACAGCGTTTACTCAAACTCTGACTGCTTCCAGCTTAAACTCTGATGTATCACTGTATCACTTAAACACTGATTAATATTTACATCAGTTATATCTAACAATCTCCCCCAACTTGTTCATTAGCAAAAATGCACAAGTTAATGATAATTGATGATGTCAAAACAAAATAGACAAATGCAGTGTTTAATAAATGATCAGAGTTTAAACTACTTACACAAAATCAACAGAAAAACAAGAAATCCTTACAGAGCATCATTCATAGAATCGCCTCAAGATCTGGTGTAGCTCTGAGATAGTCTATCAGCAATCTTCTTTCAGCATTCTCAAGCTCTCTCTGCATTATCTCTTTGATTTCTCTTAACTCAGGATCATTCTCATCAGTCTGATAGATAGCAGCTCTTAGATCATAAATTTTTTTTCTCCTCATCTGATTACCCAGTCTGATGAATTTCACTTCCTCTGATTGTGAGTTGAAATCAAGAACTGTAATCCCCAGATCAGTCTTCAGCTTTGTAGTACCCTTTTTCATCTCAATAAGATTTCCATTCCAATCTCTGTACTTAGGGACATATCTTCTGTTGTATTTCATACCTCTAGTTGCCAAGTTTTGAAGCATTTTTCTTTTAAGCACATTTGCAACTGACTCAGTTCTTCGATTTCTCACCTTGAACAGATATAAAACATGTTCTAGTTCTTCCCAGTATTTCAAATCAAGATCAAATTCACTAATCTTATATACTGTTCCATCAGACATGAAGTATAAAAGAAAATCTTTTTCCAAACTCTTCTGATGGACCAACTGTACTAATTCCAGTCTGTCTAAGCTTTCTTGAGTTACACCACGACCCGGAACAGCCAGTGAGGAAGGATCTCTAGGACCAGTTTGTTGTCTTTGATCTCTATGAGAGCCTAGTCCAGCTTTATTGCTTCAAATCTTTCCAGCTAAACCTCTTCCATCTGAAAAATCCATAGGACCTCCAGTCTTTGGGGTTGGTTCAAACACTGATGTCTTCCCAAAAACTGATTGTAATACAGAAGAAGATAGAGAGTTCTGCACAACTCTTTCAGCAACAGAAGTTGTGTTTGATTTCTTGGACATACTTTCCTCTTCAGCAATGCCTTTAAGCTTTTGCTTAGCTTCTACTTCTGTTGGCTTTTTGAATACTTGCATCCTTTGATCAGCTACAACATTTTCTTTGATTTTAATGCCTTTAAGAACAGGCCTAGAAGCTTTCACATTTTGCTTACCCTTACCAGACTTCAAAGCTTTCTGATGTTCAGCTTGTAAACTCTTCTCTTCAGCTTGAATGTCTGCAAGAGTAACTCCTTCTTCATTCACCTCTAAAAATACTTTGGCAGCTAACTCTTCATCAGTCTATGGATTATTTGTGAATAGCAAACTCTGGGTCTTAGATGTACCCTGAGTATCAGTATTTACCCCACCAGACTTTAACTTAGAAGTTTTGTCAGATAGTAAACTCTTCTCAGTTGCCCTTGACCTCAGATTTCTTTGACCTTTTGCTCCTCCATCTCCTGCATCATCCTTCTGAGTCAGAGTTTGAGATTGCCTGCATTTAGTCTTAGCATATCTCTCCCCCTTTTTGACATCATCAGGCATAAGAATGGATGTAATCAGCTCCAAGGAAGAAGCAATAGCATCAACTTTAGCAGACAAACTATTCTAATTTTCTTCAATTTTGGTCAGTCTATCAGACATAGAGTCTTGAGCCTTGGAGAATTTGATCATCTTGAGTTTGGTGTCGAACTCCAGAGACATATCCTTATCCTTAAGATCATTTTTTAGACCAGTAATTGACTTTTGACAATCATCAAGTCTGCCATCCAGTGTTTTGACTTGCACCACTGTGGCCTTCAAACAAGATAGAATATCCGGATTTGAAATTTCAGTAGAGGTTTGTTTCACAAAATCTGCTGCTCTCCCTCTAGGAAAAACACAATCTTCCTTATACCAATTTGCAGAAAACTTAGCAAGATACTCTGCTTCAATCTCATGTTGTTTGGAAGGCTGAGTGAACGGTGCATGCTTTCCATCAGTCTGCACAGGTGCACTTGCAAAAGAATCAGAGTTTGAACTCTCTTCACCTTCAGCTTCAACACTATCATGTTCAACATTCTCTGCAATTTGAACATTCTCAACTGTAACAGTGTGCTCAGTTTCTACAACAGCCTCAGCTGTATTCTCTGCAATAATCTCTGCAGCTTTTACATTCTTTTCAACAACTCCAGCATTCTTTGCAACATCTTCAGCATTCTGGACAGGTTGTTTTTCAGACTCAACAGTCTTATCAACATTCCCTACAAGAGAAACAACTGCAGGCAGAATATCAGAGTTTAAATCCTTTATTGCCTTTTCAACTTCTTCACCATGATCAGAACCCTGGTGAGCATCCGAAAATACATCAGTATGAGAAGCTACTGTTTCTTCAAGAAGTACAGTAGGCTGAGCAACTGCACCAGTTTCTTCAGAGTGAACAGGAAGAGAAGAAGTAGGAGGAATCATAGGATCAGAGAATGGTATGGCAGTCTTAGCAAAATCATCCAGAGTAAAGCCATCTCTGTTGTCATCCATGTGCATATTGACAGGTGATTTCTCAGATTCTTTAGTAGCATCTATCTCAACAGATATCTCAACAGCAGGTATTTTTGAAGTGATAACCTCTGGAGCTTTAATAACCATTTCATCATCTGAATCAGATATTACCAGCTTCCTTCTTTTATAAGTCTGCAACTCAACAGGTGCCTCAGCTTCAGAAGAAGAGGAAGACTCTTCATCAACAAGAGATGGTGATGGTGATCTATTTGCTCTTTCCTTTTTCTCTTTTCTGGCCAGTGTAGCTCTAGCAAGTCTGTGTCTTGAGTTATGAGCTACATGCTTAGTTCTCCCCTTACGTTTGGATTTGGACTTGGATGGTTGAGGGTGAGTAGGAGGCTGAGATTTTAATGGTTGTTGGTCAGAGTGTAGTGGTTCAGAGTTTAGGAGATCAGAGTTTACTTGTTCAGAGTTTATTGGTTCAGTGTTTAGTGGCTCGGGATTTATTGGAGAGTGTTCAGCTTGTTGAGGTTCTTGAGGTTGTTGAGGTTCCTGTGGTTGATTTATGAAATTCTGTAATGCAAGAGGATAAACTAGAGCAGGCACCTCCCTGTTGCCATCCTTATTTGTCAAATAAGAGAATATTCTCTTATTGACCTTAAAAGGCTGAATCTCATCAGCTTCAGCAATCGCAACATTTAGTACACAAGCAGAAAATAGTAGTTGATAAAATCTAGCAAAATATACAGTTCTAGATACTGACAACCTACCTCCTATATTCATTAACACATGTCTTCCAAAATCGAAATTAGAACCATAAAGAAGAGAATACCCGATTTGGAGACTATCAGTAGGAATTGCATCCCAATTGGTGACCTTGTTTCCAAAAGCCCTTGTAATACAGTCGAAGAAGAAACTCCATTCTTTTCATAACTGAGGTCTTTTCACTGACCCAATCTTGTCCATCGGTCCTAAGTACCCAATCTGCTGCAGCATCTCTCGCAGATTCGTTTCAGAAACAACAGCATATGAAGTATGAATTTCAAAGTCCATGGTTTCTCGGACTGTATCTGGAGTGATAACATAGTCAGTTTCGTTACATGTGAAAATAATTGATGGTGTCCCATTCTCTCCACCATCATCATATACAGAGTTTTGCCAGAATAAAGCAATTTGAGATGCAGACAGCATTTGAAGTTCAACCAAGGCATAACCAACTTCTGAACCTCTCAAGAAATTCTGCATCAAATGAAAAGCTTCTGGAGCGTTTTCAGTGATCAACGGAGCTGCATAATTATTAGGAACAAACAAAAGACCAAGCGTGTTGAAAGGTTTGGTTGCCATTAGAATAGTTTGAGAAGAAATACGAATGAAAATGATATGAGTGAAAAGTGTTTGATGAAATTTGCAAGTGAAAATGATATGAAACCGTGAATGAAAGTGTAAAAAGTGAATATGAGTGGGTGAAAGTGAATATGAAGTAAAGAGTGAATCTCAAACGTTTTCGCCTTAAAACACGCAACCACATACCATAATTAGTAAAACATGATCATTGAAAAATGTGTGAGTGGGACACGTGTCAAATGATCAGCAGAACAAACGTGCATACTCAGTAATTACAACCCCAATTACTGCTTCCGATTCTCAGTAATTACTTGCACAAATAAACACTTTAACACTAAACAACAGCTGTCAAAAACTCTTTTTACCCCAAATTTGAAACAACTGAAATAAAATGTACCTTAGAGTATTTCGACAAAAATTCATCAGTGTTTATCACTTCTCCAACTTTGTAACTGAAACCCTTTCAAATACTGCACAGATGTGAATTTTGTGTGTGGATAGCAGAGTTTACTAATCCAATTTTTAGAGCATCTAATTTTTCATAAATTCCATAATACTAAATCAGTAAATACTGGATGCACAAACTCTGATTGTAAACACTGACTATATGATGAGTGCTAAACTCTGTAGTAACTTAAATACAGAAATCTGAATACATCTATTCCCTTTGATGTCCATGATAATCCAAGTAAACACACAGTCTTTATAGACAAAAAGATCAAGAGATAGATTTCAAAGCATCATTCAGTGAGTTGCATGCCAAGGATTTGATTAAACTCACAAATCACACAAGTGTTTAGGGACAGTGTTTACACTCAAGTTCAATCAGTAAAAGCAGATGCTGCCATATGCTTGGTTGTCCACCAAATTTATACTACTTTGAATACATGTGTGCACAAATCAAAAGGACTTTATTCAGGGTTGATATTTGGTTGAAATCAAACAGGTGAGAAGAAAGAAGATAATTTGAATAAATGACTAACTGAACAATTTAATAGAGCAAAGTGTTCAGTTGTCTAAGTACATATTTGTACAAGATGATCAGGATATATACATTTTTTTTATGTATATATATCCTCCAAATAAACTTTCCTTTGCAGAGAAACTCTCACCTGTTTGCTCTTCAATTTTCAAAAGAATCTAACTGCCCTACATATATTAGAGTTTAATACTCTTGATACATCAGAGTTTAAGAGAACAGTTAATAAGGCTCAAAGGGGTTCACTAAGAGTTTAATGTAAGGTCAGTGTTTGTATAAATGTGGTAAATCCTAGTGCCTTTATCATTTTCATGCACACACATATCATGCAGTCTCAAAATGGTTTAAAACAAGTTCTAGAGCAACATACTTACTGATGAACATCACACAACAATTAAAATTCGATTGATATAAAATGTATCAATCACTTATTTGGCTCAAAATCTCACAGGGTGCAGACATGCTTTAGTACTCACCAAAATAAACAATGACACATCTCAAGTTTTATAATTTTCACAAGTACAAACAAGGAATCATCAAGTACCATGTAAATGTCTTGGGAACAGAGTGTCACTTATTAGAGTTTAGAAGTCATCAATATCAGAAATTATTAATGAGAGGTAATGCACACATCATTTACAGACTCAGAGTTTAGGAGAAATAAACTAAGAGATGCTATAAATATGAACAGTATCATGCTTGTGTTGAATTTCTGCACAGTCTAAGATTAGATCACAGATTACTTAGAAGAGTTCATGATTAACTATTGAGAACCATGCTTCATACATTTTCTTCATTGGTGTTCATCTCAGACAAAAACTTTATCAGAATTACTCAGAGTTTATCTAGCATGCTAATAGAGTTTACATAACAGAGTTTAAAAACTGAGTTCACATAGCATTTAACACATCACACAAACATGAATAATACATTACATGAAGTGAATTTTGAGTCTAACCAGTATCTCTAGTCAAAACTAGAGACCATTCCAAGTTCATTTACCAGCCTTGTAAATGTAGCTTCACTCAATGGTTTGGTGAAAATATCTGCAAGCTGTTGGTATGTAGACACAAAATGAAGCTCAATGTTCCCTTCCTCTACATGCTCTCTGATAAAATGATACCTTATGCTGATGTGCTTGGTCATTGAGTGTTGTACTGGATTACTTGTCATAGCAATAGCACTTTGATTATCATAGTAAATAGGAATTTTACTGTACCTCAATCCATAATCCAGCAACTGATTCTTCATCCATAGAATCTGTGCACAGCAGCTACCAGCAGCAATATACTCTGCCTCAGCTGTAGATGTAGAAATTGATTTTTGTTTCTTACTGTACCAAGAAACCAGTCTGTCACCCAGAAATTGACAACTTCCACTAGTGCTTTTTCTATCTATCTTACAGCCTGCAAAGTCTGCATCAGAGTAACCAATAAGTTTGAAATCTGATTCTCTGGGATACCACAGTCCTAAAGTAATGGTTCCCTTGAGATACTTCAAAATCCTTTTCACTGCTGTGAGATGTGGTTCTCTGGGATCAGCTTGAAACCTTGCACAGAGACAGGTTGCATACATGATATCAGGTCTACTTGCTGTCAGATAAAGAAGAGACCCTATCATGCCTCTGTAGTTTGTCATATTCACCGATGCTCCTGTATCCTTATCCAACTTAGTTGCTGTTGCCATGAGAGTTGATGTAGATGAGCAATCAAGCATACCAAATTTCTTGAGAAGATTTCTGGTATATTTTGCTTAATTTATAAATATTCCATTATCTGTTTGCTTCACCTGTAGACCTAGAAAATAACTAAGCTCTCCCATCATACTCATTTGATACCTGGACTGCATTAGCTTGGCAAACTTTGTACAGAGTTTATCATTAGTAGACCCAAAAATTATGTCATCAACATAAATTTGAACCAAAAGCAAGTCACTACCAGATTTAAAGTAAAACAGAGTTTTATCAATTGTACCTCTGTGAAACCCACTTTCTAGTAGAAACTGAGCAAGAGTTTCATACCATGCTCTTGGTGCTTGCTTAAGTCCATAAAGTGCTTTATCAAGCCTGTAGACATAATCTGGATATTTGGGGTCAACAAATCCTGGTGGTTGTTCAACAAACACTTCTTCTTCAAGTTTCCCATTCAGAAAAGCACTCTTCACATCCATTTGAAATACCTTGAATTTCTTGTGAGAAGCATAGGCAAGAAACATCCTTATTGCCTCCAATATGGCAACTGGAGCAAAAATCTCATCATAATCTATTCCTTCTTGCTGTGAATAGCCTTTTGCCACAAGTCTGGCTTTGTTTCTTGTAACAACCCCTTCACTATCAGTTTTGTTTCTGAAAACCCACTTAGTACCAACAATAGACCTATTCTTGGGTCTTGGTACAAGTGTCCAAACTTCATTTCTCTCAAATTCATTTAACTCCTCCTGCATTGCTGTTATCCAGTCAGCATCTTGAAGAGCTTCTTCAACCTTCTTTGGCTCAGTTTGTGACAAGAATGTATGAAACAGACATTCATTTGTTGTTGCACTTCTTGTCCTTACTCTTGCATCTGATCACCAATAATCAAATCAGGTGTGTGAGATTTGGTCCATTTCCTAGCTGAAGGCAAATGACTTCTCTCAGAGTTTGATCCTCCCCCTCGATCCATGTTCTCCTGATTTCTTTGGTGTCTTTCTTCATTCTCTGAGGCTCCCCCTGAATGTGACTGCTCAGAGTTTGAACTGTCAGATTTTGGACTATCAGAGTTTGAGTCAACAGAGTTTGATCCAGATTTTTAAGCTGAGTCACTATCAGAATTTGAGTTATCACTATGATGTGATTCTTCATGCTCCCCCTCAACTGGTTCTTCTCTTGTTTCTGGCTGAAAAGTTTCTTCAGTGTTTACCAGTAGAGGTTCAGAGTTTAGCTCAACAGAGTTTGTCAGATCAGCCTTATCAGAGTTTACTTCATCAGAGAATAAATCTTCATTTTTAAAGTGCAGTTGATCATGTTCATTTACATCTTCAAGTCCAGTTATTTTATTGTCATCAAATAACACATGAATTGATTCCATGATCACTTTGGTTCTCAGATTACTTCATCGGCTTTTAAATCAAATTTTGTCAAATGTTCTGGATGAGTTTTCAGCACAAAGCACTTGCACCCAAAAATATGAAAATATTTCAGGTTTGGCTTCTTTTCTCTCACCATTTCATATGGTGTTTTTCCATGCTTGTTGATCAGAGTGGCATTCGGAGTAAAACAGGCAGTTTGAACAGCTTCTGCCCAGAAATAAGTTGGCAATTTTGCTTCATCAAGCATAGTTCTGGCAGCTTCTATGAGGGTTCTATTCTTTCTTTCAACTACACCATTTTGCTGTGGTGTACTAGGTGTAGAAAACTCTTGCTTCACTCCTCTGTCTTTGCAAAATTCTTCCATTGTTGCATTTCTAAATTTAGTTCCATTATCACTTCTGATTATTTTGACTTTGTGTTTTGATCCTTTGTCCAGTTGCTTTACATGCTCCATCAGAGTCAATGCTGTTTCATCCTTCTTTGCTAGAAAATACACCCAGGTATATCTGGTGTGTTCATCAACAATGAATAAAGCATATTTCTTTCTTCCAAGTGACATTAAATTTACTGGACCAAAACGATCAACATGTAGAAGATGATAAGGATCAACAATTGAAGATTCAGTTTTGCTCTTGAAAGATGACTTCCTTTGTTTGGCCTTTTGACAGGAATCACATAGGCCATCAACATTTAATAATGATTTTGGGAGTCCTCTTACAAGATTCTTTCTAATCAGCTCATTGATGTTGTTTAGATTCAAATGAGAGAGTTTCTTGTGCCATTTCCAACTCTCTTCACTGGACATCCTTGTTGACAGACACACTGTTTTGCCATCAGAGTTTGTTGACAATTTTATTTCATAGATGTTATTGTGTCTGTTTCCAACTAGAACAACTTTCCCTGTAGATTTACTGATGACTTGACAGTATTCAGGCTGAAAATCTACATGATATCCTCTGTCACAGATTTGACTCACAGATAGCAGATCATGCTTGAGTCCTGGAACCAAGGCTACATTTATGATGATGACACATCCAAGATTAATATTGCCATATCCCTGAGTATGTCCTATGTTGCCATCTCCATAGGAAACTTTTGGGCCAGCCTTCTCCACATACTCTGATAGCAGGGCTTTATTTGCAGTCATGTGTCATGAACACCCACTGTCCACGACTAGGGTACTTTCCCTGGTGCCCTGCAATCACAAACAATTACTGAGGATTAGTTTTAAGGATCCAGACTTGCTTGGATCCTTTGGATTTTTTAACTCTGTTAGCTTTTGCAGCGGAATTCACATTATCAGAGTTTAAGCTAACTTTATCAGAGTTTACATTTACAGAGTTTACTTTAACCCATTTCAAATTTGGCTTGGGTTCATAGTAATTATGATAAATACCATGATAATCTCTGCAAGTATAAATAGAATGCCAAGTACTACCACAGTGTTTGCATAAAGTCTGTGGTCTAGCTCTAACATTAACTTTCTTTACTTCAGACTTTGAAGGTAAAGAATTAATATTTTTGTTCTTCCTACAAAAACTAGCAAGATGGTTAGTGCTACCATAGTGTTTGCATAAAGTCTGTTGTCTAGCTCTAACATTAACTTTCTTTACTTCAGACTTTGAAGGTAAAGAATTAATATTTTTGTTCTTCCTGCAAAAACTAGCAAGATGGTTAGTGCTACCACAGTCATGACATGACTTTCTTGGAGCTAATGTAGCAAGCATTGGATAATTACCTTGAGTGATGCCTACTTTTCCATTTCTGTTCTTCCTAGATACTTTCTGTTTCTTAACAGATTTTAACTCCTTAAGCTTATGCTTGAGTTGTTTATCTGTCATTGAACCAATATTAACCTGTTTAACACTAGCTTTTACTGGTTCTCTCTTAACAACTTCTTTTCCATGTTCAAACCTAGGTTCACTTATTCCATTAACAAATGTTCCAAATTTCTTAGAAGGAAGTGGTGGTCTAATCTTGACTGTATTCTGAAACCTAAGTACATCATCCTCAGAATAACCTAGACCTACTGTGTCTGATTGAAAAACCTCTTGAGTGTCTTTTCCAGAGTGTGTCCAAGTTTTAATAATGTGATTTGCATCCTCCAATTCAGATTCTAGTTGCTTATATTTACCTAGCAACTCATGTTCTAGAAAAACAGCATCATCTCTCTCTTTCTGAACTTTTTGCATGTTTTCAAGCTTTTCTTCAATAAGTTTGTTTCTCTCTTTAAGTTGAGAACTCTCATACTTGATTCTCTCATTCTCTAAAGTCTGATCCCTATAACTGATATGCAATGCTTTAAGATAAATCCTCAATTCAGTTATATTATCAGTATTATAAGCATAGGTAGTTGGGGGTACCTTGAGTTCAGAATCTTCATTCTGAGTAGAAGCCATGAGTGCATAGTTAATTTCCTCATCTGAGTCTGAAGTGTCTGCCCAGTCTCTGCCTTTTTTATAGAGTGCCTTTTCAGTTTTACCCTTCTTGCACTCAAGAGCATAGTGACCCATCTCCTTACACTTGTAGCATTGAATCTCAGACTTGTCTTTCTTCCCAGATTTGGTATCTCTTCTCTCAGAGTTTCTGAAACTCTTTCTGTCATTTGAATCTCTAGAAAACCTTTTTCCCTTCTTAAAGTTCTTGAAACCCATCTTCTTAAAGGTCTTTACCATCAAAACAACCATTTTTCTCATTTCTTCTTCATCATCCTCAGAGTCAGATAAATCAGAAGTGTTTGGATCATCATCAGAGTTTGATGATTCACTTTCAGAATGAATGACTAAAACCTTTCCCTTTGATTTCTTCTTCAAGGGTTTCTCTTCAACCTTGAGAGCAACAGACTTTAACTTCTTGCTTGATCTCCTGTTTCTCTGCTCCATTTCCAATTCATGAGTCTTGAGCAGACCATAGATTTCATCAATCTAAGTATCAGCAAGATCATAGTTATCTCTTATAGTGGTTGTTTTCACATCCCACTTTTCAGGTAGAGAAAGAAGAAACTTGAGATTTGAGTCTTCTAGATCATACTCTTTGTTAACCAATGACAAATCATTAAGTAGTTTACATAATTTGTCAAATGTTTCTGTCATGGTTTCTTCAGACTTTGCCTCAAAATGCTCATACTCCTGTGTGAGTATGTTCCTTCTATTCTTCTTGATAGCAGCAGTTCCTTGACACCTAACCTCAAGTGCATCCCAAATTTCTTTTGCAGTTGTGCAGTTAATCACCTTATTAGACATAACATTGTCTAAAGCACTGTGAAGTAAATGCCTTACTTTTGCATCCTTAGCAATAGATGAAAGATCCTCAGCAGTTAGATCTTTCTTTTCCTTTGGAATTACTTTTGATTCCTCACCAGCAACAGCAACAGATAACTTTGTAGGTTTATGAGGACCTTCATAAATTCTGTCAAGATATTCTAGATATGTAGCTCCCAGAAACATAGTCATCTTCACCTTCCAGATTGCATACTTTGCTGGCCGGAGTATAGGAACCCTAATTGTCTCATACCTACTCACAGTAGTAGGAGCTTTCTCAGAGCCTAGACCTGTTGGAGGAGGAATCTCTGACATGATTATAGTTGTGTTTGGATCTTAAACTGTAATAAATTAACAGATTGGCTCTGATACCACTTGTTAGGCCGAATACACAAAATATAATCAAGTACTGTATGAGAGAATAACAAGAACACACGTTTTAGTACTTAAAAACTGTTTGGAATTAGTAATTCCTCTCTCAGTGATGTAAAATATCACAGAGAGCTGCTTAGGTTACAAGGAATGAATATTTCAATGTTCGATACCCTTCTAGGGTTAACCTAACTGTATTTATAAAACATACAGCTTCTATACAATCAGTAATTGATACTCCTATAATTAAGCTATACAATTGATATCAATTACGATTGCTACACATCCTTTAAGTCAACTCAATCTCTTTGATAGCTATCTGATCTTCAAAGATATTGCTTCCATTGTTTATCTTCAATTAATCTCCAATCATTGTTGACTCGTAGATGCTTCTGCTGAACAGAGTTTAACAAACTCTGTTGCTTCCATCAATCAGCGTTTGCGCTTCCATTCGACAGCGTTTACTCAAACTTTGACTGCTTCCAGCTTAAACTCTGATGTATCACTGTATCACTTAAACACTGATTAATATTTACATCAATTATATCTAACATATTATCCTTCCGACCTTCTCCGCAGCCTCTGTTCATCCAACCTCTCACCCTTTTGGCACTCTTTCGATCTTAATTTCGACCATAATTCCGATCATGCTACTCACATAAATATACTTACACATATAGATATATACACTGATTCTCTATCTCTCTCTATTTCGATCTAAATTGAGTGGATGAAGTTGTGCGATGCTGCTGCTAATAATGTTCACTTTTTTCCCTCTAGATCTGAAATCTCTATGTAACACCAAAGATGATGAAGTCTCTGGTGGATATGCTTCCGTGAAAATATTTAATTTACAATTCAGTTTATTGAAATGGGCGATTACAAGAGATGTGGTTGTCGTTGTTGTAGATGTTGTAGAGGTGCAATTGATGATAATGAACGGACGACTTGATGGTGAGGATTCGTCGTGTTGATTAATGATAGAACAATGAGAGAAATTCTCTTTTACGGTGTTTGTTATTTTCATTTGAAAATTTTTAGTGACTTGCATTTAAATTTTGGTGATTTGAGATAAATTTTAGTGATTCTATGGTGACGTGGGGGTGGCGTATGGAGGTGGTGGTGTGTTGCAATATAATGGCTTAAACTCTGGTGATTTTGGTGTTCAATTTGGTGACTTTGTAGTCTTGCAAGCCACCTTTATAATGGTGTAGTTGGACTTAAGGCAAGAGAACCTACAAAGAGTTTTAGGTGTCTATTACTTTTTCAATATTCTATTTTTGTGTCTTCTTCGTCATTTTTTGTGTAAGGAGACGACACAATTTTTTAGTCCTTTGTCTCTAATTTGTTATTTCTTTGTGGCCCGCTGAATCGGATTAGTTTGTCGTTATTCGGGTGATTTTGGGCGAGTTTTTATGGATTCTTTCTTTTCGTAATTGTGGCATCCCACCATCCGGGGTACAGATTTGGGGCCACTAACCACAATCCACACAACACATACCTGGATATAAACATAATATAATAATAAAATACCCCTGATCCAAGACCGCTTACAGGTTATGGTATGAAACAAACTACCAAATTTAATTATTACAATCCAGTCTTAGAATAACATTATTATACAAATTGATAACCACTAAGTTCGTCTACCGAACTAGTAAACCAACTTCTGACAAGCTCAAATAACTACTCGGCGAAACCAACAACTCGAACGTCACCTCTCGCTGTTGGAGCAGGAAAACTCATCACAAGGTCCACTAATCTCCTCTATTAACTGAAGAAAAATAAACCACAAGCAAGAGTGAGCCAACAATGCTCAGCAAGTGTAAACAGTGATAGCAATATCAAGAGCAATATAGGTTCTGATCATCAAGAATAATCATCATATGGTACGAAAGAAATCAGCCGAAGAAGTTAAATATCGCAACTCCAAAATGAGTCAACAGGGCTCCGCTAGAATAAAATGCATCAACAAGGAGAACTGATAAAAATTCTGATAATCAAAGATAATCATCATAGGCTTCAAAGGAATCAGGCTTTAAAGCAACTCATACTCAATGTGTAGATTAGAATTGGATTTTTATATATTTTAAAAAACAATGGAGTTAGGCGGCTGATCAGACCCGCACTAACCCCGGACAATGCACACAGCAAAGTCCCTCAAAATGGATCAACGGCACACATTGGCCTCAACTTTTGACCATTAAACTAGTCTCCCCAAAGGGACTCCTCTGACCATAAATATGGTCTCCCCGAAGGGACATCTGTTGACCATTAATATGGTCTCCCCGAAGGGACTCCTCTGAAAACATTCCAATTCTAAATCCAACGCACTAGGTGTCTGAACAATCGACAACCTCTGTCAATCAAACAATCTGGAAAACTCACGTTCCAGAACAACAACTCAAGATACAAGAATCAATGAAGAATTCAAGATCAACATGTCGACAAGTTCGACACGATAATTGGGTAATAATTAAAGAATAATAACCTCAAAGGGTATCGACGAGTTCGATACAATAAATAGGTGACAATTGAATAAACAACAATAACAAAAAGTATCGATAAGTTCGATACGAATAATTGGGGTCATAACATCATTAAATGAATCGACAGAAGAATTTACTAGCAACATGATTAATGACAACCGAGGATATACGACAAAACAAGGATATAGTCAAGTGCTAATCATTTAATAAATTTCTCTAACATCTAGAAAAGTTTGGACTAAATTGGGTAAGTTAAGTGGTTCAAAATGAACATTTGTAAGATAAGTCCATGATAATTAATTGTAAATCAATTTGAAGAAAACATCCCTTAAAGAGGGTCCATCGGGTAAAATATGCTAAGATCAGAAATTATGCTAAAAGGTTTTTATAAGAATTTAAAATCTTGGATTTCCTCTGATTAGAACGTTTCTTAAACATTTTTGAGGAAAATAAAAGAAATGGCACTCCGCAGAGTAATCCAATAACATACCATGTATTAAAGTTTTATTGAAGAAAAGGTTATTTGTAAGATCATTTCAAAATTTGCACTTGTGCTATAGGTGGATATATAAACATCTGCACGTCATTTGAAGAAGGACGTCAATTTGTAAGCATAATTTGACCGACACATTTGATATATAATTAGAACAGAATTGCATCACTTGAACAATAAGTGAGGAGCGATAACACTTGCCTCGATACACGAAGTTCTCGATCCTACAACATCGATCCGTGATTCAACTTCACATCAATCTCTTCTTCTCTTCACGTTGACCCCTTACTCGGCCCTACTTCCATCTTTCCTTCCTAATTCGCCAATTCACTACAATTCGTGATTCTATTTACTCGTGCACTGTTCTTGGTCGGGTCTCCTACTCGTATCTATACCAATGTAAAGTACTACTTTAGTGCCAAAACCAACCAAAACTTTACTGATTGCTCTATTATACCGATACGCGTCCTATACCGCTTTATACTCATACATACCAAGTAACGCCATGAAGTACTTAAATCAATCCAAGATAAAATTCTTAATTCACTATAATTTCGAGTAAAATCTACGACCGTTATTTTGCAAAACAAAACACATAATTCGACTACAACTTTCAAATTTACTCAGAGCAAGTCCAATAGATCCCTTATATTAGCTCCTAGCTCAAATTATAAGGGATTATGTCTAAAATTGTGCTCCAACAGCCTCCTAACTTTTCCTTAAAAAGTTAAGAGCCTCATGTCATCCCTTATCTTTAAGGGGATTCCTTATTTCATTTTTACCAATAAAATATCATTTCCCTCCCTTTTCCAGTTATTTCCCTCTTTTTAGTTTTGCTTCCCTCCTTTTATTTATTATTTAATAATTATAAGGACCAACTATAAGGATGCTTGTTGGAGTTGTCATATCTTATACTATCCTAAATCACTAAGAGCTTATTATTTTATAATATTTATAAGGAAAATACGAGGAGACTGTTGGACTTGCTCTCATTCCTTTAATATCTCAAACTTTGATTACCAAAATCCAAAAATCCATAATTTCCGGATTAGAATCCAAAATTATTCTAATGAAACAAAACCACTTACAAGTATTACTTTCCAATAATTATTACTCCCTCCGTTCCCTTATTCTTTTCCTGTTTTAACTTTTTACACTGTTCATTGCAAGCGATTGACTACCAATTTACGCATAATTTATAAGACAAAATATAATTATGAGTGATTTTGTTTGATTCGTATTTGTGAGTACTTTAATACAGTGAAGTTTTTATATTTAGTACTAAAACGAAATTGAAGATATTAACAATTAAAAATGTGCATTGGCATGCGTGATAATGATGAGTAGCTTGTTCCAGTACACCCACGTTTATAAACACAGGGCACACCACACCCTTCTCATGCTTTTCTTGCTCTGCACTTACCATACACTCACTCATATACAGCACATACACCACTACCCCTAGACCTGGCAATTCGGATCGTTTCGTGTACTTTCGTCGTGTACATTCGTATTCGTGTATCGAAAGGGTAAACCCATATCCATATCCATTTAAGCTTCGTATACCTTCGTGTTCGCGTACCTTCGTGTTCGTGTAATTTTGTGTCGTTTATTCGTGTCGAGTACGAAATTACCGGCTCTAATAAGCATAAACAAGTATACTATATTGCCACGGCTTATTCTATATATTTCCTTTTGTACACTTTTTAAAATAGGGGGTGTCAGGAAAAACTAATGGTTCTTAATTCAAGTTACTTTCTCACCACCTACTATTTTAGGACCATAAAGTTGCTAGAAATTCACTGTTCGACTGCATATAACACCATTTTTGGCTTCTAGGACTGATTAATTACATCTCTTTGATTGTATATATCGATCATTGATATTATATTATAGTCATCTTGGAACATGTCAGAACTTGGGCAAAATGAATGTTCAAAGTGTGTTGGTAACATGCTCCCAGAGTTTACAATATACATTTATTTAATTTTAAATTATTTATTTATTTATTTCGTGTACTTTCGTGTCGTGTCGTGTACCTAAGAGTAAACCCATATTCATACCCATTTAGGCCTCGTGTTCTTTCGTGTTCGTGTACTTTCGTGTTCGTGTATCGAAAAGGTGAACCCATATCCATATTTTTCGTGTCATTTTCGTATCGTTTATTCGTGTCGTGTACCAAATTGCCGGCTCTAACTACCCCCGTCTCCCCTGTCTACTCACGACAGTACAAACTCAAAACATACCCACACGGACACAGCCTCTAACATAATATAGCCACCCATACCTCTCGGCACACACACCCACAATCTCGCTTAATTTGCATCACACATCATTACCACTCTTTTCCTCCTTTACTCTTTTCCAATCTGTCAACATCTCTCCCTCCTTAAACCATATCACGACATATTCACCCAACAACACCCCACACTCCTGCCTTCTTTCTTCAACTGACTACCATAATGTACCCACAAAAACCTCTCGGTTTTCACCGAGAGTCTCTCCTGCCAAACCTACACCACCAAAACCATAACAAAACCACAAGTATAACCGAAACCCCCAATCGATAGACACACACTTCAATTCATTCGAACCATCCCAGTACCACCCAGTTGAATTCGAACACCCAGCAGCAACACAAGGCCACCCACACGCACGCAGACACATACGCGTACATACCCAAGGATACAACAGACTCCATACGCCCCTACATCACCCCAACCAGCTACATAACATACATAAACTATCCACCACACATGTAAAACACATTCACAACCAAACCTTCTTATACAGCCCACCAGCCTCTTCCCACTTCAACACTACACCCACCTATACCCATTCACTAACAATCCGTACAGACTCACCCTCACCAGACCTGCACACTCCAACCTGCACACTCACCATTTCATAACCACACACTTGTATGTATATACCAGCACCAAAACACCCACATACGCAATGTACCAGACCTCACATCCTACTCCCTCTCGGTCTCCCCTGTTCAGATTATCTACAAAATTCAAACTTACTAACAAACAAGAAGATATACATACAACCAAGAAACCTCTAATCTACCACAACTACCCTCTTATCATCATATCTCAACACAACCCACACCATCAAAATCACATAAATGAAAACAAGACTTCCGAAAAGAAAACAATCGAATATCAGGAATATCAACAATACAACTATGTATTCAAACACAATCACCAAGAATCAATACCCCCAAACTTGTATATGAAAATCCCAAAGACATACATACAATATATACATATAGACTTCAAGAATTCTTTAACACAATCACCCAAACCCACTAATTTATATGATAACAAGATAAGCGCAGAGAATTTGCAGCGATTTAGAAGATTTTTGGCTTGAGGGAATCGGAGAGGAAGAAGAGAACAGAGTATTGGGCGAAGAAATGAAGAGAAATGAATACGAAAAGATAAAGCTCGGTAGATTAGAAATAAAAAGAAACACCCCCAGAACCATCTGGAGAACTCTGTTGTTTACAAATAAAAATAGCAGGGCTAAAAATGATCATTTAACCATGTTGTAACAATTGTTCTGAAAATTGATAATAGCTTTTAAAATTCGAATTTAATAAAATAAATAATATAAAAAAAACAAATGAAAATTTAAACTTTACCTTCTTAAAATATAAAGTCCAAAATTACGAAGGCCCACATATTTTTGAAATATTTTTAGGATCAAAACTGAATTAATTATGAATTTTTCAAATTAAGATCCTTTAAGTGCAATAAAAATCTTAAAATCATTTTAAAATACTTAAACACCCAAAATAATTCTTCCACCAATTTTAAAAACTAGAAAATATCATAAAGATAATATCACGAGAGATTTCGTGATTTTTAACAACTCCGATGATTTTATAAAAATCTCAGAAGATCAATAATGCATAATTTAAATACATTTAAATCCTCAAAATATAAATAAAAAAATACACTGACTTACACGGTACACACACAAATCATCATATACACACATGAACACAATATCATATATATTGACTTTCTCACAAATAATCACATCATAAAATCCATATTTAATATTAAATAAGAAATTTTAAATACACGATTTTCTAGGTCGTTATAGTAATGATTTTCTGAAGGTGCTGTGGTTTTTGAAAAAAAATGAGATGTTGCAGATGGTATATTTTTTGTGTCTCTACGTTTGGTGCCTGATAGGTTATACAATTGAACTAGTTCAAACAAATGAAGGGTTGGTGATTTGGTTGTTTTTTTTTGCTCATTTCTTTTTTAAGGTTTTAGTAAGTCATAGACATTTTTTTAAAATTAAATTGTGAATAAGTTTTGTTCTCATTTTTTTGGTAGGGAGGAGTCCTCTTATGTATACTAATTTTTATGATTAATATATTTGAAATTTTTTTTTGTACTTACAAAGCGAGCATTTATGTTAATAACAATTATAGTTATTAATTCTACACCTTCTTACAAATATTTTTTAAATAATTTTTTCTTTACAAATACTCACTAAGGTTATTTGTATTTTTGGTGATTTATGTGTACACAAATATTAAATATTTAATTTGTTTCATTAAAAAAGTAATTCGTATATATTTTTAGGTGATTTGTGTTTATTGTTTCAAAATAATTTTCTAGTTGTCAAGTAAAAATTAAAATTTGATTTGTGTGTATTGCTTATTGGCTTGTTATATATATGTTTTACAAATTTTTAAAAATATTCCTGAACATAGAATTATATGTAGGTTCTTTGTATTGAGTGTTTTATTGATATTATTTGAATAAGTGCCTTCTTCCCTTTCTAGAAAAGAGATATTTAAATTATTTTTTAGTACAAAAATTGAATTAATATCTTTCTATAAATAGGGAAGATAGACATTAAAATTAATTTTAAGGAAAAAAAAACGATTTGTGTATTTATTTTTTAATGATTTGGATATATTTTTCTTTAAAATATGCAGTATAAATAGTAACTATTATTTTTTTTTATAAATGCTCATCTCTTAAGTTCAAAAGAGTTGAAATATGTGAATTTTTTATTCATATTTTAGTAATAATTGTTCACCATTTTTAAGTACAAAAGGGAGATATGCATGTATCCTTTTTTTTATAGACAAATAAAAATATTACATTTAAAAAAATATTAAGATATTGAAACATGATTCAAAAGAAAAAAAAATAAACTAACAAGATGCCAACAAGAAGTAGGCAAAATTTTTGACGTCCTAGTAAAACCAAAACAACCAAGAAAATAAAAGAACAAAAAAAACAAACCTTACGCACTTACATAATGAACAATCATGCACCAGGTATGCGGACTACATTTGAAACAAACTACAAAATCTCTATCCCGAAAAATCCCACCACCATTACCAAACTCTCTTACTGAAAACATCATAGTGAAGATTGTTTAATCACATTCGGCACGTCTGGACACCATATGCACTCTAGAACTTTGCTAAACCGCCAACGTTGTGCCAGAAAAGAAACTCCAATAAAGGAACATAGTAGCATGAATCTTAAACCCATATTGGCATATTTTAACGCAACCGAATGCAATCCAGCGAAATAGCACCCCATAGTTGTTCTCAAATCAAACAAATTGCATTACTAATTGTAGAAGACAAAAAACTAGCAGTGCCTATCAAATGGAAAGAATCTATAATCGAATTATCTATTAACTCAATACCATTGAACCACAACTTTGGTACTCAAGCAATGAGCACTATATAACTATCATTTGGAAAACTTCTCAGCAAAACCCAGTAAACCTATGCAGTACCCATTTCGTATCAACATGGATAAGACATGCTGCAGTACCCATACATTTCGTATCAACATGGATAAGACATGTTGATGCAATAAAATTTGTCTATGCTGAAACAGTGTCAAAGTATCTCATGATACTATGATAGTCACAGTAGCACAGCTTGAGTTAGTACAACAGAATTAAACAATATCCATTTTGTAGCAATATGATAAGGTGCAATAAAATTTATCTAGACTGAAACAATCCGGAGCATGCATGAGAGTAACAATGCTTAGAAAACACCAACGAACTCTCGACTAAAAATAATACCATTAAATTAAGAAATTTTGAGAAGTTTTGAAATTGGGAATCTGATTATGTACATTGAAGTATATGACATCAACCTTTAGAACTCATAACCTGAGTAAATTTTAGCTTTACAATACGCCCAGGTCAAGTGATTCCACGGTAGAAACCTATAAAATAAAATGCAGGGCTTGAGATATATAGCGTGCACTCAAAAAACCCAGAAATGCTTAGAAATTAGAATCATCTTACCACTAGCCACTAAAAACCAATAATACTTAACTCTTCCTACATCAGAAAAATACAAAACAAGAATGTTTAAACCAACTATGTGCTTTAACAAGCTCGCTAATTCAAAGTTCCATCTCAAAGTAGATTACTACTTTAAGTTTTAGCTACTAATAACAATTTCTACTAAGAAACTAAAATCCAATAATAATGCAATACCCATGTACTACTTAGAATTATAAAAGAATTGCACTTAAATAAATTATCGATATTTGCTTCATAAGAGCGAAGAACCACATCATCTAAAAATATAGGCAAATCACCATTATATATCATTGAATCACCAAAAAGTAGAATTACGATTCCCTTAACAAATAAATTTCACTATTAAAAAAATCACATTTTCACAACTAAATCACTAAAAACTTTATCATAAGGGCAGAGTACCATATTATCAGAAGACTTACATCAATATAAAGGCAAATCACCATTTTTCAACACTAAAACACAAAAAATAACATGTTTCATGAACAAGTAAATCCCACTTTTACAACAAATCACCTTTTTTACAACTACATCATCAAAAACGTATCATAACGGGAGAGTACCATATTATTTTAAAAAGTATTCACTATAAAGGCAGATTACAATTTTACATCACTGAATTACCAAAACAATGTTGCACAAGCCTACCATTACATCTTCCATGAACAAATACGTTGATCATTGAAACTATATTATTTTTATCCTAACTAAATCACTAGAAAAGAATAGTATTAGCAACATTATTCGTTCAAAAATTCAAGCACATTTGAATTCATATACTCAGAATGTAGTGATTTTCAATCCTAAAACCCTAGACTTTAGGTAAAATTCGTGTATCTATGAATCCTAGCACAGATCCTTGAATTCTTTGTTAATATAGTTGACTTTGTTAACGATTCAGTGATAATAAGTGTGAATTTATCGTATTTTCAATAAAAGAAATCGAAAGTACCTGGCTCTCTGGTGATTAATTAACATCGTTTAAATCTCTTCAATCCAAATTTGGGGAAGACACTGTGCATAATTATATGATAATGACACAATGTATAGCTTCGATTTTGTACTTTTTAACCATTAATGGAGGTTTTGAATAGTGATTTAGGGATTGCTGGATGCAAGAGCGAAGAAGGGGTTGAGCATGATAGTGGAGGCGTGAATCTGCAACGTGTCTTTTACCGCTTTTTCCATTTTACAAATTGTGATTTGTAAGTATCCCTTTTGTTTAACAAAATTACAAAATTGCCATTAAGGGTCTCAGTTCTCATTATTACTGGGTCTCATTAGAGTAGCTCCCTATATATATATAATAGCCTATAACCCGTGCGATGCACGGTTTCTTTAAGTTATTACTTTAAAATACATATGTATACTTATAAGTATTACATAAAAATTGTTTTTTTTAACTTTTATTTAATAGGAAAAGTGAAATTTATCTAATCATGTAGGCCTTTTTTCGATTTTCATACAAAATTTTCTATATTGTAACTGTTTTCCAGATTTTGTGTACTTTTTTACTATATAACTTATTACTCGTGTGATGCACGAATGTATTTTTTTTAATATTTTTTGTTTTATTACCCATATTTTCATATATATTTTTTAATTAGTAGGAAAATAAATTATAGAAGATAATAAAATATTGTAATACATGTTTGATAGTACTTTTAACGATAGTGTTTTAATAATTAATAATGTGTTGTTGACGGAAATTGAATCTTAAACTCGTGAGAGTAGTTTATAAAATAATACATATGTTTAATAGAGATATGTTGTTGGTGGGATTCGAACTTGGAAGCTGTAAGAGTATTTCAAATATTAGAAAAAGAATATTTTTTAGCATTAGATCCAACGGTTCTTATTTATTTATCTTAAAATCTAACAGTTGTTATTGAGTGTACCAAAAAAATGTACTAAAAAAAGTGTACCAAATCGACAATCAAATATACCCTGTTTCGCTTATGATATATATATATATATAGTAGCGTTCAAATTGAAACTAACCTTAGAATAGAAACTAGAAACCTACACTGAATAAATTATATTTCATTTATTTTAATGGCCCCGCTAGGCACCTTCACAAAAAACTTATAAAATTCTTGGCTATATTCAACAAAAAAATAATAAAAAAATAAAAAAAATAAAAAAAATAAAAAAAAGTTACTATTCACGTGCTGATATAACGCCCTAGAAATTTCGAATTTAAAATTATTTATTTATTATAAATTATGAATTATATAATGTGAATATTGTTGTAAAGGTGAAAAATATGTAAAGTTGTGTTTATGTGTTTATATGATGATTTGTGTGAGCTGTGAAGGTCGGGGTATTTTTATTTGTAATTTTGAGGATTTAAAAATGTTTAAATCATGCATTTTTGATCCTCTGTAAATTTTATAAAATCATCGGGGTTGTTAAAAATCATGAAATCTTTTGTAATATTATCTTTATAATATTATTTAGTTTTTAAAATGGTTGGGTGAATTAATTTGGATGTTTTGGTATTTTAAAATGATTTTTAAGAGTTTTATTGTATTTAAAGGATCAAAACTTGTAAAATTCATATTAAATTCATTTTTGATCCGAAAAATATTTTAAAAATATGTGTGTGCTCGTAATTTTATATTCTATATTTTAAAAATGAAATATTTTAATTTTCTGAATATTTTATTTAAGTATGAATTATAGCTTTATTAGTGTGTAATTGGGCCAGAATGAATTATAAGCAGTTAATTGTTAGTATTGGGCCAAGCCCAATAAGAGAAGAAAACAGTCGGGAGAGTTCTAGAGACGGGGAGAGAGAAAGATAAAAAAAAGAAGAGAGAAAAGAGATTGGGGGAAAGAGATTAGGGATTCAAATGAGGGGAGAGATTGAATCAATTAGAGTGATATATACATATGTGTGCGTGTATATGTGTGCAAGGGGTGGGGGTTCGCAGTTGTGCAGTGAAAGGGGGCGGGGGAGCAGAAAATCGAGGCTGGTCGGGGGTGGTGCATGGTGGCGCAGCAGCGGGACGGTGGCGGCGAGCGACGGCAGCCACGGTAGGGAGAAGGGCGGCAGTCCCTTGGCGAAGGTGCAGCAGTGGTGGTGATGTTTGAAGAGAGAGATAGAGAGAGAGAGAGAGAGAGAGAGAAGAGAGAAGGGAGAGAGATGGTGGAGATTTGTGGTGGCTTGACTATCGGAGTACCAAACGAAAGAGGTATAATTTCGCAACTTTAATTATTTCATTTTCGTATTTAATGTAGTTGTGAAATTGCGAGTATTAATTAATTGTTGTAATTCAATTGGTTGAAATTGTGAAATTATTGTTGTGATTAAATTAGATTTAATTGTGATTTAATTATGTAGTTGTTGTAATTTAATTAGTTGAATTGCAATATCATTGTTGTAATTCCGTGATTAATTCAGAGAATATAGTTACTTAGTATAGTGGTGTTGGTTTCGATCATCAATACGCAGCGAAAACAGTAAATAAAAATCGAAACCAAACCCCGGATCCATGTATAATAATTGATAATATGGTAGATAGAACGATTACCTTATCGAAGCTTTACGTTTAAAGAACGATGGAGATGCAAGCCTCCCACGATTACTGAGCACTCCTCTTCGAAGCCCCCTCTACGGTATCCACACGAACACCTTCAAGAACGCCTCACGATCTTGTCCGGAAGAGAGGTACTAGCCTCTAATGAAAAAAATGAGATCTTGTTTTAGGGTTTTGTTTTATTCGGCTAAGGCTCTTCTGTTTTTCCACGTACAAAAACTTTACCCCATATCTTTATATATAGGATAATGTCAAGCCAAAAATCCATGTCAAAACCTAGCCCATATATGATTTAATTAAATAATAGAATAAAATCCTATTATTTAAATAATAATTAAGTCATACTCAATTATTAAAATCATAAAAACATATCTCATATATCTTTGCATTTTATTATATCTTAATTAAGTCCCACTTAATTAATATAATAAAATCCATCTTTATCATTAATTAATTTAAATTCATAATTTAAATTAATTCTTCCTTTAAAATGTTCTACGTGTGTGACCCTGTAGGTTATTATTTATTTTGGCAATAATTTTATTCTCCAATAAAATTATAAACAATGAGCGGTATATAGTAATACATCATTGCTACCCAATTAAATAATAATTAAATCGTGATTCGATAAACCTTTTGTGATTAATGTTCCCGTGTAATATAATCCCTTTAACCAAATATTATAGATTAAACTCGAGGCATGTTTATTGTCATCCTCTTCATAATTTAATCCGGGTTTACTTGATCCATGAGTAGACTATTAATAACAAATCATTATTTGAGCACGGCCACGCATTTTATCGTCTCACTCAATCAAGAGGCCAATAATATCTCTCCTAATTATAGGAGGGTTAAATCCTTTATCTATCATTCATATTTCTCATACGACTCATAATATACCCGATGTCCACTTTTATCATCACCCGGTCAAAGGTAACTTTTAATGTAGTCAAAGTATATTAATCCTCGTATAGAAATATAATGATCTCAAGTCAAAGGATCATTACACCATTACCACTGTGAGTAATTCTTATGACTTTATTAAACATGAAGAATCTCACTTTGGGTCTGTCCAGTACCATGTACTCCCACATGTACCTATGTATTGACTTTAGTATCTCCATACTTATAACCAATGAGATGTGGTTATCAGTCAAAAACATACTAGTCTATTTATGTATTATTATAATAATACTCGACTAGGGACCTTTAAGAATATGATATATATTATATAATCTCAAATTCAAGTTGTAAACTTAAACTATATAATGTGTATCATTATTCTAAGGACATTTATTATGCTAACAAATATCGCAGTAATTAGAGTCATAATAAATACATTTATTTAATAATCAAATGACATAAGGTTTATTCAAGAAACAATGTATTGCCTCTAGGGCACCTACACTAACAAGTGGTGGTTAAGTTTAATTGTGGGATTTATTTCGAGTTGAAAATATGTTTTGATGATTATTTGTGGTTAAGTATTATGAGTTCGATTAAGTATTCGGATTTAGTAATCATTAATTGTGAATTGTTAGTTGTTAATGCAATTGTTATTTGTCGTATAATATTGGAGTTATATGAGTTTGTTAATTGTGAATGGGTTATGTGCACTAAATGTATAAGTCGAGTTATAGTATTTGTTGAATATTATATTTGTCGAGTATTTGATAGTAAATTATATGTGGTGGTGAGCTAATGGTATGGTTTTAAAATGTGATTTATATCAAGGATTAATTGTTAGATTTAATTGATTATGTGATTATCTGCGAGGAGTTACAATGAGATCACAAGTCCTAAATGTCAATATTTAAGGAATTGTGTAATTCTCTTCAACTAGTTCCTCGGGCTTACGAATATCCATGATTAACTATCACGAGTATAATTAATATACTTAAGTGATGTGATCATTGATATAGCGTAAGTAATAGTTAGTAGTGCTAGGGGTTGTTCCCTAGGGCTTACGAACATCAATGATTGATTGTCACGTGTATCATTAAAATGCGTGAGAAATACGATCATTGATGTAGCGTAAGTAGTAGTGTAATGTGAATCATTATGTGCCGCATGTCTGGGCGGGTACTTTTCTTATTTGTTTACTTTTATGTTGCTGCAAGTTGAGATAGCTTTATCTTTTGTAAAAACAGGGTTAAATTGTTTATGATTGATATTGAGGGGCTGTGCCCATAGTCCGATAAACGAATACCTCATGCCGAAATTTTCTAAAAATCCCCTGCAAATCTATTTAAAACCTATTTAACTTATTTAATTTCAATGCTTGAAGGTGTGTTATGATTACTAAGAGTTAAATATATGTATCAGTGGTTTATTTCGAGAATATATATTGGTTTTAAATATTAAGTGATTGTGTTGTTTTGAAATGGTTATGTGATGTGTTTATGTGACTTGGTTGATTATAGTAAGACTATTATGTGAATATGTCTATATGTATTGTATATGTAAGCGTTATAGGACGCGCATGGGTAGAATAGAGCAAACGATAAGGTTTTGCTTAAGTTAATACAGAAATAGCATTTGACCTTGTAAAGGTACGAATAAGAGACCTGGTCAAGATCATTGCGCGGGTAGATGGAAACATGAACAGAAAGGCAAGTATGAAAGCCGATGGGTAAATTGACATGAAAGTGGATGAGTTACGAAGTAGAAAAGGGAAGTAAGGCCAAATAAAAGGATAACAAGTAAAGGTTGGGAAACTGAGTCATGGATCGATGTGAGATCGAGAACTCCGTGAATCGAGGCAAGTGTTTGTTCTTCACTTATCTTTCAAGTGATGCAATCCATTCCTTTTTGTCGTATAAGATAGTTTGGTCAAATGTGTTTAGAAAATGAGATGTGAAAATGTTTATGTTCCCCACCCATAGTTCCAATACCAAATTTTCAAGGGATCTTACCAATAACATTTTTCGCAAAAATAATTTACTCGTGCTATGTCATTGGATCCCTCAATGGAATGTCATTTCTTTTATTTTCCATGAAAAATGTTTGAGGGATTTTCTAAATGGAGAGAATTCAAGTTTTAAATCCCCATAAATACCGTCAATGGAATTCTTGATTTTTAGCATATTCTCACCAATGTATTCCCTTTTTGAAAATGTTTTCCCTAAACTGAACCGCTATTACTCACCCTGAAATTATTTCACAAATAATTGTTTTCAAACTACTTTATTCACTTATGTCGTCTCAAACCATTCAACGTGTCGTAAAATTTTTATTAAACGCACTGAACTTGAATTATGCCCCTGCTCTAATTTAAAATTTTACCTGTTGAAAAACTTGTTGCACTTTATATCTCTTATTGTTGACCAATTTGATTCACACTTAATCGAGCTATTGATGTTATGTCCCCAATTACTTATATCTATCTTGTTGTTACGGATTCAAAGTATTGTTCTCTATATTCTCCACCCCACTTCATACCGAACTTGTCGGTATTTACTTAAGATCTTGATTATCTAGTTATTCCCTATGTTGTATCGAACTTGTCGATACTAAACGATGATGTCGTTTCTTATCAACTCCTAATTTTGAGTTGTTAACTTGGAACGTGAGTTTCCAGGGTGTTTGGCGAGTTAAGGTGGTCGATTGTTCCGACACCTAGTGTGGATGATTTGGAATTGGAAATGTTTTTAAAATGTGGACCGTGAAGGTCAGGATGTTTTTAAAATGTGGACCGTGAAGGTCAGAATGTTTTTTTTTAAAATATGGGCCGTGAGGGTAAGATTGTTGTTTTTAAAATGTGGACCGTGAAGGTCGGACCGTGAAGGTCAGAAATAATTAAGGCCAATGTGTGCCATGGATACAATTAAGGACAGTGCTATGAGAGCTTGTCCGGGGTTAGTGCTGACTGATCAGCAGCCTAACCTTAATGATTTTTTTTAAAATAAATAAAAATTCCAATTCAAATCTATACTGTCAGATTAAAATGTTCAATTCTTGACTTCTTGAAAGTCTGTTTTTAATAATACCTTGATATCAGAATTCTTGTCAGTTCTATCTCTTGATGCACCTTATGAATGGTGAGTTATTGGCCTCGTGGAAATGAAAAGTTGATAAAATAGATTCCCTCATAAAATTAAATGAGATGAAACCATGTTGCTTATCAAATTGTCGTCGTTATTGAAATTGTCATCACTATATACACTTGCTGAGCATTTTTGGCTCACTCTTGCTTCTGTTTATTTTCTCCAGTTATTAGAGATAATCAGAGGAATTAGAGGTCAGTGGGTATTGCTCTATAGGCCTGACAAGGCTGTCGCGTGCCTATCAAATAATAATATCTAACAAATCCTTCTAACTATGTAGTAGGGTAAGTCAGAGTCGATCCCACAGAGACAAACGTATCAATCACTAGTTGTTTCTGATTTAATTCGGCTAAGCAAGTAACACAATAAATATTGAGAGATTATTAAACTAATTTTATACTAAAGAGAATTGTGTTTGTATTAATCAAATATTAAAAACATCCAGAATTAAGTATCCCCACTAGCATGAATCAATGCAATTACGATTTCCCGTCCCAATTAATCATGTACTACTCAAGAGGAAAGATGCGCCCTATAAATACCAATAACCTCTCTCGAGTATTAATGGCTTCTCTAACTTACAATCAAACCTATTCTCATGGTATCATGCAATTTAGAGACATTAAACACGGCATCCTAACTTCCTAACAATTCGTTCTACCTATTCTCATGGAGAATTTCATGTCCTCATTGGATAAATCACAACCATCTAAATCCAACTCTCGTTGATAAATAGACAATGGTTCAAACAATAAACATAATCACGTCTGATTTGTAATTGCTAATTAAAACAACTCAATAAGCAAGAGCAATTATCATAACCAAATTGGGGGAATTGGGAAAATCATGCACCAATCATAACTAGGGTTCAACTTAACCCTAGATTAATAATCTACTCACTCATAATTGAATTAACAAAACAAGAATAATTAATTGAACACATAATTGTAAGAATAGAAGAAAAACCTTTAATCTTCGATCTTGAAGAAAATAATTAATCTCCCCAAAAGTCTCCAGAAGAAAGAGTTACAAAAATTCTCCTGTCTCTCTCTCTCTGTGTATCTATACGTACGTCTCCCTATACGTATGTATCTCTAATGTTTTTATATGCCTCTAATAAAAATATTTTACAAGTACGTTTCCTAAACTGAATAGATTTCCCATGAAAATTCGTAGTTGACTCTTCCCAAGTAATTCTGGGCCGCTCCAATTGTAATATGACATCTGGACCATCTTAGAATGATAGAAAATTTAATTATCTTCGCGTGGGCAGTTGAATCACCCAATTCTGACTTGTAGAACTCAAGATATGGCCAAAATAGTGAATTGCGCGCGTGCAGCCCAACAAATCCGAATTTCCTTCTAATAAATCTCCAATTAAGCTCTTTATTCTCAAATCCTTCCAAGTTTAGAAATTCCTTGCTTCCTATAATAAAACATTAAAATCTATTAAATAAAAATCCAATTAAATGCAAAATATAATAAATATGAGGAATATAATCATATAAAATATATATAAATATACACTCTATCAAACATCCCCACACTTAGCATTTGCACGTCCTCGGGCAAATAAAGAAATAAAAACTATCCTAACTAACTAACAAACATCACTTTCGTAGATGACACGATTGCATTGAGCGTATGCAACAAGCCGTTAAACCCCTAGGCAGCCCTAGTAGGACGAGTTTTGTCTCGTGAGGGTTTATAGTGAATGTACCCACAAAATTCATCTAACCATGCAAAAGATCAATGCTAACACAACACCACACACACAAGTCCTCTCATGCCACATCAACTTAAGAATCAAAGCAAACATACGATGTCTTGGTGTCGAAAGTGCAAGTATTCACGTAGTCTACTCAACCAACATGCAGAAGGTCATAAAAATTCATGTCAAGTGTAAAAATCGTTGGTAATCATGCTAAGCCCACAAGAAATACATCTTTAAGTCTAAACCCGGGATCTCCTATGCCAAAACAAGTAATAACTCACCTTTCACTCAAAAACGAATATTCACTCAAGAACAAGGTTAAGTGTATCACTCAATTCCAACAAAATCATAAACACAACTTGACACTCGCAATCAATCTCACTCTCAACACAACATACATCACTGATGACAATCAAAAGGTCTTTATTCGGGTTGTAGCGTGGGCTAGGGACCAGGTATGTCAAGTAAAGCTAAAACAGGTTAATGTCAAAAGCTAGTACCCAACAATAATCATTATTCAATTCCCTTTCTATTAAAACAAATACTTCCCCACACTTGGATTTTTCAATATCCCTTATATAACAACTTGACTAGTCGAATGAAGAAGGATCATAAAAGATAAGTATGCTCTCATATTTATTTATTTTTTCTTCTTTTTTTTTCTTTTTCTTTTCTGTTTTTTTTTCTTTTTTTTTCTTTTTTTTTTTCTTGAGAGCTAAAGAATAAGCACAATGATCCATATATATTATTATGAATTTCGACTAGCAAGCATCAACCCAAAATTAATATTCCCCAAAAGTATGATCATCAATAACCCCCCCTTTTTATGAACACCTTATTACTCCCTTAAGCACGATACTAGCCTTTGACAATTTAGGTTCAAATTCAATGTAAGGCCAATAGAATAAAAAGGATAATGGCAAGTAATGTAGTGTGTCACCGAAAGAATAGGATTAAGCTCAAAGGGTTAACTAATTGATCATGTATAAAAGGTGTGGAAATATGGGAAATAAGAGGTTATACCTAAGTGCCTTTATCATCTCATCATCAAGTAATGTCATGCATTTCAAGAAAGATCTCAAGTAAGTGCTAGCAATGTAAACAACATGTGGACACTCAAGCAAACGAAAAATCATGCAAAAGATATGCATATAGGCTCAAAACTCACTTGGTGTGACAAAACATAATCAATCCCAGGTAACAAGACTCTCTAACGCACCTACTTGTACTCAAAGCATGGAAACCAAGTCATCTTGCACATATTCATGTCATTCTAATCACTTACCACATTCAATTAAGTCTACCAGTTTCAACTTGCTAGTGTAAGTGTGTGCACAAGAACAAAGCACGTCACTTCTCATACAAAAGCGTCAATAAACACAAGAATTCTACGCATGCATGGGTGTATCAAGCAAAATACAACAACTAATCAAATTGCATGGCTAGAATTATTTTTGGTATTTTTCAATTTTTCAATTTTTTTTTTTTTTTAATCATTGAGAACTCATCCCCACACTTAAGTGGTTCATTGTCCTCAATGAGCAAATATATAAAAGAAAAGAAAGAAAAAGATATACAAAAATAATATTCCTAAATAAAAATACAAAAATAATAAAGGGAAAAAAAAAACAATAAAGATACAAAGAAAGGTGAAAAATACTCCCCTAGTGCATAAGCATGAAGTGGCTTTTGAAAATATTGAAGTAACCGAACTGTCTGAGTCCTCATCCTCCTCGGTTGAATCTGGTGGAGAGTATTGCGTACGAGCTCCATAGACTGGCCACTTTGCCTGAATACTACAAAACCCACAATTGACAAGAACACAAATTCGTAATAAAAATAAGATTAGAGAAAAAGAATTACCCAATACGAATCAAAGAGGTGAACTTGCAACAAATTCCTCTTTAGGATTGAATTTATTAGATATATATAAAAATAGAAGAGGAATTGGATTTGTATGTATAGGTGTGTATATAAAATAATAATAATAATAATAATAAATAATAATAATAATAATAATAATAAAGAAAATAATAAAGAAAATAATAATAATAAATAATAACTATAATAATAATAAAAATAATAATAATAATAATAATAATACAAAATTAGAATTAGAAAAGAAATTGGTTTAGAATTTTTGGAGAAAAGATGGGGGTTTTTGAAATTGAAATAGGAAAAGAATAGGTTTAGAATGGGGGTATAAAAAGAATGAAAGGGGAAAGAGAAAATATTTTTAATATACACAACAGGTGCACACACGGAACAAGGCTGAAATTTTTTTTTTTTTTTTCTCCAGGCGCCATCTGCCAGCGTCCAGGGCAAACTGCCCTGCTTCCAGTAACGCAACAGCAAGCTGCGCCACAAGGGGGCAGCCTGCCTCTAATCCAGTTGCGCAGGCGCAACTTGCGCAACAGGCGCGCAAATTGCCCTGTAACGCAGGTTGCTCCTGCGTGACACCCAAAAATTCGATTTTTTTCATTTTTTTCATTTTTTTCATTTTTTTTTTTTTTTTTTTTTTTTTTTTTTTTTTTACAACACTCAAAATTTTTTTTCAACTCTAATGCATGGGTTGCCTCCCACGAAGCGCAACGTCGTTAGCCCGACGCCTGTTGACAATTATCCTGGTGAAAAAGCATATAGATGTACATATCTCCTAATTTGAATTAATCTAATGATGTGAGCACCAATTAGATAACCTAGAAGATACATAAATTGGCATGTGAGACTCAAGTGATGTTCACAAAATTTCGGGATGTGAAAATATTTAGCAAAATCCGCATCAAAACATTTATGACTACTTTTCACAAATCCCTCCCAAATCGGGTCTACAACAGGCATATACACATTCTCAATCTTAGCATTCTTCAAGTCAAGCGTATCCAAATTCGGTTCTATCTCATCTACCACAATGGGAATCACAATATCCTTATTCAAATTTATATCTAGCACAACCATACTATCATCCTCGTCAAATAGCATGCAAATAGAGTCATCTAAGAAATCAACATCATTATTATCAAAAGAGTTTTCACACGAGTTAATTTCTTGAGAAGCATATGGGTCAATAAGAGTGAGACTTTCAAAATCATCATCAAAATCATCATAATCATCAAAAATTAGCTTACTATTACTAACCTCGTTTGGTGACTCTTTGAACTCCTTACCACTCCACAAAGTTGCATCATCAAATTGACTCATTGGTATTTTCTCCGTTTGAGAGCGCCTCTCAACGAATTCAGTTACCTCTTGAGCTAGTTGAGCAATTGAGTTTTCAATCAACTTACCTTGAACTTTCAACTCATTAAGACTTGTCTCAACCTCTTCATTCTTGTTCAGCTGTGCAACAACAACTCCTTCCAACAGACTTTCCAAGTTGGATTTTTGTGGTGGCAGAGGTGGATTGTCTTGGTAGGAAAAATTAGTGTAATCTTCCCAACCAGAAGTGTAAGTATCAGCATAAGGATTATATTGTGGTGGCTGGTGAGGGTGGTCATGGGTATTGTAATAAAAATTACCATCCCAAAATTGTGTTTGATTTGGGTAGTAAGGGATATTAAATTGGCAATTATTTTGAGTATGTCCCTGTATACCGCAAACATCACAAGTGGCAAACAAAGAAGAATTTCTTGACTCAATTTCATCGATCTTTTGAGATAATGCCTGCATAGTCTCAACCAATGCCTCCATGCTTTCTTCTTGCTCCTCTCTTCACTCGCTTAATTTCTTGTTATAGGAATCTGAAAATCAATTTTACAAGAAACAAGAAAAACCACAAGCAAAGATCAAACAGAACAAGAATAATAGCCGAACAGAGACAAACGTATCAATCACTAGTTGTTTCTGATTTAATTCGGCTAAGCAAGTAACACAATAAATATTGAGAGATTATTAAACTAATTTTATACTAAAGAGAATTGTGTTTGTATTAATCAAATATTAAAAACATCCAGAATTAAGTATCCCCACTAGCATGAATCAATGCAATTACGATTTCCCGTCCCAATTAATCATGTACTACTCAAGAGGAAAGATGCGCCCTATAAATACCAATAACCTCTCTCGAGTATTAATGGCTTCTCTAACTTACAATCAAACCTATTCTCATGGTATCATGCAATTTAGAGACATTAAACACGGCATCCTAACTTCCTAACAATTCGTTCTACCTATTCTCATGGAGAATTTCATGTCCTCATTGGATAAATCACAACCATCTAAATCCAACTCTCGTTGATAAATAGACAATGGTTCAAACAATAAACATAATCACGTCTGATTTGTAATTGCTAATTAAAACAACTCAATAAGCAAGAGCAATTATCATAACCAAATTGGGGGAATTGGGAAAATCATGCACCAATCATAACTAGGGTTCAACTTAACCCTAGATTAATAATCTACTCACTCATAATTGAATTAACAAAACAAGAATAATTAATTGAACACATAATTGTAAGAATAGAAGAAAAACCTTTAATCTTCGATCTTGAAGAAAATAATTAATCTCCCCAAAAGTCTCCAGAAGAAAGAGTTACAAAAATTCTCCTGTCTCTCTCTCTCTGTGTATCTATACGTACGTCTCCCTATACGTATGTATCTCTAATGTTTTTATATGCCTCTAATAAAAATATTTTACAAGTACGTTTCCTAAACTGAATAGATTTCCCATGAAAATTCGTAGTTGACTCTTCCCAAGTAATTCTGGGCCGCTCCAATTGTAATATGACATCTGGACCATCTTAGAATGATAGAAAATTTAATTATCTTCGCGTGGGCAGTTGAATCACCCAATTCTGACTTGTAGAACTCAAGATATGGCCAAAATAGTGAATTGCGCGCGTGCAGCCCAACAAATCCGAATTTCCTTCTAATAAATCTCCAATTAAGCTCTTTATTCTCAAATCCTTCCAAGTTTAGAAATTCCTTGCTTCCTATAATAAAACATTAAAATCTATTAAATAAAAATCCAATTAAATGCAAAATATAATAAATATGAGGAATATAATCATATAAAATATATATAAATATACACTCTATCAAGGCCGCGGGAGGAGACGTTCGAGTTATGGGCTTTTCAAAGAATGGATTGGGAATTGTTAAGGTTGGATATGTAGTTAGACAATGATGTTGTATATTCATAAGAAAATGGTATAACATTTTTATTTTGAGGTTGGATTGTAATAATTCAATTTGATAGTTTGTTTCATACCATAACCTGTATGAGATCTTGGTTAAGGGGTTTTTATCATTTTATATTATTTATATCTAGGGTTGTATTATATTGGTTGTGGTTAGTAGCCCCATATCTGTACCCCGGATTTTGGGATGCTACAGCTGACGTCACTACCACGTCATCACGTGAACAATAACTTTTTTTTATTTTTTTTAGTTTTTTGTTGAATAGAGGCAATAATTTTATACGTTTTTTGTATTGGGATACCCCTAGTTTGGTAATTAGATTAGCTTGAAATATTTAATTTATGTTTAGTTTCTAGTTTCTATTCTAAGTTAGTTTCTATTAGAACTATATATATATATATATATATATATATATATATATATATATATATATTTTGAACAAATATCTTGAAAATAATAAAAAAAAAGTTAACTGATAAGTTCTGATTTACTTATCACGTATATGACACTCACTTTAAAATTATTTTAAAGTAAGCCAAACGGATTTTAGGATGGCTTTCTCCGATCCACATAATACTGCTTAAACTGATCGACAGGTGTTTAGCAATAAACAATTGCTTATTGCATTTTTTTTTTAAAATTGATTAATTTTTAATTTAAAGTACATCATATGTTAAATATAATTAATTAAAATAAAATCTAGTTATTACTAGTTTAAAACCCGTGTAATGCACGAATTTTTTTTAATATTATATGAACTTTTTCCTTAATTTGAATTTACTTTAAAACATGAATTTTGGAGGCTTAAATTCTTAAATGAGATGATTTGATAATAATTATTGATGTGGAATAAAAACTAGGTTACGAATTTGTAATTAATGCTAGGGTTCGGGAGCTTCGAGCTTTAATGGTTGTTTCCGTGTTCGAGATTGATCGGTCCTCATAGAGTGCCTACGTATCTCGTTATTGAGAATCAAGCCAAGACGTAGTTCTGAGTGTGAAGGAACAGGTCCTTATATAGGTGATGAAAACCCTAGAATTAGGGTAGAATTAGGATACTTGGTGGGCAAGTCAGAGCTTTGGCCCAATTCTAGAGTCTTCCAAGAGATAAGAAGATAAGTATTGGAGATACATGCCTTGGAGGTTACTCCTAATGTGATTTGGTTTCCTTGTTGACTCAAATTCGAAGTCTTATTTTTGGCTGACTTTACAGCTACGAAATTAATATCAATTCAAGGGTTTCTGTTTGTACACTAGTGTTTCACATGTATCGTCTTGATGTAAAGTGTGGAGCGACCTATACGTTTACGACGATGTGCCTTGTTCGAGGCTAAGGAATTATTCAATAACTTAGTTATAGAATTTTTCCTTATCTTTTTCAAGGATTTATTTGATACTCCTATGGTTTTGATGATCACATTCAGCAAGCTATTTGCTTGTAGTTTGATATAAAACATCGTGTTATGGTTGTACTAACTTGGTTTTGCAGGGTATATTATGTCTACTGATTGTTTACAGAGAATATATAAACAGCAAGCCATTTGGTGTTACAACAGAGACAGTTTGGCAAGCCATTTGCACTGACAGACACAAACAGCAAGCCATTTGCAAACTGCCAGAAATCCTGAAGATATATATCAAGACAAATTCTCATGGATGTAATTCAGGAAATATATTGTGAGGACTCTTTATTATATAATTCGTACACAATATATTCTAGAGCTCAAATCATTTCAAATATCCTTCTTTAAATCATCTTATAAAACTTATGGGAGTTTCCTTATTTAAAAGATTTCTTTCTACAAAATCTCCTATACGCGTTTTATATCTATACAAATCAGAAAGGTTATGTTTTCATCGATTTCTTTCTCACAAACCCTCTGTCTAACGTTCACAAGAACGTTTGTAAAATCTCTAACCAATTGAACGTTGAAAATTGATTTCAAATCGTTCGAATAATTGGTGATTGATTTTCTGAACGTTGGTGTGAAGCTTTATAAACCTGGTTCTTGTGTTCATTCATTTCTAACAATCCAGAGAAAAATATTCAAGCACACAAGAACACAAACAACTCAGTTTTCCATTGCTATATCTTTCGTTCTCTCGAGCTCTTAATATATTATATACGTGCTATATCTTAGAGAGTTCATAGTTTGAGTTGTATTCATCTATTGATTGTATTGTTCGAATTATAAGGTTTAGTTGTTGGACAAGTTGGCTTGGGAACTAGGGTTTGGTGATCGTTGCTAGAGAAGTATACTTGGGAAGTATAGCTTAGAGAGCAAGTTCAGAAACAGGAGTTCAGCACGCCATTTGTCAATAGCTGGGATATAAGGGAGATATATTATTGTATCTTGTAATTGATTTTATTTAAGTGATCAATAATATATTCTCTTACCAAGTTGGTAAGGGACCAGGACGTAGACCATAGGGGTTAGGGGTCGAACCTGGCTAAAAGTCTCTGTGTTCTTTATTTTCTGCTCTTTACTTACTGCTTGCATTTAGCTTACTGTTTATGCACTTTACTACACTCATTGTCTTTACATTCAGCATACTGTTTGCAATCAGCTTACCATTTGTCTCTGCATAAAACGAAATCAGTAAGCTGTTTCTGGTAATTTTTAAAATCGGACTTAGTTGAATATAGTTAGCCATTGACACCTACTCACCCCCTTCTAGGGTGCATTTTCATTTGGTATCAGAGCTTTGGTGTACTAACATTTCTATAACAGGAAAGTACAGATCCTATGGCACCCGCTTATGTAGAAGGAGATTATTTAGAGATGCCACCACTTCTCAATGAGATTGAAAATTATGATGCTTGGAAACGGAGAATGAAGGTGCTTCTCAACAGAGATGATGCAATTGAATGGAGAGTCGTTAAAAAGGGTCCATTCAATTTTCTTGACAAAGACGGCAAGCCAAAAGACATTGACAATTTCTCAGAATCAGAATTGATAAAATCAGGCTATAATGGAAGAGCAAAGTATACATTAATATGTGGTCTTTCAGAGTTAGATTATGACATGGTCTCCTCATGTAGCACTGCAAAAGACATATGGGATACCTTAAAAATGCATTATAAAGCTACAACAACAAAACAGCGTGCTGATTTGAAAGATAAAAGGAAGTCAAAGGCTCCATTGACTTGGAATGATGGAAAATCTATTTCTGGTGAAGTACCAAGTGAAGAGATAATAAACTCTGCATTTGTTGGCATTGATGATATAGAAAACATGAAAGAAGTTCTTGTAAATAGTGATGTGTCTGATTCAGAATCAGATTCTAGTGAGGTAAACTCTTTTCACTCCTGGAAATCTTCTGAAAATATTATTATGGGATCACTAACAATGCAGGAATCAAAAAGTGTAACCATTGAGGAACATTTGGCACTAAAGGCTGAAATCAGCAAGCTGATTGATAAGAACGGCTATCTATCCAAAATGGTGAAAGATTTGTTGCCAAAAATGGAAGAATGGGATTCAACTTCATTCAGTAAAACTACAGAGATCAAGGAACTAAATACTAAGAACAGCCATTTAGAGGCTAATATCAAGTTGCTTGAAAGAAGAAACAAGACCTTGACCGAAGAAATCAAAGAGCTAAGGTCTGATGTTAATACTCAAGCTAAAGCATTGGAATCATACAAGATAAAGGAATCTAGTCAAGCCGAATCCTCAAAATATGCAGAAAAGAGAGTTCAGCAAGCTGAACTCATCAAACAGCAAGCTGAAGTGATCACTCTCCTAGAAACAGAAGTTAAAGATCTCAAGAAGGGCATGGAAACTTTTGTTCAAGGTGAAGACACTTTAAAAACAATGATGAAGAAGGCAAATGTACCTTTGGTCAGAGAAGGTGTTGGTCTAAACTTCAACAAGAAAGATAAGGTGCTCAAATATGATGGAAGGAATGACATTCCCTACAATTATGCTATGCCTTGGAAGACATGCAACAAATGTGGTGGAAAAGGACATCTGGAAAAGAATTGTGTGGTTAAAGTATATCATAAGACGAAAACAGCATACCAGAATGGATCGGTCAGACAGAAAATAGCTTACCAGAATGGACAAGACAGGAGACAAACAACATACCAGAAAGCAAATGACAGAAGACAAACAGCTTACCATTATCAGTCTGGCAGAACACAAAGGACTACAAATCAAGCACCAAAAGTGATACAACAGTGGATCAAGAAATCTGATCTACATGTTCTTTATGTCCTATCAACAAACCATGGTGGATCCAATAAAATTTGGGTACTCAAGTAGTAAGTATGTTATTTGTCCTCGTACATTTATTTGAATATGATTATATTATTTTTATGGTACTAACGAGATTCCTCTAGTACATAGATGGGACAAATATATGTATATGTATTGTATTATGCAGGAAACAAGAAAGAAGAATACTATTATGATCAGTTGGAATGTATATTGTCTAATCAGCAAGCCATTTTCCAATCCAGAAGAACAATTGCTATCGATGAATATTCTGGAAATGTGTTTTCAGCATGCTGGTTTGATTTATTCAACTTTATAATTATAACTAGCCTCATGATTGTTAAATGCTTTACCACATGTTTTATTCTTATATGCTTATCTTCTTGACCCTTTTATGATGATGTCATAGGGGGAGAAGAACATGAATACATGAGGATAAAAAGGGCTATAATATTATATATTGGATTTATCAACTAATGTTTCATGCAGGGATGATCCGCGTTTATATCTTATTGCATATGATGACTTATGCTAACCTGATTATATGATGAGATATTATGTTAATCAGGGGGAGCATTGTTTTAGGGGGGGCAACATAGTCTCTTCGATGTATTCAAGTATGTCATCATCAAAAAGGGGGAGAATGTTAGCGTGATGTTTTGATGATGAATACAAAACTCGCCAGAACCAAAACAGCAAGCTGACAAGCACAAAATGGGTAACATTGGCTTACCATTTGTATCTGAACTATTTATATGCTACTATCATGATTTATTTGTTCTCTATACTTATTCCAGACCTGGACTAATATTCTTTTTGTTGAATTTTTGATGGATTAAGGGGGAGAAATTTAGGAGAACTTATTTGCTTGTTTGGTCAAGATATTCGATTTGGATATGATTGATTATTCTTGTTTATCTTGAATCTGTTTTATATCAAAATGTTCTAATATGCAGGGATTTAGGGGGAGCTTTCTTATTCTCCTAAATATTGTGTAATCATCCAAAAGGGGGAGATTGATACTCCTATGGTTTTGATGATCACATTCAGCAAGCTATTTGCTTGTAGTTTGATATAAAACATCGTGTTATGGTTGTACTAACTTGGTTTTGCAGGGTATATTATGTCTACTGATTGTTTACAGAGAATATATAAACAGCAAGCCATTTGGAGTTACAACAGAGACAGTTTGGCAAGCCATTTGCACTGACAGACACAAACAGCAAGCCATTTGCAAACTGCCAGAAATCCTGAAGATATATATCAAGACAAATTCTCATGGATGTAATTCAGGAAATATATTGTGAGGACTCTTTATTATATAATTCGTACACAATATATTCTAGAGCTCAAATCTTTTCAAATATCCTTCTTTAAATCATCTTATAAAACTTATGGGAGTTTCCTTATTTAAAAGATTTCTTTCTACAAAATCTCCTATACGCGTTTTTATCTATACAAATCAGAAGGGTTATGTTTTCATCGATTTCTTTCTCACAAACCCTCTGTCTAACGTTCACAAGAACGTTTGTAAAATCTCTAACCAATTGAACGTTGAAAATTGATTTCAAATCGTTCGAATAATTAGTGACTGATTTTCTGAACGTTGGTGTGAAGCTTTATAAACCTGGTTCTTGTGTTCATTCGTTTCTAACAATCCAGAGAAAAATATTCAAGCACACAAGAACACAAACAACTCAGTTTTCCATTGCTATATCTTTCGTTCTCTCGAGCTCTTAATATATTATATACGTGCTATATCTTAGAGAGTTCATAGTTTGAGTTGTATTCATCTATTGATTGTATTGTTCGAATTGTAAGGTTTAGTTGTTGGACAAGTTGGCTTGGGAACTAGGGTTTGGTGATCGTTGCTAGAGAAGTATACTTGGGAAGTATAGCTTAGAGAGCAAGTTCAGAAACAGGAGTTCAGCACGCCATTTGTCAACAGCTGGGATATAAGGGAGATATATTATTGTATCTTGTAATTGGTTTTATTTCAGTGATCAATAATATATTCTCTTACCAAGTTGGTAAGGGACCAGGACGTAGACCATAGGGGTTAGGGGTCGAACCTGGCTAAAAGTCTCTGTGTTCTTTATTTTCTGCTCTTTACTTACTGCTTGCATTTAGCTTAATATTTATGCACTTTACTGCACTCATTGTCTTTACATTCAGCATACTGTTTGCAATCAGCTTACCATTTGTCTCTGCATAAAACGAAATCAGTAAGCTATTTCTGGTAATTTTTAAAATCGGACTTAGTTGAATATAGTTAGCCATTGACACCTACTCACCCCCTTCTAGGGTGCATTTTCATTATTCATAAAACTTCTTGAATTTTTTCATATTTATCCTAATTTTTAGGATTTTTATAGTACCCACAGGTATTTGTCTCTTATTTTTGATTTCATCGAAAGAATATCAGATTGTACTTCGAGCATAAAAAATTATTTCTCTATATTTATGGAAGTTTGGGAATTTTAATCTCCAAAATATAACCATTTTAAATACACTTCCAAAAATTTCCTACAGACCCTCGACCATTTCCACCATTTTTAAGAAATTTCCCAAAAATGGCCTCCTGGACGTCGATACCCCCGCCTAGGGGATCCTTTCTGGGCGTAGGTTATCCCATGCCTTCGAATCTCTAAGGTCAGTCTGGGCGTTGGTAGCCCCGCCTAGGAGGTGCCTGAACAACCAATGCCTAGGGGTTTTAACCTCCTGGGCGTGGGTTCTTTAATGCCCCTTGCTTGTTAATCTCACTTTGGTGTGGGTGCCCCCGCCTAGGAGATGTCTTAAAAACCGACGTCAAGGAGAATTAGTCTCCTGAGCGTGGGTTCTTTCTTCTCCTCCATGTGTTAGCTCACTCTTGGCGTTGGTATGCCTGCCAAGGAAGCCTCTTGTAACCCAACGACGAGGAGATTTGGTCTCCTGGGCGTGGGTTATTTCTCACTTTTTATGTCTTACTTTGACTTAGGCGTGGGTACCCCCGCCAAGGAAGCTTCTTAAAAACCAACGTTGAGGATGTTTGGTCTCCTGGGCGTGGATGTTTTTCTGGGGCACCCAGCCTTATTTTAAATTCTTTTAACTGATTATTTTTGTAAATCCTTTAATTTGCTATAGAACTCTCTAGAATCCAGTAGAATTACGCTTAAATTTTGAACTTTGTGGGCTTCCCGCCTTTTTAAAGGCCCAATCACTTGTTTATAGCCCATGTACTTTCTATAGCCGGTTGAGTGACCGACTGGGAACTTTATAAAAGGGCAAGTATATTTTTCATTTCTTCATGCTTCATTTTCTCAAAGTTACTCTGCAAGAATTCTCTCTCGCACATTTCTAAAAGTTCTGCTAGGGTTCAACCGTGAGGCGATTCCCGGCGTTCCAACCACCACGGTATTTCCCAGTTTCCGTTTGAAGATCGTTGAATCTTCATCCTTCTTGGTTATTTCTTGAAGCTTTTCTGGGTTCAAACCTTAAATCGGAGAACGTCCATGGCGAATTCAAGCTCCTCCAGTCAATCTCAACTAGCTCAGACCACCTCCACCGTCGCTCCAAGGGCAGCTTCTCGGGGTAAAAAATCTCTTGTCCATGCTCAAGTTTTTTCTCTTGTAGATCTTTTAAATGAGTTTGGTCAATCGTTTCCCAACTTACTCCACTTAGATGCTTATCAATATAAATCTAAGTATAAACAAAGTAAGATAGATGTTTATGCCAGACTATTCGGTATTCATAGGCCTTATAGGGCCGTCGCTCCAGCCATAAATGAAAGGTCTTGTCATCCAAAACCCGGGGCTATTAGGGTTTACAAAGAAGCTTTTTATGGCGGTTTTAGACTTCCGCCTCCTACCTTTGTTTGTCGCCTTTTAGCTGAAGCTAGGGTCTGCCCAACTCAACTCATGCCCAACGGATGGCGTTTTATCCATTGCTTTATGGTCCAATGCAAGAGGCATGGGCTTGAGCCCAATGTCTCCGTTTTTCGTTATCTGTTCAAATTCGTCAACACTCCAAACAACTCGGGCTGGGTTAAAATTCAAACTCGAACTCTAAACCGTTCTTGTTTTATTTCTGATTCCAACCCTGATTCCTTTCCTAATTGGAAAAAGGAATGGTTTTATGTTTTCTGGGATGGTGGTAATTGGGACGACTTTTTTAGGCCCAATTTTTGTAAGGCCGAAGATGGGTCTATGAAAAGTTTAAAACTTGGTGTGGATGAAGAGGCTGCTATAGCCATGTTGACCAGCGATAATCTGCATCACTGCGCGGATTTACTTTCCGAGGGCTCTCTTCAAGCCTGCGGACTTAGTGACTTAGGCCCAGATGGTAATTTTAACACTTTTCTTTTGTATTCTTTTTCAATCTTTCGACTGTTTATCACTTTCTTCAAAATATCAATTTGCTCTCGCAGGTAGGGCTGCTTTGGATGTCATTTTCAAGAAAAGAGAGGAAGCTTCTGCTACCGGGGTTGTAGTGGAAAGACAAAGGACCAAAAGGTCTAGAACAGAGAGCTCCACCCCTGTCACAGAGCATGTTCCTACCTTTCTTCAAGAGAAACATGTCTCTGTGGAGGAAGACCTCACCCCTTTCACTGTGGGATGGGGTTTGTGCAATAGGGACACTGCCGTGGGTGACTCAAGGGCCGCAGCTGAATGGTCTAGGAGTGTAGTCACTCCACGAGATAGGGCTCACATTGTTGAATCTTCTGATGATCTACAGATTGAGCTCCTGGGGTCTCAAGCTGTTGCTTCGGTATACCTTTACCTTTAAATCTTCTACCTTAGCTGCTATTTCATTTTCTTTTTTATTTTAACACTTGTTTCGCAGATGAACGCTTATCTTCAGGCCGCTGTCCATAATCTGAAGAAGATGCGTGCCGAGAAGACCATTGTAGAGAGAGATAGGGACAGATATTTTGCTGCTTCTGAAGCAAATTTTGCTCGTTTCAAAGATGTGGAGAAAGAGCTGGTTGAAGAGAAGGAGAAGAACCGAAGGCTGCAGTTGGAGGCGCAGTAGAACATAGATCATATCATTGTTGACTTTAAAGCTTCGAAGGAGTTCGAAGATATTTTAAATGATGACTATGATGCTAACTTCCTTACTACCTTTAAGGATTGCTGGGAAGAGATCATTACCGAGCTGAGTGGAAAAATAGAGGGAGTAACCTTGGAGAGGTTTCCTGTTCCTACTTTTCCAGGACTTTCTGCTACTACTCAAAAGGTAACCGCAGAGACTGTTCCTATGGAGGACTCTCAGCCTACTCAGGATCCACCTTCATCCCCTATTGCGGAAGAAACATATGCCTCCCCTAAAAAACTTCTTTCCCCTGAGAAGACTGGAGATGACTATATTGATAACCTAGATGATTAGACTGCCTTGCATGGCTTGCTTTTGTAATATCCGTCTTGAATTTTTACCCTTTGGGGTTTTAACTATATCTATTTATGCATCTAGTTTCCTTGGCTTCCAACTGCTTATCTTTTTCTTAAACTCTTAGTTTTTGTAACTTAACTCAAATAGCCTTCGGGCTTTTATTTATGCGACTCTTTAACTTAACTATTCGTATAGTAAGTTTCCTTTTAGCTTTTACTTTCTTGCCCTTTGCTTGTTGTCTGTTAAGCTTTAGAGTTCTTCAGGTACTTTGGCCCCTTGGCTTGTACCAAACTCATGAATTAATTCATCATTTATTTTACGTGTTTATAATAACAAAACAAAAGAAGTACTTCAGAGAGAAAGCAAAACAAACTTCATTAAGCTGTCAAAGATAAAATGGGCTCAGCCCTTACATAAATACTCTATCTTTTACTGGGAGTAACATGCTCTGCAATGGTTACATTTGAACCTTATTTCTATCCTTAATAGGTAAAAGACCAAGTCTTTAAACATAGTAAGTCTTGAGGTTCACTGCATGCGAAGTTCGGGGCACCTCAACCCCGTCCAAGGTTTCCAACTTGTAAGCTCCTCGCCCTAGCACCTTCCTGACTCGATATGGTCCTTCCCAGTTTGGAGCTAGCTTCCCTTTTTGGCCGACTCATGAGGCTTCTATCTTCCTTAGGACCAAGTCGCCTTGTCGAAAGAACCTCTCTTTAACCCTTTGGTTGTAATGGAAGGATGCCCTTTTCTGGTGCTCTTCATTTCTAGCATTTGCTTCATCCCTGACTTCGTCAATCAGATCAAGAGCCAACCTCATGCCTTCTTCATTACTTTCTGGTTCATATGCTTCAACTCGAGGCGAGGCATGCATAATTTCTAAGGGCACCACTGCCTCAGCTCCATAAGCCAGTAAGAAAGGGGTTTCTCCAGTTGTTACTTTGCAAGTAATGCGATACGCCCAAAGTATAGGCAGTAACTCATCTACCCAAGTATTCCTTGAACGTTCAACTCTCTTCTTTAGTCCATCAAGGATAATCCGATTGGCTACCTCAGCCTGTCCATTAGCTTGGGGGTGTGCTACTGAGGTAAAACGAAGCTCGATAGCATTTTCCTCACAGTACTTCTTAAACTCTTCATTGTTAAATTGTGTCCCATTATCCGTCACAAGGATTCGGGGAATTTCATACCTGCAAATTACGTTTTCCCAAAAGAAATGGGCAACCTATTTGGTGGTTATTTTGGCTAAAGGTTTAGCCTCAATCCATTTAGTAAAGTAATCAATGGCCACTATCAAGAATTTCCTTTGTGCTGAAGCTACAGGGAAAGGGCCGAGTATGTCCATTCCCCACATGGTAAATGGAATAGGAGAGTTAACTGATGTTAACCTCTCAGGTGGCTGCCTTACAATTGGAGCATGCTTTTGGCACCTATCACACCTTTTAACATAATCTTGAGCGTCAGCCAACATCTCTGGCCAATAGAATCCCAAACGAGTTATCTTGTGAGCTAGGGCTCTGCCCCCAAGTGCTGCCCACAGATCCCTCCATGAACTTCCTCCAATGCTTCCTTTGCCTCCTGGGGCCTTAAACACTTCAAATATGGGATGACAAACGACCTTTTGTAAAGGATGCCTTCAATTAAGGCATATCTCAATGCACTTACTGACAGTTTTCGTGCTTCCAAGGCATTGTCAGGGAGCCATCCGGTTTCAAGGTGAGCCTTGATAGGATCTATCCAATAGCCTCCTATATCAATTGGTGCCACTAACTTTGAGTTGACGGTCGGGGCCTTCAAGACCTGGAAGTAAACACTCCCTGCATAATTTTCTATCTCAGAAGAAGCGAACTTGGACAGGGCATCGGCCTTAACGTTCTCTTCTCTCGGGATATGCTCAACATAGCACTCTTCAAACTGAGTCATAACGACTCTCAGGTATTTCGCCATAGTTTCATCCTTAGCTTCAAACTCACCATTCACTTGCGATACCACAAGCCTTGAGTCTCCACAAACTTTAAGGTTCTTGACCCTCATGATTTTAGCTAAACCCAAACCAGCTATCAAAGCTTCATACTCAGCTTCATTGTTGGTCGTTGGAAAGTCTAACTTCAAAGCATATTCAACCATAAACCCATCGGGGCTTTGTAAGACCATGCCTGCACCACTTGACTTTGTTTTTGATGCTCCATCAAAATAGAGCACCCAATACTCTTTCAGATCAGGTACAGGTTCCTCATCCTTATGTTCTTTCTCAGGGGTAGTTACCATCTCCTGCCCCCCGACTTCTTGGTTGTTAATGGTGCATTCAACCACGAAGTCAGCCAATGCCTGAGCCTTAATGGCCGTCCGAGGCTTGTATGTGATATCAAACTCTCCTAATTCAATTGCCCACTTGATTAGCCTTCCACTGGCCTTAGGGCTGTGCAGTATGTTTCTTAATTGCTGGTTTGTCAAGACTTGAATCTTATGTGCCTGAAAATAAGGTCGCAACTTCCTCGAGGCTGTTACTAATGCCAAAGCAAACTTCTCGATGGGTGAGTAATTCAAATCAGCCCCATGCAACACCTTACTCACATAGTAGATAGGTTTCTAAATTTTCTTTTCTTCCCTGATAAGAACAGCACTCAATGCTTGTTCGGATTCCGCCAGGTATAAGTAAAGAACTTCTCCGGGAATAGGCTTGGCCAATAGCGGGGCTCCAGCCATATACTTCTTCAGCTGTTCGAAAGCCTCCTGGTTCTCAGAAGTCCACTCAAAATTTTTCACCTTCTTCAATGCTTGAAATAAAGGCAAGCATTTGTCACCATATTTGGAGATGAATCTCCCCAGGGCTGCAACTCGGCCCGTTAGCTTTTGTACATCTCTTATAGAACGAGGTGGTTCCATGTCCAGAATTGCTTTGATCTTGTCGGGGTTGGCCTCTATGCCTCTCTTTGAAACCATCAATCCCAAGAATTTTCCTGATCCAACTCCAAAGGCACACTTGGTTGGATTCAACATCATCTTATGGTGTCTTAGCACTTCAAATGCCTCTCTGAGATGTTTGATGTGATCTATTTTACACAGGCTCTTGACTAACATGTCATCTACATAGACCTCCATGGTTTTCCCAATCAGATGGGCGAATATCTTGTTTACCAGTCGTTGGTAAGTGGCTCCTGCATTTTTCAGTCCAAAAGCCATAACAAGATAGCAGAAAACACCAAAATCAGTTATGAAAGATACCTTTGGGATGTCATCCTCGTGCATTTTAATCTGATTGTAACCACTGAACCCGTCCATGAAACTCAGCATCTCATGTCCAGCTGTGGCATCTATCAACATATCTATCCTTGGCAGGGGAAAACAATCCTTAGGACATGCATCATTCAGATCGGTAAAATCTATACACATCCTCCACTTCCCATTCGCCTTCTTGACCATCACAGGGTTAGCTAACCATTCCGGGAATTGTATCTCTTCAATGAACCCAGCCTCTAAGAGTTTATCAACCTCTTGCTTAATGGCTTCTTGCCTTTCAGGAGCAAAATTCCTTTTCTTCTGTTTTATCTTCTTCCGATCAGGATCAACATTCAACTTATGAGTTATGAGTTGGGGATCAATCCCTGGCATATCAGCGGAAGTCCAAGCAAACACATCACTATTCTCCTGTAAGAATGCTATCAACTTTCCTTTTAGGGGTTCTTTTAGAGAAGCTCCTATATAGGTGACTTTCTCCAGGTCGCCTAACTTCAAAGGTATGGGGACCAAGTCCTCTGCTGGTTTCCCACGATGTTCATCATCTCCACGGACATCCATGTCCTCAATTGGGAGTACCTGCCCCCCAACTCCATCAGCTCTCAGTGCGGACACATAACAACTTCTTGCCATCTTCTGATCACCCTTTTATTCTCCAACACCATTCCGGGTTGGAAACTTGATTTTCATGTGGTAGGTTGAGGCTACAGCCTTGAACGCATGAAGTCCTGTCCTTCCAAGGATTGCATTATAGGTTGAGGCTGCCTTGATTACCGGAAAATTCAGCATTTGAGTAGCCTCCCTAGGCTCTTGTCCAATTGTCATGGGCAACTGAATAGTCCCCTCAACCTTGGACTCAACTCCATTGAATCCATAGATGGGCATGTTAGTCGGGGTCAGCTGAGAATCAGTGTATCCCATTTTCACAAAAGCATCATGAAACAAAATATCAACAGAGGCTCCATTGTCTATCAAGACTCGCTTTACTTCTGAGTTTCCAATCACTGGGGTTATGACCAATGGGTCATCATGGGGGAACTTCACCCCTTCGAGGTCTGAGTCGTCAAAGCCAATTGCCACTTCTGTCTTAGCACGCTTTGGGGCCTCTCCAACAATGTACATCACTTCTCGAGCATAGGCCTTTCGTGAGTTGCGAGTTGTGCCAGCTGCTGTTGGTCCTCCCCAAATCATGTTGATAACTGGCCCTCGGGGCTGTGTGTTTCGATCGCGATTGTCGTCTCTTCTATCATCGTCTCTTCTGTTATAATCTCTTCTTTGGGCTCCACGATCTTCACTCTTAGTGAATTTATTCAACTTTCCCTTACGGATTAAAAACTCAATCTCATCCTTCAACTGTCTGCAATCATCTGTATCATGTCCCACATCTTTGTGAAACCTACAATATAGATCCTTGTTTCTCTTCTCGAGGTCTCCCCTAAGTGGCTTCGGCCATCGAAAGTCCTTATCCTTTTCGATATCCAACAGGATCTGGCTCCTTGGGGCATTCAACCTTGCATAATCAAAGAACCTCGGTCCCAGACTCTTTTTTGGTGGCGAGTCAGAGTCTTTGCTAGTTCGGGGATACTTGTCCCTAGCATCGTACTCCTGTTCTTGCTTTCGCTTCTTAGTATCATTGTTACCCCGACCATTGCCTATTGTGACCTCCTTCTTCGTGCTGTCCTCAGCCTTGATGTACTTATCAGCCCTTCGCTGGAGCTCAACCATATTCTCGGGAGGATGCTTTGCCAATGATCTCTTAAAGTATAGGTCGGTGGCGCCATGCTCCATGGCTACCATTGCAACCTTATTGTCCAGATAGAGTTTGAGGGAATGCCCTACACTTCAAAGCGTCACTTGCAGGATGCAACAACAGAGCGTTTGAGAATGTCCTAACGTGGTTTGCGGGATCACCCGTTCCATCATAAGCTTTAATCGTCGGCATCTTAAACTTCTTTGAGATACGAGCATTCATCACCTCCTCAGTAAACGGGGGTGTGGGATCATCAGGATCCCCAAGTGGCATCAGATCCTTGGGGTTGCTCTTGGGGGTTTCCACCCTCGTTGTTTTTCCAGTTGGGGCATCAGCCCTTCTTTGCCTTCTTGACGGCCTCTCCAAGTCTATAAAGGGAATCGGTCCTGATGTTGGAGGAGGTTGAGTCTGATTCGACCTGACTTGTTCTCTTGCCATATCTTCCTTTAATCTTAAGATCTCGGCTTCATAAGCCTTAATCCTCTCAGCAGTTGTCGAAGGGAGTTTATCGTGAGTAGTTCGAGTTCTTCTTCGAGGTTCTTTACTTGCACGTCACCTCCTTGGAGGTTCATCACGATCGTAATCGTCGTCAGAGGATGAATCATCCGTATAAGGACCAGAAAAATCGCGATAATCTCGATCTCGGATATGCAGGGCATGACCACTTGATCCAGCTCCTTGAGTAGGAGGGTAGTTAGGCAGCCCATACATTGGGTTGGTATTCACGGGAAGATCCGTAGTGTGGATCTGGGCCCCTTGTGGAGGGTTGTTGGGATCTACAATCAAGGGAGAAACCACCATCTGAAAGGGATTAGTCCCTGGATTTGTGTGGACGATTGGATGTAACGTACTCTCAACATAGGAGGTCATCCCTAGGGGTTGAGAAACTTGGAGCGGAACGATCGTTCCGGTCGTTGGGGGCACCGGATCTGTTGCGGGTGGAGCGGAGCTAAGTGGAATAGGATCAGTAGTTGCTGGTGGTGTTCTTCGTGTATTTACCATGGTTGATGTCTTCTTCCCACAGACGGCGCCAAATGATGTAGAATAAAAACTAGGTTACGAATTTGTAATTAATGCTAGGGTTCGGGAGCTTCGAGCTTTAATGGCTGTTTCCGTGTTCGAGACTGATCGGTCCTCACAGAGTGCCTACGTATCTCGTTATTAAGAATCAAGCCAAGACGTAGTTCTGAGTGTGAAAGAACAGGTCCTTATATAGGTGATGAAAACCATAGAATTAGGGTAGAATTAGGATACTTGGTGGGCAAGTCAGAGCTTTGGCCCAATTCTAGAGTCTTCCAAGAGATAAGAAGATAAGTATTGGAGATACATGCCTTGGAGGTTACTCCTAATGTGATTTGGTTTCCTTGTTGACTCAAATTCGAAGTCTTATTTTTGGCTGACTTTACAGCTACGAAATTAATATCAATTCAAGGGTTTCGGGCCTCATTAATGAGCTTTAACTTTGGACCAAGCTAGGTCTAATTAATGCAATATTAATGATGTCTTTAGGGCTTACTTTTAGCCCATATCAATTATATAATTGTTATACGTGATATTTCTAAAAAAAAGGAGGATGTTAGTTGAAAAATATAGAAAAGATGATAGGTTTTAGTTGAAAAAAGTAATCAGTTAAGTATTAGTAATTATAAAATTATTAAATAATTATTTTATTATTATAAAATTATAAAATTATTATTTTATCTTATTAAATAGAATGCTTGTGATATAATAGGAAAAAGAAAGGTCTTAGTTACATAAAATTAAAAAAGGTAACATGTTTTTTTTTTGACGAAAAGCTCATAAATTTTATTAGCTTGATAAATCCATCTCAATACAATCTTTAACACTAACCGGAATAGACCACCTATCCAACCTACGACCTGAGAGAACATATGATTCCCTAGCAAGATGATGGGCAACCATATTTGCAGATCATTTAACAAATAACAATTCAACATTGTTTAGGCGATGCAAAATATTCCGACACTCCGAAATAAATGCACCAAAACGAGATCTCATTGGAGCTGAGCTTCTGACTTCTTGAACCACCACAAGACAATCTGACTCCAATGTAACCTGCAGCCACTGCATTTGCTCAATCCAGCTCAAAGCTTCTTTTAATCCCATAGCTTCTGCTAACACAGGCTCGACTAGCTCACTATGAATCATTGTCTTTGCTTCAATGAGCCTACCATCTGAATCCCTTGCGACTAGACCAAAACCAGCTTCTTCCCTATCTTCAAAGATCGCAGCATCAACTGAAACCTTAACTGTGTTTGGTTGGGGCTTCACCCAGTACGAAACTCCATCTCCCTTGACCTGTGGTTGGAGAAGAGTATTATAGCACCTACTCTGGGCTAATATCCATTGTGTAAGGCTCTTCTTTGCCGACGCTACTACTCTGTTAACTGTTGAAGATTTTTGGTTCCAAACCAAGTCGTTATGTGCTCTCCAAATTACCCAACAAAGAGTTACAGACTCAGCTCTTTATTTAACTGTTCCCGACTTGACCACTTCCCCCATCCACGCCTTGAACTCCATATTCTGATCCCAGCTGACATTCAACTTTAGCGCCACCCAACACTGTTTTGCAAACTGGCAAGACACTAAAAAGTGCATTATAGTTTCATCTTCTTCAGTACAAACTGGACACCACGAATGAACTTGCACATGTTTATATTGTAACTGAGTTAGTGTAGGTAAACAGTTTGACATTGCCCTCCAGACTAAATTCAGAGCCTTCAGTGGTGCTTTAATGCGCCATAACTCCCTCCATACACTAGAATTATCCTCTGTACACCAGTCACCTTTTTGCATCTGTAGGAGATTATATGTACTCTTTACAGAGTACATACCTGTGTTTTCCATCCTCCAGTACAACACATCCTCCATACTTGAGTCCTCAAGTGTAATACTCAAGATACTCTTCTTGTCCCTCTCATTAAACACGTCCTTGATGATGTCCACATCCCACTCCTTCCTATCTGTGCAGAAAAGAGACGATATTGATTGATTTTCAATTGCTGGAGACACTGTAGTAATGTAGGGATTATTATCTTCTAGTAACCAAGGTTGTCCCAATATTTTTATATTGACCCAATTGCCTATTCTCCATCTAATCCCGTCCAGAAGTAGCTGTTTTGCCTCGAAAATGCTCTGCCATATGAAACTTGGACTGTGCCCCATGGATGAACTTAAAAAATCACCATCAGCATAATATTTAGCCTTGTAAAGCCTCGAGGTTAAGCTCTCTGGATTGGTTATAAATCTTCAGCCTTGTTTGCCTAGCATATCTAGGTTAAAATTCCTGAAATTTCGAAAACCCAACCCTCCTGCACTTTTATGTTTAGCCATCCGTACCCATGACATCCAGTGAATCTGAGATCCACCCGTTTGTTTAGATTGCCACAAGAATTTAGATAATGCCTTCTCTATATCCCTATTAATGTCCAGAGGCAGTAAAAAAACGTTCATAGCATAGACTGGTAAGGCTTGCACCACTGACCTAACCAGAACTTCTTTCCCCGACCAGGCGACATGCTTTCCGTCCCAGCTTCTAATTCTTGAATTCACCTTCTCTTTAAGAAAACCCAGGATTGCTGATTTATTCCTCCCTATAATATTGGGCAGACCCAAGTACTTACAATTCTCATCAGCTTCTCCCATCTGCAAAAGCTGGCAAATATTTTGTCGATTATATTGTATAACATTTGAGCTGAAAAACACGGATGACTTGCCTTTATTGATTTTTTGCCCTGCAGCTTTTTCATAGATATCCAACAGTTCCATCACCTTCAAAGATTCTGAACTATCTGCTTTGCAGTAGAAGTAACTGTCGTCCGCAAAGAACATATGTGAAATCACAGGTGCTCTTCGGAAAATCTTTATCCCATGAATCCATTGTTTGCTCTCATACCTACGGATCAAGGAGGATAAACCTTCTGCACATATGATAAATGGGGACAAGGGGTCTCCTTGTCGAATACCCCTAGTAGGAAATATTGGCCCCATCTCATACTCCCCATGTACAATAGAGTAATTTACCGTTGATATGCACTGAAGCACCAAATGTACCCACCACTCCGAGAATCCCATCTTGCGAAGAATTGCTTTCAAAAAAATCCCATTCAATCCGATCATACGCCTTGCTCTATCTAATTTTAACGCCATAAAGCCATCCTTCCCCAGTTTCTTCTTTTTAAGATAGTGCATTACTTCATATGATATCATGATATTGTCCAAAATTAATCGACCCGGTATGAATGCACTTTGTGTATTCGAAACAACCACATCTAACACTTCTTTCAGCCTATTCGCCATAACTTTTGTGATTATCTTCATCAACACATTACACAGAGCTATGGGTCTTAGCTCAATTACCACAGTTGGGCTGCTCGTTTTTGGAATTAGAACCAGATTCGTGTTGTTGAGACCTTGTAGTATCTCGCCTGTAGCAAAAAAGTTTTTTGTCAACTTAATGACATCTCCCCCTACTATTCCCCAGTGCCTTTGGAAAAACGCTGGTGTCATACCGTCAGGGCCAGGCGCTTTATCCGAGTTCATTTGAAAGATAGCAACTTTAACCTCCTCATCTGTTACATCTCTTAAAAGTTCAGTGTTATGCTCTTGACTTACTGTTCGAGGAACGCAATCAATAACCTCTTCACTCCTTGTGTTAGAAGCAATAAATAAAGATTGATAATAATCTGTAATGTACTGCTGCAGGCCATTTTGCCAATCCAACCAGGATTCGTCATCATCTTTCAACTTCTGAATATGATTTGTACGATGTCGAGCACTACAAGCAGCATGAAAAAACTTTGTATTTTTATCTCCGGACTGAAGCCAAAGTTGTTTTGATCTTTGTCGCCAAAAAATTTCCTTTTGTTCGAGAATCAAAAACAATTGTTGCTTAGCTTCTTTGTACTTTTCCATTGACTGCTCATCCCTTACATTCCAAAGCTGTTTTAAGTTCCGTTTACATGCTCTGATTCTTTTGCTGAAGCACCCAGTAATCTCCTTTCCCCATGCCTCTAGACTTTCACTGCATTGTAGAATTTTCCTCGTGATAGCTTGCTCACGATCATCCTCCCAGTTATCCTTTACAATCTGAGAGTACAGCGGTTCCAGAAGCCATGCCTTCTCGAATCGAAAACGTTTTCTTTGCATGACAATTCGACTAACCTTTAAATCAAGAAAAACTGGACTGTGATCTGAAGGCGACCCTTCTAAATTATACAGTTTAGCTAACAGAAATAGTCTGCACCATGCATTGGTTACCATCGCTCTATCAAGTCTAATTTCTATCCAGGCATCTATACCACGTCCACGTTCCCATGTATAGAGGTGCCCAGATAGCTCCAAGTCCTTCAGTTCTGTATCTTCGAGAGTCTTATAGAAACCATCAATCAATCCTTGTGGGTACGCTGCCCCACCTCTTTTCTCCTCCTGAGTTGATATGTTATTAAAGTCACCTATCACACACCAAGGCAAATTTGAGTCTCTGGCCAGATTTCTTAGAAGGTCCCACGTTCTTCTTCTCAAATTCCTGTTTAGTTCTCCATAAAATTCAGTTAACCTCCATGTGACTACCTTCCAATTTCACGTATACATCAATGTGGTTCTGTGACAGGCTACGAAGATTAACCTGCTCAGCTTCTCTCCATATTAAAGCTAACCCGCCACTTCTCCCCTGAGATTCCACCACTATCATTCCTTGAAAATTTAAACGTGTTCTAACCCACTTCATCTTCTCCTTATTACTCAACGTTTCACATAGAAATACAAATAAAGGTTTTTCTTGACGTACAACGTCATGAAGGAACTATAATTTCCAAGGTGACCCCATACCCTGGCAGTTCCAGCTTATAGTACTCATGATGAATGGCGGGCCTGCAATGCAGCACCAGCCAAAATCAAGTTTTTTTGGTTCTTCATTTCATTCTCATGTGGGCTTGACTCCATATCCTGAACTGGGCTTTCTGTTACTTCTGGCCCATATACATTCTCTATTCTACGCCTTTTAGGATCCATAACAACTATCTCATTCGGTTCCACAAATCTCTCATTTCCTTCTGTATAAGATTTAGTTACCTGACTTTGTGGTAACAAACTTTTGACGTTGACAATCTGTTTTGAAGATTCTCCTTTATTTCCTCCTTAAGATATCATTTTTTCCACCACCTTTCTCCCCAACAACATCCCTTATTTCTCGTGATTTATCCCCTCCATGTTTGTTATGATATCCTCATCATTAGCACTAATCTCGGTTTCCCCCTTGCTGCCGTTTGTCCTTGCCGGAGTAAGAATTGCACCGTCTGACCCTCGAATCCACTTATTTTCTTTAACTTTTCCTTGGCTCCTTGGTTGTGCCCTCAACGAGCTGTAAGAACCTGTATTTTTATTTGTGGTAATATATGTTTAATAGTGGATTTACGAGAAGAATTAAACGTCCTCGTATTTTGAGCTGTTATATTACTTAAATTTATTGATAAGTGGATATACGTGTTAACTGGTTAAAAGAAGTCTTTTATATGCTTTAGATGTATTATGTGTTATTTTAAAACGATCGTTTCGCTTTTTCGAAAAGTACAGTGGTGAAAACGTTTTTTTCGGCGGGCCGCAGGCCCGAAACCCTATTTTCTGCGTTTTTAGAACTCCGTAACTTCAAATTCGTTCGAACAAGTTTTAAATGACTTGTTATTTAAATTATAATTTATTTCCAGAGTTTTGAAATCGCTCGAATTCGAATCTTTTCGTTTGGAGCAAAACTCGTCATTCGTTCGACGTACAGAAAGGCTGTTATTCGACAATTAACGGAGCAAACAGCACGCCAGACAAGAATCACTATTCCAAAAAGTTAAAGTTTGCTTTTCCCTTATTTCCTCCAGCTTTTCCAGATTTGTCTCAGCACACCATCTGATCAATCATATCATTTTTTTTCTTAAAAATTAAGAAATGCTCTCCAAAAATAATTCAACATAAACATTCATCAATTCAATCTTCAATTTGGAGACTTTCCCGGAATTGAAATTCAACGTTCTTGGGCTCAAATTAAAGGTATGAAAATCCAGTTTCTAAATATGTGCCCAGAATTCGTGGGGGATCAATATTTGATTTTATATGATTTTTACAAAATTCGAATTTAAAGATTCAAAATTATGATTTTTCATAAACTTGATTGTTTATGTGATTTGATGATTCCATGTTGTAGATAATTTTCTCCTGATCAGTTTGGTATATCATATGTTGATTTTTGAGTTCCATATCAAGTAGAAATCGAGGTTTGATTGTTTTGTTCTTCGTGTTATTCGTGTTCTTCGTGTTCTTCGTGTTCTTCGTGTTCTTGAGAATCAAACCAACAATTGAAGGTGTTATCGGAGTCCGATTTCGACGATCTTACAGTCGAATCGAAGCTCACATCATCTAGTTTCCTAATATGCAATCCATTTCATCAAATGATCAATTTTCAATTTTATATGAATTTGTAAAGAAATCTGCCGAATTTTCCGACCACCTTGCCGGATTTTGGTTGTGTTTTTACTGTTTTCGTTGGCACGGTTGGGTTCGTCTTGAAATTTTGCTCAAAATGCATATATTACACGCTTGATTTGGTTAAGTTATGTGTAAGTTATGGTCGCCGGAAGATTTGGCGGTCACCGGAAAAATTTTCAGATTTCCGGCGAACCTCCATTAAAGCTGGTCACCGAGCTTTTTACCGATTGATACCTACACTATTGAAGATGATGAAGTTGGAATACTGTAGTTTCAAGATTCACACTTTGGTCCCTGATTTTTTAAAATCTGTTTTCAAATAAATTAAATCCGAAAATCATTTTTATAAATGATTTTTAATTTGAAAAATTATTTATAAATTCGAAAAATGATTTAAATTTTTTTTTTCTAAATTTCAGAATAATAGTTCCGGAAAGGTTTTATTTTAAATTTGGATTTTTGTTTTTATTATTTTATTTAATTAATGATATTACAAAACATTTCTTAAATTTTTTTAATTAGAATTAATTACTTTTAATTATGTTAATTAATTTTAAATAATATTTAATTGATTTAATTATTTAATTATTTATACATTGAAGGATATTCTTGTTGAGCTTTCTGGCTCACCTTGCAATGTAATGTTTCTTTTCCAGTTAAGATCGAGGATGTTTAGACCTAGGGACTCGGCAGCCAGGGGAGTGAGGTTTTATGATTGAGAGTGCAGTTGGTTTAATTTCGTGTATTGTTGTAATAAATGGATTTGATAGACTAGACATTTAAGATCTATCAGATTGTATTAAATTATATTTGAGGTTTGTAATAGTAATTAGCAGTGTTTGTTTCATACTTTAGCCTGTGCTCGTATCTTGGATGAGGGATTGTATTATTATTGTTCCGCATTTACAGGTTTGTATTGTTTAAGTGAGTTGTGAGCCCGGATCTGTATCCCGGATCTGCGAGGCGTCACAGTTGGTATCAGAGCCACAGGTTAAGGTCCCTGAAACAGTAGAAAGTAGAGTCTAGATTAAGAAACGAGTAGCAATAGTTAGGAGTACGTATTAGATGTTAAGTAGAGCGATTTGAGATAGGATTCACCTTAGGTTAGTAAGATGAGTATTGCGACGTTATAGGGTCTTTCGACGTATCACGCGAGTAGAAGTTCGATGCATCCAAATATCTGACTGGGAGCAAGGCTTTAGAGACGTCATGAACGTTATAGAGAATGTGAAAGTACTATGAACGAGTTACGAAAGCAATTATTGGCATGGATTAGAAGTAAGGGAGTGGCTGGGTACTACTAACCATTTTTGGTATCGTTTGTTGTTGTATTGTCGACTAGAGGATAGTAGTTTTCATTATGATTGAATTTTATTTCATTTTCTTTCCATTGAAGCGATCTTACGCTTGTACCAATTTGGTATAAAAGATGTTGATCAGTTATAAATATTCATTTTCGTCATTCACTTGTCAGTTTCATATACCTTGATTTAGTCGATGATTATTTCCACGACATTGTGCACACAATTTTTATCTCTTGTCATATCTTTATATTACATTTTGCCATCAAACTTTGTATAGCAACCCTGAACCACTGTTTTGATTTTTATACTCTTGATAAATTTTTTTTAAGCCAATTATAACTTGAATTGTTATTGATCAAATTTCTTTTCCCTATCAGTTTTTGAGAATGCCTCCAAGAAGAACTCGCCAACTTACTAGTCAACACACCAATCCTGAACAACGAACCAATTCACCTTCTAGAAATCAGATGGACCCTATGTTGGTTCAACTATTGCAAACTTTGACTCAACAGACTGCTACTCTAGCTCAGAAGCAACAACAACTACAACAACAATTCGCAGCTCAGCAGCAACAACGGCAGGAACCAACTGTTCCAGTGGTTACCTTCAAGGCCTTTCAAGCAGTAAAACCACCAGAATTCAAGGGGTCAACAGACCCAGTCGATGCTAAGAATTGGTTGAAAGAGATAGAGAAGGCGTTCGCTTTGGTGCAAGTCCCGGAAGATAAACAAACAGAATATGCCAGCTACTTTCTAAAGAATGAAGCCACTCATTGGTGGGAGTCAGTGAGAGCCCTGGAGAATACCGAGGTGGTTACATGGGAGAGGTTTAAGGAGATGTTTTTGGAGAAGTACTTTCCGCTCTTCATGAGCGACAAGATGGAGGTCAAGTTTTTGGAATTGAAACAGGGGAATATGTCAGTTGCTGATTATGAAGCAAGATTTACAGAACTAGCAAGGTTTGTCCCTTCCTATGTGGACACAGAAAGGAAGAAAGCGAAGAGGTTTCAGCAAGGACTAAAGTCCTGGATTCGAACCAAGTTGGCTATATTGGAACTGAACACCTATGCTGCGGTGGTTCAGAAAGCTATGATTGCAGAAGAAGAAAGTGAGCAGTATCAGAAGGAGAAAGAGGGAAAGAAACGAAAATTGGGAGTGGTTGATAACAAGCAGATTCAGGGTGGTTCTCAAAACTATCTTAATAAAAGACAGGGGTTCCAAGCTGGGAAGAATGTGGGGATGAGGAGACCAGATGGAGGGAATGGAGGTCAAGGCAACCGAACTCAAGGGGTGAACCAATCAGGAGTTAATAGACCATCACTGCAAGATTGCAAGACGTGTGGTAAGAAACATCCTGGTTTATGTCACAAGTTAACTGGGAATTGTTTTAAGTGTGGACAGAAAGGGCATTTCTCTAGAGAATGCAAGGTTGGGATTGTGTGTCACAGATGTGGGAAGCCAGGGCATATGATCAAGGACTGTAGAGTACCCCCAACGAAACTACCAGCTATAGCAAACGCAATGATTCCGGCAATTAAGGCACCTCCAGCGAGGAACATTCAGCCGATTGCCCGAACCTTCAACATGTCTATGAACGAGGCTGTGCAAGAGTCCGATGTTTTGGCAGGTACGCTTCTTGTAAATTCCGTCAATGCCAAGGTGTTAATTGATTCTGGAGCTACGAAGTCTTTTATTTCTTTAGATTTTGTCAGTAAATTGAATTATGAGATGAGATTGTTAGACGAGGTGTTAGTTATAGAGATAGCTAATTCGGAGCGCATACCCGTCGATCAGGTGTGTCCTCGTTGTGATGTTGTAGTTTTAGGGCACTGTTTTTATGCCAACTTAATACCCTTCCAACTAGGAGAATTTGATGTAATCCTAGGGATGGATTGGTTGACAGAGCATAGTGCCCAGATAGATTGTAGAGGTAAGAAATTGACGTTACGATCCTCTGATAATATAGAGGTTGTTTTCCGCGGTCAGAAACAAACTAGGAAGTTCTTGACTATTGTGCAGACTAAGAGATTACTTAGACAAGGATGTGAAGGCTATTTAGCCTACGTGCGAGACACAAAAACAGAGATGCCTAAGTTGGAAGAGATTCCAGTAGTGAATGAGTTTCCAGATGTTTTTCCCGATGAGCTTCCAGGTTTACCTCCAGATCGAGAAATAGAATTTGCGATTGACCTAGCCCCAGGAACTGAACCAGTATCGAAGGCTCCATACAGAATGGCTCCGATAGAGATGAAAGAGTTGGCAGTCCAGTTGCAAGATCTACTGGAAAAAGGAATTATCAGACCCAGCGTATCCCCGTGGGGAGCCCCAGTACTATTTGTTAAAAAGAAGGATGGGAGCATGAGGTTGTGTATTGACTACCGAGAGTTGAATAAATTGACTATTAAGAATAAGTATCCATTGCCAAGGATAGATGATTTGTTTGACCAATTGAAAGGAGCTGTCCACTTTTCGAAGATTGATTTAAGATCGGGTTACCATCAACTAAAGATCAAACCTGAAGATGTACCTAAGACGGCATTCTGAAGTAGGTATGGACATTATGAATTTTTGGTAATGGCTTTTGGGCTGACAAATGCACCAGCTGCTTTTATGGACTTGATGAACAGGGTATTTAAGAGATACTTAGATAAATTTATAATTGTATTCATTGATGATATTTTGGTATATTCCAAGACAGAAGAGGAACATAGGGAAAATTTGAGGATAACGTTGAGGATCTTGAGAAAGGAAAGGTTGTTTGCTAAGTTTTCGAAATGTGAATTCTGGCTAAGAGAAGTTCAATTCTTAGGGCATGTGGTAAGCAGTGAAGGGATTAAGGTAGACCCGGCTAAGATTGAGGCTGTACTGAATTGGGAGAGACCAAAGACACCGACAGAGGTCAGGAGTTTTATGGGATTGGCAGGTTATTATCGAAGATTCGTCCAAGACTTTGCGAAGATAGCCACTCCACTAACCAAGTTGACAAGGAAAAGTGAAAAGTTTATTTGGAATGACAAGTGTGAGGAAAGCTTCCAAGAACTGAAAAAGAGATTGGTGACGGCTCCAGTGTTGACATTGCCAGATGAACAAGGAGACTTTGTGATATATAGTGATGCGTCCCATAAAGGACTGGGATGTGTATTGATGCAGCATGACAAGGTGATAGCCTATGCTTCCAGGCAGTTGAAGATACATGAACAGAAATATCCTACCCATGATTTGGAACTAGCAGCCATTGTTTTTGCACTCAAGATTTGGAGACACTATCTATATGGAGAGAAGTGTGAGATTTACACTGACCACAAGAGTTTGAAGTATATTTTCACCCAGAAGGAACTTAACATGAGACAAAGGAGATGGTTGGAACTGATTAAAGACTATGATTGTACCATCAATTATCATCCGGGGAAAGCCAATGTGGTAGCAGATGCCTTGAGTAGGAAGGAAAAATTGAACATGTTTACTATGAACCAAGAGTTATTCAGGGAATTTGAGAAATTGGAAATAGAGATTCGTGCCCCAGTTTGTGCAACTGATTTGAATTACGCAATGACATTTCAACCAGAACTGTTAGAGAGGATCAGAAAGTGCCAAGAAGAAATAATGAACCATGATGTGAATGAATTGTCGGGAGAAGAGTTAAGCAGCCAAAAGGACGAGGAAGGAGTCTTAAGATTTTCTTCTAGAATTTGGATTCCTAATGTGGCAGAACTGAAGAATGAAATTTTACAAGAAGCTCATAATTCAAAGTTCTCAATTCACCCCGGGAGTACGAAGATGTACCGAGATCTGAAAGAAAATTTTTGGTGGCCAGACATGAAAAGAGAGATTGCAGAATGGGTTAGTAAGTGTTACACTTGCCAGAAGGTTAAAGCAGAGCATCAGAGGCCGAGTGGATTGTTATAGCCCCTAGAGATTCCTGAATGGAAATGGGAACAAATTGCCATGGATTTTGTGGTGGGATTACCCAGGACGAAAGCTAATCACGACGCCATTTGGGTTATCATTGATAGATTAACGAAGTCGGCACATTTTCTACCGATCAACGAAAGATATACGATGGACAAGTTAGTTCACCTGTACTTGAAAGAGATAGTGATGCGACATGGAGTCCCTGTTTCGATTGTGTCTGATAGAGACCCGAGATTCAATTCCAGAATTTTGGCGACAATTTCAAGAAACTCTGGGAACTAAACTGAACATGAGCACTGCATATCATCCGCAGACTGATGGCCAAAGCGAGCGTACTATTCAAACGATTGAAGACATGTTGAGAGTGTATGCGATGGACCTTCAGGGTAGTTGGGATGACCATCTGCCTTTGGTGGAGTTCTCTTATAACAACAGCTATCACGCCAGCATTGGAATGCCACCATATGAAGCTTTATACGGACAACGGTGTCGATCTCCATTATATTGGGAAGAGGTAGGCGAGAAGAAGATATTGGGAACCGAGCTGATCCAGCAAACCAAGGACAAGGTTGAACTTATACAGAAGAGATTGATAGCCGCACAGGATCGACAACGGAAATACGCTGATCGATCCAGGAAGGACATAAACTTTGAAGTAGGAGAACCAGTTTTGCTGAAGGTATCTCCATGGAAAGGGCTAGTGAGATTCGGGAAGAAAGGAAAGCTAAGTCCAAGATTCGTTGGGCCGTTCGAAATCCTGAAAAAAGTTGGGAAAGTTGCTTACGAGTTAGCGCTACCTCCGCATTTACAACATGTTCATAACGTTTTCCACGTGTCAATGTTGAAGAGGTTCTATCCAGATTCAAACCAGGTGATAGAGTCAGAACCAGTCGAGATCCAGCCGGATTTGTCCTACGTAGAACTACCGGTAGAGATTTTAGACAGGAAGGAGAAGGTGCTTAGAAATAAGACCATTTCGATAGTAAGAGTTTTGTGGAGAAATCCTAGGGTCGAAGAGTCTACCTGGGAGCTAGAAAGTGAGATGTTAGAGAAGTATCCACACCTATTTGCTTAGTTTGATTCTGAGGACAGAATCCTTTTAAGGAGGGAAGGTTGTAAGAACCTGTATTTTTATTTGTGGTAATATATGTTTAATAGTGGATTTACGAGAAGAATTAAACGTCCTCGTATTTTGAGCTGTTATATTACTTAAATTTATTGATAAGTGGATATACGTGTTAACTGGTTAAAAGAAGTCTTTTATATGCTTTAGATGTATTATGTGTTGTTTTAAAACGATCGTTTCGCTTTTTCGAAAAGTACAGTGGTGAAAACGTTTTTTTCGGCAGGCCGCAGGCCCGAAACCCTATTTTCTGCATTTTTAGAACTCCGTAACTTCAAATTCGTTCGAACAAGTTTTAAATGACTCGTTATTTAAATTATAATTTATTTCCAGAGTTTTGAAATCGCTCGAATTCGAATCTTTTCGTTTGGAGCAAAACTCGTCATTCGTTCGACGTACAGAAAGGCTGTTATTCGACAATTAACGGAGCAAACAGCACGCCAGACAAGAATCACTATTCCAAAAAGTTAAAGTTTGCTTTTCCCTTATTTCCTCCAGCTTTTCCAGATTTGTCTCAGCACACCATCTGATCAATCATATCATTTTTTTTCTTAAAAATTAAGAAATGCTCTCCAAAAATAATTCAACATAAACATTCATCAATTCAATCTTCAATTTGGAGACTTTCCCGGAATTGAAATTCAACGTTCTTGGGCTCAAATTAAAGGTATGAAAATCCAGTTTCTAAATATGTGCCCAGAATTCGTGGGGGATCAATATTTGATTTTATATGATTTTTACAAAATTCGAATTTAAAGATTCAAAATTATGATTTTTCATAAACTTGATTGTTTATGTGATTTGATGATTCCATGTTGTAGATAATTTTCTCCTGATCAGTTTGGTATATCATATGTTGATTTTTGAGTTCCATATCAAGTAGAAATCGAGGTTTGATTGTTTTGTTCTTCGTGTTATTCGTGTTCTTCGTGTTCTTCGTGTTCTTCGTGTTCTTGAGAATCAAACCAACAATTGGAGGTGTTATCGGAGTCCGATTTCGACGATCTTACAGTCGAATCGAAGCTCACATCATCTAGTTTCCTAATATGCAATCCATTTCATCAAATGATAATTTTCAATTTTATATGAATTTGTAAAGAAATCTGCTGAATTTTCCGACCACCTTGCCGGATTTTGGTTGTGTTTTTGCTGTTTTCGTTGGCACGGTTGGGTTCGTCTTGAAATTTTGCTCAAAATGCATATATTACACGCTTGATTTGGTTAAGTTATGTGTAAGTTATGGTCGCCGGAAGATTTGGCGGTCACCGGAAAAATTTTCAGATTTCCGGCGAACCTCCATTAAAGCTGGTCACCGAGCTTTTTACCGATTGATACCTACACTATTGAAGATGATGAAGTTGGAATACTGTAGTTTCAAGATTCACACTTTGGTCCCTGATTTTTTAAAATCTGTTTTCAAATAAATTAAATCCGAAAATCATTTTTATAAATGATTTTTAATTTGAAAAATTATTTATAAATTCGAAAAATGATTTAAATTTTTTTTTCTTCTAAATTTCAGAATAATAGTTCCGGAAAGGTTTTATTTTAAATTTGGATTTTTGTTTTTATTATTTTATTTAATTAATGATATTACAAAACATTTCTTAAATTTTTTTAATTAGAATTAATTACTTTTAATTATGTTAATGAATTTTAAATAATATTTAATTGATTTAATTATTTAATAAATGATTTTATTTATTAAATAATTTTATTAAATAATTATTTATTTATTTAATTGATATAATTGAGGATATTTAATTCCAAATTAGCCCGTTTTGAGTTTTAAATGCTTTAAAAATATTAGAAAAATCCCAAAAATTATGAAAGGTGTTTTCAAAATATTTCGAAGCGAGATTTAATTTACGATGAGGTTTTGACATGTTTTAAAAATATTTGTATAGTTCAATTAATTGATTACGTGATCTGAATGTGTCCGTTAGGGCAATATAAATGTTACATGCTAAATGAATTATGTAAATTATGTGAATTACGTGAAATACGTGGATTGAATAGTGAGATGTATTAGTATTTGATTAGAGACATTTATTATAGAGTCGAGTCAGAGGAGCAAAGGAAAAGCTAAAGCAGAAGGTTACGAGAATATTTAGACGGACTTGACCTTATTATCAGGCAAGTATTTTTCTATCACTTGTTATCCTATTAAATATACAAATGCTATGCCATGTATCCCTTTAAATTATTGTTCAAGAAATCATTCTTAAGTTATTCACAGCATGAATCCATTGGATTATTCTTATCAACTTTGACGAGATTCATTTAAATTATCATTGACGATTCATTTCAACCTTTTTAGGCATTCGCTCTAGTCGATGCCTTATTACTCTTGATTACTTATTATCACCCAGATTGTGGCGTTCGACTTCGTCGACGCCTATAATATCGTTGCATTCGATTTACCCATTTCTTATATCGATCTAGACAACACTTATTGTTATTATTGTTGATTCTTCATTATCACCCCATTGTTGTATCGAACTCATCGATACTAGATGTTGTACCATTTGTTATCGTACATTCACTTTGAGTTGTTTTCCTGGAACGTGAACTTCCAGTGATTGTTGTGATCGAGGTTGTCAATCTTCCGACACCTAATTATGATTTAAAGGTTGTCAATTGTACCGACACCTGAACGTAAGGTTAGAATTGGTGGATTTATATAAAACTTGACCTTAATTGGTCTGACCATATATTGGTCGATGTGTAAGGCCTTTCAGTGCCTTGGATCCGATGAGGACTTTGCTTTGTGCACTGTCCGGGTTAGAGCGTGACTGATCAGCATGCCTAACTTTGTTTTTAAAAATTATGAGATGGACCAGTTCTAACATTCTGAGTATTTGACTCTAGTTGATGTTGAGCCACTTTCTTATGGCATTATTGATTGTCGGAACTTATCCGAATTATTTCTAGTTCATATCACTGAACTTGATTCACCTTTCAGATATTCCAGTATGGCTTGTAGTTAATACCTGGAACGATTAAAAGTTTATTATTTATTTATACATTGAAGGATATTCTTGTTGAGCTTTCTGGCTCACCTTGCAATGTAATGTTTCTTTTCCAGTTAAGATCGAGGATGTTTAGACCTGGGGACTCGGCAGCCAGGGGAGTGAGGTTTGATGATTGAGAGTGCAGCTGGTTTAATTTCGTGTATTGTTGTAATAAATGGATTGGATAGACTAGACATTTAAGATCTATCAGATTGTATTAAATTATATTTGAGGTTTGTAATAGTAATTAGCAGTGTTTGTTTCATACTTTAGCCTGTGATCGTATCTTGGATGAGGGATTGTATTATTATTGTTCCGCATTTACAGGTTTGTATTGTTTAAGTGAGTTGTGAGCCCGGATCTGTATCCCGGATCTGCGAGGCGTCACGAGCTGTCATATTTCCTTGTCTCTTGACCCTGGGAATTATCAAACAAGCGCTCACAGAACTTCTCCGTATGGCCTATTATACCACAGTAAAAACAAAACGATGGAAGTCTTTCATACTTGAACTAAATCCACATCCAGTCTCCTCCTTCTTTCTTTATTTTCATCTTTCTTTTTAACGGACGATAGCAATTAGTAGCTACTTTGATTCTCAAATAATTCCTGCACATTCCTTGAAAGTTTTTTGAGTCTGATTCCAAAAATCTTCCCACGTAATTCCCTATTGATTTCAGGATGAAATCTGAACTGAAACCAATAGGTAAGTCATACACTTGCAGCCATATGTAAATCTCCGATAGCTTGACATCTTTTAACTGTTCATCCACATTCATCTTCTTTATCAACAGGACTTGTTGATTAAAAGTCCACGGCCAGTCATTCAAAACTCTTTGCATATCCAAATCATGAAAGAACTTGAACAAAAACATATTCGTCCAGTTGGTTTCTTCCATAAAAACACCCTTAACCGGTCTCCAAATTGATGATAGTGTATCCTGCATAGCTTGAAAATTCACTTTCCTATCCGTTAGAAAGCTTCCCACCAACCACCTCTCCATTCCTTCTTTATTCGTGCTCTCAGGAATATCTTCCAGGATGAGTCCATCATCGTCCTCATCATTCAGTGAAAGATTTGCATACTCCTCCTCCAGGTTTCTTCCCCGTGACGAACTTTCCATTTGAACAGACTGACAGATAACAAAATGAAACTAGAAATTAATGTTTGTAATGAACCAGAAAACTCACCAATAGATGAGACAGAGAAAACTCACCAATAGATGAGACAGAGAAAACGTACTATATAATTTTAGGTAACATGTTTTAGGTAAAAAAGCTGATTGATTAGTTTATATTAAATAAAGTTTAATTATGTTATTTTACTAAATAAAATTGCTCGTAATGTTTTTAGAATAGGAGAAATTAATGTTGTCCCTGATATTTTTAGAAAAAGAGAGATTTTAGTTAAAAATATATAAAAAGATGATACGTTTTAGCTAAAAAAGGTAATCGGTTAATTATTAGTATTATTATAGAATTATTTTATTTTATTAGATAGAACCGATCGTGATATAATTGAAAAAAGAGAGATTTTAGTTAAGAAAATAGACAAGATAACATGAAACTGAAAAGGTAATATGTTTTCGGTGAAAAGTTAATTGATTAGTTTATAGTAATTATAATTTAATTATGTTAATTTACTAAATAAAATTGCTCATAGTATTTTTAGAAAATGAGAAATTAATGTTGCCCGTGATATTTCTATAAAAAAGGAATTTAATTAGAAAAATAGAAAATATGATACGTTTTAGCTAAAAAGGTAATCTGTTAATCATTAGTATTATAATATTATTAATGTGGTCCCTGATATTTTTAGAAAAAGAGAGATTTTAGTTAAAAATATACAAAAAGATGATACATTTTAGCTGAAAAAGGTAATCGGTTAATTATTAGTATTATTATATAATTATTTTATTTTATTAAATAGAACCGACCGTGATATTATCGGAAAAAGAGAGATTTTAGTTAAGAAAATAGACAAGGTAACATGAAATTAAAAAGGTGACATGTTTTAGGCGAAAAGTTAATTGATTAGTTTATAGTAATTATAATTTAATTATGTTAATTTACTAAATAAAATTGCTCATAGTATTTTTAGAAAATGAGAAATTAATGTTGCCCGTAATATTTCTATACAAAATGGAATTTAATTAGAAAAAATAGAAAATATAATACGTTTTAGTTAAAAAAAAGTAATCTATTAATCATTAGTATTATAAAATTATTAATTTGGTCCCTGATATTTTTAGAAAAAGAGAGATTTTAGTTAAAAATATATAAAAAAAGATGATACGTTTTTACCTAAAAATGGTAATCGGTTAATTATTAGTATTATTATATAATTATTTTATTTTATTAAATAGAACTGATCGTGAATAATTGGAAAAAGAGAGATTTTAGTTAAGAAAATAGACAAGGTAACATGAAATTAAAAAGGTGACATGTTTTAGGTAAAATTAATTGATTAGTTTATAGTAATTATAATTTAATTATGTTAATTTACTATATAAAATTGCTCGTAGTATTTTTAGAAAATGAGAAATTAATGTTGCCCGTGATATTTCTATAAAAAAATGAATTGCTCGTGTTTTATCTAAAAAGGTAATCTGTTAATCATTAGTATTATAATATTATTATTTTATTTTTCTTAAATAGAACCGCCCGTGATATAATTGAAAAAAGAAAGATTTTAGTTAGAGAAAAGAGAAAAGGTAACGTCTTTTGGCTGAAAAATGTCATTGATTAGTTATAGTAATTATAATAGTAATTATGTTATTTATTAAACAAAATTTCTCGTAGTACTTTTTTAAAAAAAATGAAATTTTATTTAGATAAAATATAAAAGATATCGTGTTTTATCTGAAAAAGAAAATTATTTAGTTATATTTAATTACTTGTAGTGTTTTTAGAAAATAAAAAATTAATGTTGCCCGTGATATTTCTAGAAAAAAGGGAATTTAATTAAAATATATAGAAAATATGATAGATTTTAGCTAAAAAGGGTAATTGGTTAATTACTAATATTATAATTTTATAATTTTATTTTTATTAAATAGAACCCCCATGATATAATTGGAAAAAGTGAGATTGTAATTAGAGAAAAGGTAACGTGGTTTGGCTGAAAAGGGTAATTAATTACTGTAATTAATAGTAATTATACTATAATTATGTTATTTTATTAAACAAAATTGCTCATAGTAGTGTTTTTAAAAAAGAAGAAATTTTTAGTTACATAAAATATAAAAGATATTGTATTTTACCTAAAAAAGAAATTATTTAGTTACTGAAATATAGAAAAGGTAATATGTTGAACTTGAAAAAGAAAATTGATTAGTAAAGGAGAAATTTTAGTTAGATAAAATATAAAAAAAATATTGTATTTTACCTGAAAAAAAGAAATTATTTAGTTATTAAAAAATAGAAAATGTAATATGTTTAAACTGAAAAAGGAAATTGATTAGTTAGTAGGATTATTTTTATCTGTAATTAAGTAAGGGATAAATAAGTAAAATAAACAAGTACCGTACCGACCGACCAACACTAGCTACTAGAAAAATGTCAATAGACATCGGTTAAAAATCGATGTCTATGTAAAACCAGAACCGATGTCTTCGCATGTGTAGAGAAAGGTAGGGGTCTTAGACATCGGTTAACCGATGTCAATGTTTATGTTTAACATCAGTTTCCTAATAGTGAACTGATGTCTATGTTTCACATTTACATCGGTTTTGTTAGTCACAGAGGCATGCCTGTATACATCTAATAACAAGCCTAATTGTTTGTAATGCTTTGCATTACTTACATGACCTCTTAACTGATGGAACCTCTAGTTGTAGAGTTTCTATTTGTTTTGTACTTGTAATAGGCATCAAAACCTAGTTGTGTAACTGTACTTATAAAGTCAAGAATAATGCTTGAAAGAGTTCCAAGGTTCATGCCTCAAGCAAGAAGATAAAGACTGTCAAATAATCACAGTTGGGATTTGAAGAAAGAAGAATTTGCCTGAGTACCAATTCGAGAAGTACATTTGTCTATTCGAGAAGTCTAGCGTTCGAGAAGTCAGAGATTCGATATCTCAGAAGACACTGTTCGATATCTCTGAATGAACTATTAGATATCTCATTCGATATCTCAGAGATTCGACATGTCTAATACTCTATTCGAGAACTCAAGAAGTCAATAAGTCAAAGTGGTATTCGAGCTCTCAAAGAGTCAATAAGTCAAAGTTCCATTCGATATCTCAAGGACTCAGAAAGCTATTCGACATCTCAGGGATTCGACAAGTCAAGTGTTCTATTCGACAACTCAAGGAATCCTGGAGAAAAGTGTTATTCGAGAAGTGAGTCGATATGTCAATCATACAGTATTCGAGAACTCAGAGTTATCTAATCCTAGTTCTCGAATCAATCACTTAGCCACTTCTCGAATACATTTTTGGAGACAAAATACTGGAGAAATTGTACAAGTCAGAAACCTGCAATAAGCCAATGCACTTTATGGACCACAATCTGTTACGTGCTTTGGAAAGCCTACAAGGAAGCTTGGAGAGATGTAGAAGAGACAAAGAACTAAAGAAGTAGATCTGAACAGAGCTTTGCAAAGTCAAATCTGTAGCCGTTTGGATGATTACTAAAAAAAGATAGACATACAAGAAAGTAATTTATCCTGTAACCTTATTTGTAGTAAGTGAGTTGTATTCATGTTATATAAGAATACAATCTCACTTCTTTAGTTAAGAGAAGTTTTTCACACACATTGTAAGAGCACATCTCTCTGAGAAAAACGAAGCTGAGAATACTACCATTTGTATTCACAGATTGTAGCAAATCTTTATCTAATAAAATATTATATTAAAGTGATATTGTGTCTTGTGTTGTTCTTTATCCGCACCTACACATTTGCACACACAAACACTTATCTTGCTACAATGATTCAAGAATGAGAAAAAGTTCAAGAATCCATTCACCCCCCCTCTGTATTCTTTTTCTGTATTCAATACTCAACAAGTGGTATCAGAGCAGGCCGTTTATTCAAAAACAGAAAAATGGTCATGAGTTCGAATACACCAAAGACCACATGAACGGTGAAGGTCCCTAAGTTTGACAAAGAAAATTACAACCTCTGGAAGATAAAGATGATGTTGTTCATCAAAGCTTCTCATCCTCTGTATCCTGAGATTCTCAAGAATGGTCCCTTTGTTCCATAACAAGAAATACCTGAGAAGACTGTTGGAACCATAACTGTTCCAAGATCTTATGTGGCCAAGGAACCATCCAAATGGACAGAATCAGAAAAGGAGATGGTTGCTCTTGACAGTCACCTCATGATGCTAATTATAGATTCCATGGATATGTCAATGTTTGCAAACATTGCATCGTGTACATCTACCAAAGAAATGTGGGATCACATTGAGGTGTTATGTGAAGGGACTGATGAGGTCAAGGAGAACAAGAGACAGATACTGGTCACACAGTATGAAGGTTTCATGGCATAGCCCAAGGAAAGCATCACTAAGATGTTTGAGAGATTTCACAAGCTAGTTGTTGAGTTGCAGATGAATAGAAAGGTTTACAGCACTAAAGAACTGAATATGAAATTTCTATTGTCTTCTCCAAACCACCTAGAGCAGAGGGTCATTTCTCTAAGAGAAAGAGATTTGAACAAAATCACATATGATTTGCTCTATGGGGTTTTAAAGACTCATGAGCTTGAGTTGCTTCAGAAAAGGGCTATCCAAGCCAACCAAGGCAGAATGATAAACACATCATGTACTTTCATTGTCAACAAATCTATTCAAGACCTAGAAGCATCTACAAGTCAGCTAAGGATAGAGGAGATGGTAGATGATGAAGAAACTGAAGCTGGGGTAAGTGAACCTGTTGAGGAGAAGGAAGAAGAAGAGTTCTACACTCTTGAAGAGCTAGATGGTATGGAAAACACTTCATATGCTTTCATGGCCAGAAAATTTCCAAACATCAGATTCAAGAGAAACCAACCCTTCAAACCTAAACCCCAAAACCATTCATTCAACAAGAGTAAAGCACATGTGAAGCCAAACAAGAGTAAATTCAAAACTGGCTATGTGGATAGGTTATCTGTGAGATGTTATAGATGCAATGACCTAGGGCATTTTGCTAGTGAATGCAAGAAGCCTAAAAAGAAGGATAGAGAGTTTCTAGAGCTTGAAGCTAAGTATGAGGCCCTTCTCAAAAAGCAAACACTAGGCAAGGCCTACATAGCTGAAGGGAAGTGTTAGGATGATACTGACAGTGATGAAGAAGAGCAAGGATTTTGCAACTATGCCTTGATGGCCAATTCCAAGGATGACACATCTTCATCAGACTCTCAGGTACCATCTCTCACTACCATAGATATGTCTGTTTCTGAGTATAAATGTTTGATTGAACAACTATCTATTGAAATGTTTAATATTCATACTAGTATGACGGCTGCTAATGAGGAAATTGCTAAACTGTCTGCTAGAAATGAATTGTTAATCAAGAAGAATGAAGAACTTGAGCTAACTGCTATGCAAGTAGAAAACCTTAAGAAAGAAGTTGAATATCTGCAGAATAAGGTTCTATGTGCTAGTCAAATTGAAAAAGGCTCTTAGGGATGAACTAGCTGAAAATGAATTCAAACTGAAAACTTTCAAGAAATCATCTGGTCTAGTGCAATCCTACTGTGAGAAAATTTAAGCTAAACCCAAGGCTGCTATTGGACTTGATTATGACACTCTTAAACAGAGAAAAGGCTATGTTATCATTAAAGATGACACAGTTGTTCATGAGAAAGTGCCTCACATTCTGAAAAGGACTGAAAATCCAATTTTTAAGGAATCAACATTTGAAATTGATGAGGATGCCATACTCATCAAACAAATGTTGAATGATGAGGATGAGGCATAATCCAATGAACAACAAGCATCTTCCAAGAGTGAGAGTGTCAATCTAAAAGCCAAGGAGCCAGTAGGTGATAGGTCTAGACCTAAGAAGTTTGTTAAGTTTGTATCAGCTGGGAAAAATGAATCTGAGAAGAAAATGGCTAAGAAGAAACAGAACATAAATGGCAAGCTAGGGATTAACAAAGATAACAACTATGCTTATATGCCTAATGCCCCTAGGAAAACTTGTCAGAATTGTTTCAGTACTAATCATTTAACTCATGCATGCAAGAAACCTGTTGGTAGTGTGCCCAAACCTTTCTATGATTGTTATGTGCCTTTAAGACATAGAGATGCTCCATTCTGTGATAAATTTGACTGCATGCCATGCAACATGAATGTTATGACTAGCTTTTTCAATTTGAGAAGGCAATTCATTGATGGTTGTATCAGTCACAATTCTCACACACACTCCACAAGGTCAAAGTCTTCAAGTCCTCCTATGTTGCCCAGTAATTAACAATTGTAGAAGGGGGGTTGAATACAATTGTATAAGACTTTCGACTTAAACAGAAATAACCACTACGCCATATATGGGTTTCTACAACACTTTTGCAAGGTGTTGCCGTTTAAAAAAGTGTTGGCGTAGCTATTTTCATCCTTACCTATTGCAACACCAAGTTTTGTGTTAGCGTAGACATGAAAAGTGTTGGCGTAGATATTTTTACACAATAATGTATTTATTTTCCCTTTTTATTTTGTACTATAATGCTGACTGAGCGCCGACGTGGCAGTAGACCCCATACATTGACTGGACTTTGCTGACGTGGCAGTGGGGCCTACCTGTTGACGTGGCAGGTGGGACCCACCCTGCTGACGTGGCCTGTTGACATGGCAGTGGGTCCCACCCCTTGCTAACGTGGCAGCTGATGTGGCAGTGGGTCCCGCATGACTAATTTTTTAATTTTTTTTAAAATTAAAAATAATTCACACATACAATAAATAACATTTTAATAAAATAATAAAAAATAAAGAAATTATATAGTAATGTATTTTTGAATAATTTTAAAATTGATAAATTTAATTGTGAAATTATATAGTAAAAAATTGTGAAATGAATGAATTAATTATATCAAAATCATTAAATTATGGAAAATTTATTAAAAATTATTATTTTTGTAATAAAAATTGTATCTTTGCAATTAAGATAGTAAATTTACAAATAGCTTTTCTAAACAAAATTAAAATTACAAAAAATTAATTTTTTCCATATATTTATCAAAAAGCTTTAAATTAAATAGGAATGAAAATGATGTTTTTTTTTAATAATTTGAAATTGAAATATTTTGTAAAAAAAAAATTCAAAAATGAAATAAATACAAAACTTGCGTAAAAAAAAAGAAAGAAAAAGACATCACACAATGAAATTTGATGAGCGGCAATTTCTACCGCCTAAATTTTTGACAATTATTGTCTAAGTCAAAGAAAAAGGTCAAAACATATTACAATTAGGGATACAGACTTCATCTATCTTATCCGAAGACAGTTCTCTCTCTCTCGCCTCTTTTCTCTCTCGCTAACCCTAATCGGTGATTTCGCTTTTCCAGTCACACACTTCATCGTTCACAAAAATGAACACCATACCCGTTTTCCTCTCACCAAAATACATCGAATTCATACCTCAGTTTTCGACTTGTAGTTCCAGATTTCTCAAACTCCAAACCTTAGAAATCACCTCTCGGCGTTCTTGTTCAATTCGACATTTTTCTCTTAAATTCGTGTTCGTAATGATGTTTTGTACATCATATACGAAAAGCCCTTTGGTACTAATCGTCTCGAGGAGTTCATTTCAGTGTTTATTGGGCTGGATCTCGCAACCTTGTTCATGTTGTTTTATTGCTTTGTATGTCTGTTCTATGGAGGTTGCTATGTGTATGACCACCATAGCCCAGGTTTCTTTCTCAGTTATTGGTTTTATTTCATTAAGAGTTTGATGTGATAAGTGATTATGAGACTTTGATTATTTAATAATTTGTTTGTATTGTTAATTTCCCCAAATTCACTCTAGTCTCTCTCTCTCTGCTCTCGACCACTGCATACACTCAAACTCTCGAACATCTGATTTTAGTTTAAACATCTTCTTTAACAAATTCATTCTTTTTACACATCTTCTGTACTCACGGTTTCATTCCTTTTCACATTGCTGTTGAAATTAGGGCTTTTTCAATTGGGGCTTTCAGTTAACTCGGGTTTCTGTTTAGGTACAAATCTCTAATTAACGTTGGGTTTTTACATGTGTGTAAACCCGTGTATATATTGCTTTATATGCTCCTTTTCGATTCTTAATTTTTTTTTATTCCAGTGGTGTTTTCACTGAAGTTACGATGTCATTCATTGATATATGTGTTGGTAAGTGAACGATAGCTTCTTACATTACTTGCTGATTTAAATTTCTATTTTTCGTAGTACCCAAGCTTTTGAGTATTAAATTATTGTATAATTTCTGGTTAAAATTTAAACAAATAGCTCCTATTTTGAAGTAGTTTAGACAAGGTTTCATAAGTTATTTTTTTTTCTATTGTTTGCACTGAACTCTTGTAACCTGTAGAGATGTTATGGTTTTTGACTTGCACCATCTAAATTTTGTTATTAGATGATCATGTGATGGATCATCAGCTGTATGCCAGGAGGGCCCATTTGATCAGTGAGCAAGCCCAAGCTGTTGGTATTGTTATTTGTTTTACATTCTCTTTGTAATTCTTGTTACTTTCATTGTTTTTTAGTTCTTGGATCTGATACCTTCTCAGTGGTGAATCATAGTATAAATTTAATGTAATTTTGACATATGGCACAGGTGACTGCACACCAGAAATCAACTTGAGACAAATTAAACTTGAATTCTTTAGTATATTTTTCATTCTTCAAAAAAGTAAATGTGTCTTTAATCTTTATTTCTATAAATTTCTATTACCAAGATAACATTGATACGATTGTCTATGTTCGTTCCAAAGTCCAGTGTGTACAAGATCACTCATTGCTTTCTGCACAATGCCTTTCCCAACAACTAATAATGTCCCAGTAACTCTCTACCATCTTAATTTCATGTTCCAGTCCCTGATGAATGTACTTGATAGTATGTCTGCGACACACCACTTTTCTTGATTTTAAGTTAATGAGCTGTCTGCTGATGAAACTGCAGCTGCTGGTTGATAGTCGAACTAACTAATGATGGTGCTGTTGCAGATGTTGAAAAACGCGGGATCAATGCTTAAAAAATGAATGAGGCTCCGGTTGATGAGGATGTCGAAGCTGGAATTGTGGAAACTTAATCTACTTCCGTCATTTCTTGGAGATACTAGTAAATCTTTGCTAACTTGATTTACTTTGGTTCGTATTGTGATGATGTATAAAGGACGCGATATGCCTAGTTGATCCGAGGTACGCAGCAATGAAGGAAGATGGAAGAGCATACGAAGTGGATCCTGTTTCATATGGAAATGGACTGTATAATCACCGGTTTTATGCTAACTTTTACCAAGTGATGGTGTATCAGGTGGCCCTGACCTGCGCCTAGCTTGATACTCTGTTTGTGGATGTGCACACACTGCCATGTTTTAATTTTATAAAAATCATCTCTGTTTGATTAAAATTATCAGCTAGATTACTAAATATCTTATTTATCGAGGACCTGTATTTGCAGGACCTGCAATGCAAATTCTGACAGATAATTGTTGCATTATGACAGTGTAATGGACACCACTGAGGTTGAAGAGCATTTATCCTCAGTTGGGGAACCAAAGGTATGGATAAACTTTTTAATTGTATTCTCGTTGTTAAATTGCGGAAACTTCCTGTTATTTTTTGGTTTGTACTTGGTAGCTTGGTAGTATTGTACAAAAATTATTATTCGGGGAGTCCGTTAAGTAGAATTTGTAGACTGTTGTTTACTAAATTGTAAGGTTATATAGTTATATAAGTTAGATTAAGTATGATTATTTGTAGTAATATGTTGGAAATAATTGCATGTGATCATGAAATCCTCATCAGATTATAACTGTTAATAGAATATAAACACCGAGGAGAATTGGGTTATACTTTTACATGAAGAAATGTGGAAATATATACTTTTGGGGTCTGGTATTGCAGCATTTTTTACGTAAATTTTTATGACCAGGTCCTTGTTAGGGTACTGGTAACAATTCTAAAGTATGTCCATGTTTCACGTAAGTTTTTTGTTATAAGATACTCAGTTCCATGTTTTTTTTCTGGTTTTGAATACAGGCTGCAAAGGAAACTGGTGCTCTCCAAGCTGCCAAGAATAAAAGCAGGGGATCGCATCGAAATTCAGTGGAAAAGAAAAAGATGGCCGGCCAATCACCGGACGCATTAGCTTTTAGTTAGATATCTAAGTTTTGATATTAGTATGATTCTAGCTCTTAGTTAGATATCCAAGTTATGATCTTAGATGGTATTTGATGTTTATGATATTTAGGTACTAGCTAGTTATGGTATTTTGTGATGTTGATCATATGTACTGAATTATGTTGGTATGTTGGGGTTGAACTGAAAACAGGAGGTTGTATAACACTATACTGGAAAAACTTATGTATAAAATGCACTTTTTTATTTTGCATTAAAAAGGTGTTGTCGTTTTAATAGAATGTTGCAGTATTGTATGATAAATGTTGTAATAGACTAATAAAGTGTTGAAATAGCTATGCAAAGTTGTTGCAATAGTATGAAAAAGTGTTGCCACATGCCAGTGGGCCCCACTTGTTAGTGGGTCCAGCCACGTGTCAGTGGGTCCGGTCGCGTGTCAGTGGGTCCGGCCGCGTGTCAGTGGGGTCCGGCCACGTGTCAGTGGGTCCTGCCACGTGTCAGTGGGGTCCTACCACGTGTCAGTGGCCATTTACACCAAATTTGTATCCTACGCTAACACATTTTATCATGTTGCTGTAGGGTTAAAAGTGTTGCAGTTAACCCCTACGCCAACATCGAAAAAGCTAACTCCCGAAAAGTGTTGCCGTAGAGATTTTTTTGGCTACGCTAACAGTTTTTTGGCTGCCAACATTTTTGCAGTGTTGCCGAAGGCCATATATGGCGTAGTGAACACAAGTATGAATCAATAACAGCTTTATTAATTCTGGTATAAAACTGTTACAAACTCTCTTAAGAAATCCTTATGTTCTTAAGAGCTGTTAGGTTACAAGATAACTCGTGTAAGCGATTACAATAATGTAAAACCTAAACTGTGTTTATATAGAGTACACAGTTACACTATCAATTACAAGATATTCTAAATCAATTACATATAACTCTGAATGCATATCTTGTATGATAGCTGCCTTCCTATAATTTAGGAACCGACATATCAATCTTCCTTGATCTCTGGTCTGATGAGAATCTTTACAAAATACTAACCAGCTTCTAATACTGACAATACCTTCATACTAACATCGTATTACTGATGATGTCAACATCAGTATCTTGATCAGTAACAACCCAGATCCTGATATCACTTGAATCAATATCTAACAATCTCCCCCAATTTGTACTTAATGAAATAAAGCACAAATTACTTGATTCAATGATGTCAAAAACTCAAAACAAAAATCTATGAGTAATCTTCAGGTTCAGTCTCAGAAATCCTTACAAAGAAATTACTTATCTGCAAGAAACTTGATAATAATTCCTCTTCCTTTTCTGCTAGAATCTGAATCAGTCTTTTCTTCAGACTCCTGAGTTCTTCATTGTTCTTGTCAATCTGATAAATACCATCCCTGAGATTTTGAATTGAGCTTCTTGGTAAATTCAACTCTCCCAACAGTAAATATGGAAGTTCTCTTCCACCAGGATTCAAAGATAACTGTTCTTGCATCAGAATTACTTCTTTAACAGCTGAACCCTTTTGCATTTTTACTTCTTGTCATTCTGTGTTCAAATACATGGGAGTATAATTACCATCATATCTTGACCCTCCATCCAAATATCTGGATTTTATTTTCATGAAGATCATAGTACACCAGTTTCTGTAAACAATGGTTTCTCTATCAGGAATGCTTCTATTTTCAAGCAAATAGAGAACATATTTCAGTTCTTTTGTTGACTTGCACAATACATCATGAATGCTTAGCCTCTTGACACTTTTGTCTTTCATAAAGTACAACAACTTTTCCATCATCTTACCATCCATCTTGCATGCAACAATCGCAACAGATTCAAGTTCCCAAAGATCATCAACAGATAATTTGTCACCTAATCTTCTGGTAAGAAAATGTTGATCTGCTTGAAATAAAGGTATGAATTCTGCATCCCTAGAACCAAACCCTCCTCTATTGTAAGGTTCCAGTCCCTTCAGATCAGAACTCATCTTAATCCACCTTGGTGAACCTTTATCAAACTTTGAAGATTTTGCTTTCTGAAGTCCAGGAATCATTGAAGATTCTGAGATTACTCTTCCAGACTTAAAAACAACTGGTCCAGTATACTTCAGTTTATCAACTTCCACCCACTTTTTCCTTCTCTTCTTTGTTTGTGGATCACTAGGTTCTTCTTCTTCTTCTTCTTCTTTCACTTGTTTAGATTTATCAACAAATAAATCCTTTTCAGAATTAACCAGCCTTCTGAAATATTCTTTGCTAGCTCTTTCAACAATATCATTTACACTGTTTCTGACTTCTCTAGATTTTCTAACATCACCAGTATCAAAGTCAACAGTTTCCTTCTTTGCTTTTTCAACTTTCTTTTTCTTTCTCTCTAAAGGAGTTTCTTCTTCTTCTGTACCAGGCTCATCAAATACATTTGATGATGGAAAATATTCAAGAGATAAAGGAGTTTTCTTTTTTAAATCTTTAGTAATCTCCTCTATTCTGATTCCACTAGACCTTTTCTGCCTTGTACTTACTTGAACAGGTTTCCTTCCTCTGCCTCTATTTCTTCCTCCTCTGCCTCTTCCTCTTCTTGCAGTAGGAGCTTCCTTCTATCTTGCAATCTCCTCAAAAATCCTGTTTTTTTCCTTTACAATTTTATCAGTAGTCATATCAGGATTTTCTTCAGAAGTTAATTCAAGTGCCTTCTTAGCATGATATTGATGAAACTTATCACTGTTTCGATAAACAAGTTCACTTCCACCTGATTCAGTGATAATTTCTTCAAAGAGATGAGGAGCATCTTGTACATCAGTAATCAACATATCTTCATCACCTTCAAGAATTGTAGAAAGAGTTTGCCTTCTTTTTCCAGATTAAGAAACATGAGTTGACTGATTAGTTTGAGTCTGAGTTTAACTCCTCCCCTTTACTAAACCAGCATCAGAGGTTCCTTTTCCTTTCCCATGTTGTTGGTGAGTACTAGTACCACCATCATTTCCAGAAGTATCATCCTTTCTCACAACTGGATTAGGTGTACATTTTGTTTTGACTACTACCTTCTCCCCCTTTTTGACATCTGCATCTTCTTCAATAAAGAAAGATAAGATAAGCTTGAGAGTCTCATCAATAGTGTCAACTTTAGATTCCAAGACATCCAATCTTGACTCCATCTTCTTTTCAAGTGCCTTAATATCATCAGCAAGAAGACGAGCTTGAGAAGCAGTAGCAGATATAGAAACAGTTGTATGAATATCAGCTTGAACTTTAGCATTATCATCCTTCATAGAATCAATCTCATTCTTCAATCCTTTTGCTAGAAGAGCATTAGTCTTGAGAAGTGCCTTAAGCTTAGGAGTAGACATCCTAGTGGTAATATGACTGGAATGAAAAAGAGCATTATGAAATTCATCTTAGCATCTGGCTGATCCCATTCAGTATCCCATTCATATCCCCTTGCAGCTTGAGTATCAGCAGGAAGTGTAGAATTGTACTCCCCTCTGAACTCTTCTTGAGTAACAGACTGCATGTACCTACTCGAAGATTCATAAGCAGATACTAGACTTGCTTTGATAGCTGCCTGCATTTGAATTGCCTCAGGATCATCTTCAGCATGATCATCATCATCATCTGAGCTATCATCAGACTCGGGAAGTTTATCATCCACATTATCTTCAGGATTCATAACTCCTTTCAATCTCAAATCAACAGTAGATGGAACTGTTGATTCCTGAAGACCTGCAGTGGGAATATAAATATTTCCTAAATCTCTCTTTTCTTTTAAAGTGATCTCATCACTTCTCACAACATGACCTAAGTTACTTTCAAGAGTAACTACTACCTCTCCAGAAGTTTTTAACTTCTCACTCTGTTCTACCTCACCTTTTGCCAGTTCAGGAGACTGCCTCTCTTCACTCTTCTTTTTCTCTAATTGTTTACTCTCAGTCTCACTAGAAAGGTTCTGGCTCAACAAATTCAAAGAAATAAGAGGTGGCTGAGAAGAGTGGTCTGAAGTCATACAGATAGAGGTATCCCTTGTATCAGGTCTATCTGTAATCATACTATTAGTAGTAAGAGAAGTAGAGATAGAAGTGTTACCTGAGGAAGTGATTAAAGATTCCATTTGCCTTGCAGAAAGTGGCTCGATAAGCAATGGAATATTTGGATCAGTAGTACTTGCATCAGGATTGACAACTGCAACTAAAGCATGACTTGCATCAGTATTTTTTACTAATGGTTCTTGTGTAGTCTGAGGTTGTGAAGCTTCTTCAACACTTTGAGTCAAAGGTTCTTGTGTGCTTCCCTCATATGCAGTGTCCTTCAGTATATCATCACATTCAGCAATATGCTTGGCATGAACAGCTTTATCTGCCAGACTTTGAACTAAGTAAATTCTATTTCTGAAGCCCCTTGAGCAGTGTCAGGAAACTCCTTTGCTGATGTGATTTTGCCTGCATCTTCACTTTGAGAAGATGGTTCTTGTGGGGCAGGAATATTCTTGTCTTCACTTTCCCTTTGAGAAAGTGGTTCTTGTGGGACTATTCTTTCAGCAATGTCTGCATCCATACTTTGAATGGATGGTTCTTATGTGACTGGATCTGCAGTAGCTGCTGAACTACTTTGAAGTTCAGGTTCTTGTGGGCTAGATCCTTTCAGAGGTGATAATGTCCTCTGTTACTTTTGTCATTCAAAAACTTTTGCTGTAGTTTGTTGTTGCTTATAAAGAGGTGGTGGCTTTTGTCCAAGTTTGACAACAATGCCAACAACCTTGTCCAGTGACATATCAAATGTCCTCTTCTGTGGTGATGTAGAGACTAGGGAATCAGAGATTTCAACAGTCTTCACAGGTGAAGTACTAGGAGTAGAGACATTAAGATTAGTAGTTGAGTCAGGAATTGATGATGAAACCAGATTCTGATTGTCTTCTATATCATCATCAATATTCTGTCTCTCCAGAGGAATGAAGTATTGACTCTTCTTAAGTAACCTTCTTCTTTTTTTTTGGCTTTTCAGACATGGCTAGTTCTTTAGGAGTCACAGCAATAACTTCCTTTTTCTTCAAAGAAACTGATAAAGGCAATTTGTCATCATCAGAATCATAATCAGACTCAGAATCAATTTTCTGACTGAATTTCCTCTTTTCTCCTGTTTCCTTATACACCCCTATGTCAATCAAAGATTGATCAACTTCAAGCACAGATTTCTCCTTAACCAGGACCCCTTGTTCATCCCCTTGTGACTTCTTTTGAGATTGGGTTGGAGTGGAGAAATTCTTTGACCCTGATTGTCTTCCAGACACATCAGATCTAGCTAATTTCTTTGATTTTACAACTGATGCCTTTTGTGAGACACCAGAGGTGGATAACTGTTTGGTAAAGTGTTTGGATTGTGTGCTTTGGTCAGAAATAGGATGGGTAGTTTCCTGTCTCATAGCACCAGAAATAGGTCTGAGACCATCAGTAATAGATCCATAATGAGTAGGCATTCTCTTGGCTAAAAGAAGCCTGACCTCATTAGGAATAAATGCATTAGTTCCTTCAAAACCATTTGCCTTATCACTTTTAAGCAGAGAGCTAATATTGTTAGCAGAAATCTTAAAGATAGACAAATCTGTATCATCAGCAAATTCAACATTGGGACATAGATATGAGAATATTAACTGAATAAATCTAGTATAGCAAACAAAACCACATTTATCTTTCTTTCTAGCAGTTAATGCTCGCAATATGAAAGACCCATAATCAAAAGGAGTTTCATAGATTAGAGAGTACCCAATGTGAACTGAAGCAGTAGGTAAGGCATCAAAGTTAGACACCTTATTCAGAAAACACCTATTATGGTATCAAAGAAGAAATTCCATTCCTTCTTTAGCTTGGTTCTGAATAAATCTCCAAATTTCTTTGGTTGTCCATTGTAGCCCAACTTTAAAGCAAACTCCAGAAGAAAAGCATCAGTAAGCTTTGCTGGAGTCTCACCATTTAGGGATGGTAGTTGAAGAGCTTTACAAACAACATCTGGAGTAACATGATGAGTAACACCATTGTATTCAAAACTCATATTTGGCCTTCCTGATTGGATACATTCACCAAAGACAGCAGTACGCCACACCTGCATAACGCACTTAAAAGAGACTTTGGTAGGCTGAGTTAGAGCATAATTGATTGGACTTGAGGCCAAAAGATCTTGAATGATTTGAAAATCATTCTCTAGTTCCTGATGATCAAGAACTGCAGTAAAGTTGTTAGGAGCAAAAGTAACACCATGAATTACAACTTTATTGTTTATGAATGCAGAAGAAGACATTCTTAATTAGAATGAATAGAAATTTGTGATTTTGAAATTTAGGGTTTGTGCTTCGGATAAACTGAAGAAGATAGTTAAAATAGTGATTGCTCGAGAATAATGAATCAATTTATGATACTAAATTGATTTTAGACAAAACGAATGATTTCTCAGAGACAGGTGTCAGTAATTAACTCGTGCACACATAAGTAATGGACCAAATTACATGTAAGAGTGGTGATAATTGCACGCGACACAATTTTCAAACTGTAAGTATATACTTACGTGAGTGTTATACACGCGCCCGCAGTTTTCGAGAAATAAGATTGTGATTAAAAATAAAACAAGGTAATTTGTTTTAATTTAAAGAAATTAGAACACCACAATCTAAAAATACCTGATACCAACACGAGAATGTGAATCGGTTCATATTCTTGTTCCACTCCTTTCTCTATATAACGCCTAGAGACTTGTCCACTACCTTTTTAACCCTTCTTCTTCCCTGTAAACTAAAAACTCTTCTCACAAATATCTTTGTAAAAGAGATGTCGAGTCTTACCATCAAAGAAAAGAATCTCCATCTCGTAGAGAAGAGAGATATTTTCAGTTACACTCGTGAAGAGTTTGATGCTTTCAACTGGGAGAGACAACTTGAGACTCTATGGTTGCAGATGGATGCTGGTCTCGAAGAAATCGAGAAAGAAAGACCTATAAAGGTGATTGACATCGATGTTGCCCTCCAAGCAACATTAGCATGGCTTTCATCTAAGACATCCTCATCCAAATCCATCAACCATTGTTAATGAATATGTCAGCAAAAATAACCTTATCCCTATCAACCTCCACCCAAACAAAGTGGCAAAGATGGGATCTGGGATGGGTGCTAACAATGGAGTGGTTTGAACTTCCTTTTTCTGTTGAATAGACTAGTAGATAGAGAACAAAAAGATGTAATCTATGAATGTACTCTCTTTCTTATTATCAATGAAATTTTTGTTTCTCTAATCTTATTCATTGTTTTCTGCATTGAACTTGTTCTTCAAATAATTAAATCAAAGCAATAAACATGAAAACTAATTAAAGTAATCACCTTATTAACAAGTTCAAAAGTCACAAGTATATCAGGAAAACAGAACAGAAAATAAAATACTGAAATACATTACTGATAAGTGAAACGTCGCATCAGTATTCAATGTTTGACTGATGTCAGGATTGACTTTTCATCAGTATTCGAAATGCATCAAGATTCGATGAGCATCAGTATTTGATCTTTCTCTGTTCTCAGAAACTATCATAGTTTACCATTCCCAGTTCATTCACCAACTTTGTAAATGTAGCTTCAGAAAGTAACTTGGTGAATATATCAGCTAGCTGTTGATTAGTAGGAACAAAGTGTAACTCAATTTTCCCTTCCATTACTTGCTCTCTTATGAAATGATATCTGATACTGATATGCTTAGTAAGAGAATGTTGTAATGGATATCCTGTCATAGCAATAGCACTTTGGTTATCACAATAAATGGGTATTTTTGAATATGACAAACCATAGTCCATTAGCTGATTTCTCATCCACATGATCTGAGCACAACAGCTTCCTGCAACAATGTACTCAGCTTCTGCAATTGATGTAGAGATAGACTTTTGCTTTTTACTAAACCAAGAAACAAGTCTTCCTCCAAGAAACTGACAACTGCCTGAAGTACTTTTTCTGTCTATTTTACAGCCTGCAAAATCAGCATCTGAGTAACCACATAACTTAAAATCAGATTCCCTAGCATACCAAAGGCCAAGAGATGGTGTGCCTTTCAAGTATCTAAAAATCCTTTTGATAGCTATAAGATGTGGTTCTCTGGGTTCTACCTAAAATCTTGCACATAGACAGGTTGCATACATGATATCTGTTCTACTAGCAGTTAGATACAACAGTGATCCAATCATACCTCTGTAATTAGTTACATCTACCTCAGTACCTTGATTAGGATCAAGCTTGGTAGTTGTAGCTATGGGAGTTGATGCAGTAGAGCTGTCTTGCATGTTAAACTTTTTCAAGAGGTTCTTTGTGTATTTTGACTGATTGATATAAATCCCATCATCAGTCTGTTTAACTTGTAGACCTAAGAAATAGCTCATCTCTCCCATCATGCTCATTTGATATCTAGACTGCATTAGCTTTGAAAACTTCTCACATAATTTGGAGTTAGTTGACCCAAAAATGATATCATCAACATAAATTTGAACTAACAGCAAATCCTTACCATGATTCAAATAAAACAAAGTTTTATCAATTGTACCTCTTTTGAATCCACTTTCCAGTAAGAATTGAGCCAATGTCTCATACCAGGCTCTTGGAGCTTGCTTTAGTCCATAAAGTGCTTTATCCAGTCTGTAGACATAATCTGGATGTTTTGAATCAACGAAGCTAGGAGGTTGTTCAACATAAACTTCCTCTTCTAATTCTCCATTGAGAAAAGCACTTTTCACATCCATCTGGAAAACTTTAAATTTCTTGTGGGCTGCATATGCTAGAAAGAGTCTGATAGCTTCCAATCTTGCAACAGGAGCAAATGTCTCATCATAATCTATTCCTTCCTGTTGAGAATATCCCTTTGCAACTAGTCTTGCTTTATTTCTGATGATGGTGCCATCTGAATCTGTCTTGTTTCTGAACACCCACTTTGTACCTACAATTGACCTTCCTTTTGGCCTTGGTACTAGTTTCCAGACTTCATTTCTTTCAAACTCATTTAGTTCTTCTTGCATAGCCATAACCCAATCAGCATCCTTTAGTGCATCTTCAACTTTCTTAGGTTCCTCCTTTGACAGAAAGTTATGATAAAGACATTCATTATGAGTTGCACTTCTGGTTCTAACACCTACTTCAGGATTCCCAATAATTAAATCAGGAGTATGACTTTTAGTCCATTTCCTTGCTGGTGGTAGATCATTCCTTGAATTTGATGCTCCCCCTGGATTGGTGTTATCTTCAGAAGAACTAGTGTTGATAGAAGCTTCCCCTGAGATATTGCTATCTATTTCTGATCTGCTGTCAGAATTGTCACTTGAATCTATTTCTGATGAATCTCCTCCTGATGTTTGATTTGTTTTAGTGTTGATGGTCTCTTGATATTGCTCCCCCTCAACATTTGCATTCCCATCAATAATCTGTGTTTCATCAGTAATAACTAGTTCATCAGGATTTGATGAATTATCAGTATCTGACAAGATTTCATCAGAATTCTTGGAGGCTTCATTTACAAAAATCAAATCATCATGTAAGTCTTCAGAAATTCCTGTAATCTTCTTATCATCGAAAGATACATTTATAGACTCCATGACTGTCTTTGTTCTTAGATTGTAGACTTTAAAGGCTCTTGATGATGGATAGCCAATAAAGATGCCCTCATCAGCTTTAGTCTCAAATTTTCCAAGCTGTTCAGGATGAGGTCTTAGAACAAAGCACTTACAGCCAAATACATGCAAATGCTTCAGACTTGGCTTCTTTTCCTTGATCATCTGATAAGGAGTTACACCATGTCTGTTAATTAGTGTAATATTCTGAGTGTAGCATGCTGTGTTGACTGCTTCTGCCCAGAAATATGTAGGAAGTTTAGCTTCCTCTAACATAGTTCTGCCCGCTTCAATAAGAGTTCTGTTCTTTCTTTCAACTACTCCATTTTGCTGGGGTGTGCCTGGAGCAGAGAATTGTTGAACTATTCCTTTGTATTTGCAGAACTCTTCCATTGCTGAATTCTTGAATTCAGTTCCATTATCACTTCTTAAAACCTTGACTTTATACTTTGTGCCAGTCTCAATGAGTCTCACATGGTCCAAAAGTATCCCAGCTGTTTCATCCTTTCTGTGTAGAAAATACACCCATGTATATCTAGTATACTCATCAACAATTACTAGAATATATCTTTTCTTACTGATGGACATTATGTTTACTGGTCCAAACAAGTCAAGATGAAGCATGTGATATGGTTCATCAATTGAGGATTTTGTCTTACTCTTAAAAAATGTCCTTCTTTGTTTAGCCTTCTGACAAGCATCACAAAGTCCATCTGGAGTATACAGAACCTTTGGTAATCCTCTCACTAAGTCTTTCTTTACCAACTCATTTATATTGTTGAAATTGAGATGAGAAAGCTTCTTGTGCCAACTCCAACTTTCATCTACAGTCGCTTTACTGATGAGGCATGTAGAGTGTCCATCAATATTGGTATAGATGTTGGCTTCATAAATGTTACCATGTCTTTGTCCAGTTAAAGCAACCTTCCCTGAAGATTTGCTGATTACTTCAAAATGAGTATCATAGAAGTTGACATGATAACCTCTGTCTGTGATTTGACTAACACTTAGCAGATTGTGTTTGAGTCCTTTCACTAGAGCTACTTTTTCAATGATGACATTTCCAATGATAATACTGCCATATCCCAAGGTTTGTCCAATGTTTCCATCTCCATAAGACAAAGTTGGGCCAACCTTTTCCTCAAATTCTGATAGCAAGGTTTTGTCTCCAGTCATGTGCACAGAACATCCACTATCCATGACTAACACATTTTTCTTTTTACCCTGCATTCAGAATCATAAAGAACTCAGTTAGAATTTTTAAGAACCCACACTTGTTGGGTTCTTTTAGCATGCAATTTAACATTTTTGGCAGCAGAAGTTTTCTTAACAAAAAAATTTTCTTCAGGATTACCTCCTTTAGAATTTATTTTGTTAACATCAGAATTAACAGATGCATGCTTAGAATTCACATTCTTTGTTTTGCCAGAATTTGCACTTTTATTGAACTTTGGCAATGGTTCATAAACATTGTAGTACAAATTATGATATTCTTCACACATATAAATTGAATGCCATTTACTACCACAATGAAAACAGGGATGTTGTGGTTTATAAAATACTGTCCTATTCCTAATGTCAGACTTAGGAATTACAGTATTCTTCTTCTTACTCCTCCTGCAGTCAATAGCAAGATGATTAGAGTTACCACAATTAAAACATGTCTTTCTTGGTGCATTTGGAATATACCTATAATTATTCTCCTTGTTTATTCCAACTTTACCATTCCTGTTTCTTTTGACAGTTGGGAATCTCTTCCTATCTGTCACATCAAAGACTTTATCTCTCAGTTGTTTCTTTGACAAAAGGCCTACATTCTTGTTTTGGACAAACTTTAATTTTGAATTCTGTGCAGAAGTTGATCCCTCTTCAGTAATTGATTTGGGATTTTCTGGATACACATAATTCACAGGCTTTAATTTTGTCTTTGTACTGTCTATAACATATCTACAGGTTTTTGGATTTGCCGATTCATTGATAACAACTCTTCCTGGATTTGATGAAACAACATTTTCCTTGTTCTTTTTCTCATTCTCTGACTTATAACCTAGACACTCTTTCCAGTTTTTATCTGTGATTATATCATGAGTTTTTGTTCCAGAGTGTGTCCAAGTTCTGAGTTTTTCATTAGCATCCTTAAGTTGCATTTCAAGTTCTTTACATTTAAACTCTATTTCAAGTTTCATGTGTTTAGCATTATCACATTCTGTTTGAACTTCCTGCAAGAAAATTAACTCAGCTTCTAAATGATCATTTCTTTTAGTTACCTCTGCCATTTGAGATTTTATTCTAGTATTTTCAAGAGATTGACTTCTAAAGCTGATATGCAGAGACTTAAGAAATGACCTTAACTCATAGACATTATTCGTATCAAAATCAAACAAGGTTTCAGATACCTTAGATTCAGCAGTAACAACAGTCTCATCAGTATTGACCATTAATGCGTAATTCACCTTTTCTTCTTCAGATTCTGAGGAAGAGTCCATCCAATCCTTGCTTGATGAGATAAGAGCTTTGGTCTTTGCCTTTTTGCACTCAGTTGCAAAATGACCCATTCCATCACAGTTGTAGCATCTGACTTTTGACTTGTCAAATTTGCTGCTCTTTTCTTCTTTCTTCTTGTACCTGTCTTTGTCAGCATTGAAGGTTTTCTTCTGGAACTTACCTTGCTTCCTAGCCTTTCTGAACTTCATCTTCTTGAAGCCCTTGACTATCATAGCGACCATCTCCATCATATCAGAATCAGTAGAGTCATCATCAGTATCAGAATCAGACTTAGCATCAGTATCTGATGATGAGTCATCAGGAATTGACTCCACAACTCTACTTTTTCTTGAAGAACCTTCTTCAGCTTTTCCTTTTTATTTTGATTCAACATTCAAAGCAACAGATTTTGCTTTGATATTTTTCTTGTTCTTTCTCTGTTGAACCTCAAGATCATAGGTTCTTAGCATCCCATAGACTTCATCAAGAGACAGCATCTTCAGATCATATTGATGCCTTATGATTGAAGCTTGAGTATCCCACTCCTCAGTCAGAGCTCTTAAAAACTTGGTATTTGAATCCTCTGGATCATACTCTTTGCCAACTAGAGATAGATTGTTCAGCAGTGTTAGAAATCTATCATAGATATTAGTAAGGCTTTCATTAGATCTAGCATCGAACTGCTCATACTCCTGAATCAACAGAGCCCTTCTGTTTCTTTTGATAGATTCAGTGCCTTGACATTGAGTTTCCAAAGTATCCCAAATTTCCTTTGTAGTCTTGCATGCTATGACCCTGTTTGACATGACATTATCAAGACTGTTATGCAAAATATTTTTTACCTTTGCATCTTTGAGCACTTGAGCCTTTTCTTCTGGAGTCCACTCACTCTTTGCCTTGATGACATAGTGTTCAGCAACAGTCTCAGTTCTTGCAACTAATCTTGTTGGGAGAAATGGTCCATCATTGATCCTGTCAAGATAGTTAGGATCAGTAGCTTCTAGATACATTAACATCTTCACCTTCCATGTTGGATACTCAGTTTTCTTAAGAATGGGAATCTTAATGCTTTCATACTTGCTTGTCGACATCTTAAGATCGTTTCTGATTACTATTAATCAGTTTGCTTTGATACCAATTGTTGCCCAGTAATTAACAATTATAGAATGGGGGTTGAATACAATTGTATAAGACTTTCGACTTAAACAGAAATAACACAAGTATGAATCAATAACAGCTTTATTAATTCTGATATAAAACTGTTACAAACTCTATTAAGAAATCCTTATGTTCTTAAGAGCTGCTAGGTTACAAGATAACTCGTGTAAACGATTACAATAATGTAAAACCTAAACTATGTTTATATAGAGTACACATTTACACTATCAATTACAAGATATTCTAAATCAATTACATATAACTCTGAATGCATATCTTGTATGATAGCTGCCTTCCTATAATTTAGGAACCGACATATCAATCTTCCTTGATCTCTGGTCTGATGAGAATCTTTACAAAATACTAACCAGCTTCTAATACTGACAATACCTTCATACTGACATCGTATTACTGATGATGTCAGCATCAGTATCTTGATCAGTAACAACCCAGATCCTGATATCACTTGAATCAATATCTAACATCCTAGAGCTAGGAAGGTACCTCTGTCACCTAAGTCTGAAACCTCGGGTTCTAAGACTTCTAACAATGACAAGAAGACTAACACCAAGAAAGTTGATAAGCATGTTGTTTATGATAAAACTATTTCTAAGTCACATGGACCCAAACTTATTTGGGTACCAAAGGAGAAGTAATACCTTTGTGTTTGCAGGGCAAAGAAAATAAAAAGAAGGTCATGTAGATTTTGGTTAGTGGATGTTCAAATCACATGACTGGTGATATGGCCCTGCTATCACAGTTTGAGGAGAAGGTTGGCCCAATGGTTTCTTTTGGAGATGACAGCATGGGTAACACATTGGGATATGGCAAGTTGGAAGTTGGTAATGTCATCATTGAAGATGTAGCACTAGTCAAGGGACTCAAGCATAATCTGCTAAGTGTTGGTCAGTTTACTGATAGAGGATTCAAGGTAAATTTTGACAAGGATGAATGTTTGATTACCCACAAGAAGACTGGTGATTTTGCTCTAACTGGAGTAAGAAAAGGAAGCCTGTTTGTTGCTGTTTGCACTAAAACACGCAAGCGTACGTGATCACAAGTAATATATGAATAAGTCAAGTTCGTTCCCACAGAGATCTGGTTTTTAATTCAGTATTGTACCTATGGAAAAATGTATGATTATTATTCACTGCTAAGACAAATAATAAATTAAGGTTTTAACTAACTAAATTAAACTAAGAAGCAAATTAACAAAACTACAAATTAACTAACTAGCAAGAACTGATATCTAATTACTTCTGCAAGAAAAACCATGGAATCCTAACTTCATTAAATACTTCGCTTAGATCTGACGCCTTTAATCACTATATGCAATGGTTATGATATCTGATCGAATAACATGAAACAAGTATACGCTACTTCTCAGTATACGAATACCAAACTAAACATACATCCACAAAAGAGATAAAAGATGAATAGACACCAATTATGCTTAGACCCTATATCTCTATAGAATTTGAAAACATAACCGTTGAAGAACAAGTTATCCACATTGATCACATAGGGTAGCATATTATCTCTAATCATGCCACAAATCATGATGTTAAAACATCAACCTATCCTATGCTAGCATGGCAAGTTCTAAATCTCAAGATCCACTCTCGTTTAGCAAGAGATTAACAAATTAGATGTTCATGACGCATCTAAACACATGAATCACAACCATACAAGGATATCAAGATATATATCACACACAGATCTTTAAAGCAATCAAGATACTAAACTCCATAAATAAATCCGTTAGAATCCCATGACAACGATTAGCTCATAATTGAACCTCTCGTCATCATGGGATCTGATGAAACCATGATAAAAACAAAGTATGAAAAGATACAAATAAACCTAAGTAATTGATATGTAATTGTTCTACTCCTAATGATGATAATGATATTAATGATACAATTTACAAGGGTTGGATGTGTTTATATAGGCTCTAGACATCTTGCCCAACAAGAAAATACCAAATCAGAATTATAATAGAAGTACGTTTCCTAAACTGATTCTGATTTAAAGGGAAATTCGTAGCTGTCTTTTCTTCAGTTTTTCAGGACCGTTCCAGTAGTAATTGGACATCTGGACCACTTTATAATGATAGAGAATTCCGTTATCTTCGCGTGGACTGCTTACGGGCCCCAAACGGAGTTGTAGAACTCAAGATATGGCCAAAATAGTAAAAACTGTAATTTTTCAGGGGCAACTTGCGCCCAGCAGTCTGTTCTTCGCGCAGATTGCTCCTACCCGGTGAAATTTGCTCGTGGGAATCCTATCCCAAGTTGTAGAAAATCTCCCAGGCTTCGCGTGGGCAGTAAGATCGCTGAAAATAGACTTCTAGAACTCCAGATATGTCCAAAACAGTGTAGACTGCGCAACCGTCTCAGAAATCCGAATTTTAACTAATTTATTCTCCAAAAACGATAGAAGCATCAACCTTAATCAACATTCTTGTAAATCTGCACAACTAAGCAAAACACATCAAAACTACAAGAAACTTGAGCCCAAGACAATCAATTTAAGCCATTATAGAATGCTCCAAGTGGATATAAACTCCACTTATCAGTTGCCAATATGGATTATGCAAACAAGGACAAGGTTTGTTGTTTTTATTCAAAAGCATCAAGTGAAGACTGTTGGCTGTGGCACAAGAAATTATCACACTTGAACTTCAAAGCCATTAATTCTCTAGTCAAAAGAGAGTTAGTGAGAGGCATGCCCACACTTGAATTCTGTCAAGAAGGAGTGTGTGAGGCTTGTCAAAGAGGAAAGATGAAAAGATCAAGCCACAAGTCAAAGACAGTGACATCAATCACCAAGCCCCTGCAACTAATTAATATGGATTTGTTTGGGCCTGTCAATATTATGTCACTTTCAAGAAAGAAGTATGCCCTAGTGATGGTTGATGACTACACAAGGTATACATGGGTGGAATTTCTAGCATCAAAGGATGAGGCTCCACAAGTAATCATTGAGCACATAAAAAAAGTTGACAAGGAAGCAAAGGCCAACAATGCAAGTGTGATTGCATTGAGAAGTGATAATGGAACAGAGTTCAGAAATGCCATACTTGAAGCATTCTGCAAAGAGAATGGTATTTCTCAGCAATTCTCAGCTCCAAGGACTCCACAACAAAATGGAGTAGTTAAGAGAAAGAATAGAACTCTAATTGAGGCTGCTAGAACAATGTTGCTTGATGCAAAGATGCCTACATGTTTTTGGGCTGAGGCTGTGAGCACTGCATGCTATATCCAGAACAGAACCCTCATCAACAAAAACACAGGAAAGACACCTTACAATTTGATGACTGGAAAGAAGCCTACTCTAAAGTATGTTCATACTTTTGGAAGCAAATGCTTTGTGTTGAAAGACAATTCAGAATATGTTGGGAAGTTTGATGCAAAGGCATTTGAAGGAATTTTTCTTGGCTATTCTATGGAGAGAATTGCATACAAAGTTTATGTCATCAGTCAAAAGAAAGTTATGGAAAGTACAGATGTGACATTTGATGACAGTAAACTACCTGGACTAGAAGAAGCCAATGATGAAGATAGAGATCCATTAAAGTTTGAAAATCTAGATGATTCTAATGAAGAGATTGAAACTGAAGTTGAAACCATAGTTTAACAAACTCAAGTGAATGATGATGCAAGAGAAGAATTTGTGCCAATCAACAGTGAAGAAACCAGCATCCAAGACACACCTGTGAATAGTGGCAACTTCACATGGGGAGGAAATGAGAATGATCATGACTTGGATGATGAAGCAACATCAAGGTTGAGAAATCAGACTGAGCATTCAAGGAAATGGGATAGATCACACACTGTAGATCAAATTATTGGAGATCCAAATGCAGTAGTGAGGACTAGGAGAGTAACTCAAAATGATTGCCTCTATGGTTGTTTTCTATCTCAGATTGAGCCTAAGAAACTTGATGATGCACTGTTGGATCCAGATTGGATTATTGCTATGCAAGAGGAGCTAAATCAATTTGAAAGAAACAAAGTATGGGAACTAGTGCCTGCACCAAAGAACGGAACCATTGTTGGAACAAAATGGGTTCTGAAGAATAAGATGGATAAAGATGGTGTAATAGTAAGAAACAAAGCAAGGTTGGTTGCAAAAGGATACTCTCAACAGGAAGGCATTGATTATGATGAGACATTTGCCCCTGTTGCTAGATTGGAAGCCATCAGAATATTCTTGGCATTTGTTGCTCGCTAAAACTTTAAAGTCTATCAAATGGATGTCAAGAGTGCATTTATGAATGGAGAGTTGGAAGAAGAAGTTTATGTGCAACAACCACCTGGCTTTGAGGATCCACATTTCCCAGAATTTGTCTACAGATTGCTTAAGGCATTGTATGGACTTAAGCAGACTCCAAGGGCATGGTATGACACTTTATCACAATTTTTCCTTGAAAATCAATTCACTAGAGGCACATTGGACAAGACACTGTTTTACAAGAAGCATGATGATGATATTATCCTAGTTCAGATCTATGTGGATGATATCATATTTGGCTCTACAAATGAGAAGCTGTGTGAGAAATTCTCTAAGCTCATGCAGAGTAGATATGAGATGAGTATGATGGGAGAGTTGACATTCTTTCTTGGGTTGCAAGTTAGTCAAAAGAAGGATGGCATTTTTATCAGTCAAACCAAGTACATCAAGGATTTATTGAAGAAGTTTGACTTAGAAGATTGCTCACCTGCAAAGACACCCATTGCCACTACCACCAAATTGGATGAAGATGCTAAAGGCAAGAAAGTAGACATCTCAGTCTACAGAGGCATGGTTGGTTCTCTACTCTATCTTACTATAAGTAGGCCAGACATCATGTTTGCTACATGCCTGTGTGCAAGGTTTCAATCAAATCCAAGAGAGTCACATTTGGTTGCTATAAAAAGGATCTTTAGATATCTGAAAGGCACTCCAAACTTGGGACTATGGTATCCTAAGGACACAGGGTTCAATCTGGTTGGTTATTCTGATTTTGATTATGCTAGATGCAGAGTGGATAGGAAAAGCACCTCAGGTAGCTGCCAGTTTCTTGGACAAAGGTCAGTCTCTTGGTATAGCAAGAAACAACAATCTGTGTCAACTTCTACAGCTGAGGCTGAATACATAGCTGCTGGAAGTTGCTGTGCTCAAGTGCTTTGGATTAGAAATCAACTTAGAGATTATGGACTTGTGTTGGAAAGAATTCCAATCATGTGTGACAACACAAGTGCAATCTCTATAGTTGCCAATCCTGTCAATCATTCTAGAACAAAGCACATTGACATCAGATATCATTTTATTAGAGAACATGCAATTAATGGAATCATTGAGTTACATTATGTCTCTACAGATAAACAACTAGCTGACATATTCACTAAGCCATTAGATGAAGCCACCTTCACAAGGTTGGTTAGTGAGATTGGAATGCTGAATTCTTCAGATTCTGGCTAAGTGAATATATCACCTAGATTGTTGTAGCAGTAAACACTTACTTTATCTAAATTCTCAATATTTTTGGAGTAAGTGTTGGCTGAAATATATTTTATGAATATTTCAAATCTGTTGCATATGTTGAAAAATCATATTTTGTCAACTTGAACTTTCTATGAAATTTTGAGAAAATCATTATTTAATTTGTTAGAATATTCTTTATAGAATATGTCTGGTGAATTTTAAAAGATAGTGAAAATTGAATTTTTATGAGTGAAAAGAACATTTCGATAAGTCAGACTTCTCGAATGATTCATTTCTTATTTATGCTCGACTTCTCTAACAAGTCTATTCAGGACACTCTTGGGTTCTCGAATAGAGTATTTTAGAGAAATCGAACAGGGAAATGCTTGAGTTCTCGAATAAGGTGTTTTAGTTCTCTAATGTCTGAGTTCTCGAATACTATGTTTGAGTTCTCGAATCATTTGAAAATGCTGAATTCTCGCTGAATCTTAACCGTTTTTAGATTTTTATTCAGAATTTTTTAATCACTCATAAAAACATATTTTTACCTAATTCAGAATTTATTCTAAGTTAGATAACTGCCAGCTGTGAGTGTCAGCCTGCTTGAGATATCGATTAAGCCTTTCTTGACTTATCGAATAGTTGTTTTCTACTTCTCGAATGCTTGACTTGTCGATACAAAACATATATTTAATAGACAATTCAAGTACTTCATACTTATACAATTTTACATCTATTCGATTCATTTCATTCGATTTCTTAAGCATCTAAACCCCCAAAACCTCTGAAAACCCTAATCTCAAAAGCTAAATTTCTTCTTCAACTTTCATTCTTCTATCTCTGTTCTCTGTATCAATGGCAACTGTGAAATTCAACACCAACTTTATAGCCCTAACCAGTGATGTTAAGGCACCCAATGCCAATTTCAAATGCTTTGTAAAGTGGATGTCTGAGTCATACATCAAGGATGCACTCTCAGCCAACCCAACTCTGTATCTAGACCTCTTGGAACAGTTTTGGAGAACTGCTACTGTGGAAGTTGTAGCCCTAGAAAGTGCAATAACATCGTATATAATCTATTATAAGATTCAGGACAAGGAAATCACTATCACCACTAAAGACATGAATCAGGCACTGGGCTTACAACAGGAGGTGTATGATGATTAAGCTTCAAATGGTGAATTGGAGGACTTCTTTGATTTCATTCACTACTTAGAGGAAATCAAACTTGGTCACTTGAATAGAAAGTTCTTGAGGAAGGAATGGAGTTATGTCTTTGCCACCATTCTTCAAGTCTTCACTGCAAGGAAGTCAAGCTATGATCAAATCAGCGCACCTGCACAGCAAATAGGCTATGCCTTAGCTTATGAGAAAAAGATCAATGTTGGTCAACTCATTATGCAGGAGTTGTATGGAGACTTGGTAAGAACTCAACCAAGAGAGGTACTGACATTTTGTTCCCTCACTTTATTCAGTCTGTACTTAATTTGAAAATTGATAAACTGATTGAATTACCTGGGATAGATAGAAATAGAATAGATTATCCTAGATCCATGACTAAACTCATTTTTGGTAATTTGGAGACTAGGAATGATTTGGATGTAAGACTTAACATAACTCCCCATATAGAGAGTTTATTTAGGACTTACCCCCACAACATGTCAATATTTGATTCCAAATCACAGTTAGCACAGCCCAAGCAAGTAGAACAAAATGCTAACCCAGGGCTTGCTAACCAACCACCTCAACCAAACACTCTACCAAACACAGAGCCACCTACATCATCCTCTCAACAGGGTGGTGTTAGTAAAAAGGAGAAGAAGAGAAAACAGGTTGCTACTGCACTTTTAACCATCTTATCTGAAGCAGCATTGGTTGTAGAATTAGGCTTAGAAAGTGAGGAACCTGAGTCACCCTTACTAAGGCCAAAGAAGAAGAAGAAATCAAAAACCACCTCTTCAGTCACACAAATGGCCGAGGTTGTAAAATCAGGGGCAAATAGTTCACTAGATGTATCCTCTCAATAGGGTGCATCTATAGAATCAAGCATTCTCCCCAATGCACCCTCTTGTAATGAGTCAGCACATGGGAGTGATAAGGCTGGCACAACACTGAGTGGAGAGCACATCACACTTGAAACTCCCTCTATCTCTCAGGGGGAGTCGCCAAAATCAAATCTACAAGACACTCTTCTTTCAGAATCTCACACTGATATTTCTTCAAGCAATTGAGGAGCAAGGTATTGATCATCAAGAATTCTTTTCTCTTGGTGAGCCAATGGACTCAAGTGACTTAGTGCATGACACTTTGCTCACCACCCAGGAACCACATTCAGATGGTGAGGGAATGCATGCTGGGGCATATCCTGATGACACTATCACCAACACAGAGGCTTCACTAGTTTTCACTACAGACTCTGTGCCTATGTCAACTACTGTTGTAACTCATCCCACTCCTGTAAAGACAACAGTAGTAGAGTCAATCCATCCGGTTGCAGAAGTTGCATCTGTAACTAAGGAGTCCAGCTTGCCTAGCTCTAGCTCTGACTTTATGTCACAATGGCTGAAGCCTGTGCAACATGACAATGCTTCAGGATCTGTTCCACCACAATTGACGGTTGAAGAACTTCAAAGCTTAGTTGTGGATCAGATTCTTGAGTTTGTAAAGATAGCTCAGAATCTTATCACCTCAAATATGCCAAATCCAGATTATGAAGCAATATTGCTCTGCCATAGAGATGATGTGGAGGTGCAAAAGACAAAGATAATTAATGATTCTGAGAGATATGGCAATGTAGATGCCTGGTTGCAAGGAAAATATGATATTACTCTTGATGAAGCTCTTCAATATCTAAGAGAGGAGTACATCACTTCACTGGGCTCCAATGCCAAATCTCAGACTCCTGGTGAAGTGTATGAGGCTATGAATGATTCTCACAAGGGATTCCTCAAGGCTGCACACTATCTTGGAAAAGGAGTCAAAACTGAAGTCAACAAGGTGTGTGTTAAAACAACCACTTCAGTGGAAGAAATCAAGAGGGCCTTTGATGCAAAATTCCCTCAGTTGGACAATATTTTCAAGGATATCAAACACTGCAACACCACCTACACGAAGATGGATAATGGTCTAGCTCTACTGAAAGATACTGTCACAGGTCTGGGGCATAAATTTCAAACTCTATCTGATCAGACAACTGATGCAAATGCCATGCTCAGGACCCTCTTTGCAAATCAATATGGAGACAAGCTGGTCACTGAGGTCCCTGTGTATGAGATGACCAAGTATGAAGTGAAGAGACTGAAAGATCAATCCCTATCTGGTTTTAAGGCCAATGAGCTATTCACTAAAGTGGATACTCTTGAAAAGGAGGTAGTTTCTCTCAAACAGTCCAATGCTCAGCTAACAGACAAGGTTGCAACTCTCTCTGAGCAGTTGAGCACTCAAGCCACTACCACAGCTGATGTTCTTCTGCATCAACAATTGATGTTGTCTGCAATGATGAAACACATGGGTCTCCCTCTACCTGAAGAATCTTCCACCCCAAAGGTCTCTGTGCCTGACAACAAGCCTAAGGGGGAGAAGAGGACATTAAGGAACTCAAATCCAAAGGGGGAGAAACCTCAAGAAAAAGGCATCAATATAAATGAGGGTGGTCATCAAAGAACTTCAAAATCTACAACCCATGTTCCAGGCAAAGGGAAATCTAAAGTTGATGAGACTCCAACCTCTCTGCCAGTTGTCACTCTACCAACTGTGCACATCACTACTCCTGATGGCCAAAAGTAATCTATCACCTCAACAGTGGTTGCAGGGAGTATGCCATCTGACAAACCTCTCCTCTCCAAGACTGAAAGTGCCAAGCCTGTGGAAGTGAAAGTTATTACCGAGTCCAAGCTACAAGAAGTTGCTAATTCAAATGTCTATCATGATAAAGCCTTCTTGGAGTTTCTGAAAGCCACAAGGGAACAGGCTGATGTCACTCAGTTCTATCTAAGGAAGCTGAAGGAGCAGATTGACTACCTCACTATCATACCCAAGAAAATCAACAACTTATGGTTCAAGGAGATATTGATGGTTTCTAAATCCAAAATATGGCATCTAACCTTCAAGACCCTACAAGGCTTAATGTACTCAGAGGTGGGTGCCCTAATCAGTAAGATTGAAAAGAGAGATGCAAATGAGAATAACAAAAGTCTCTACAATGACTTGAGGGATGAGCAACCAACCAGATTGCCTGAGGTGATGACAAATCCAAGGACAATTATCTACCAATCTGGCACAAGAATTGATGAAATCAAATAGTTGATCATTCCCAAGCATCTGGTCCCCAACAACAGAAACCTTATCATTGCCATTGTGGAAAAGATAAACAAGAAGAAGGGTGTAAGAACAGTAGAAGAATTTGAAGCCATATCCTATCTCAGATCATACATTGCATCTGGCATTGTACCTGAATCTGATAAGTTCAAATCAAGCAATGATGGTGATCAAGACAAAGATGGAGACAAGAGTGATGGAAGGAGAAGACATCACAGGAGTGATAAGGGTGATAAAGATGAGAAGAAGAAAAAGGACAGCAAAGACAAGAAAGATGGTGATGACCAAGGTAAAGTCTATGAGAGGAAAAGTGGAAAACAGCAAGCCTTAGGCATTGCTAGCAGTAAACTCACCACAATACAAGACTCTAAGTATAGGGTGAATGCTGTTAGTAATGACCTACCAAAATCTGATTCAATGGCTTCTACAACTGTTTTGCCACCTCAAGAAAAGAAGAAGATTCAAATCAAGAAACCAGGTGTATATTTCCAAAATCAAACTGCTAATGGAGTACTACAATGTTCTACAAGCAAAGGTCACAAGTTTCTGCCAAGCCACCAAGTGAAAAAGGTCAAATTCAAACAAGTTGCAAGAAGAGTGAAGCTACCCAAGTCTAGAACCCTGACTATCTATCCAGGACTAAAACTCCAACCACTTGATGAAGACTTTGATGAAGACCAATTGCAATATCTAAGAGCTCAAATAATCTACTATGCTGCCATTGTGAATGACTGTCTTGAGATCAAATATACTGATGGAAGGGAGAAGAAATTCAAACAAGGACAATGTCAAAATTGGGGCAAATTATATGAAATAGAAAGAATCATTGCATTATTGGATTCTGAAGACAAAGTGGAGAGAGTATGGAAGCTGGAGTTAATTGATTTTGTGAAGATGAAGAGAGACTATGCTTAGAAGATAAGGAAGGGGTGCTTTGAGAAATGGCTAGAAAGGGAGAAGGAAATTGATAGACTGGAAGTTGAAGCAGAAAAGCTAAGGGCAAAAGGATTGTGTAGAGTTCAATTCAATCCCTATGTGGTGAAGTATATGAGAAGAAATGGAGATAATGTCAATATAAGAATGAACCTACTCAGTCACAATCCTGCTAGCATTCTGAAACCAGTACTTGAAGATTTCAAAAACTCTATTCTGCTTGAAGAATTGGATGCTATGGAAGAGATCATAAGGGCTATGAATGAGAATGCAAGAAAGGAGAAAGAAAGAAAACAGAAAGCATATGATGATCTACAAGCCAAAGCAATGGAGATGGAATCAAATGAGAATGGCTAGTATTTCACCATATTGTAAGATTACTCAACTTGTAATTTCATTCATGTTCTCAATCGAATTTCATACCTGTACTTTTCAAGTTTTATCTTTATGTATGTTAGGCTTGTTATCAGACATGAAATTGTGACTAAGGGTCGTACTCACAATTTGAGGGAGATTATTAGTCACAGAGGCATGCCTGTATACATCTAATAACAAGCCTAATTGTTTGTAATGCTTTGCATTACTTACATGACCTCTTAACTGAGGGAACCTCTAGTTGTAGAGTTTCTATTTGTTTTGTACTTGTAATAGGCATCAAAACCTAGTTGTGTAACTGTACTTATAAAGTAAAGAATAATGCTTGAAAGAAGTTCCAAGGTTCATGCCTCAAGCAAGAAGATAAAGACTGTCAAATAATCACAGTTGGGATTTGAAGAAATGAAGAATTTGCCTAAGTACCAATTCGAGAAGTACATTTGTCTATTCGAGAAGTCTAGCGTTCGAGAAGTCAGAGATTCGATATCTGAGAAGACACTGTTCGATATCTCTGAATGAACTATTAGATATCTCATTCGATATCTCAGAGATTCGACATGTCTAATACTCTATTCGAGAACTCAAGAAGTCAACAAGTCAAAGTGGTATTCGAGCTCTCAAAGAGTCAATAAGTCAAAGTTCCATTCGATATCTCAAGGACTCAGAAAGCTATTCGACATCTCAGGGATTCGACAAGTCAAGTGTTCTATTCGACAACTCAAGGAATCCTGGAGAAAAGTGTTATTCGAGAAGTGAGTCGATATGTCAATCATACAGTATTCGAGAACTCAGAGTTATCTAATCCTAGTTCTCGAATCAATCACTTAGCCACTTCTCGAATACATTTTTGGAGACAAAATACTGGAGAAATTGTACAAGTCAGAAACCTGCAATAAGCCAATGCACTTTATGGACCACAATCTGTTACGTGCTTTGGAAAGCCTACAAGGAAGCTTGGAGAGATGTAGAAGAGACAAAGAACTAAAGAAGTAGATCTGAACAGAGCTTTGCAAAGTCAAATCTGTAGCCGTTTGGATGATTACTAAAAAAAGATAGACATACAAGAAAGTAATTTATCCTGTAACCTTATTTGTAGTAAGTGAGTTGTATTCATGTTATATAAGAATACAATCTCACTTCTTTAGTTAAGAGAAGTTTTTCACACACATTGTAAGAGCACATCTCTCTGAGAAAAACGAAGCTGAGAATACTACCATTTGTATTCATAGATTGTAGTAAATCTTTATCTAATAAAATATTAGATTAAAGTGATATTGTGTCTTATGTTGTTCTTTATCCGCACCTACACATTTGCACACACAAACACTTATCTTGCTACATTGATTCAAGAACGAGAAAAAGTTCAAGAATCCATTCACCCCCCCCCCCTCTGTATTCTTTTTCTGTATTCAATACTCAACAGGTTTCTTAATAGTGAACTGATGTATATGTGTCATATTTACATCGGCTTCCTAATAGTAAACTGATGTATATGTTTCAAATTTACATCGTTTTTTAGTAAGGGCTGATTTGTTTCTTTGTATTTTACATCAATTCTCTAGTAATAATCATTGTTTTTTTATTCCTTAGACATCAGTTTTTTGGTTTTTTGATTTATTTTGTTCTTTTATTCATGGATGCCCTGTATATATGACAGACCTAATTACCAAAAACCAGATAAATAATATACCAAAATTAAAAAACCGATATAACAAAACCAAATATGCATTCAATCAGTCAACTACATTATCCAATTCAATATCGAAACTAATTACATAATCCAAACCATGCATTATCGAAACTACATTGTTATAGTTTAACCTATCTGCAGCAAGCTCTCTTTCCTGCTTGCTAAGAAAAGGTCCTACAAAAACTTGCTTATCATTTATCAGCATACCGTTCAGCTGCTCAATAGCTTTTTGTGCACCTTCCTCAATGGCATATTGCACAAAACCATATCCTTTTGACTGACCAGAGGAATCTATAGCAATTTTGCATGAGAGAATGTTGCCATATGTAGAGAATGTGTCATGCAGTCCTTTGTTGTCAACTGACTTGCCCAAATTCTATTGTAACAAATTTTGCACTTGGTCAGGTACGAAGGCAAAGATCAGGGACAAAAGAGCTTAAATTTAAATGAATTAATAGTGTAAAAGGAAGTAGGATAGCTAAAGATCACGTAACTTTTCCATCAACTCCAAATGGGAAATAAATTTAAATGATGTGAATATACCTTGACAAAAATATTTCTAGAACTTGTGCGCATGCTAGGGTCCCGATTAGAAAACATCACTCTGATGGTTTTCCCATTAATTGCAGTGTAGTTCAGCATCTCCTTTGCCCTTGTAGCTGTCAACAATTGATCAAGTTCACCACTACATATTATATATATTTTTTTTAAGGGATAGGGGAACTACTTGATATAAACATTTGGCACAACCGTAGGCGATTAATAAGTAGAAAGTCTACTTTGACTTTTCTGAAATATGCCAAAAATAAGTGCTGGAGACTTTTACAAGAGCTAGCACAGCATGGGGTAGTACCAGAACAAGTAATGAGACTTCCTAATGATCTGTCTCTCTCTATCTATTGTAATTATAAGGTATCTATAGCAAAAATCGAAGATTCAGTACTTTTGGATATCTAAGTTCCTATCTTTAGGATCATATACAAGAAGTAAATGAAATACCATATGTACTACCTTTTCAAGCTGAGTTTTCTTTTCTGCTTCAAGTGACTCCACACAGCTACTAAGCTTAGCCAAAATACTGTCAAATATATTCTTTGGAAATCCAGATAACTCATTTAGACTTGGGTGAACTTTTGTGATGCATAAGGAGGAATCCGTTCCTAATGTGGATGACAAGTTCTGAATTGTGGCTAGATGTATGTTTACTCTTTGAAGCATGTCATCCTTAGTCCACAAGAATTCTTATTTGTACCTTTTCGTTTTGAAGTCTTTGTAGTTCACTTTGGTATTCCTCGAGCTTCTCCAGTGAAAGATCTTTCTCATTGGTTAAAACATGTGAAGGTGCAGTGTCGTATCAATTAAAAAATAAGCGGAAGTTGAGATATCTAAAATTAAAGATAGTGCAAGTGTTGCTCTAAAATTGAAGTAAAACATTAAGAACAAAACTGTGCTACCAACCTGTTCTGGTACTCTGGTGACTGGTGGAGCTGTCTGAAACTGTACGATGGGTGTGTGAGTTAATCTAGAAATCAGTTCAAGGAGAAGATTCCTGCAATGGCAGCAATGTGTTAGAGATACATAATTACCTTACTAAATGATAAATCCAACATTACTTTCAATTTTAAACAAATTAACAGAAACTCCTCATAACTGAAATCATATCCCTGGCGTACAAGCATATGGAGACAGAGCAACTGTAGAAGAACAATAAACCAAATAAGCAATACAATAATCTTATTCTTCGATTAGTAGTAGCAACTCAATTTATAGAACAACTAATCCAAGCAAATTCAACTCCACCACTAAGATATACTCAACAAGATTCAGTCTTTCTTTATTCAAAAAAACAAGATTCAATCTTTCTACTGGACTAACCCATTTCATAACTTTATAAATCAACCCAAAAAACCCTAATTAAAATTGCCAATCACAAACCCTAAAAAATTCAAGAAAACTAAACCCAGAGAACAAATCAACTAAACTCAAAAATTATCAACAACCCACTTAAATTCACACATAAATAAACAACCCCAACAAGAAAAAAAAACAAATTTTACTCACCTCTATATTACGAAGATACGCATATATATCAGAAGCATACACAGCACACATCTGCGGGTCACCCAATTCCCCATCAACATTAAAACCCGACCCGGATTTCTCCTCAATTACAACCTTCTTCACATCTTTCTTCCCTCTCTTCTTAACCCCACCCTCCACTGTTTGTTGATGAGTTTGTATATGTATAGGCGAGTTTGTGTTTTGAGGAAGATAGTGAGAAAGAGAGAGGCTCGAGAGAGAGTCGTGAGAGAGAGGCAGAGAAGAGAGAGTATTAAGAGAAAAGGGGGAAGGGGAGATAATGGTTAGGGTTCTTGGAACATAAAAGGGGGAGATGAAATTTTGTTAGGGTTCTTGGAAGAGAACAGAGAAGCGAGCGTGTGTTTTATGTTTTGTGTTTGTGTTTAATGTTTTTAATTTTTAGTTTTGAATTAAGGGGGAAGTAGTGGGGAGATTTTGGTTAATGGGGGGGAATGATAAGTTGGGAAATTTTGGTTTAAAGGGGGAATGATATTTGATATAAGGTGGGAAATTTTCGTTAAAGGTGAAATATTTTGCTAAGGGGGGAAAGGAAAAGGGGGAAGCATGGATTTACTTTTTAAAAACGGATCTTTAGACATCGTTTTTATAATGAAGTGATGTGTTTACTATAATTAGACATCGGTTTGGTTATTTCTGATGTTATAGAGACTTTTAAAATCATTGGCTTTTCTAACAGTTGTCTAATGTGTGATGTCTATTAACAGATTTCTAGTAGTGCAAACTTTTAATGTTTCGGCTATTATATAATAGTATAGATTTGTTGCATTTCAGGAATTTTAAAATAACTAAAGAAATGACAAAAATAAAGAAAAAGGGACAAGGAAAGACAAAAGAGGGAGAAAAAGGAAGAAAATGAAGAAAAACAAAAGAAGAGGGAGCTTGGTGCAAAAAGGAATAATTGGAGAGAGAAGAGCACACTTGGAGGGTGGGGATTCCACCAACACACCCCACATGTGTATTGTGGAGATCTATCCAACACACCCCAAAACCCTATTTCTAACCTACACATAATTTCTTTGATATTAATGCAAGCTTTCATTTCTCTTGTTCTTTACATTTTGCTCTCTTCATTTAATATTTTGTCTATGAACCATTTCAATTTTGCAAGTGGATAAAGTAGCAAATGTGCTAACCACTTGTGATTCAAAAGAGCCTTTAACTTTACTTTTAATGTTTTAGATTTATTTCTTGTAATGTTAATTTGGGCTTGAATATTTTACATTATATTTGCTTGTTTCTCTTTATATCCCGGCTTCTGTTTCTTTTTCCGACAAACACTGATCTGGCATAATCTTAGTTTGTCTACGAAAAATGTTCTTCATTCTATTGTAATTATAAGTATAAAAACTGTTTGATATTTTTAACTGAGAAACAAAGCAAGCTCTTGTCTAAAGTTTGATTTTATTCCAATGTAAATTACAACGTTAAATAGGAAAGCAAAACAGACTGACTCCTATAGATAAGGAAAGCAAAAACCAACTAACTCCTATAAATAAGGAGAATGAAATATTGGACTAAAACTGAAATCATATAAAAGCTCTATTAGTAATTTTATTAAGCCACAATCCTAAATTAACTCTAACACTTGTACAACTAAGTTCATAGCTTGCCCAAGACACGTGACATTGACACCTTCATCTAGAGTATTGAACTTTGCCCTGTCACCCGTCATACGATTGCTTGCACCGTTGTCTATATACCACAGGTTTGATCCTCCCTCCTTTTCATGATTTGTTGTTAGTAAATTTGGCATCACTTTCCCTTCATTTAGCAACACCTCACTCACGACCTTCTTCTCGTGTTTTACCAACAAAGGAGCTGGCTCATCATCATCAATGTGTACCAAATGTATCTCTTGTTTTTGTTCCCTCGTGCGTCGTGGTTTCTTACACTCTACTGCATAGTGGCAAAAACCTTGACAGTTGTAACACCTTACTCCACTTTTATCTCGATTCCCACATCCTTTCACCCCTCATGAAGATCCACATATCATCCCTCGACTTGATCTTTTCAGCCCCTCTTCTCTTGTGAGAAGTAATTTCACATCTTCACTTTCCCTTTTAAGCCACTCTTCCTCTATCAACATCAACTGTTCCTCGTTTGTTGACGTCATTCCCTTTAATATTTCTTCATGAGCTTTGAGTGGCCCAATAGCTTCTTACATAGACATCGAATCCAAATTTCTGAATTGTTAAATTGCATATGCAATTTGCATGAACTTTGGTGGCATAGGGCAAAGTAGTTTCTTCACTACGTACGCCTCCGTTACATTCTCACCCAAATCTCGTATATTGGATACAATCCCATTTAGTTTCATGTAAAAATCATCTAACTAATCCGTGTCCTTCATGCTTAATGTCTCGAATTCCGATTTCAGCGTTTGAACGTTCGCTATCTTCACTTTTTCTGTACCTTGGCACATGGTCTTGATTGCTTCCCACGCATCTTTGGCCATCTTCTTCTTGGCTAAAGACAGTAACATCTCCTCGGGAATGCCGTGATAGATCATAGCCAATGCGATCTTATCTGTCTTTCCCTCCATTACAGCCTTTGGGTCACTAGATTCAACAGCTTCCCAAACTCCTTGTGCCTGCATAAAAACTCTCATCTTCATGGACCAAGCCGTGTAGTTTCCATTCATTAACACCGGATAACTTAGGCCAATAGAACCCCCCTTGAGTTTGTTCACGTCCATTATATACGTCTTTGACATACACTCGTGTATGCTCTAATACCAAATCTTGTAATTATAAGTATAAAAACTGTTTGCTATTTTAAACTGAAAAACAAAGCAAGCTCTTGTCTAAAGATTGATTTTATTCCAATGCAGATTACAACGTTAAATAGGAAAGCAAAACAGACTTGACTCCTATAGATGAGGAAAGCAAAAACAAACTAACTTTTATAAATATGGAGAATGAAACACTGGACTAAAACTGAAATCCTATAAAAGCTCTATTATTAATTTTATTAAGCCATGATCCTAAATTAACTCCAACACTTGTACGATAGTCCACAACTTGCCCAAGACACGTGACAAGTTTGAGATTATATCCAACACATTCTTTCCATTATCTTTTTGTCTCTGATTTCTTTTGTTGTCATTGCACTTACACCCACTTGCTTTATGATATAAATAAATTATATGGTCACTGCATTAGCTTCTTCTTACATCACCTGGGCATTTGTTATGTTTTAGTTTTCTTTTTCCCTCTTCTTTTATTGTTCAATTAATCAACCAAGTATCTTTCATTATTAGTCGTTAGATCTTTATTTTTTAATTTTAGCCTTGCCAAGTTGTCATGTCCATGATTCAGTTCATTTGCATTAGTTATATTTACTGTTAATTACATTCTCATCTTTTCATGAATTAGTTGTAACTAGCATGATAGACCTAGCAAGGCAGGGGCCAAATTCTTAATCATAAAATATGTTCCAAATCTTGCAATGCATTCTGTCATTCTACTCAATCTTTCAAGTGTTTCGATCTCATCGAAAATCAGCAGTTAATAACCGTTCTAAATTCCAAATATTAGCACACTCTAAACTTTAAGGATCATATATTTAGTGGTGGTTGTTCAATGTGAGAAGAACGATCGAGAACAGCAGTATATCAGAGTTAATTGTTAGCTATCAAGTGTTACCACCGTAAAGCGTGCATTTTTTTGTTGCTAAACCATTCGTCCTTTAGCATCTTTTTCAGTATAAATCCTAAAAGAATCACCACGGAGTTAGTATACCCTATATGTTTATTATAGAAATACTTTTACGTGAGAGAATCATTGGATCATTACATGTGACAGAAATACGTTAGTGTGATAAGAATATAAATTAACAGCAATACCATGTGTAACATCAAAAATTAAATTTATGTGTTTGGTACATGTAGTCTAAATAATTTTTTTCTAATTAATAAAGTATACTAAGATAGTTTGCATATTATTACACATTTCGGAAATTCAGTATTTGGACAAAAACCAATGTGCATACTAATCTATTAAAACCAAGATATTAAAAGTTTGGTTTGTTAGTTGGTAGTACAATATCATCAATTATAAAAACTTTTCGAACAAATGGATAAGAACCATTTTAAAATAAATAGACAAGAACCAATACTAAAGAATACTCTGTATTTCAATATCGAAAATAATACTAAAGGTTTAAGGTTCTAATTCGATCAACAACAAATTAAAATTAAATATTTATGTTAGTTATTCTAAAGATTCAATAATGACACTTTATTATATATTATTGTATTTTTATTAGAATACATAATCAAAAACAAATACAAATATATAATATTAAAGAAGACTCGTGCATTACATATGATATAACCTTGTATATAAATTATTTCTCAATGAAAGCTTATCTTAAAATTACAATTTAGACTTAATTGTAATTCCACTTTTTTTTAACTTCTTTCAGTCTTAGCCACAACATTTTTTAAATACATATTTTTTCTTCCACTGATATGATTACCTCATATCTCCCATAATTTATTGTAAACTACATAAGTTATCACTTTGACCTCTTTACGATCACTCTTCAACCATCTTCTCGCTACCTCTTAGATACTCTTGTCATTCCAACCAAACCATATATGTATATTCATTTTCTCTACCCTCCCTCTTTCATATTTTACAACCTAAAATTTTCTCATTCTTCCTCTCTTTGATCATCTCACATTCATCCTTCATAACCTCTCATTGACCTGAATTTCAATATTTATATCAAATTATTGTTGTTGTGGTTACGAGCTGATTAAGTATTATGACAATAAAATCGTAAATTGTCATACCTCTCATACATGAAATTTGTACACATCATTCAATATTTTAACACCATTTTTTTAATTTTTATTAGACTTAACTAACATTTATCAACGGATTAAATGGCATACATTAAATGGCATACTACTGTCAATTATTAAGTTAATTTTTTTATTATAAGTTAATAAAAAATTGATGTAATAGAAATCTGAATTTGAGATTTCATTAAAATATTATTTTACATGTACCGGAAATCTGAATTTGAAAATAAATGAATTCATGTCATCTCGTGTTTTATGTGAATTCGTGTCGTGTTTTAATATCATATATATTCATAGAATTATTATTATTATTATTATTATTATTATTATTATTATTATTATTATTATTATTATTATTATTATTATTATTATTATTATTATTATCATCTCTCATTATTAAAGATGTGCAAATGTTTTGATAGTTTTATTGTAAGTAAATTTCTGAAAAAAATATTAAGAAAAATATAGAAAGCGGGTTCTTTGAGTATGTAGTTAATGATTTTTAAGTTTTAATTAAAAATGGTTATGATGTAAGGGTTATGGATGTGAACATAAATTATTTGTATGACAACATTTTTTTTAACATTTACCTAAAGAAGAGTATATTTATTGGTAAATTACTAAATATTGTTTTTTTTTTTTTGAACAAAAAGAAATCAATCCATTAATCAAAAGCCATACGGCATCTACAAAAACAATCGCAAGAACAGACGCTTAAGGGGATCGCTGTTGAATCCTTTCTAAAGGCAACCAAGCGATTTAAAGATAATTGATATATACATGTTTTTACTTCAATCATCGAACTGTTCTGAACCGACGACCATAGATGCGATTCCATAGTAGCCTTCATCTCTGAATCAAAATCATGAAAAACTTGCCGATCTATAACCTCGGCCATGGAAAACTCCCAAATTCAATCCAAACAAAAACCAAACTCTCACAAGGAGAGACAAACACAACCCAAATAAATTGGGAATAACTGAAACCCAAATAAATTGGGAACTTTATTGAAAGGAAAGAAAGCAAGACAAATGAAAAATGAATTGAATTGGGGCTTTCCACCGGTGAAATCCGATGGAAGCCCCCTCAAAAAACTTTAATGGAGGTTAGGGTAGAAGGGAGAGAGGAGAAGAGGCGAGAGTGTATGGTTTATTAAAAAATAAGATTTGGATGGATTTTAATCATGCCTTTAATTTTCTTTTTTATTTTAGTTTTTTTTTTTGCTTTTATATGTAAGATGGATGTTAGAGTTGCTCCTGATTTTATGCAATTGGATTTTTAAATATATACTACCAACCTTTCTAAAATTCTAAAAATATCGGCCTTGTTTTCAATATTCCAAAAATACTACATTCCTCACTTGCAACTTTTGCAACCTCATTTGCAACTTCGATACTACAAATTTCTGATTGCAAGTTCCGGGTTTCAGGTGTCATTTTCGACCACTTTTTTGGAATATATATGTATGTATGTATGTATATATATATATATATATATATATATATATATATATATATATATATATATATAGGCTAGTGGTCAAATAGAAACCAATCTTAGAATAGAAACTAGAAACCAACACTAAATAAATTATATTTCATTCATTCTAATGGCCCCGCCAGGGGCACCTTCACAAAAAGTGTTTAAAATTATTGGCTCCATCCAGCAAAAAAATAAAAAAAATAAAAAAAATACTGTTCACGCTGACGTCACTGCCACGTCAGCAGTGAACAGTAATTTTTTTTTTTTTTTTTTTTTTGCTGGATGGAGCCAATAATTTTATGAACTTTTTGTATTGGGGTACCCCTAATTTGGTCATTAGATTAGCTTGAAATATTTAATTTATGTTTAATTTCTAGTTTCTATTCTAATTTAGTTTCTATTAGAACAAGACCCTATATATATATATATATTCCCTCCGTCCCAATTATATTGTCCATTATTTCCTGTTTTCCTTGTCCCAAAATTATTGTCCATATTTAGTTAATAAGGTAAATTATGTGTTAATTATGTTAAATTTTATGAAAAATAATACAATTATTTGGTAACTTAAATATATTTGTCATGACTGAATAAAAAGTGATTTTGATGGATGGACAATAAAAATGGGACGGAGGGAGTATATTCCAAAAAAGTGGACGAAAATGACATCTAAAAACTGGAACTTGCAATCAGAAATTCGTAGCATCTCAGTTGCAAATGAGGTTGCAAGGCCCCGCCAGGAGTACTCATAATTGGTGGATTTGGGTTGCAAGGCCCCGCTAGGGGCACTCATAATTGGTGAATTTCTGATTTGCAACTTTCAGTTTTCAATTGCAAAAGTTGCAACTGAGGTGCAACTGAAACCCGGAACTTGCAATCAGAAATTTGTAATCAGAAATTTGTAATCGAAATATAGCATATATGGTATGCAAACTGAAACCCGGAACTTGCAATCAGAAATTTGTAGCATCGAAGTTGCAAATGAAGTTGCAAAAGTTGCAACCGAGGAAGGTAGTATTTTTGGAATATTGAAAACATAAAATTATAATGAGGTAGTATTTTTGAAAAAATGATTTTATAGAAGTGAAATGATAGTTGGATGGTAGTAAAATTGGAAAAAAAATTGATAAAATCTTATGTATTTCTGTAAATATTCCTTTAATTTTTAATCTAATCATTGTTTATCTATATGGTTTTAATATTTGCATGTCCTGTAATAATTGATTATGTGCTCAGCTTTTAATAATAAAAAAAACCTGTTCGGTTTGTGTTTTGTTGTTACAGCCCAATCCATGTTTTTGTTTGTCTTTCTTAACTAGTTCACTTGTTAATTTCTAGTTCAAAACATTTTAGCGGCCCAAAACCAACCCAGGCCCAATTTATGTCCCTAATTTAAGTGATTTACTTATTCTGGACCAGTACACTTGCTTAGCCCATTTACCTTTTTTTTAAAATTCACCCGACTCCTTGGAGTCCAAATCCTCTACATTATTTTAGGTGTGCCACTTAGGGGTGTGCACGGGTCGGTTCGGCTCGGTTTTTACCGAAAACCGTTACCAAACCGTACATGTCGGTTCGGTTCGGTTTTTACCTATTAACCGTAACCGAACCGCTCGGAACGGTTTTTTTCGGTTCGGTTAACCGTTTGTCAATTTCGGTTTTTTTCGGTTTTTTATTTTTAATACTTAATATCATGCTAGTAAAAATTATAAGTTTCTAATTTTCTTAAACTCACTATTCCTACGAAGGTGGCGCATGTTTTAGCTTAAAGGTGGTCATAAGATCAATCAATTCATTTTTAAAATATAAAATTGTAAAATCAAATTTTTTGACATTTTTAAATCTTTTTAAGTACATAATTATTTTTTGATAGATTATTAATAATTAATGTAAAAAATAAGATGGGAAACTTTTGCAATTCAAGTTATACTAGCTTTTGTCTTACTTCTTATATAAAATTCTATATTTATATAAGTATATAATATAAAAATATAAATTATTAAAATAATATATTTTCGGTTCGGTTTTTCGGTTCGGTTATTGGCATAAAACCGTAACCGTTACCAAACCGTTCCGTCGGTTCGGTTCGGTTACGGTTTTTTTCGGTTTTTGTCGGTTACGGTTTTTTTCGGTGCGGTTTTTCGGTTTTTCGGCTCGGTTTCGGTTTTTCGGTTTTATTTTGCTCACCCCTAGTGCCACTCCATATTCCATTTTTTTGATGGGCTAATTAAGTTGAGTTGGATTCTACTAACATTAATTTGTATTATCATTTTATAACAACCAATAATAATTTAATTATTGGAATCTAACTCAACTTAATTAGCCAATCAAAAAAGTGAAACATGAAGTGACACATTTAGTGCTCCAACAATGTCATAGTGATGCCTTAAAACACTAGGACATCCATCTCATGCCTTTTTTTTAAGGCACTTCTATACTTGTCCTAAATCATTTTTAACAATCAAAAATTAACTTCCCTCCTTTTCTACACTTCTCTCTCCTCTCTTTTTTCCTTTCACTCCAATTCTAATTCAAATATATTATTATTTTAATTTATAAGACACAAGTATAAGGCATATTGTTGGAATTGATACACAAAAATCATAACTTAAATCACTAGAACATTATATTTTATTATATTTATAGGGCACCAACTATAATCCTAATTTAGGTAAGACTTAACTCTATGGTAGGTAAATTCCGCCCTTTAAATTAAACAACCCATTTATAAACTAATCAATGTCATTATGAATGTAAATATAACTTATGTACATTATTCATATAATAAATATTGTGAAATGTAACTTACCAAATAAGTATTTATAAAATATTAATCATGCATTCAATTTTTATTTTATTTTTTTTATTTGACAAAATAAGTCAAATATAACAATAAAGAACCATTTCCACCTTGAATGACCACAGGAATATAGGATAACATTGAAACTCCAAGAATTAGAGTAAAATTAACAAGACTTATAACAAGAACTAGTTAACTATAAGGTTTTGCTGATATGATACGCATGTATATGATAGATAATATGATTCAAAGCTGTACACTATGTACAAGTACCTTGTTTGTATATAACAAGAAACATATCTGGGCAAAGAAATAAACTGGATGATATTTGGTAGAACTTTCATATAAACAGAACGTCAAGAGGGCTTCACATTGTTTATATACAGACTCGATAGATAACAAACAATTACATGGACAAGAGACTGGAAATGACATTATTATGGGAGGGATCAGATATGTGCTCAACAAGATTTTGTATGGGACCTTTACCCGTAACAGCAGCTTGTGCATAAAAACCAAGCCACGCAATCATAGCCAATCTCCCATTTTTAATTTCCTTAACCTTGAGCTCCTCAAATGCCAGTGGATCCCTAGAAAGGCCCAAGGGATCGAACAAGGCACCTCCTGGATAGTTGATGTCACCTGGCAAGTATATTCCTAAAGGCTCAAGAGCTTCAATTCCACAGTATCTTGCATATTCTGGTCCAACCTAAGCAAACAGAAATACCATGTTCTAATAGTCACTTAGCACAGCATAAATTGTTTTGTGCGCACCTTTTCACATATAGCTTTTATGCAGTTGAATGTGCACACAAGCATTGTATGACCTACTATATGTGCTAATTGCTGACATGCTTTCCTAAGATTAATTTCACTTTTCAACATATCAATGTAGTGTGCTTACTGAAGTGACTTGTATGATTCTTTTGTGGTCTTTGGGAAAAATAAGTGTGGTCTAGTTTTAGTAAATAATATGACAATAAATAGCACCTTACAGAAAACCTTCAAATTGTTTAGTATCTTCTAAAAAACTCAAAGATTATCTAATTTAATGGTTACTAAATGTTAAACACAAGTGTGCTTCTCCTTGAGCTCAATTAGCAATGTTAAAAGAAATTATGAAGGGATAATGAGACACTAAAGCATAATGCCCACAAGAATGTCTGCAATACATTGGTAAGATAACTATAGGTGTGAACATGTCAATTTAGAAACTTGATATGCAATCATCAGCTACCTAAATCAAATGTTTCTGCAATGCATTAACAAGATGGACAAAGGCATGCACACATTGCAAAAACAGAAAGAGAAAAGTGAATTTGATTTTTAGTAGAAGACTTTGATGATACTTGGGTAGTAAAATCAGGACTAAATCCACATGTTCTTTACACCTTAAAAGCTTATGTAAATATTTGAAATCTGACATTTGCTTAGGCTGCTAATGATTACATATTTACTCTAAATGGATATGTCCGCACCCTTTTCTTTTAATCTTGGCAATGCATGCAATTGAATATTTATTTAGATTGCTGATGATCTATGATACACCGCAAAAGATGGCATAATTGAATGTCTGGAGAATTAAAAAAGCTACAAAAGACTTGTATGAATTTTAAGATATACTAAGACATGATAGAATAAAATTTGAGATTATTACCATCAGAATGGCTTGGCAAATTGCTATGACAATCACACCTTGACTTCCAGCTAAGTGTAATCCAGGAATGCCTAGGTAGTCTAGTGTCTCCCCCTGAAATAAGATTTAAATAATAGAGCGACAGATTGAATCAGTACTAATGCTCCCAAGTCCTCCCTTCGGATCCTTAAAATTATTATTTACAAATTACAATTGACACATTTCATGCTCTTCATGTAGAATTACTGTAAAAAAAAAGGGATATTCTCTTTGGTACACTTGTAGAATTGGCTTTTGCCAATGGTACCATCACATTTTTGGCTTCTATACATGGTACACCTGACATATTGTTTATGTCTTAGTCCTACCCTTCTGTTAGACAGATGTTACCAAAACGTTTAAAAACATCCAAACCACAAAAAACACATCCAATTTCAATTGTTCTTGAATGGTGAATTTACCCTTTTACCCTTGGCTGTATAAACCCAACTCCACCAGTTTCTTCTCGATTGTTCTTCATTTTGCTCTGTTCTTGTTGGAACAGACCTCCTTCCCACTCCCTTTTCGATTCCTTCAATTCACACACCTTCTAAATTCATTAAATCTCTCCTTCTTTCATCCCTCGTCCCTCTCCCTCTCGAGTTCATTTCTCTCCCTCTCCTCGATGCTCTCTGCGAACTGTATATACTTATGTGCTGCGTGTATACGCGAGTTACAGTTGGTCAAATTGGGGGTTCAATCAGCGGGTCAAGTTCATGTGTGTGTGTCGATTTAGTGTGTGTGTTGCTGCGTCTGTGCTTGTAGAGGTAGTGGTGGCGATTCCAACTGTGTACAGGGTGTGCGTGAGTGTGACTGATGTGTGTGTGCGTGGATTGTCGAGGGTATGCTGCTGTGTTGATGCTTGGTCAGATATATACTACTGGTATGTGTTAATTCGAGTACAGCGAAACCAGAAAAGGGGGACTGACAGAGGGAAAGGGAGGTGAACATATGTGTATATGTTTTGGCACAGTGGTAATCGGAGATGGGATGGAGTGGAGTGATTGGGAATGAGAACAAGAGTGAGGAATGGGTTCGATGAAAGGAATTGTTGTGGGTATATGTGTGTTTGGTTCTTGTTAGTTAATGCGAAATCGTTGTTGCGTTTGGGTTACTATAGTATGTTACTGGGCAGTGGTGGTGGTGTTGTTATTGGGTGGTCGTTGGTATGAATAAGGAGAGAAAGATGGCTATGTGTGGGAGGGTGTCCGTGAGGATTGTCCGTGAGGTATGGGAGGGTGTCCGTAGGTGTTAAACGTTTTGTTAACATTTGTCTGACAGAAGGGTAGGACTAAGACAGAAACAATATGTCAGGTGTACCATGTATAAAAACCAAAAATGTGATGGTACCATTGGCAAAAGCCAATTCTACAAGTGTACCAAAGAGAATATCCCAAAAAAAAATAGCAAGATATTAAAGATCATGCAGTATCTCAGTGACAACTCATACGTAATAATATATTTGTCAGATCAGCATAAATATGTAATTTTGACGGATAAATATGAAGAGCGGAAAGGCTAACATCACCTGCATGAAAGAGCCTAAAGTTTACAATGCCAACATCCCAGTATTGACATAAACAACCTCTTTTCTTAAACTGTCAAGTTTGAACCCGCACCCCACCCCCCCAGTATTATTGAAAAACACCAATCTTCAACACTACCCAAGTTTCCTTGTGCACATCGTTGTTTCAAACATTACTTGTTCACCAAGTTTAAAAAATATGAAATAAAATTTTCCCGCACAGTGTTAAAAAGCAGAATACGAATTTTATCTGCCCTGAAGCAATACTTCAAAATTGAACTTAAAAACCTGAATTATTTCATTCTTGATTAAATTGGATTAAACTTTGGAAGGAAAAATGAGTAGGAGTGTTTCTGCGTGCTTGCAAGGATTCAAGGGTAATCAAATTCTGTTTTATGGGACCCCACCAAGCTTTATCTTATACACATATTAGTATGTCATGTACAGGTTAAATTAGGAGGAAATCTTTTACTAAGGTTGTCTTTGCTTTGTTCTTATGGACACAAATATGGGAAAAATTTCACGGGACACCTGTATATGCATGTTTGCGTCACTCATATACACACGCATAGGGGTGCCAAATGTACAGGTTTTTCTGAGCTCATTTAATAGGTTTCTCTGTGTGTACTTATATCTCTTGTTAGGCATATGCAAACCGGCAAGGAAGACTGTATATATGCAAATATGACCTACCCCCCCCCCCCCCCTCCCCTCCCCTCCCCTCCCCTCCCCACCCCAAATTTTATACATCACTGGGAAGATTTAAAATGGGAACATTATTGTGAATTACCTTAAAAGATAAAGTGCACATACAAACTCAAAATTAGAGGAAATTAATAGTAATTGAATATAAGATGACATTACAAAGAGACAAAACAAAAAAGACCAAATCACGATCCTAGCAGTCTACACACAAAGTTTGTCATCTTATTGGGGTGAACTTGGCAGCGTGAATCCAAAACAGGATAATTATCTAAACTACTAGTACTACTGAATTTTGAATATATTTGAAAGTCTAAGAGAAGATGTATAAACTAACTACATTCACATATACATACTGTGAGACAGAACTTTAAAAGAAGTGGGAAATATCTGCATCACAGAGGTAATAAATTAAGTTGGAAATCCTAGTGTAACAACTTGCATTTGAACAAGCACAAAAGTTTATCGATGCTAGGGGGCAGGGAGGGGGGGGGGGGATGGATCCTGGACGCACTAGACAGAAAAATAGTACCTGAAGCTTAGAATAGCCTACCCTCCACCAGACAGGTTCAATGAAATTAAAGGCTCCAAGTAAGTTTAGTAATTCTGGAATTAAAGCGCCAAGAGCAGCGAGCATAGCCCATCTAGCATGCAATATTTCAAAACTGCAGATATAAAGATTAAGGCATTAAATTTTATTTTTACTCACTTCAATGTCATGCTCCCTTGATTTGGAAATTAGATACATTTTTCTTTTCCATTAACTCGAATAAGAGATACTTTTCAATTTCCATATCCAAGGAACATAAAGTCCCCAATATTTCTTTACTCTTTTAACAAGGGACGTACTGCTACACTACATTTTGAAATTCTAGTATATATAAAATTATATGAGATAGCGGTACTCAGATTAATTGTTTGGAAATTTGGGCTCCCGGCTCCATGATATAATATGAAAAACCTAAACTGCAGGTAATTAATTTATATAATTTGGGGACTATAGTACCATGATGTATCCAATCCTGTGGTGTTATTACTCAGGTTTGTTATAGGCTACACAAAAGCTATTTTAACTTAATAACATAGTAGCAGTGTGTACCTATGGGAACAAATGATCACAATAAGAAATGAGTTCATACTTGAAGAATTTCTGCAGAGCCACTGGGTCCTTGCTTAAACCTGCAACATCAAAGCCATAATCACCGGGTAGTTCTCCGTCAAGATAGACAGGATACTCATATGGAATCGGACCAAGCCATCGAGGGCGATCTTCTCCATACCACAAGCTGAAAATTTTAATGCAAGATAATAAGAAAGAAGGTTCTTAAATATGCACACACTACAATGCTTTTGCAAAGTACTAAAATATTGTGATTCTGTTAACCGTAAAATGGTAATTTATAATCTGCATCTTTCTAGTTATTCACATTCCAATATAGTTTTTATTGCACTATAATGAAGTGACGGAAAGACTATGCGTAAAGATTATAGCAAAAAAAAACACAAAATAAAATTTACACCTTAAAATAGGTTTATAATGTAAACGAGTCAAAAAAATTGGAATGGGCATATCAGGAGATTTAAGTTAAGTTGTCAGGAGCACTGAATCAGAAAAGGCATGCATAGGTATGAGAACAGACAGAGCACAATTTAGTGTTAAGGAAAAGTGTGGTATTCAAATGTGCAATGAGTGATTAAAGACACAAAACAGACCTTATAGAGCTCACTTGATGGTGCACATTTACGATCATTATTAACTTAACCAAGAGAATAATTATCTAAGGATATTATAACAGTTAAGACACTCATAGGTACAACATCCTACAAAGCTAATAGACCTAATAAAGCTTCATAATGGTTTCAGCAATTCAAAAAGAGTTCCCTATGAGGCTATGATGATTATTATTCTATACATGGATTTGCTATTTTGAAGCTTATACTAGATTGGATTTCCATGATCAATGTAAGCTAGCACTTCAACACCCTATTGTTCTTTACTTTCCAAATGTTCATCGACTAGATGAGCCGTTAATGAAGCCAAGAACTGTATTCCCTAAGCTCCATTTTGGGCATTACTATTGGCAATACAACAAGCGCCAGTTACAAAGTAACTTAAGTTACTTCTTTGACATGTAATTAAAATCTCGGTCTTTTGGTTCTTGCATATATTTGGTTTCCACCAACTACTTCATTCTTCATAATCCTCGAAAACTGTTTCATGATTACATTCAGTTTTTGGCTTATGGAGCATCCATTAAGTTCGACTTCTTAAGAAAAAAAAAATTCAAACCCCAACTCTAAGTAGCATTTGGTACAATAATTTTCATTTTAATCAATTACCCAAACAACACAATCAAAATTCTTCAATGATCTAGCAAGGCAAGTACATAATCAAATAAGCTAAAATCCAAATACATACATACATGTACAAGTGTATAAATCTTGATTCATTACCTATCCATTCTTGCCTTTCTCGAAAGCTTCTTGAACTCAAAAGCATTAGCAACCTCAATCCTTTTTCTTTCCTCCATTCTCCTTTGTAAACTTTCTCCAAGTGGGCTATTTGCAATGGCTTTCACAGCAGTGAATGGTATAGCAGAAAATACCAGTACCCCAGCAAGCTTAAACATCATTGTATATCATTCATCAACATATAGATACAGAGATATACAAAGAGAAATGATGATAGGTTACCACTCACCTCTGACCAAGAAGCTTTAGTGCGAGCAAAAGGGTGTGTGAATTTAGGATTTGTAAGTACATCATGGGGTTTAATGGCCATGAAATTTGAGGCAAGTAGTTGTGAAGAAGAAGAGGATTGGTGTAGTAGAGCCATTGGTGTCAAAGTTTATGGTCGTTTTTATTACACGACAATTTATCCGGTGTCGGGCGATGCACGGATTTTTTTAATATTATATTAAAAATTTTAGTTATTTGAATTAATTTTTTTAAAACACGATTTTTGGAGATTTAAATTTTTAAATAAGATTATATGATAATAATTATATAAATGTTATTTTTGATAATTCTAGAAAATGGGGAATTTTAGTTAAAAATTTAGAAAAGATGATGGATTTTAGTTGAAAAAGATAATCGGTTAATTATAAGTAATTATAAAATTAATTTTTTATTAGATAGAATGCCCATGATATAATTGGAAAAATAGAGGATTTGGTTAGAAAAAATTAAAAAGGTAACATGTTTTAGGTTAAAAAGGTAATTGATTAGTTTATAGTAATTATAAGTTAATTATGTTATTTTACTAAATAAATTGCTTGTAATGTTTTTAGAAAAAGAGAAATTATTGTTGCACGTGATATTTCTAGGAAAAGAGGGATTTTAATTATAAAATATAGAAAAAATGATATGTTTTAACTGAAAAAGTTAATCGATTAATTATTAGTATCATCATATTACTACTTTATTTCATATAATAGAACTGCCCTTAATATACTTGAAAAATGAGATATTTTAGTTAGAAAAAATAGAAAAGAAAACGGGAAAATTAAAAAGGTGACATGTTTTAGGTGAAAAAGGTAATTGATTAGTTTATACTAATTATAATTTAATTATGTTCAATTACTAACTAAAATTACTCCTAGTGTTTTTTAGAAAATGAGAAATTAACGTTGTCCGTTATATTTCTAGAAAAAAAAGAGGAAATTAATTAGAAAAAAATAGAAAGATGATATGTTTTAGTTGAAAAGATAATCGATTAATTATTAGTATTGCAGTGCACGGGTTTCTTGTATTATGTTATAAATTTTATTTAATATGATACAATTGATCTTTTTAGGTGTTTATAAAAGGTAATATCTTCAACTGAAAGTAAATATGAAAAATGCAATCGACTAATTACCATTTATTATATTATATTGTTATTTATTTTAGGTGTTACATTTTACTTGAAAATTATGGTGTGATATTTTCAGTTATATATTAATGATTGAAAGATTTATTTTAAATTAAAAAGGTAATTTGTTTTAGTTCGAAAGGAAATATTAATGATCGAAAGATATGATATGATTCATGTTTTTACGTGTTTATAAAATGTAATATCTTCAACTAAAAGTAAATATGAAAAAGATAATCGACTAATTACCGTTAATTTTATTATATTAATGTGATATTTTCGGGTATATATAAATGATTGTAAGATTTGTTTTAAATTAAAAAGATAGCGTGTTTTAGTTCGAAAGGACATATTAATGATGGAAAGATATGATACGATTGGTGTTTTTAGGTGTTTATAAAAGGTAATATCTTGACTACTTTCCATTAATTATATTATGTTATTACTTATTTTAGATTGTAAGATTTGTTTTAAATTAAAAAGGTAACGTCTTTTAGACTTTTATTTCGAAAGGAAATATTAATGATGGAAATATATGATACAATTGATGTTTTAAGTTGTTTATAAAAGGTAGTATCTTGACTAATTATCATTAATTATATTATGTTATTACTTATTTTAGGTGTATTTTTTTATAATGAAGGGTAAATAATTAAATTCACGAAGTACCGAAAATAAGTACAAAAAAATAGGTACCAAAATTTTAATGTTTCGACTTTTATATAATAGTATAGATTTGTTTTAAATTAAAAGGTAACATGTTTTAGTTCGAAAGAAAATATTAATGATGGAAAGAAATAATACGATTTACTCCATCCGTCCCTTTGAATTCTTTACGTTTGCGGACCAGTTTCTAGCACGGATTTTAAGGTGCATTTTAAGGATAGTTTTATAACTTATTTTTGATATTTTATTTTTTTGTATAAAAATTGGATTGTTCTATTTTCATACATAAAAATAAAATATCAAAAATAAGTTATAGAATTTCTTCAAAAAAAAAAAAGAACTATCCTTAAAATGCACCTTAAAATGCGTGTCAAACACGCACTTTTATGTAAAGAAATGGGTGGGACAGAGGGAGTATGTTTTTAGGTGTTTATAAAAGGTAATATCTTGACTAATTACCATTAATTATATTATGTTATTACTTATTTTAGATTGTAAGATTTGTTTTAAATTAAAAAGGTAACGTGTTTTAGATTTTTAGTTCGAAAGGACACTACACCAAATATGGGCTGTTGCAACACCAAAAAAGTGTATCATTAGGCTCCAAAAGTGTTACAATAGATGTTTATGCAACACTTTTGCTAAAAGTCAGTGTTGCATTTGCCGGCGTTGCAACAGCCTTCTATTGCAACGCTTTTTGTGTTTATTGCAACGCTTTTCAAAGTATTACAAAAAGAGTTTGGTGTAGTTTGTTGTAACACTTTTGCATGTTTTAGCAACATTTTGAATATGTTACAACAGACGAATGCAACACTTTTTTGCAACATTAATTGACTTAAAAATGTTACAAAGTGAGTTTATTGCAACATATTTTTGCAACATTATTATGCATTTTGCAATACTTTTGGTTTTTTTTGCAACATTTATATGCAACATTTTGGAACCTTTTGCAATACTTTTTGATATTTTTGCAACATTTCTCTGCAACATTTTAATGACTATTGTAATACTTTTAAATTTTATTGGCAACACTAATTTGCAACATTTTTATTAGTTCACATTGCAATGTCCTGTTTGAAATTTAAATTTACCATGCATGAAAGCATATACCAAACCAGAAATGACATTTCATTAATGTCCAACAAACACATGTCAATGAAGGCCAAACATAGTCTAAAGTCGAAACACAAGTCGACTTACACCAAAAGTCTACATTAAACGCGTAGTCTAAATAGTTAAGGTACCAATTAACATACTTAAGCATACTTAAGCATAGAAAGTTCAATTGTTCTTTTGAAATAGCATACAAAGTTTTTATAATAAATTGCGAAAGTCTAACATAATTCCTGAATAATGAAAATTCAACATAATCTTCGAATTTAATTGGCAGGAGCAGCATAGCATGGCCAAAACAGCAACAGATACAAGTGTTCCATTCTTCCAGATGATGCAGACAAAAAGCCTTCATGATCTGTGCAATAAATATTAAAAGATTAACTGCTTATTCATAGACAAAGGTCAGAAATCAACACCAAAATGTGGCCCAAGTAACATGGCAACCTAATATGCTATTAAAATATTAATATAAATGTACATCAGGTCATCAGTGATGCACACGAAGTCTATGTCAAATAAATTTTATAACACAAAGTTAACATATAAAATTAAAGTTAGACTATGCCCTGTATCATGGTAGTATAAAACTGTATATGATCAATTCAAATGGTTCAGGCTCAGACAGTCATTAGGACAAACTTAGGTGAATAAGTAAATAAGGTCACTGATAAAGGGCATGTGTATGATGCACAATTGCACAGGGTAAGTTTCTACAACAGAAGGAGTATGAGGAACGTGCAAGACGTCTAGTAAAATACAAGTCAAATCTCTTAACTGAAGTTTGATTACAATGATGAATGGGTGCTACTTGTGGTCAGTGACACTGAGCAGAAGACGAGTTTTCAGAATGAAGGAAGAAAATGCCAACTTAAAATTAACAAGAAATATAATGATTTATACCAAAAAATAGTGGAAAAATATAGTGCAAAGGACATTGTGAAAAAGTAAAAACATCAATGATGAAGCGCAGAGGGAAGAACTTATCTGGTACTCTGATTTGCTGGGAATTAGTTTAACTTGGTATTAATCAGCTGTGCTCTTCACACAGGAAAATAGAAACCGACAACATATATTCATCTATGTAGATGCACAAATCTCCTGACAATACTTCTAAATAATCATTATGCAGTATAATATTGTCTAGACTTAACATAAGGTTACATAAACCTCTCCTTCAGGAAATTTGTATTATTCCAGTAGGTGCTAAACTCACTAGTAATATTTATATTTATATTTAATCAAAGTCAGAAAACAAAACAAAAAGTTGCAAGACAAATTCTCAGACTCTTATCAGATTTAGAATGGCAAATATTTACCTCCAGTCCTCCACACTTTAATCATCGATGTCCAGGTGCTCGAATGATTTTCCAACAGATTTCACCTCATCTGTTAAAAAAGAAGATACATAAATAACTGAATAAAAGCACAGTAGCAAAAAAACAACTAAATAAAAGCACAGTAGCAACAGATTTAACATTTTGCAGTAGAAAAACAACAAAAAAGAACAGCAGAAAAGCAGCAGAAAAATCATTGAAGAAGCTACCATTTCCCACTTTCTCAAGTTGCAAATACTCCTCTGGTTCGCCTCTTAAATCAGTGGCAATTTCAGACTTTCTTAGCCAGTCTTGGCTACAAACTAATGCTTCAGCTGTTTTTGAATTGTTACAGGATCTGTTCCAGAAAGTACCTAAAGAACATTCCAAATAAACGAGTAAACATCAAAAAGTAAAATGTGCTTACTATCAATTGATCTCCCAGATAAGGTTTCTGATAGTGAACAAAAACAGAAGCATTCTTATCTGCTCGTAAATAACAAAGAGAATACGGCTATGGTCATCTACACAAATACAAATACTTGGTCACGTAATTTTATCCAAATAATTAACAAGTAAAACTCACCATATCTCAAAGTAATTCCAATTTTGTATTTTTCCACCGCATCACATATTTTTCCAAGAACAGAGCAAGACTGATAATTGTTCCCTTTTTCCATATAATGGGGATAACAATCAGCTTTCAATTGGTTTGGAACCCTAACCTGTTTCAACAAAGGGAGAGAAGGAAGAACAAAATTAGGCAAAGAGATAGTCTCAATTTGAATTCCAGAACGTGTTGACAAAGAAACTTAGCAGAAATAGTAACCTTTTCCCCAGTTTTAGGTGCATCTAAAGCATCATAGTAGATGTCGATTAATTCGAGAGAGCTTATTGTATAGGTGCACAAAATATGAAAGATGACATAAAATCTGTGTAAATAGAAGTAAGCGCATCAGCTGTCACAGTGAAAAATGAAAAAAAATTGCAGTAGGAAATACGTACGAGATTGGAAATGACTGCTCAGGGCTTAGGTGCAATACATTAGCTCGTACTGGAGGATCCGTAGCCTTCATACATAAGCTCTTTGTCATTAGAGCTCTACCATGAAAAAAAATCCAAGTACTATGATTAAAAATGGACATTACTCACATTTTACCTTGAGGATAGGGGTGACAGATCCATCCTTGAGAGCAAAGATATCAGAAAGTGACAAGGATTGTGAAGTTTCTCCTTGTTTGAGAAAAAGTGCTCCTAATGTGATCGAGTTAATTCATACAATCTAAGTATGAACATTACATTATTGATAAGAAACACTTGAGGTGAACATTACATTTGAGACTAAACACTTGGTAAAAGTAAAACCAACGGAAAATTAGACTACAGATTTTTAATGCCATCTACTAGATTTTTAATGCTACAGAGGACTTCAGTTAGAAAATCATGGGTACTGCTGCACCAAGATCATTATATAATGCAAAACCAGTAGCTAGGATCTCAATTATCTACCATATAGTAAAAAGAAAATTAAGCCATGTTTAGATTACTCCTGCTATTCAGTTCACGATTCTGCAATTATTTGGTCTACATTCTGCACTATGATTAAACATCGCCTCTTCTATATCAGAATAACCAACTAAATATTAACAAACAGAAAATTAATAAAATAATTGCAAGTGGAATACGAGTATTAAATAATTTTATTAATTTATTGAAATTATAAATTAGAATTAAAAATTTATTTATTAAATTAGAAGCAAAAATGTTTATTTACATTATTATTTGTATTTAAGTTTGTATTCTAACAAGTTTATGAAAATTAAAAAAAATATATATTTATTTTTTTGGGGTCGAAAATTTTGAGATTGTTCATGTGGAAAATTTCATTTAAGGAGATTATTCGTATGTTCTTTAATGAGACTGACGTACAGAGGGGGGGTTTTGGTTTGGCTTGTACAGGGGTCAATAGTGTAGTAGGCAAGTACATTTGGTCTGACATGTATCTGCATGCTAGGCATCTCGGTTTTTGAGACGGACGGTTTGTTTCTGTTTGGGTGTTGTACACTCCTGCATGGTTATGCTTAACGTTAACGGAAATATTCCTTAATTTTGTGTTAATTGCATAACTGTTGTACATTTTATTTTTTGCTCAATTCCATGTTTGTTATTCTAAATACTAAACCAAATTAGTTAGATTCAACGAATGAGAATTAGTTCCCCGGGAGTTACCCAAGAAGACCAACTCATATAGATATTACTAAGCTTGGTGTCTTAAGAGTGCTAGAGAGCAAGTTAAAACACTAGCCTAGGAAGCCAAGAAAACAAACTCCTACACAAATACAAACACCACCTGAAAATGGCCAAAACTAAGTCTGAAAATTTTGGAAATTTGGGCATCACTTCAGGATGACTTGGGACAAATTCGGGACTGATTTGGCGAGCTCAAGGGGCTGCCGAATTTGGTCTTTGAGGTGGGTTAGGAGATGAGCAAGAAATAAGTAGAAATAAGGTTGAAATGATATGAAATTCAAAGGATAAAAGCTTGAAACAAATGAAAACTCTTGATGAGATTTCTTTAAAGGGAATAACTAGGAATATATAGGAGATCTTGTAAATACGAGAAGTCAACACAATCTATAGCTGAGTAGAGTGTGTGCACTATCCTAGCAAGAATGCATATATACAAGAGATCGAATTTAACAAAGTCCATACATATTCAAACTGCTGAGGTCCAAACAGATGGACCAAAGCAACACACAAGCATCAAGTATTAATTATAACAGACCAAATAATTCCAGTCTATATAAGTCCCAGTCTACATTCTGCACTATGATTAAACATCGCCTCTTCTATATCAGAATAACCAACTAAATATTAACAAATAGAAAATCCGAAAAATGTTTGAACTTCCACATAAGTATTATTTAAGATAATTTTACTTACCTTAACTAACAAAAGTACAGGAAATGATACTCCAATCAAGAAGCCAGAAACAACTCCAACCAATGTTATCAGAATTAGCCCCATGATACTAAAGTACACACATTCCTCCCTGCATCAATTAGCATCCAATGGAAAAAAAGGATAAAACTGACAAATCAAACAATCAAAATTAACAAACAATTACCAAAAAATTAATAAAACTAGCTCACACAAATTGAACACAAACATCCAACATATAATACCAGTTTTAATCGAACAAAAATTATGAACAAATAAAATCCAACATATAATCCAAATATTATCCATGTATAATCTAACATAATCGAAAAAATACGGGTAATTTACCTTGAATTAAATTTCTAATTGAATCTCCACAGTCCACTCCAACTTTTCTAGATGTAATCGATTTGGGGTTTTGGGGTTTTGCGGTTTGATTTAGGGGCTTGAGAGAGGTGTAAGAGATTAGTGAGAGAGATGAGTGAGAGAGATGGTCGAGAGAGTCCGGTGAGGTCGAGAGAGATGAGTCAGATATGAGAGAGTGACGGAGAGAGAGGAGTGAGAGATTAGTGAGACAGATGAGTGAGAGAGATGAGAGAGTGAGACATGGTCGAGACTCGAGAGTGAGGTCGAGAGAGACGAGAGATGGTGAGATCTGAGAGATGGTCGAGAGAGAGAGAGAGGTCTGTGAGAGAGAGATAAGAGAGAGAGGTTTCTTGTTTTTTATGTAATAAAACATTACTTCGTCTGTGTAATAATATTTTTGGCACGAAAAAAATTTTGGGAAGCCCGGGAACAAAAAATTAGAATAGCCCGCTGTTGATGAGTGGATTTCGTAACAACTTTTGAGAGGTTTATGATGAGTTGTAAAGGCTAACGATCAACTAATCTATGGAGAATGGAGGTTTTTTGTAGGGGTTGAACTGAGCTCGAGAGCGTTTACAAGAATCTCGCGAGTTCCTTTGAGGCTTGTGTCGTGTGTTCTCAAGAATCTCGTAGGTGTATTGCGAGGCTTGTAAAACATGTTCTCAAGGTGCCTACGTACCCTTGCTTATATAGGGATCAAGTTCACGTAGTTCTTTTTAGACTAGAAGTCTGGTTAGGCGGCAATAAACTAGGTTCCTAATTCGTGGGGAACTCCTTTTCTCCAGATTTCAGCCACGAATAGGCGACCTAAGTCGAATAGAACTCAAGTTCTAGTCCGACTAGGAGTATGTTTACAAGTTCTCGTCCTATTAGATGTATTCAAGGATCATCTGCGCCCAAGGAATACATTCCAATAAGGAGTTGATGTTCATGACTTGCTCCTAAAGAATAGGAGGCTTAATCATACTAGAATTCTGCTGGAATAAATCTGTTCTCGTACAGGAAGCTGTCTCTCAGGAACCTGTCTGCAGGAACCTGTTTCTCGGGAAGCTGTCTGCAGGAAGCTGTCTCTCGGGAACCTGTCCAGATCCATTTCTCATGCTATTTAGCCCCATTTAACTTAAGGGACCTCAATCATAACCCATAGTACTCATACGGATTGGATCCTTAAGCCTAATGGGCCTAAATCTAGCCCATGGAGATTTTGGGCACAACAAGTACCCCCCGGTTCCTCGAAGTCATAGGATGCGAGAGGAACCTAAATAGCTTGATATTTTAAGGTCCAATCCCTTCAGTGCTCCCATGTTTCTTCTGAGTGAACCATGCAGGTCTTTATCTTCTTGCTTGAATCGTGATAAGGGCACAAAGTGAATCCAATTAGGCGCTGAGTGAATCCTTTGACAAGGGCACAAAGCGAATCTAATTGGGCACTAAGTGAACCTTAAGAATGTTAAGGGAACCACGTGAATCCAAATAAGGGCATAAAGTGAACCTAGTTGGGCGTTATGTGAACCTATGCTGAGGGCACAAAACGAATCCAATAGGGCACTAGATGAATCCTTAAAAGGGATAAGGTGAATCTTAAGATTGTCAAGGGAACCATGTGAATCCAAATAAGGGCATAAAGTGAACCTAGTTGGGCGTTATGTGAACCTATGCTGAGGGCACAAAACGAATCCAATAGGGCACTAGATGAATCCTTAAAAAGGGCACGAGGTTAACCTTGAAAATCATAACTTAATTGATCGAGAGGTTGCTTCATCTGATAAGCTGCTTTTCATCTGACTGTCTTGTGTATGCTGTCTATTAGAGGTAATCTAGGATCAGCTGCGTCCTAGGAGTACTCTCCAATAATAAGTCGGCATCTATCTGGCTGGCTTCTAGATCTTTCTGCTATCTATGCTCAGGAACCTGGTGCTCAGGAACCTATGTCTCGAAATCTAGTTCTCAGGAACCTCTCTACAGGAAACTGTACCTGCACAAATAACAAATTTGTTAGTCTCGGGAGCGTTTCTGTAGTTCCCATGTACTTCTTGTTGTTCTCATTGCTGTTGCTAGGCTAATTCGGGCTCTTCTGCGGGGAGGAAACTGGTTCATTCGTAATCTGCTCAGCTACTGGTTCATCAGGAACGTCTTGATACTCATAATCTCTTGACTGTCTTCTCAACTAATGCTCATTTCTTCACGTTAGGTCTTCATATCTCGTACTAGATCTATCTCCTCGCTCATACAATACTTGTTGATTGGAACCTACGACTTAATAGGTCTTAAATCTAGCCCATGGTGATTTTGGGTACAACACCAAGAAAACTAAAAAAATAGGTTAGTAATACGAGCTGAAGAGCTCACATACAAGTGATGCATGTATGCATGTATGAATGATTATTTACGTTATATATGTTGCTATCTTCTCAAGTGGCATATCAATTATCTACTTGACTAATTCAACTAACACGTTCGAGATCATAAATTAAGCATATATGTTACGTAAACTGCAAACCTATAGGGCATGACAACATCCTAAGTACAAGTTCACATAAATTTCATTTCTAAAGATCATGCAATATGTGCGTTAAAAGCTTTATGCATCTAAGCATGATAGAATATAAGATCTCGTTGACATAAAATGTGCATGATAGTTAAGGATATAAAGGCATGAAAGTAAAACTTATCTGTGTTTCATTGTGCCGGTTCGGGTTGAGGTTCCGTTACTGAAACTGGAAGATGGAAGCTCTTCTCTGTGCAAACGTAGGGGAATTGAGCTACCCCCCGAGCCGTCATGACACGTAAACCTCCTATAGTTTGTTGAAGCGATTGACTGAAGACTGCTTGTTTCGGCTGAATATCACTGAATCTGGAAGCTGTAGCTATAAACTGTGGGTTGAAAACCGGAAGCTGGAAGCTACTAACTAGAAGCTTCTGATGATCATCAAGGATGCTGCAAGCTGCTTTATCAAAAACCTGTTAGTAGTATGGTACTTGCTTCAAGCTTTATAAAATGAGAGTATTCATCTTTGTATCGCTTTGATGAGGGCACAAGGCGAATCCAATTGAGCTCTAGGTGAATCCTGGGAAGGGCACTTAGAGAATTCTTTTGGGCGTCAAATGAATCCTTTTGGCTTTAGGGAGCACGAAGTGAATCCATCCGGGCTCTAGGTGAATCATGGCAAGAGTACGAAGAGAATCCGGATGGGCACTAAGTGAATTCCTTTGTGGCATCAAGTGAATCCTGCAGAGGGCACAAAGAGAATCTATAGGGCACATGATGAATCATTTCAAACTCTAGGGGCACCAAGTGAATCCGTATGGGCACAAGGTGAATCCCTTCAAATGCTAGGGGCACCAAGTGAATCCGTGTGGGCACAAGGTGAATCCCTTTAAAGGCTTTTCAGGTACAATCAAACTATAGGTTAGGTTACCCATGATTAGGTTCCCAAAACCGTTAACTAGGTGCCCACATGCTTATGGGACTTTTGAATTGTGCCTATGATTCATAGGGCTTTTCGATGTGAATCTCTCGTGCTTGCAAGTCTTTTCTAGCTATCGAGTGCCTGTAGCTGACAGGGCTTTCAAAGTGAATCTTTCTGGGCTCTATGCAAATCCTTATAAGGGCATAAGGTGAATCCAACTGGTTGTTTACGTGAACCTTTGCTTAGGACAAAAACCGTAACCAATTGGGCACCAAATGAATCCCTAAAAGGGTACGAAGAGAATCCATTAAGATACCAAACAAATGTGCGTAGATGCATGAAGCACCAAGTGAATCCTTTTGGGCTCTAGGTGAACCTATACGGGCACATAGAGAATCCATAAGGGCACTGGGTGAATACATGGATATGCTTAGGGAACCTAGTGAATCCTTCTAGGCTCTAAGTGAATCCTTGGATGGAGCACAAAGAGAATCCAGAAGGGCACTAGATTAATCCTCTACAGGTATGGAGCTCTTGCTATAAGCACATTTTCTTCTATTCAGGTATCGGCTGGTTGGGAACTTCAAGTAGGAAGCTGCTAATCAGAAACTATCAATAATTGGCTTCTAACAAATGTCAATGAACTTGGAAGCTGTTACATACAAGCTTCAAGTATATATGAATGAACCTGCAAGATGTCAGTTACAGGAAAATAACAAGGAATCTACTAGACACATATAAATGCAACTAGACCTGGAAGCTGTTACCTACGAGCTTCAGGTGAGTAACACAAAACCTGTTAACTAAAGGTAAATACATGGAACCTGTAAGCTACAGGTAAATATCAAGGAACCTGCGAGGTGCAGGTAAATATCAAGGAACCTACGAGATGCAGGTAAATATAAGGAACCTGTAATATGTTAGGTACATGTGCATTCTAACATCTAGAAACATAATCAATACATAATCATAACTTTATCGCATATACGACCACAATATCATAGATGTTTAAGAATGCTTTAGGTATAGTAAGAGTTTGCTGAGCGTACCTGGGAGGTTTTCTACGAGTATCTTAGCATAAAAGGAGAGGCATCACCTGGATCTTTCTGTAGACTGATCAGATGTGAAGTGGAAGCATCCGTTAAGATTTGGAAACTCATTGATGTGTTCATGATGCAAGCATGCTGCTCTTCAAGATACTAGACCAAATCAATCCTCAAGGTTCCTGAACCAAATATGAGCTATGAGGTTTCCAAACTGCATCCTAGCCGTGAGGTTCCTGAATCAAATCGCGAGCTTCCTGGACTTGGTGGTGAGGTTCCTGGTCTGAATTCTCAAAACTTTGAAATCCTCAACTTTCAAAGTACCATGTGCTATAGTAATTGTACTACCCCCTAGTTCTTCAGGGAAGCTTGTCTTTGATGAAGAACTAACTCCAAGAAGCTTCACAATTCTTCGATAATTTCTAATAAGTCGTTGAATATTCATCCATGAAGTTGAGTACTGTGTGTTTTCTTCAAGATGCTCATATCATATTCTTGTAGATACTCTTCATCAAAATCTTCAACTATGTCGAATTTTCTTTAACGCTCGAACAAATACTATAACCTCTTCACATCATTCTTGCTTGTAGCTTTAACACGTCTTCTCCTTTCTTCTTTATCTTCTTACGAAACATGCTGAGAATGAACCTCTATACAAATATCCCAATACAGTACCTCTAAGCTTACGCGAGCTAACTCATTGTAAGAAACAAGAGATACTTAAAGAAATTACTTGTGAGGTATTTCTCGCAGGTCACTGAATTGAATGAGGTATGTTCCTTGTTTTACAAGCTAAATATAAGCTCATGTATGACGTAATACAAGGAAAAGAACTACTCATAATTTCGTTGAAAACTACTCGAAAGTAATAGGTTTACTTGCTAGGAAGGTATACATGCACTACCCCCCAATTCTAAGAAGGAAATACATATATAAATAAAGGTCTCTCAACTATACTTTAAGGAAGCTCTCAAACTTTCAACTACTGGTCACCTCGAGCTATCCATTTCGCGAGCTTCCCGGCTTCAATCAATTCCTCAATTTGGTCTTTCAATGCTCTGCATTCGGAAGTATCATGGCAATTATCCTCATGGAAGTCACAATATTTTTTTAGATCTTTCCTTGCTCCTATTGGTAAAGGTGCAGGCTTTACAAATATTCCTTCTTTCCCATAAACCGTGAAGATGTGGTCCACTGGAGCAACCAAAGAGGTATAACTATCGCACTTTGTCTTCAAATTTGCTTTACTTCTTTTGGAGGAAGCTCGATCCCCAATAACATATGCTTGCGGGTTTGGAGACCTCTCTCGCTTGCTTCCTTTGTGACTAGCTTCATCTCCAAGATCTTCTGTTTCTCTCAACTTCAACAAGGATTCTTCCACACATTTATATAGTTCAGCTTGTTTATAGAACTCAGCTAGTGTACCAGGTTCACGTACTTGTAGCTCCTTCCAGAAGTCTGAACCAGCTCTTACTCCAGCAATTAGGAAGCTCATAATGACCTCGTCAGGAGCTTTCTTAACTCTAGGAACCTCTGCATCGAAACGTTTGAGGTACTCTGTCAAGGTCTCATCTGCTCTCTGTTTGATGTTGGCCAAGGTATTGGTTGGGGGTGCAAAAGTGATGGAAGCTCTAAACTGAGTAACGAAGAGTTTCCCCATATTCTCCCAGGAATTTATAGAATCTGATGGTAACCTCTTAAACCACTGATGAGCTCCACCATAAAGGGTTGCAGCCAATAATCTACACCTTGTTGGCTTCTTAACTTGATAAACATCCATCTCGGTATTGAAACGACCCAGATACTCCACAGGATCCGTAGTGCCATCAAATTTAAACTCGTTTGACATACGATAGAATTTAGGTAACGGGGATTTTCTAACTTTCTTGGTGAATGGAGATGAGGTCATCGCACCTGTTATTGACTGCTTTTCTTCCTTGAGTTTCACTAGAATCTTCTTGATGTCTTCAGCATTCAAATCACTAGCTCCACCGTCCTTTGCTTCCTTATCTTTATCATCGGCTTCCTGTGAATCTGCTATACACGAATCGTTCGTGGTCTCGACTGAACTTGAATCATCTTTAATTATCTCGATGGAAGGTTCCTTAACAGGAGGTTGTTTATCCTTCGTTTCACCATCTTCTTCACCTTCAGTATCTTTCTTTGGGTCTTCGATCTCCTCCTCAGCCTTTTCTTCACGTTCTTCTTCATCGACGCCTAACTGCTTGGGATTAATCTTAGCTTTTTTACCCTTCTTACCGGCTGCTAACTTCGACTTCTTCTTCTTCTTCGGTGCTATTTGTTCGAGGGTTGTAAGCCTTTCTTCAATCGACTTTAGATGCTCTAGGACGTCAGCAGGAGTAATCTTCTTCGCTTTCGGGGTTTGATCTTTCTCTACAGATTGTGTTGCTTCGCTATTAGAACTGCCTGCCATCTTTCCACTCTTAAGATGATAACTCTGCCCTCCTTCTAGCGCCAATGTTGATGAGTGGATTTCGTAACAACTTTTGAGAGGTTTATGATGAGTTGTAAAGGCTAACGATCAACTAATCTATGGAGAATGGAGGTTTTTTGTAGGGGTTGAACTGAGCTCGAGAGCGTTTACAAGAATCTCGCGAGTTCCTTTGAGGCTTGTGTCGTGTGTTCTCAAGAATCTCGTAGGTGTATTGCGAGGCTTGTAAAACATGTTCTCAAGGTGCCTACGTACCCTTGCTTATATAGGGATCAAGTTCACGTAGTTCTTTTTAGACTAGAAGTCTGGTTAGGCGGCAATAAACTAGGTTCCTAATTCGTGGGGAACTCCTTTTCTCCAGATTTCAGCCACGAATAGGCGACCTAAGTCGAATAGAACTCAAGTTCTAGTCCGACTAGGAGTATGTTTACAAGTTCTCGTCCTATTAGATGTATTCAAGGATCATCTGCGCCCAAGGAATACATTCCAATAAGGAGTTGATGTTCATGACTTGCTCCTAAAGAATAGGAGGCTTAATCATACTAGAATTCTGCTGGAATAAATCTGTTCTCGTACAGGAAGCTGTCTCTCAGGAACCTGTCTGCAGGAACCTGTTTCTCGGGAAGCTGTCTGCAGGAAGCTGTCTCTCGGGAACCTGTCCAGATCCATTTCTCATGCTATTTAGCCCCATTTAACTTAAGGGACCTCAATCATAACCCATAGTACTCATACGGATTGGATCCTTAAGCCTAATGGGCCTAAATCTAGCCCATGGAGATTTTGGGCACAACACCCGCTTATAATTTTGGTAGTGTATTGTAACACTTTTCAAAAAGTGCGAAAAGTGTTACAATTGTTATAAAATGTCAAAATTATCATTTTCCTTGCAACACTTTTGGTATTTCTTGCAACACTATAAAAAATATTGCAATAGACTACCAAGTTTTGTGTCTATTGTAACACTTTTTGTAACACTTATACATATTGGTGTTGCAATAGGCCATATATGGTGTAGTGGGAAATATTAATGATGGAAAGATGTGATACGATTGATGTTTTTAGTTGTTTATAAAAGGTAGTATCTTAACTAATTACCATTAATTATATTATGTTATTACTTATTTTAGGTGTATTTATTTTTTTTATAATGAAGGGTAAGTAAGTAAATTCACGAAGTACCAAAAAATAGGTCCCAAAAAACAGGTACCAAAACTTTTAATGTTTCAGTTTTTATATAATAGTATAGATTTTATTAATAATTGAAAAATATGGTACGATATTTTCGGATATATATTAATGATTGTAAGATTAGTTTTAAATCAAAAAGGAAACGTATTTTAATTCGAAAGGAAATATTAATGATTGGAAGATATGATAAAAGTTAACATCTTCAACTAAAAGTAAATATGAAAAAAGGCAATCGACTACTTACCATTAATTATATTATGTTAATATTTATTTTAGGTGTTTTAATATATATTTTTCTTTATAATGAAGGGTAAATAAGTAAATTCACGAAGTACCAAAAAATAGGTACAAAAAAACTGGTACCAATTTATATAATCATTATTTTTTACATAATTTTTAATTTTAATTAATATAATTTAATATACACATGTTTACGGATTATAGTAATGTTTCCTTATTATAAACAAAGTATATTTTTAATATATTTTATTAATAATTGAAAAATATTGTATGATATTTTCGGGTATATATTAATGATTGTAAGATTAGTTATAAATAAAAAAGGAAACGTATTTTAATTCGAAAGGTAATATTAATGATTGGAAGATATGATAAAAGGTAACATCTTCAACTAAAAGTAAATATGAAAAAGGCAATCGACTAATTACCATTAATTATATTATGTTAAAATTTATTTTAGGTGTTTTAATATATATTTTTCTTTATAATGAAGGGTACATAAGTAAATTCACGAAGTACCAAAAAACAGGTACAAAAAAATTGGTACCAAAAAACAGGTACCAAAACTTTCAATGTTTCGGAATTTATATAATAGTACTAGCTTAAAGCCCGTGCGATGCACGGATTTTTTTTTAATATTGTATGAATATTTTTTTAGTAATTTGAATTAATTTTTTTTAAAACCTGAATGACTTACATTTTTCAATGAGATGATTTCATGATAATTATATAAATGTTATTCGTGATATCTATATATTATAAATTGCTGGATAGCCCTTTCCTCAGGTTCGGGATCCATATTCAAGTTTGATAGATATCCATGACCCATTATAATAATAAATTATATGCTTAGGATTAGGTTCGGGATCCGTTTATATTACCCATCCAGTTATATGATATGATCCATATTTTAAAATATAGTCCATCCAATTAAAATATTCCAAAATACCAAATAATTATTTCCTTCACAAAACATAAATTATTTTCTTGCCAAACATTATTTCCTTTCTAACAATTGTCAATTTTTCTTGGCAGTTGTTATTATTAATGCCAAATAATTGGTTACAATTATAATGGGCCCGCTAGGACCATCCAATTAAAACATTCTTGCCAAAAAAAATTTCCTTGACAAAATACAAATAATTTTGTTTCCAAAAATTATTTCCTTTCTAACAATTGTCAATTATAATTATAATGGGCCCGCCAGGGCCATCTAATTAAAACATTCTTGCCAAAAATTATTTCCTTCCACAAATTTTAAATTATTTTAAATTTTGTTTATTGATAAAAATTACTTAAATAAATTATTTTAATTTATTTAAAATAGATAAACAATTTATTTTAATAAATAATTTATTTTAATGATTTTGTTTAATTTTGTGAAAAATTATTTTATTTAATGATGTGTGTCGTTGTTGGTAACAAATTTTGGTACCCAATTTAGTACATTTAATTACTCAAATAATTGATATTATATAAAATACACATCATGACAAATCACAAATTATTTTCTTGCCAAAAATTATTTCCTTTCTAACAATTGTCAATTTTTCTTGGCAGTTGTTATTATTAATACCAAATAATTGGTAACAAATTTTGGTACCCATTTTAGTACCTTTAATTACTCAAATAATTGATATTATATAAAATACACATCATGACAAATCACAAATTATTTTCTTGCCAAAAAATATTTCCTTGATAACTTCCTTAATACCAAATAATTGGTAACAAATTTTGGTACCCATTTTAGTACCTTTAATTACTCAGATAATTGATATTATATAAAGTACATATCATGACAAACCACAAATTATTTTCTTTCCAAAAACTATTTCCTTGATAATGACAAACCACAAATTATTTTCTTATCAAAAATTATTTACTTTCTACCAATTTTTAATTTTTGTTATCATGACAAACCACAAATTATTTTCTTGCCAAAATATATTTCCTTGATAACTTCCTTGACAAACCACAAATTATTTTCTTGCCAAAAAGTATTTACTTTCTAACAATTGTTAATTTTTGTTATCATGACAAACCACAAATTATTTTCTTGCCAAAAATTATTTCCTTGATAATACCAAAAATTGTTAACAAATTATTTTGATTGGTTATAATTATAATGGGCCCGCCAGGACCATCCAATTAAAATATTCCAAAATGCCAAATAATTATTTCCTTCACAAAACACAAATTATTTTCTTGCCAAACATTATTTCCTTTCTAACAATTGTCAATTTTTCCTGGCAGTTGTTATTATTAATGCCAAATAATTGGTTATAATTATAATCCATATTTTAAAATATATTGACCCGATATTAAATAAAATACACATCATGACAAATCACAAATTATTTTCTTGCCAAAAATTATTTCCTTGATAAGGTTCGGGATTGTTTATATTACCCATCCAGTTATATGATATGATCCATATTTTAAAATATATTGACCTGATATTATATAAAATACACATCATGACAAACCACAAATTATTTTCTTGCCAAAAATTATTTCCTTGATAATACCAAAAATTGTTAACAAATAATTTTGATTGGTTATAATTATAATGGGCCCGCCAGGGCCATCCAATTAAAATATTCCAAAATGCCAAATAATTATTTCCTTCACAAAACACAAATTATTTTTTTGCCAAACATTATTTCCTTTCCAACAAATAACAATTGTCAAATTATTTCCTTGATAATACCAAAAATTGTTAACAAATGATTTTGATTGGTTATAATTTTAATGGGCCCGCCAGGACCATCCAATTAAAATATTCCGAAATGCCAAATAATTATTTCCTTCACAAAACACAAATTATTTTCTTGCCATGTATTATTTCCTTTCTAACAATTGTCAATTTTTCTTGGCAGTTGTTATTATTAATGCCAAATAATTGGTTATAATTATAATCCATATTTTAAAATATATTGACCCGATATTATATAAAATACACATCATGACAAATCACAAATTATTTTCTTGCCAAAAATTATTTCCTTGATAAGGTTTGGGATCTGTTTATATTACCCATCCAGTTATATGATATGATCCATATTTTAAAATATATTGACCCGATATTATATAAAATACACATCATAACAAACCACAAATTATTTTCTTGCAAAAAATTATTTCCTTGATAATACCAGCCAAAAATTATTTCCTTGAAAATACCAAAAATTGTTAACAAATGATTTTGATTGGTTATAATTATAATGGGCCCGCCAGGGCCATCCAATTAAAATATTCCAAAATGCCAAATAATTATTTCCTTCACAAAACACAAATTATTTTTTTGCCAAACATTATTTCCTTTCCAACAATTGTCAAATTATTTCCTTGATAATACCAAAAATTGTTAACAAATGATTTTGATTGGTTATAATTTTAATGGGCCCGCCAGGACCATCCAATTAAAATATTCCAAAATGCCAAATAATTATTTCCTTCACCAAACACAAATGATTTTCTTGCCATGTATTATTTCCTTTCTAACAATTGTCAATTTTTCTTTGCAGTTGTTATTATTAATGCCAAATAATTGGTTATAATTGTAATCCATATTTTAAAATATATTGACCCGATATTATATAAAATACACATCATGACAAATCACAAATTATTTTCTTGCCAAAAATTATTTCCTTGATAAGGTTTGGGATCTGTTTATATTACCCATCCAGTTATATGATATGATCCATATTTTAAAATATATTGATACACATCATAACAAACCACAAATTATTTTCTTGCAAAAAATTATTTCCTTGATAATACCAGCCAAAAATTATTTTCTTGATAATACCAAAAATTGTTAACAAATGATTTTGATTGGTTATAATTATAATGGGCCCGCCAGGGCCATCCAATTAAAATATTCCAAAATGCCAAATAATTATTTCCTTCACAAAACACAAATTATTTTTTTGCCAAACATTATTTCCTTTCCAACAATTGTCAAATTATTTCCTTGATAATACCAAAAATTGTTAACAAATGATTTTGATTGGTTATAATTTTAATGGGCCCGCCAGGACCATCCAATTAAAATATTCCGAAATGCCAAATAATTATTTCCTTTATAAAACACAAATTATTTTCTTGCCATGTATTATTTCCTTTCTAACAATTGTCAATTTTTCTTTGCAGTTGTTATTATTAATGCCAAATAATTGGTTATAATTATAATCCATATTTTAAAATATATTGACCCGATATTATATAAAATACACATCATGACAAATCACAAATTATTTTCTTGCCAAAAATTATTTCCTTGATAAGGTTTGGGATCTGTTTATATAACCCATCCAGTTATATGATATGATCCATATTTTAAAATATATTGACCCGATATTATATAAAATACACATCATAACAAACCACAAATTATTTTCTTGCAAAAAATTATTTCCTTGATAGTACCAGCCAAAAATTATTTCCTTGATAATACCAAAAATTGTTAACAAATGATTTTGATTGGTTATAATTATAATGGGCCCGCCAGGGCCATCCAATTAAAATATTCCAAAATGCCAAATAATTATTTCCTTCACAAACCACAAATTATTTTCTTGCCAAACATTATTTCCTTTCCAACAATTGTCAATTTTTCTTGGCAGTTGTTGTTATTAATGCCAAATAATTGGTTATAATTATAATGGGCCCGCCAAGGCCATCCAATTAAAACATTCTTGCCAAAAAGAAAATCCTTGACAAAACACGAATTATTTTGTTTCCAAAAATTATTTCCTTTCTAACAATTATCAATTATAATTATAATGGGCCCGCCAGGGCCATCCAATTAAAACATTCTTGCCAAAAATTATTTCCTTCCACAAATTTTAAATTATTTTAAATTTTGTTTAATGATAACAAATTACTTAAATAAATTACTTTAATTTATTTAAAATAAATAAACAATTTTATTTTAATGATTTTGTTTAATTTTGTGAAAAATTATTTTGTTTAATGATGTGTCATTTTTCTTGGCAGTTCAATTGTTGACTACTAATTTCATTATCCAAATTCTTTTTTTAAAATTTTGGTAATATCACTAAATTAGAAATATATTGACATCCTTACTGTTGGATCGTCGATAATTATTAATTAATTTTTAATTACTCCATAGATGACAAAATTGGCATATTCTTTCAAAGATTTGGGAGAGAATAATCGGAAAAAAAGGATGAAGAAGAGTTCCTTGCTCCCCATCCTGTGATGTCTTAAAATCTATCCACGTGTCTCTATGCTGTGCGTGTCTATGACTTTAATGTATTTACTTAAAATTTAACTTTAAATTGAGTGAGAGCATACTAACTTCATTTTTTTTTCCCGTATTATGATTTAATTGTTTTAATTTATTCTTTTTATCTCCTACAGTTATAAAACATGATATAGTTGACACTAATAAAATAATATTACAATGTTCGATTTTTTGATCTTTCTAAAATTGATTATTGTATTAATAATTTGTTATGCTAATTGTAATTTAAAATATCAAAACACCTCATATTCTTCAGGAAATTAACATTTTTAACTATTAAAGTAGGCAACTTTTTAGTACTACTATCATTTTTCATTTCTACATTATGAAACTACACATAATTTATTAAAATTTATAATAAAATTTATTTAAAATATGAACTCCCGTGTGCGAAGCACGGGCATTAAACTAGTTTCTAAAAAAGGGGATTGTAGTTAAAAAATATAGAAAAGATGATAGATTTTAGTTGAAAAAGGTAATCGGTTAATTATTAGTATTATAATACTATTATTTTATTTTATTAAATAGAAGCGCATGTGATATAATTGAAAAATGAGAGATTTTAGTTAGAGAAAATAGAAAAGGTAAGGTGAAAATTTAAAAGGTGGCATGTTTTAGGTGAAAAAGGTAATTAATTAATTTATAGTAATTATAATTTAATTATGTTATTTTGCTAATTAAATTTTCTCGTAGTTTTTTTAGAAAAGGAGAAATTAATGTTACGCGTGATATATCTAGAATAAGAGGGATTAAAAAAGATAGAAAAGATTATACGTTTTAGCTGAAAAAAGTAATCGATTAATTATTAGTATTATAATTTTATTATTTTAATTTATTAAATAGAACTGTTTGTGATATAATTGGAAAAGTAGAGATTTTAGTTAAAGAAAATAGAAAAGGTAACGTGAAAATTAAAAAGATGACATGTTTTAGATGAAAAAAGTAATTGATTAATTTATAGTAATTATAATTTAATTATGTTACTTTACTAAATAAAATTGATCATAGTTTTTTTAGAAAAAGAGAAATTAATGTTAACCGTGATATTTATAGAAAAAGAGGGATTTTAGTTAGAAAATATATAAAAGATGATACATTTTAGCTGAAAAATATATTTTAGTTAGAGAAAAGAAAAAATGTAATATATTTTGGTTGAAAAAGGTAACTGATCGATTAATTAATAGTAATTATATTAAAAAAAATTGCTTGTAGTATTTTTAAAAATGAAGAAATTTTAGTTAGATAAAATATCATGTGCATGTTTTAGGTGAAAAAGGTAATTGATTAGTTTATAGTAATTATAATTTAATTACGTTATTTTACTAAAAATAATTGTTCGTAGTTTTTTTATAAAATGAGAAATTAATGTTGCCCGTGATATTTCTAGAAAAAGAATGATTTTAATTAGAAAATATAGAAAAGAGGATATGTTTTAGCTGAAAAGTGAGATTTTAGTTAGAGAAAAGTAAAAAAGGTAACATAATTTGGTCGAAAAAGGTAATTAATCGATTAATTAATAGTAATTATATTAAACAAAATTGCACGTAGTATTTAAAAAAAGGAGAAATTTTAGTTAGATAAAATATCAAGGGTCGTCTGATTTAATGAAATAAATAAATAATATTTTAATTAGTAGTAACTACCTGATTACTTTTTTTCAACTAAAGGTTAATATCTTTTCTATATTTTATAACTGAGATATATCATTTTCAAACTTGCTATTTTTACCTCTTTTTCAGCTACCCTTACTTAGGTATTCTTTACTTATTTTATATTGCTTAATATATAAGTAACCAATTACCTTTTTCAATTATTATCTTTTGTACATTTTCCAATTAAAATATCTTCTTTCCAAACATAACATGGATCCTTCTATATATAATGAAATAAACTATTAATATTATAATTATTAATAACTAACTGATTACGTTTTTCAGATAAAAGGTAATATCTTTTCTATAATTTTAAACTAAAATATCTCATTTTCAAAATTATCTTTTTTACTTCTTTTTCGACTATTATCTCCAAAACTTGGTTTTTTACTTATTTTTCAAGCTACTACCTTTTGAAATATGGATTTTATCTTTAATTAAATAAGGGTAAATTAGTAAAATCAATAGGTACCGTACCAATCAACCGACCAAACTTTTAATGTTTCGGCTTTTATATAATAGTATATTGATTTTGTTAGTGATTAGAAGATATGATGTGATATTTTTGGGTATATGTTAATTATTGGTAAATATGATATGATTGAAAGATATGATATGGTTGATGTTTTTAGGTGTTTATAAAAGGTAATATCTTCAACTAAAAGTAAATGTGAAAAAGACAATCGACTAATTACCATAATTATATTATATTATTATTTATTTTAGGTGTTTTAACAGTATAAATATTGTAGATATTTTTCTTTATAATAAAGGTTAAATAAGTAAATTCATGAAATACTAAAAAAACATATACCAAAAAATAGGTGACAAAATTTTTAATGTTTTAGCTAATGTTTTCTTATTATAAACAATGTAAACATATTTTTAATATATTTTATCAATAATTGAAAAATATGATGTTATATTTTCGGGTATATATTAATGATTGTAAGATTAGTTTTAAATTAGAAAGGTAACATGTTTTAATTCGAAGGAAAATATTAATGATTGGAAGATATGATACGATTGATGTTTTTAGGTGTTAAAAAAATGCAATATCTTTAATTAAAAGTAAATATAAAAAAAAGCAATTAACTACTTACCATTAATTTATATTATGTCATTATTTATTTTAGGAGTTTTAATAGTATAGATATCATATTTTTTTTATAATTAAGGGTAAATAAGTAAATTCACTACATACCAAAAGAATTGATGATGGTGTTATTTGCGTGGAAGAAGAAGGTGAATGAGCAGAAAAAGGAAATGCAAGTAGGCAACTATGAATTGGGAAGGACTCTTGGAGAAGGAAATTTCGGAAAAGTTAAATTAGTTAAGTTGAGTAAAAATTGTAATTGATAATAATAGATTAATAATATTAATATTAATTGGGTGCAAGGATAATTAGGTAAATTCAATAGGTACCAACCAACCAAACTTTTAACGTTTCGGCTTTAATATAATAGAATAGATAGATTCGGAGATACACAAATAATGGATCTCGAGTTAATCGGGTTGATGTGTGTTACCATTTTTTTTTTAATTCGGTGTCCACTCATACCTCCGAGCATACTTTGGAGGGCATACTAGCACACTCATACCTCCGAACATGATAGCCCACTCAATTCCGGAGTGTTTTAGGAAATCGAACTCGTGACCTCAAGGCAGCAAATCTTAAGCGCCACTGCCCGATCATGTGAGACACCCGTGAGGGTTGTTACCATCGTTTTTTATTCTCAAAGTTATGACATTTTTCGAATTTGTCTCATTTTTCGCACGGGAATAATTTTTGTTCCAAATTCGTCCTGAATGAAAATTGCGAATTTTCTAAAAGAATCAGAAATATTTTACTTTTATTTTATAAAAATAAATTTTATATATTTTCTAATAGATTTTATAATAAAATTAATATATTAAGTCTTGTTATATAATATATGTTTTAAATCTTACAACCTATGCTAATAAGCAATTTGAATTAATATTTATGTATAATTAAAAAAAGAAATAGTTAATAATGATAATTAAATTTTACATTTCATTCAGTCCGCATGAATATTATAGAAGGGGAGGTGTGGGAGATGCGTATATTGTATAAATTGAAATTTTCACGATAAATGCATGTCTTGAGATTCGCTGCTGAAAAATGTGTATCTCAAGATATGCATCTGTCAGATGCGCATCATCAATCTTCTTCTTCTCTAGAATAATACGACTCTCACTCTCTCAAGACGATTTTCGACTAAAGTCCGGTCAAGTTTCGTTCGTTGCCCTCCCATAAGTTCCGTTTATGTTATATATACCATACAGTTCGTCTTTCGATAATCTACAATCCTATATTAATTTCAAACCATTTATAATGCCGAATTTTAAACATCCAAATCGAACCCTAATCTTCGATTTGACTTATGATGAGCTCTATAGAGCCCCTACGGGGTCGAAATCACATGTAAAGATTATGAGAGAAATAGGGAGAAATGGAGTGTATATTGTGGTGGTGTTATTGATGTGGTCAGAGAGGGAGAGATCTGATATCGGAGATGGCAAGAGGGAGAGTTTGACGAGCGAGTAAGAGAACTGAAGAGACGATGAACACTGCGGAATACGCATCTCCCACATGAGTGTCTCGTGTGTTTTTAGGGCTAAATTCCCGTATATGGGCATTTCAGACCATGGGGCTGAAAAAGAAATATTTTGGACAATTTCTCTTAAAAATAATACTGTTAATTTTAAATCTTCTTCGCTTAACAACGCAGCAAAGTAAAATTTTATTTTTAACAATGAGAATGAGTGTAAACAAAAAATAGTATTCTTCAACATAAACGTTTTATCTGTCTTAAGACATTGGCTAATAAGCGATGTCTAAGGCAATTTTTCTAGTAATGCTTGAAAGGTTGCTACAACAATATGAACAGTGTTTTTGATTTGGTTTTTTTAAAAGATAATATAGGTGTAATTTCATTTTTTTTAAGAGAATGTAAGTGTTTTTCTAAACTCACAAATGACATGTCATTAATTTAGTATATATATTACATGGACATTATATTTGATTACTTAGCACATGTTAGCTTTTCCAAAATATAATTAGCGTAAAAGTCGGTCGGGGACATGGGCGCTGTAAAATTTCTCGCCCTAAATTGTATATATTAAATTTTTTTTTTAATTAGAAATATGATCAAGGACAAAATTTTGATTTTTTTTCATATTTTTATAATAACTTTAAAATATTGCATATCAATTTCATTTACCAAATATTTATAATTTGATTATATATCATAAATTTTGAATAAATATTTATATGATAATAAATATATGATTAATTTTAAATTATTAAATTACTAATTAATTTTCAATGATGTTATATGAAATTAATCAAATATAACATTTGAGTATAACATAAATAATTATTTTAGTAAATTATTCATGTAAAAAAATAGATTGTAAATGTAAAATTATACCTTCAAACATATTACACATTCTTTTACTATTAACTAAAAATCAAATGTTTAGTTTTAGTCTAATATTTATTACAACCATTATCGAAGTTTTATTTTAAAAAATAGGTAAATTGAAATATTTATTATATTATGATTTCGAATTATATTTGAACTCAACTTTAAATTTTCCCAAATATTCCAATTAATGTAAAATATGATTGACTTTGATGACCTCTATATGATATCAGTGTTCTAAAAATCGTGACTCGGATCGACTCGGTGAACCTACCGAGTCACGAGTACTCGGATTAATCGGAGAGTACTCAGAATGAGTACTCAGATCAAAAATCGGATGTATTAAAAAAAAAAATTATAAATTAAAATTATTGTTAGTCACAGAGACATGTCTGTTTACATCTAATAACAAGCCTAATTGTTTGTAATGCTTTGCTTTACTTACATGACCTCTTGACTGAGGGAACCTCTAGTTGTAGAGTCTCTACTTATTTTGTACTTGTAATAGGCACCAAATCCTAGTTGTGTAACTGTACTTATAAAGTCAAGAATAATGCTTGAAAGAAGTTCCAAGGTTCATGCCTCAAGCAAGAAGATAAAGACTGTCAAATAATCACAATTGGGATTTGGAGAAATGAAGAATTTGCCTAAGTACCAATTCGAGAAGTATATTTGTCTATTCGAGAAGTCTAGCATTCGAGAAGTCAGGAATTCGATATCTCAAGACACTATTCGATATCTCTGAATACACTGTTCGATATCTCATTCGATATCTCAGAGATTCGATATGTCTACTACTCTATTCGAGAACTCAAGAAGTCAACAAGTCAAAGTGGTATTCGAGTTCTCAAAGAGTCAACAAGTCAAAGTTCCATTCGATATCTCAAGGACTCAGAAAGCTATTCGATATCTCGAGGATTCGATAAGTCAAATGTTCTATTCGACAACTCAAGGAATCCTGATGGAAAAGAGCTATTCGAGAAGTGGTTCGATATGTCAATATAACAGTGTTCGAGAACTCAGAGTTATCGATCAAGTCAATTCTAGTTCTCGAATCACTTACTTATTCACTTCTCGAATACATCCTTGGAGACAAAATACTGAAGAAATTGTACAAGTCAGAAACCTGCAACAAGCCAATGGACTTTATGGACCACATTCTGTAACGTGCTCTGGAAAGCCTACAAGGAAGCTTGGAGAGATATAGAAGAGACAAAGGGCTAAAGAAGTGGATCTGAACAGGCTTTGCAAAGTCAAATCTGTAACCGTTTGGACACTTACTCAAAAAGGATAGACAGACTAGAAAGTAATTTTTTCAGCTACCTTATTTGTAGTAAGTAGGGTGTATCCATGTTCTATAAGGATACAGCCTCACTTCCTTAGTCAAAAACCTTTGGGAGTCAAGTTTTTCATACACTGTAAGCTATATCTCTCTGAGAAAAACGAAGCTGAGAATACTATCATTTGTATTCACAGATTGTAGCAACCTTTATCTAATAATACATTAGGATAAAGTGATATTGTGTCTTGTGTTATTTTTTATCCCGCACCTACACCTTGCACACACAAACACTTATCTGCTACATAGACTCGAGACAAGAAAAGTTCAACAATCCATTCACCCCCCCTCTGTATTCTTTTACTGTATTCAATACTCAACAAGTGGTATTAGAGCGGGCTGTTTATTCAAAAACAAAAAAACGATCATGAGTTCGAATACACCAAAGACTACAGGAACGGTGAAAGTCCCTAAGTTTGACAAAGAGAATTATAACCTCTGGAAGATAAAGATGTAGTTGTTCATCAAATCATCTCATCATTTGTATCCTGAGATTCTCAAGAATGGTCCATTTGTTCCCCAACAGGAGATTCCTGAAAAGACTGTTGGAACCACTACTATTCCAAGATCTTATGTGGCTAAGGATCCATCCAAATGGACAGAATCAGAAAAGGACATGGTTGCCCTTGACAGTCACCTCATGTTGCTGATTATAGATTCCATGGACATGTCAATGTTTGCAAACATTGCTTCATATACCACTGCCAAAGAAATGTGGGATCACATTGAGGTGTTATGTGAAGGAACTGATGAGGTCAGAGAAAACAAGAAACAGATACTGGTCACACAGTATGAGGCTTTCATGACACAGCCCAAGGAAAGCATTACTGAGATGTTTGAGAGATTTCACAAGCTAGTTACTGAGTTGCAGATGAATGGCAAGGTTACAGTACCAAGGAGTTAAACATGAAGTTTCTGCTATCTTCACCAAACCATCTAGAGCAAAGGGCCATTTCTCTAAGGGAAAGAGATTTGAACAAAGTTACATATGATGTACTCTATGGGGTTGTAAAAACTCATGAGCTTGAGTTGCTTCAGAAAAGGGCTATCCAAGCCAACCAAGGCAGAATGATAAACACATCATGTGCCTTGATTGTCAACAAATCTATTCAAGACCTAGAAGCATCTACAAGCCAATTAAGGATAGAGGAGGTAGTAGAAGAGGAAGAAACTGAAGCTGAGGTAAGTGAACCTGTTGAGGAGAAGGAGGAAGATGAGTTCTATACTCTTGAAGAACTGGATGGGATGGAAAACACTTCATATGCTTTCATGGCCAGAAAATTTCCAAACATCAGATTTAAGAGGAACCAACCCTTCAAACCTAAAACCCAAAACCATTCATTCAACAAGAGCAAGGCACCTGTGAAACCAAACAAGAATAAGTTCAAAACCAGCCATGTGGATAGGTCATCTGTAAGGTGCTATAGATGCAATGACCTAGGGCATTTTGCCAGTGAATGTAAGAAGCCTAAAAAGAAGGATATAGATTATCTTGAGCTCAAAGCTAAGTATGAGGCCCTTCTGAAAAATCAGACACAAGGTAAGGCCTACATAGCTGAAGGGAAGTGTTGGGATGATTCTGACAGTGATGAAGAGGAACATGAATTTTGCAATTATGCCTTGATGGCCAATTCCAAGGATGACACATCTCCATCAGACCCTCAGGTACCATCTCTCACTACTATAGACATGTCTGTTTCAGAGTATAAATGCATGATTGAACAACTATCTGTTGAGATGTTTAACATTCATACTAGTATGACTGCTGCTAATGAAGAGATTACTAAACTATCTACTAGAAATGAAATGTTAATCAAAAAGAATGAGGAACTTGAGCTAACTGCTATGCAAGTAGAAAACCTTAAGAAAGAATTTGAATATCTGCAGAATAAGGTTTTGTGTGCTAGTCAGGTTGAAAAGGCTCTTAGGGATGAATTAGCTGAAAATGAATTCAAACTGAAAACTTTCAAGAAATCATCTGGTCTAGTGCAATCCTACTGTGAGAAAATTGAAGCAAAACCCAAGGCTGCTATTGGACTTGATTATGACACTCTTAAACAGAGAAAAGGCTATGTTATCATTAAAGATGACACAGTTGTTCATGAGAAAGTGCCTCACATTCTGAAAAGGACTGAAAATCCAATTTTTAAGGAATCAACATTTGAAATTGATGAGGATGCCTTACTCATCAAACAAATGTTGAATGATGAGGATGAGGCACAATCCAATGAACAACAAGCATCTTCCAAGAGTGAGAGTGTCAAGTCAAAGACCAAGGAGCCAGTAGGTGATAGGATAAGACCCAAGAAGTTTGTTAAGTTTGTTTCAGCTGGAAAGAGTTAATCAGAGAAGAAAGTGACTAAGAATAAACAGAACAGAAATGGCAAGTTAGGGATTAACAAAGATAACAACTATGCTTATATGCCTAATGCCCCTAAGAAAACTTGTCAGAACTGTTTCAGTACCAATCATTTAACTCATGCATGCAAGAAACCTGCTGGTAGTGTGTCTAAACCTTTCTATGATTGTTCTGTGCCTCTAAGACATAGAGATGCACCATTTTGTGATAAATTTGACTGTATGCCATGCAATATGAATGTTATGACTAGTTGTTTCAATCTGAGAAGGCAATTCATTGATGGTTGTATCAGTCACAATTCTCACACACACTACACCAGGTCAAAGTCTTCGAGTCCTCCTAAAGCTAGGAAGGTACCTCTATCACCTAAGTCTGAAACCTCAGGTTCTAAGACTTCTAACAGTGACAAGAAGACTAATGCCAAGAAAGCTGACAAGCATGTTGTTTATGATAAAACTGTTTCTAAGTCACATGGACCCAAACTTGTTTGGGTACCAAAGGAGAAGTAATACCTTTGTGTTTGCAGGGTAAAGAAAGTGAAAAGAAGGTCATGTGGATTTTGGATAGTGGATGCTCAAATCATATGACTGGTGATATGGCCCTGCTATCACAGTATGAGGAAATGGCTGGCCAAATGGTTGCTTTTGGACATGACAGCATGGGTAACACATTGGGATATGACAAGTTAAAAGTTGGAAATGTCATTATTGAAGATGTAGCACTGGTCAAGGGACTCAAGCATAATCTGCTAAGTGTTGGTCAGTTTACTGATAGGGGATTCAAGGTGGATTTTGACAAAGATGAATGTTTGATCACCCATAAGAAGACTGGTGATTTTGCTCTATCTGGAGTAAGGAAAGGAAGCCTGTTTGTAGCCAATATGGATTCTGCAAACAAGGACAAAATTTGTTGCTTTTACTCAAAAGCATCAAGTGAAGATTGTTGGCTGTGGCACAAGAAACTATCACACCTGAACTTCAAAGCCATTAATTCTCTAGTCAAAAGAGAGTTAGTGAGAGGCATGCCCACACTTGAATTCTGTCAAGAAGGAGTGTGTGAGGCTTGTCAAAAAGGAAAGATGAAAAGATCAAGCCACAAGTCAAAGACAGTGACATCAATAACCAAGCCCCTACAACTCATTCATATGGATTTGTTTGGGCCTAGGGGTGAGCATTCGGTCGGTTCGGTCCAGAACCGAACCGAACCGAAAGAACCGAGAACCGAATTTTCAATTATTTTAGAACCGAACCGGACCGAATAAAATTCTGGACCGAACCAGATCCGAACCGAAATAATTCGGTCGGTTCGGTCCGATCCATAATAACCGAATTTTTTGAATTTTGATTTATTATTGTATATAATTATTAATATAAATATAATATTATTATTATAAATATATTATTATTAATATAAATAATATATATATATATATATATATATATATTTATATATTATTATTAACTATTAACTATTTATTGTATATATTATTATTAATATAAATATAAAAATATATATATATATATATATATATATATATATATATATAATTCGGGTGGTTCGGTTCTAACCGAAATTACTTACGGAAGAACCGAACCGAAATTTATTTCGGTTCTAACCAAAAGAACCGAACCGACCGAAAAAGAAAAAAAATTGGACCGAACCGAACCGAAATTGTGTGGTTCGGTTCGGTTCTGCTCACCCCTATTTGGGCCTGTCAATATTATGTTACTAGAAAGAAAGAAGTATGCCTTGGTGACGGTTGATGACTTTACAAGGTATACATGGGTGGAATTTCTGGCATCAAAAGATGAGGCTCCACAAGTAATCATTGAGCATATAAAGAAAGTTGACAAGGAAGCAAAGGCCAACAATGCAAGTGTGATTGCACTGAGAAGTGATAATGGAACAGAGTTCAGAAATGCCATACTTGAAGCATTCTGTAAAGAGAATGGTATTTCTCAGCAATTCTTAGCTCCAAGGACTCCACAACAAAATGGAGTTGTTGAGAGGAAGAATAGAACTCTAATTGAGGCTGCTAGAACAATGTTACTTGATGCAAAGATGCCTACATGTTTTTGGGCTGAGGCTGTAAGCACTGCATGCTATATCCAGAACAGAACCCTCATCAACAAAAACACTGGAAAAACACCTTACAACTTGATGACTGGAAAGAAGCCTACTCTAAAGTATGTTCATACTTTTGGAACCAAATGCCTTGTATTGAAGGATAATTCTGAATATGTTGGAAAATTTGATGCAAAAGCATTTGAAGGAATTTTTCTTGGCTACTCTATGGAAAGAATTGCATACAAAGTTTATGTCATCAGTCAAAAGAAAATTATGGAAAGCACAGATGTGACATTTGATGACAACAAACTACCTGGACTAGAAGAAGCCAATGATGAAGATAAAGATCCATTGAAGTTTGATAATCTAGATGATTCTGATGAAGAGACTGAAACTGAAGTTGAAACTCGAGTTCAACAGACTCAAGTGAATGATAATACAAGAGAAGAATTTGTGTCAATCAACAGTGGAGAAACTAGCATCCAAGACACACCTGTGAGTAGTGGCAACCTCACAGGGGGAGGAAATCAGATGATGATTTGGATGATGAAGCAACTTCAAGAATGAGAAATCAGGCTGAGCACTCAAGGAAATGGGATAGATCACATACTGCAGAGCAAATCATTGGAGATCTTAATGCAGGAGTAAGGACTAGGAGAGCAACTCAGAATGAGTGCCTCTATGGATGTTTTCTATCTCAAGTTGAGCCTAAGAAAATTGATGATGCACTGCTAGATCCAGATTGGATTATTGCCATGCAAGAGGAGCTGAATCAATTTGAAAGGAACAAAGTATGGGAACTTGTGCCTACACCAAAGAATAGAACCATTGTTGGAACAAAATGGGTTCTGAAGAATAAGATAGATGAAGATGGTGTAATTATAAGGAACAAAGCAAGGTTGGTTGCAAAAGGATACTCTCAACAGGAAGGCATTGATTATGATGAGACATTTGCCCCTGTTGCTAGATTGGAAGCCATCGGAATATTCTTGGCATTTGCTGCTCATTCAAACTTTAAAGTGTATCAAATGGATGTCAAAAGTGCATTTCTGAATGGAGAGTTGGAAGAAGAAGTTTATGTGCAACAACCACCTAGCTTTGAGGATCCACACTTCCCAGAATTTGTTTACAGACTGCTTAAGGCACTGTATGGACTTAAGCAGGCTCCAAGGGCATGGTATGATACTTTATCACAATTTCTTCTTGAGAATCAATTCACTAGAGGCACACTGGACAAGAAACTGTTTTACAAGAAGCATGGTGATGATCTAATCCTAGTTCAGATCTATGTGGATGATATCATTTTTGGTTCTACAAATGAGAAGCTGTGTGAGAAATTTTCTAAGCTCATGCAGAGCAGATATGAGATGAGTATGATGGGAGAGTTGACATTCTTTCTTGGGTTGCAAGTCAGTCAAAGGAAGGATGGTATCTTTATCAGTCAGACCAAGTACATCAAGGATTTATTGAAGAAGTTTGACTTGGAAGATTGCTCACCTGCAAAGACACCCATGGCCACTGCAACTAAGTTGGATGAAGATGCTAAATGCAAGAAAGTAGATATCTCAGTCTACAGAGGCATGGTTGGTTCTCTACTCTACCTCACTGCAAGTAGGCCAGACATCATGTTTGCTACATGCTTGTGTGCAAGGTTTCAATCAAATCCAAAGGAATCACATTTGGTTGCTATAAAAATGATCTTTAGAGATCTGAAGGGCACTCCAAACTTGGGTCTATGGTATCCTAAGGACACAGGGTTCAATCTGGTTGGTTATTCTGATGCTGATTATGCTGGATGCAGAGTGGATAGGAAAAGCACCTCAGGTAGCTACCAGTTTCTTGGACAAAGGTTAGTCTCTTGGTATAGTAAGAAACAACAATATGTGTCAACTTCTACAGCTGAGGCTGAATACATAGCTGCTCGGAGTTGCTGTGCTCAAGTGCTTTGGATTAGAAATCAACTTAGAGATTATGGACTTGTGTTGGAAAGAATTCCAATCATGTGTGACAACACAAGTGCAATCTCTATAGTTGCCAATCCTGTCAATCATTCTAGGACAAAGCACATTGACATCAGATATCATTTCATAAGGGAACATGCCACTAATGGAACCATTGAGTTGCATTATGTTTCTACAGATAAACAACTAGCTGATATATTCACTAAGCCATTAGATGAAGCCACCTTCACAAGGTTGGTTAGTGAGATTGGAATGCTGATTTCTTCAGATTCTGGCTAGATGAATACAACATCTAGATTGTTGCAGCAGTAAACACTTACTTTATCTAAATTCTCAATATTTTTGGAGTAAGTGTTGGCTGAAATATGATTTATAAATATTTCAAATCTGTTGCATATTTGGAAAATCATATTTTCTTATTAACTTGAAATTTCTATGAAATTTTGAGAAAATCACTGTTTAATTTGTTAGAATATTCTTGGATGAATATGGCTGGTAAATTTTAAAAAGATAGTGAAAATTGAGTTTCTATGAGTATATTTCGACAAGTCAGACTTCTCAAGTGATTCACTATTCGACATCTCTAACAAGTCTCATTAGAGCACTCTCGAGTTCTCGAATAGAGTCTTTTAGAGTTCTCGAATAGAGGTTTTCTTGACTTCTCGAATATAGTGTTTTAGTTCTCGATTGACTGAGTTCTCGAATACTATATTTGAGTTCTCGAATCATTTGAAAAGGCTGATTTCTCGCTGAATTTTAACCGATTTTGGATTTTTATTCAGAATTCAGAATTACTCATAAAAACATATTTTACCTAATTTAGATTTATTTCTAAGTTAGATAACTGCCAGCCGTGAGTTACAACCTGCTTGAGTTATCGAATAAGCCTTTCTTGACTTATCGAATAGTTGTTTTCTACTTCTCGAATGCCTGACTTGTCGATACATAATATACATCTAATCGACAATTCAAGTACTTCATACTTATACAATTTCACATCTATTCGATTCATTTCATTCGATTTCTCAAGCATCTAAACTTCCAAAACCTCTGAAACCCTAACTGCAAAAAGCTAAATTTCTTCTTCAACCTTCAATTTCTCCCCTCTCTCTTACACAAATGGCAACAGTAAAGTTCAACACCAATTTCATTGCTCTAACTAGTGATGTTGAGGCACCCAACGCCAACTTCAAGTGCTTTGTGAAGTGGATGTCTGAATCATACATAAAAAATGCTCTATCTGTTAACCCAACTCTGTATCTAGACATTCTAGAACAGTTCTGGAAGTCTGCTACAGTAGAGGTGGTGGCTCTTGACTCTGCAATAACCTCGTACATCATTTACTGCAAGATTCAAGACAAGAATATCACTATCACCACAGAAGATATGAATGAAGCACTTGGGATGGGCACCAAACAAGAGGTGTATGACCCACTAGCTACAAATGCTGAATTGGAAGACTTCTTTGATTTCATCAAATATGCAGACAAAATCAGTCTTGGACATCTGAATAGGAAGCATTTGAGGAAGGAATGGAGCTATGTGTTTGTTACACTTCTTCAAGTGTCCACTGCAAGAAAATCCAGCTATGACCAAATCAGTACACCTGCACAGCAAATAGGCTATGCCTTAGCATATGGAAAGAAGATAGATGTTGGCCTTATCATTCTGCAGGAGCTGTATGGGAGACTTGGTAAGAACTCAGCCAAGAGAGGTAATGAAATTTTCTTCCCTCGTTTTATTCAATCTGTACTTAACTTCTTAGATAATAAATTGATTGAATTAGATGGGATGAATAAAAATAGAATAGGCTATCCTAAATCCATGACCAAACTCATTTTTGGTAATTTGGAGACTAGGAATGATGTGGATGTAAGACTGAACATAACTCCACATATGGAGAGTTTGTTTAGGACTTACCCCCATAACATGCCAACATTTGACTCAAAGTCACAGTTAGCACAACCCAAGCAAGTAGGACAAAATGCTAACTCAGGGCCTGCTAACCAACCCTCTCAACCAAATACTCTACCAAACACTGAGCCAACTGCATCATCCTCTCAAAAGGGTGATGTTAGTAAAAAGGAGAAGAAGAGAAAATAGGTTGCTTCTGCACCTTTAACCATTTTATTTGAGGCAGCATTGGCTGTAGAATTAGGAAGTGAGGCACCTGAGTCACCCCTAATCAGGCCAAAGAAGAAGAAATCTAAAACCACCTCTTCAGTCACACAAATGGTTGAAGTTGTAAAATCAGGGGGAAACAGTTCACTAGATGTATCCTCCCAACAGGGTGCATCTATAGAATCAAGCATCCTCCCCAATGCAACTACCTGTATAGAGTCAGCACATGGGAGTGATAAGGCTGGCACAACAATGAGTGGAGAGCACATCACAGTTGAAACTCCCTCTATCTCTCAGGGGGAGTTGCCAAAATCTATTCCACAAGACACTTCTCTTCCAGAATCTACCACTCAAATTTCTTTGCAGCCTGCAACTCAAGCAATTGAGGAGCAAGGCATTGATCATCAAGAATTCTTTTCTCTTGATGAGCCAATGGATTCAAGTGACTTGGTGCATGACACCTTGTTCACCACCCAGGACCCACATTTAGATAGTGAGGGAATGCATGCTGGGGCATCTCCTAATGATACCATCACAAACACAGAGGTTCCACTAGTTTTCACTAGAGACTCTGTGCCTGTGTCAACTACTGGTGTAACTCATCCCACTTCTGTGGAGACACCAGTAGTAGAGTCAATCCATCCGGTTGCAGAAGTTGCATCTATAATTGAGGAGTCTAGCTTGCCTAGCTCTAGCTCTGACTTTATGTCACAATGACTGAAGCCTGTGCACCATGACAGTGCTTCAGGATCAGGGTCTGTTCCACAACAATTGACGGTTGAAGCACTTCAAAGCTTAATTGTGGATCAAATCCCTGAGTTCACAAAGATTGCACAGCACCTCCTCACTGCCAACCTGCCCAATCCTGACTATGAAGCTATACTCTTGTGCCATAAAGAGGATGTGGAGCTACAGCAGGCCAAAATTGTAGATGATACTGAGAGAGAAGGCAATGTAGATGCCTGGCTGCAAGGAAAATATGACATTCCTCTCTCAGAAGGCCTACAGTACCTCAGAGAGGAGTACATCACTTCACTAGGGTCCAATGCCAAATCTCTCACCCCTAGTGATGTGTATGAAGCAGTAAATGATAGTTACAAGGGAATTCTCAAGGCTGCACACTATCTTGGCAAGGGTCTAAAGACATAAGTCACAGAAGTGTGTACAGCCACAACCAAGGAGGTGCATGAGATAAAAAGGACTTTTGATTCCAAATTCCCTCAACTAGAGACTATGGTCAAGGACATTCTAGCCTGCAAGTCTAGCTGCACCAAAATGGACAATGGCTTGGCCCTTCTCAAAGATACTGTCATAGGGCTAGGGCACAACTTTCAATCTCTATCTGATCAAACCACAGACTCAAATGCCATGCTGAAAACAATGTTCAAGAATCAATATGGGGATAAGCTGGTAACTGAGGTCCCTGTGCATGACATGACCAAGTATGAAGTACAAAGACTCAAGGATCAATCTATCTCTGGTTTCAAGGCCACTGAGTTATTCACCAAGGTGGATACTCTGGAAAAGGAGGTGGTCAATCTAAAGACATCCAATGCTCAGTTAACAGACACTGTTGCTGCCCTCAATGAAAAGTTGGACATTCAAGCCACTGCCAATGCTGATGTTCTTCTTAATCAACAACAGATGCTTTCTGCCATAATGAAGCCTATGGGACTCCCTCTACCTGAAGCCTCTTCCAACCCAAAGGTCACTACTACAGCCTCTGTGCCTGACAACAAGCCTAAGGGGGAGAAGAGGACATTAAGGGACTCAAAATCTAAGGGGGAGAAACCTAAGGAGAAAGACATTACAATGAATGAGGGTGGTCAACCAAGAACTGCTAAGTCAAATTAGTCTGAGAAATTAAAGGAAGCATCCAAGGAGGAAAAACTGAAGAAAGTGGCTGTAGATGAAGAGGCCAAGATTCCATCTATCCCTCCATCTGAATCAGAATATGAATTTGACATTCCTGACATTGCTAAGCAATCTCTTCAAGGTGAACCTTCAGAATTCAGAAATGTTCTTACTCAAAGGGTATGTCAAGAAACTGCAAACTCTAAATTATACCATGACATAACCTTTCTGAAGCACCTACATGAGCTGAGAAGAAGGGCAAACTTCCATTACTTTGACTACATCAAGCTTCTTGTGCAAGATGTGTTCCTAGTCACTGTAGTGAGAAGAGAAATTGTTCAGACTAATCCTTATGCCATCATCACTACCAATGATAGAGAAGTCCTAGTCCATACTGCCAAGAACCTCTTTCACATCCACATTGAAGCTTTGCAAATTCTATCCAGCTCTGAACTTGGAACAATTATCAGGAAGATAGAAAGGAATAACTCTTCAGACAACAACATGCTCAAAGAGATTCTCACTAAGTGCATGAAATCTCAATTGCCTCAAGTAGTTCCTCAGCCTCACTGTATCTTATATGAAAAGAATCAAGACATTGTTGCCTTCAGATTTGGCCAACACCTCAAATCAAACAACATGTCTACAATAAAATTTTTGGCTGGAGTTCTACAATCAAGGAGTGGAAAATCTAAATCTGAAATAGAGGCTCTTGACATCCTGGTGAAGTTTATCAACTCTCAGTCAGACATCAAGCCTATTGCTAAAGAGGGAAAGTCAGACAAAGATAAGGATGATCAAGACAAGAGTGAGAGCAAAGGTGGATCTCAAGGGAGGAATAAGGGTGGTGATGACAAGGAGAAAAGGGATGGTAGAAGCAAGAAGAAAGGTGATGATAGAGATGGTGGAAAGGTGTATGAGAGAAAGAGTGGAAAGCAGCAAGTCTTAGGCATTACTAACAGTAATCTCACCACAACACAAGACTCTGAGTCTAGGGTGAATGCTGTTAGCAATGACCTACCAAAATCTGAATCAATGGCTTCTGCAACTGCTTTGCCAACTCAAGGAAAGAAGATTCAAGTCAAGAAACCATCTGTGTGTTTCAAAAAGCAAACTGCTAATGGAATACTACAATGGTCTACAAACAAAGGTCATATGCTACTGCCAGGCAACCATGAAAAAAGATCAAATTCAAACAAGCTGCAAGGAAACCAAAGCTATCCAAATCAAGGACTCTGACAATCTATCCAGGCTTAAAACTCCAACCATTAGATGAAGATTTTGATGAAGACCAATTGCAATATCTAAGAGCTCAAAGAATCTACTATGCTGTCATTATGAATAACTGCCTTGAGATTAGATATACTGATGGAAGGGAGAAGAAATTCAAACAAGGACAGTGTCAAAATTGGGGCAAGCTATATGAAATAGAAAGAATCATTGCATTATTGGATTCTGAAGACAAAGTGGAGAAAGTATGGAAGCTGGAGTTGATTGATTTTGTAAAAATGAAGAGAGACTATGCTGATAAGATAAGAAAGGGATGCTTTGAGAAATGGCTAGAAAGGGAGAAGGAGATTGATAGGCTGGAAGTTGAAGCAGAAAAGCTAAGGGCAAAAGGATTGTGTAGAGTTCAATTCAATCCTTATGTGGTGAAGTATAGGATGAGAAATGGAGATAATGTCAATATAAGAATGAACCTACTCAGTCACTATCCTGCCAACATTCTAAAACCAGTACTTGAAGATTTCAAAGACTCTATCATGCTTGAAGAATTGGATGCTTCGGCAGAGATCATAAAGGCCATGGATGAGAATGCAAGAAAGGAGAAAGAAAGAAAACAGAAAGCATATGATGATCTACAAGCCAAAGCAATGAAGATGGAATCAAATGAGAATGGCTAGTATTTCATCATACTGTAAGATTATTCATTCATGTGCTCAATCAAATTTCATACCTGTACTTTTCAAGTTTTATCTTTATGTATGTTAGGCTTGTTATCAGACATGAAATTGTGACTAAGGGTCTCACTCACAATTTGGGGGAGATTGTTAGTCACAGAGGCATGCCTGTTTACATCTAATAACAAGCCTAATTGTTTGTAATGCTTTGCATTACTTACATGACCTCTTGACTGAGGGAACCTCTAGTTGTAGAGTCTCTACTTGTTTTGTACTTGTAATAGGCACCAAATCCTAGTCGTGTAACTGTACTTATAAAGTCAAGAATAATGCTTGAAAGAAGTTCCAAGGTTCATGCCTCAAGCAAGAAGATAAAGATTGTCAAATAATCACAGTTGGGATTTGAAGAAATGAAGAATTTGCCTAAGTACCAATTCGAGAAGTATATTTGTCTATTCGAGAAGTCTAGCATTCGAGAAGTCAGGGATTCGATATCTCAAGACACTATTCGATATCTCTGAATACACTGTTCAATATCTCATTCGATATCTCAGAGATTCGATATGTCTACTACTCTATTCGAGAACTCAAGAAGTCAATAAGTCAAAGTGGTATTCGAGTTCTCAAAGAGTCAACAAGTCAAAGTTCCATTCGATATCTCAAGGACTCAGAAAGCTATTCGATATCTCGAGGATTCGATAAGTCAAATGTTCTATTCGACAACTCAAGGAATCCTGATGGAAAAGAGCTATTCGAGAAGTGGTTCGATATGTCAATATAACAGTGTTCGAGAACTCAGAATTATCGATCAAGTCAATTCTAGTTCTCGAATCACTTACTTATTCACTTCTCGAATACATCCTTGGAGACAAAATACTGAAGAAATTGTACAAGTCAGAAACCTGCAACAATCCAATGCACTTTATGGACCACAATCTGTAACGTGCTCTGGAAAGCCTACAAGGAAGCTTGGAGAGATATAGAAGAGACAAAGGGCTAAAGAAGTGGATCTGAACAGGCTTTGCAAAGTCAAATCTGTAACCGTCTGGACACTTACTCAAAAAGGATAGACAGACTAGAAAGTAATTTGTTCAGCTACCTTATTTGTAGTAAGTAAGGTGTATCCATGTTCTATAAGGATACAGCCTCACTTTTTTAGTCAAAAACCTTTGGGAGTCAAGTTTTTCATACACTGTAAGCTATATCTCTCTGAGAAAAACGAAGCTGAGAATACTATCATTTGTATTCACAGATTGTAGCAACCTTTATCTAATAATACATTAGATTAAAGTGATATTGTGTCTTATGTTATTCTTTATCCGCACCTACACCTTGCACACACAAACACTTATCTGCTACATAGACTCGAGACAAGAAAAGTTCAAGAATCCATTCACTCCCCCTCTATATTCTTTTACTGTATTCAATACTCAACAATTATTAATATAAATATATATCATAGAATAAATCACATATTATAGCAAATCTGAAATTAACTGAAATAATGCATATTACTCCTATTCTTGTCTATAGATATTTCCATAAATAACAAAAAAAATAATAATTCCAATTCATGCTCGATGATTTAAACTTTAAAATAAGATGAGTTTCAGACTTAGAGAGGTAAAAATTATCATTTTTGTACACAAATTGGTTATAAATATACTATATAGTGAGATGAATAAGGGAATTTTGGAAGATTTTTGATTAAATAATTAGGTTATTATGTTGATTTAATTTTCATGTTTTTTTTTCCATTTTTATAAATTTTTTAATGTACAATCCGAGTTTGACCGAATTTGATCCGAGTTGGACCGAGTTGATCCGAGTAATGCCGAGTTGACCCGAGTTAGGCTCAAAATCGAGTTACCATCCGAGTAATGCAAAATCAGCTCGGAAATGAGTCCGAGTCCGAGTCCGAGTACTCGGCCGAGTTTTAGAACACTGTATGATATCTAAGATCGAATTTTTTAGTTTAATAGTATATTGATTAAAATATATGTCATAACTCAACTGTTATATATAATATTAATCAATTTACTATACTACACAAAAATTCATATTGTCATTTTTTTTATAGTCAAGTTATAGTCTACTTGATCATTATTAATATTAATTGATGTTTGTAATATTTATGATTCAATAAATCGTATCATTTTTTATTTATTATTGAATATGTACGTTAATTTTTATGTAAAACAAAGACACTACATTTAAATTTCTAATTTTTTTAACATAAATTCAATTAGTTTCATATATTTCCAAATATTTCTATTTCTAGACCAATCATACATTTAAATCACTAAAAATTGAAGTAGTTGGTCAACCATAAATTCTGAATATGGCTCATATATTTAAAATTTTATATACCCTAAAAATTATACTTAATTATATATGATTTAATAAATTAAATTTACATATTTCTTAAAACCAATTCATTGTTTTATTGTAACAAATAAATATCTACATGGAGACGAATGTATATTAATCCATGTTTTTTCCGAACTCGGTTAAATATATGTATAATCTAATTTTTTTTTATATCGATCACTAAAAATCGCACAAGAGAACCGTATATATGCTCAATTAAAGGAATGACATTTCTGTAATTTTTTAACCTAAAAGCATAAATTCATAACTTCACAATCATCACAATGACACTTTTGCCATGGTGTTGTGGTTTCATATATTATAATATATACTCTTTTTCATAATAAAACAGTTTTAGAAAGGTAATCCACACGTGATAATTTTTAAAATGTTCAATAACTGTTCATATATTTAGAATACATTTATCAAACTAAATTATATAAAATATATCAATTTAATATATTATATAAAATCTACATATCGTACTTTATATTCACGTAATAATTTGACTGGTCATTAGTAATATTTAGCGTAATTTTACAATTTTATGATCTAAAGAAATATATCTTATTTCATCTAAAATGACATATTAAAAACGATATGTTTATATAGGACATAGATCCTACTTTCAAATTATCATTTTATTAACAAAAATTCAATTTTTTTTATACATCTTTAATCATGGTTGTTTTTTACATTGATGAGATGTGTCCATCATATATAGATATAAATCCACAAATAAAAATAAGTCATGTGGATTCAGGAACAAATTCGAGATCCGTTTCGAATATGTAGCATTTCTCTTTTTTTTTTTTAATTATGTGCTTTTTAATGCACACCGATTTAATATAAATATTTAAAAAACTTTGTTTGATAATATAACTAGTCGACTAAGCCGCGCTTCGCTATAGCCTTAGAATTTTTTTTAAAATTTTTAAATAAAGATTATTTATGAAAAAATGACAAGAATTTCTCTATAATATCAATATAAATTGGTGAACACAATATTGTATAAATTAAATATACATAAGTAATAAATTAAATTATTTACATAAAATTTGTTTTTATATATAAAAAAATAGATAATACCTTTCATCCTAATTTCGATTATTTTATGAGATTTTCATAATTTCCGTATAATGATATTTGTTTTACCACCGAATTCAAAATTTTATAATTTATTTTCCACCTGCTTATCCTTTACAACACTTTTTGGATTAAGCAACGCACAAACTTGCCTAAATAAAATGCACTGAGAGGAGATCATATCTCAGGTCATGTTGCAATTATGTTAAAACAATTAAACCTTGGATGAGCGGATGCACAAATTTGCCTATGTAACATCATTACAAGAAAATAAGATATTGCAACACAAACAAGCACTAAGATTTTAACTAAGAAATTAAGTATTAGTAAACGACTACATTAAAGAAAGCAAGAATAATTAAAATCGATTTTTTGAAGATATGGATTTTATTTAAGCTATTTAAAATTTGTTCAAATCCGATTTTGTAGGGTTGGCTTATATGCATTTATTAATTAATTTTATTAACAAATTATGAATAAATATATTTTTGAACTTATAAAAAAAAATCAAAATTTTGAAGGTATGGATTTTATCCAAGTTATTTAAAATCTGATTTCAAATCCGATTTTTTCAGATTTTTAGTTAAGTTACTTAAAATAAAATAAAAAATAAGTGTGGAAAAGCACAATGTAGCAGAAAATAGCAGAAGTTTCGGTACACAAGTGTGCATCCATGGTTTCTGTTTCAGTGAAGGAGAGGAGGTTCTAGGTTCTAACCAAAAGATTGGATTGGTTCCAAAATGACTCCCTGAATTAAACACATATTCTGGAATATCAGCACTCTCCGAGGAGCACATTGGGCATTTGGAACCAAGAATCTCTACCATGTCTTCAACCCGAGTAAAAATTTTGTGGCTAACAACTAATGCTGGTGGATCGGTTAAGCAGCTGCTCACAGGAATCCAAACCTTTTTAGACCAATCAAACCTTTTTGTACCATTTTTGCATAGATAATTGTACATGAGCTCTCCGTTTCTCATAAGCACTCTGTTATGTTTATGTTGTGTATCTGATGTAGCAAATTCGTTATCTTCATATGAACTCTCATACTTAAGTTTCTGCTCAACAATATTATAAGATGCTAATTGTCCATGGCGCGAAATTATGTAAAACGATCCCCTAGTGTATATAGCCCCGGAAAAGATAAAACTAAGGTTTTTTTCAAATTTTCTAACAGTCCATTCTCTATCACCGTTGCGACATGTTGTAACAGTGAAAAAATCAATAATAATCGAGGTATCCAAGACTAAGAACACACAATCCGCACACTCTGGGTCGGAAGAAAACGTTTGTTTGAATAAACATGAAGCGGTTAACGAAGGAAGTTGCTTCAGCTTTTTGGTTAAAGGAGAGAATAATATGAAGTGTATACCAGATTTGGGTACTCGGCCTGTTATTATTTCAGTAATGGAGATAAATAGCCAGCCTTGTTTGCAAAAAGTCCTGATATGACGTGGCCCATCAATAATTGGAATGCGTAATTTCTTGAATGATATTGTGTGAACCGAAACCGGTTCATCTACGGAATATGATGGATCATAGAGACGGCATTCCAACTCCCTGGTAGGTACTTTCCTCCTAGCAAAACAAAAAAGCAACGGTAATACTGATGCGCTAGTACTAGCATCCCGCCAGGACTTACAAACTGCACCAAAACGAACTCGATCAGTAAGACAAAGTCTGCCAATGATGTCTCCAAGTAAATCTGCAACGAGTTGAGACCATAAAACTTCTCTACTCATGTCTGTTTCTCGACGTACTATCTTCCGTGCTCCTCGAAACAGAAACGATAAGAAACTAGACAGTTTTAACTTTTGTCTGCTCTCTTTTCTCGGCCCTAATCACGGTATATATAATGTATTCTACGTATACAAATTCTATTCGACTTGGAAGAAAGTAGAAAAATACGGATGATTGAACTTTGCTTCCTTCGGAAGAAAAGATTTATTTTAAAAGATTCAATATTTTTATCATAATATTTAATATTTTTTATCTTATTATTCATAATTTTTGTTTTCATCAATACAAAAAAAAATATATTAAAGTCCTTTGCCATGGCAAAATAATATTATGTATTACCATCTATCTAAATATATACTCTATTAGAGTTAATATCTATATATACTCCATTAGAGTTAAATTTTATGGAAATAGTCATATACATTCTTTCGTCAAAATATTGTAAAATGTATTATTTTGCAATTTATGTTCTATAAAGATTCCTATTTCATTTAAGATCTTAAAAATTATTTAGCAAAAGGTTTCGTTCTACAAACATGTTTTGTTTTGATTCCAAAACATAATGTTTGACTTGCAAAATATACATTATTTTAAAAAATTTCAATGAAATAGTGATATTTATAGAATATATTTTGCAAAATAATATGTTTTGCAATATTTTAATTGTAGAATATAATCTGTTTTTACAATATTTTGATTGCAGATATATACGTTAGTGGTCTCCATAGAAATTTACACTATTATTATATCCTTCTATATACTGTTATAAATGAATTAAGGTATATTTGATTGGTAGTTTGGTACACATTTTTTTGGCACATTTCTTTTTATAATATATAAAATAAGGTTCAAATCTTGTCAACAACATATTATTATTGAACATTTATATCATCTTATAAACTATTTCTAGAAGTTCAATTCCCTCAACAACATATTTTAATTAAAAATTGATATTATCTATTTTCACCATATTATTATTAAACATTTATATTGTATTATAAACTACTCCAAGAATTTTAAGTTTCAATTCTTGTCAACGACAACATATTAATTTAAAAATTTATTTATCTATTTCCACTATACAAGCAAAAAATTATCATTTTGAATACTATCAAATACATATTATTATATTTTATTATATTCAATTATTTTCTTACTAATTAAAAAACAAATATTAAAATTATGAATAATAATATTAAAATATTAAAATATTTTGTGCATCGCACGGGTTGTAAGCTAGTTAAGTTATTAAAATACGAATTCAAGCAATAAATAGACAATAAAAATATACAAAAATATACACTTACAGGTTAGTTTGACTTGCATTTTTGAAATAGAAGTAAATTAAATGAATTTGGTAGTTACAAATTATTATATTAATTTGTATTGAATGTGATACTTAATTATGAAGGCGGTTACATTTTGGGTGGAAGAAAGGTGTGTATAGCCTATACATAGTAGAGAAATCTAAGAGAAAAAAGCACAGAAAAAGCTTTGTTCAACATCTTTGCTGGAACCCCAAAATCTTCTCTCCAATTTTTCCTTGTTTTTAACTTAAACACATAAAATATATTATAGAAAATACTTCATTGGTATCAGAGTTTATGTGATTTTAAATTCTTTTCACGATCACTTGTGGTATCCGTTTAATCCTGTCTCCCAGGAGTTCCTAATCAGCTGCGTTTCTTTTATACCATCTGGTGTTGTCTTTTACAGTTTCACTATATGATTTTTTATATTCCTTGCCTGATTTTATCTGTTTTTATTATTCACTGTTCATTATTTTGTTGTCATATGCCTCTGTTAAATGTTTTGGTTTGTATATTTCCTCATCCTACTTGATTTTCATTAGTCTGCATATAGGTTCTCATAGGTGGTGAAGCCTGGATTTTCATTAGTCTGCATATAGGTTCTCATAGGTGGTGAAGGCTTCAGACTGTGCTGCTTTTTCTACTGTTCATCGAGTCTTGTGCCAACTCAGTTTTTGTGCACCTGTTCGGGGACATATCCATCTAATATTGTTTTAGTTAAACATATTTGATTTTTTGTGCTAGTTGTTCTTTCTTGTACCGGTTACTCCCTCTGTTTTTTTCAATTGTTTACATTTGTGGACCAATTTCCGGCACGGATTTTAAGGTGCATTTTAAGGATAGTTCCATAACTTATTTTTTATATTTTCTTTTTTTGTATAAAAATAGGATTGTTCTATTTTTATACAAAAAAAGAAAATATCAAAAATAAGTTATATAACTATCCTTAAAATGCACCTTAAAATGCGTGTCAGATACGCAGTTTTTTATGTAAAGAAATGGATTGGACGGAGGGAGTATTAATTAGGCTACTATTTTATTTTTATTAGTTCTTAGTCTCTTACATATTGTTTTTGTTGTGTCCGATTTTTAGCCATCCTGGGGTTTGAAACCAAACTTCTCCTCAGAAGGAGTTTTTGCTTAGCCGCCTACCTATTGTTTTTTTTTTTTTTTGTGGATTGTTGACCTGGTTTTGTGTTCAAGTGACTCTGTTCTGTGTCTGTGTCTTATAACTTGTATAATTTTTTATTCATGTTTATTCTAATTATACTCCCTCCGTCCCGGTGGTTTCTTTACGTTGTGTTTGGGCACGGAAACCAAGGATAGTGGGTGTAATATTGTTAAAATAAATGAAGTAGTGGGTGTAATAGTGATTTTATTATTAAAATAAGAGTAGTAGTGGGTGTAATGGTGTAAAGTGTTGAAAAAATAGAGTAGTAGTGGGTGTAATAATGTAAAGTGTAATGTATTTTATTGTTAAAAGTTACTATTTTGGATAATGTAAAGAATCTATGGGACGTCCCAAATTAGTAACTGTAAATAATCCATTGGGACGAAGGGAGTATTTGATTACTTAGTTTGCCTGGGCGTGTTGTAATATTTTGATAATTTTTTTTGTGCGCTAATTTATGTTTTGTTACTGGTTTAGTTGATAGATTTATTTGTCTAGCCTAGCATAATTGTTCTGTTGTTCCGAGTATTATTGTTCTAATTTGATTTTAGTTGAAAGTGTTGTCATGCCTACATCAAATCCAACCCTCCTAAATCTCTCCTACAATCTAAATTTTATATCAAACCACTCCATCATCTTATATATATACCCACCTATAAATACAAATCCAATTCCTCTTCTATTTTTTTTAAAATCTCTAAAAATTCAATTCTAAAGAGGAATTAATTGCAAGTTCACCTTTCCAATTCGTAGTTGGTTTATCTCTTCTAAAATCTTATTTTTATTACGAATTTGTGTTCTTGTAAATTAGGGATTTTGTATTATTCTTGGTGTTTGGGCTATTTTTGGTGTGATATTGCTTGGTAATTATTGGTTGAGCTTCTTGTGAGTTGGGTATTGATTCTTATGGCTTCTAAGCGTGGGAGAGGTAGTGCTACTATTGTAATTTTTTTTTCGATGGTTGAGGTTGAATTTAATCGGTTGTTGTTGAGGCCAATTGCTATAGAAAGGGGATTTTTGCCGAACAAGCATGTTTGAGTTGCGATGGGGAAGGATATGTAAGGTGCCTTGTAGGCATGTTTTCTGCTATCCCTCGTATTTACTTCCATTCAATAAGGGCATTGAATATTTTAAGTTTGGGGGTGGTTTGGGGGATTAGTAGTTGTTGTATAATGTGTTCATGTAGGATTTCATGCTTTGCATATTAGTAGTAGTAAATTATGCATATATGTTCGTGTTATCTACGTTTGTTTCATATAGAACATTCTGTTTTTATTTTCGTATATCATGTGAGTTCATAATAGTTTGCATTTGCACCCATGCTTGATAGGAATTTTGTGTTGTTGACGCTTTTGATTGAGAAGTGATATGCTTTGTTCTTGTGCACACACATACACTAGTAAGTTGAAGCTAGTAGACTTGTTGAATGTTGTAAGTGATTAGAAGGACATGAATATGTGCAAGATGATTTAGTTTGCATGCTTTGAATACAAGTCGGTGCATTGGAGAGATTTTTGCTTGGGATTGAGTTTGTTTTTCCACCAAGTGAGTTTTTGAGCTTTATTGCATATTTTTTGCAAATTTATTCGTTTGCTTGAGTGTCCACGGATTGTTTGCATTGCTAGCAGTTGTTTGAGGTCTTTCTTGAAACGCATGACATTATTTGACGATTAAAATGATAAAGGCATTTAGGAATAACCGCATATTTTCCCATATTACCACACCATATTTACATGATCAATTAGTTAACCCGTTGAGCTTAATCCTATTTTTCGGTGACATACCACATTACTTGCCTAGACTTTTTTCTTGTATTGGCCTTACATTAATTTGAACCCACATTGTCAAAGGCTAGTAGAGTGCTTAAGGGAGTAATAAGGTGTGCAAAGGAGGGGTTATTTTTGGTCTTACTTTTGGGGGAAATATTGAAATTGGGTTTGGTTGTTTACTTGATAATCGGCATATGTAATAAATTCATGGGATCATTGTTATTATGTATATTATTGTTTGTATTATATTTAGCTCTCGAGAAAGAAAGAAAAAGAAAAAAATGAAAAAAAAAGAAGAAGAAAAAAAAGAAAAGAAAAGAAATATATTATGAGAGCATGTTTGTGTTTGTTGTGATCCTATTTCAGTCGACTAGTCGAGTGTTTATTTTAATAAAAATTATGTGGGGGGGAAATAGGGTGTTGTGTATGATTTATTATGGTATTTACTAGGTTTTGACACTTCACCTGATTTGGCTTATTTGACATACCTTGTCCCTAGCCCCGTTACAACCCAAATAAAGACCTTTTGATTATCGTCATTGATGTATGTTGTATTAAGAGTTAGATTGATACCAAATGTCAAGCATGCTTATGATTTTGTTGGTATTGAGTGATACACTTACCCTTGTTCTTGAGAGAATATTCTTTTGGGAGTGGATTGTGAGTGTTTGCTTGTTTTTGCGTATGAGATCCCGAGTTTTGTCTCAAAGATGTACTCTTGTAGGCTTAGCATGTTTACTAACTTATTCTTACACTTCACATGGACTTGTGAGAACTTATGCATGTTCATTGAGTAGACTATGTGAATACTTGCACTTTCGACACCAAGACATTGCATTATTACTTTGATTCTTAAGTTGATATGGCATGAGAGGATTTGAAGGTATGGTATGATATTAGTACTAGATTAATTGCATTTTCATTTAGTTGCATTCATGCATTGCATTGCATTAGGTTACATGGATTTTGTGGGTACATTCGCTATAGGCCCTCACGAGACCTTACTCGTCCACTAGGGCTGCCTAGGGGTTTAAAGGGCTTGTTGAATATGTCAAATGCAACCGTAATCACCTAAGGAAGTGGTACTAGTTAGTTAGTTAGTTGTAATTGTTTATGCTCGAGCACAAGCATCGGTTTAAGTTTGGGGCTGTGATAAGTGGATTTTATATCCACTTGGATCGTTCCATATCGGCTTAAATTGATTGCCTTGGACTCAAGTTTGTTGTAGTTTTGATGTTTTTTGTGTAGTTGTGCAGGTTTGCAAGAATGTCGATTAAGGTGGATGCTTCTATCGTTTTTGGAGGTTAAATTTTATTAAAATTCGGATTTTCCGGGACGGTTGCGCAGTCTACACTGTTTTGGCCATATCTGGAGTTCTATAAGTCCGTTTTCAGCGATCTTACTGTCCACGCGAAGCTTGGGAGATTTTCTACAGCATGGGATAGGTGTTGCACGAGCAGGTTGCATGTGGAGAGAGCAGGAAGCACGACAAGCAGACTGTTGGGAGCAGGGAAATTATTGTTTTGCCTTTTTCAAGTTCTAATTGTATTTTGGGCAGTTTTTACTACCTTAATCAAATTCTAATTGTATTAGAAGATATTTTCTTGCTGGGCAAGAAATATAGAGCCTATTTAAACTCATCTTAGCATTGTAATTTGGATCATAGTTTTTATTATTGTATCATAGCTTAGATCTGCAAGGGAGAAAAGGAGAGAAGGATTCAACGCTCGTGACGAGCAACGGATCTAGATCTACTTCATCTCTTGAATACTTTGGATTATAGATTTGTTTTCTCAACTCTTTGTTTTATTAATATAATTACTTCTTTTATTCATATCTTGTTTAATATCATGGTTTCATCAGATCCCATGATGACGAGCGGTTCAATTATGAGCTAATCGTTGTCATGAGATTCTAACGGATTTATTTATGGAGCTTTAGTTTCTTGATGCTATAAAGATCTGTGTGTGATATATATCTGATATCCTCGTATGGTTGTGTTTTATGAATTTAGATGCGTAGTTAACATCTAATCTGTTAATCTCTTGTGAAGTGAAAGTGGATCTTGAGATTTAGAACTTGCCATGCTAGCATAGGATAGGTTGATGTTTTAACATCATGATTTGTGGCGTAAATAGAGTATTATGCTGCCCTATGTGATCTTAATAGACAACTTGTTCTTCAACCATTATGTTTTCAAATCTTATAGAGATATAGGGTCTAAGCATAATTGGTGTCTATTCATCTTCTATCTCTTTTGTGGATGTATGTTTAGTTTTGTATTCGTATACTGAGAAGTAGCGTATACTTGTTTCGTGTTGTCTGATCAGATATCAAAACCATCACGTGCATTGATTAAAGGCGTCAGATCTAAGCAAAATATTTAATGAAGTTAGGATCCCATGTTTTCTCTTGCAAAAGTAATCTCATTTAAATTCTCGTTAGTTAGTTAATTCTTAGTTTGTTAATTTACTTCCTTAGTTAATTTTAGTTAATCAAAACCCAATCTTGTTATTTGTCTTAGCAGTGAATAAAAACCATACATTGTTGCATAGGTACGAAACTGAATTAAAAACAAGATCTCTGTGGGAACGAACTTGACTTATATCTATATTACTTGTGACCACGTGCGCTTGCGTGATTTTGTGTTAACAAAATCCAATTGAGTGGATGAACAACTATTATGTATATAATGGTGAAATATATTTTATTTTGTAGCGAGGAACGAATCGTTCTCACGCATTGAAGTTACTCTACCACTGATAAGTTATTTTTGAGAATCGAGAAATTGAAATAATTTTATTTTAAGGAATTGAGATAAAAGTGGGAGTTGAGTGAATGACCGTAATATAGAAAATTCGCTGGTTGTAAATGAATTTTGAAAAGGAAAATAAAGTTGGTGGTGTGTTTATAAATTTCAAGCATGACCCGTGAAGAATTTTTTTACTGAAAATTGGGAATTTTATTTCGATAAAGAATAAGAAAGTTGTGTCAGTAATTTTGAAAGTGGGAGTTCGTTTACGATTATATCGTATATTTTGATGATAAGTTGTTAGCGAAAAATGAGAAGGAAATGTTAAATTGTGGGATCTCATTTAGAAATTTGTGATGAAAGATATTCGGGAAATTTCATATGTTCCAAGAATCCGGTTTATGAGAGATAAAAAGGAACATTGAGTTTGAATTAAGAAGTGTGTATGATGTTTAATCATTTTAGGATGTAGAATTGCAGTCCAGTGCAAACCTTATTGTTAGACGGGAAATAGTTAATGCAGGAATGGAATAATTAAATGTAATATTTGCGCAAGTTGTCGGAAGTTCGATATATTTTATGTTATGTGATCGATTGACTTGACCTGACATATGTTGTTATCCTTGTGAGTGGATTGTGAAGCAATTTTGCTTGAGCCTAGTGAGAGGCTGTAAAAAGGATCATGATCATGTACTTAGAAGAGTATTTTAATTAATTGGTGAATTAGGAAGACGTGCCTGGTTTTATTGTTTATTGCGATATATGTATCGAATGTGATCTTGGTAATTGAGAATTCAATTTTGGGATACACATTTAGTTAATAATGTGGAATTGAAGTTGGAAAGATTATATGAGACATTAAAGTGTTACAATGCACGAAGTGAAAGTGAAAATGTGTGATACATTTTACTAGTGATATGATTGTAAGTGATATTTTTTTAAAATTTATCAAACATGTTGTTTTTGATAAGTGCAAGAATATTAAGTTTGTGACATAGTGAATATTATTCACAAATATTGGGAGTGAATAAAGAAATCTGATATTATGTGAAAAGTGGGAGTTAAAAGAAAATGTTTATCAAACAAGTTAGTTTGATTGGAGTTGGAAATATGAAGACTCCACGAAAAGTGGGAGTACGTAAACTATTTAAAAAATGATGTCAAGTGGGAGATGTTAGTTTGACTTGCATTTTTGAAATGGAAATAAATTAAATGAATTTGGGAGTTACAAATTATTATATTAATTTGTATTGGATGTGATATTTAATTATGAAGGCGGTTACATTTTGGGGTGGAAGAAAGGTGTGTATAGCCCATACATAGTAGAGAAATCTAAGAGAAAAAAGCACAGAAAAAGCTTTGTTCAACATCTTTGCTGGAACCCCAAAATCTTCTCTCCAATTCTTCCTTGTTTTAAACTTAAACACATAAAATATATTATAGAAAATACTTCACTTACGAGCATGATTAATATTGTATATATACTTGATAAGTTACATTTCACAATAATTTTTTTTTTGAAACTTACATTTGACAATATTTTTTATATGAATAATGTCCTAAATTACAATTAGATTTATAATGACATTGATTAGTATATAAATGGGTTGTTTAACATAGGGAGTGGAAGTAATGTTAGAAAAGTCTGGTTTATACGAAAAGAAAAAATAATCTTGGAAAAAGAATAAAGAGCTTGATCAAAAAAATTTCAGGAACTCTCAAACCAAATCTCCTATATTTTTCATAATTAAATTATTAAATTATACGGAGTATATGTGTACATTCAAAAATATTACATTTATTTCATCATGTAATATTTTTTTGAATAAGTAGTGACTTACTATCTGTTTTCGAAAAATTTCGGGATGAATGAGATCGAACATATAAACTAGAATAACAAAAAATAAACTTTAACCACTTGAGCTAGCACGCATCATTAATGCCAAATATTTTAAGTTACATCTAAAATATGTTACTCAACTTATTTTTGACGGAAAATGCAATATATTACTCAAACAAATCAGCCATCAAACGTGACTCCACTTCAATAGGAACAAACCTCCTATCGAAAACTCGACCTGGGTAAAAACATGACTCTCTCGCTAAGCAGTGAGCGGCCATGTTGGCAGATCGTTTAACAAAAAACAATTAAATGTTTAACTCAACAAGCAACCTACGACACTCCATTATTATACTACCAAAAGGGGATAGCATATTGACCTTGCTTCGAATGGCTTGAATCACACCCAAACAGTCTGATTCTATCACCACCTCTCGCCAATCATTCACCTTAACCCAGCTTAAAGCTTCCTTCACAGCGATGGCCTTTGCAAATTCCGGCCTGACAGAACCTACATAGACTTCTGAACGACCCTGAATGACTTGACCTTCATCATCACGAGCTGATAACCCAATTCCATATTTAGAGTACTCAGTAAACATTGCAGCTTCGACCGATACCTTAACTGTATTCTTTTTTGGTTTCTCCCAAGAACTAGCTCCATCACCTGGAATGATATCCCGGTACAAAGCCTTTGTCGAACTTACTTGGGCTTCTCTCCATTCTGCAAGGTATTGCTTCGTCGAGAACACTACATAATTCACCTCACTCCTCTTGTTGTTCCACACCATCTGATTTCTTGCTTGCCGGATACTCCAGCACATGGTAACTATTTCCCCATGTTCATCCTTATTTGATTTATCCAGCATGTACTTCAACCACCTGTCAAAAGAAAGATTATCTACGCGTTGACAAACAGCACCCCTTTGTCTCCAACATTGGCTAGCAAACGGGCAACTAACCAAAATATGCATGACTGTCTCCCCCCCCCCCCCCGGTTACACATTGGGCACACTACTGACACAGGAACTCTTTTGGCAAATAGATTTGTTCATGTTGGTAAGCATTGAACTAACGCACGCCAGATCATATTTATCACTTTAGGTGACTGTCTCCGCCCCCCCGGTTACACATTGGGCACACTACTGACACAGGAACTCTTTTGGCGAACAGATTTGTTCTCGTTGGTAAGCACTGAACTAACGCACGCCAGATCATATTTATCACTTTAGGTGGTGCTTTAATCCTCCATATCACCCTTTCCACAAATCTCTACTATCAGATATAAACCCCACCTCCTTTTGTGATTGAATCAAGCGATACGCACTTTGAACCGTATATTCACCAGTCATGTCTTCGTTCCAATAAAGCCTATCCACCTCATCACCACCACCATAGGGAGTATTATAAATACATTGTTGATCCCTTTGATTGAACAAATCCTCCACTATTTCTATCTCCCACTACTGTCCATTTAAAGTTCTAATTGAATCTATAGTAGCATTATCTAACCCTTGTAAATCACTTGTAATACATGGATTCGAATTTTCCAGTAACCACGGTTGCCCCAAAATTTTTATCTTCTTCCCATTACCCACCTTCCACCTAGCTCCAGCACTCACCACCCGTTTAGCTTCCCAAAATTCTTCGCCAAATAAAGCTAGGACTACTCCCCAACTTAAAATAAAAAAAATGACAATCTGAAAAATACCTAGCTTTGTACAGTTTGCTTGATAATCTTTCAGATTTGTCACAAATCTCCAGCCTTGCTTACCCAGAAGAGCTAAGTTAAAACTTTGAAAATCTCTAAAACTTAAACCCCCGTTCAACTTATGTCTACTTAGCCTTTCCCAATTCATCCAATGAATCCTAGACTTTGAATTCTCTTTTATACCCCACCAATACCTTGATAAGCTTCTCTCGAAATCCTTTGTAATCTCCACTGGAAGCAAGAACAAACTCATAGCATAAGTAGGAATTGCTTGTGCCACATTTCTTATTAAAACTTCCCGACCCGCCTGAGATATCCAACTCTCCTTCCATGAATGTACTCGCTGCTTCACTTTATCTTTAAGAAACCCCAACACCCTTGATTTATTTCTCCCTATCATATTCGGTAACCCCAAATACTTCATAGACTCATCCGCCTTCTTCATTTGAAGAACCTGACAAATTTGGTTTTTATAATCGTTCTCCACATTAGGACTAAAAATTACCAAAGATTTTGACAGGTTTACTTGTTGCCCCGAAGCCTCCTCATAGCTCTGTAATAGATCCACCAACTTTAACGCTACAGTTTCAGATGCTTTGCTGAATAAGTAGCTATCATCATCGTGTTACTCAAATTTTTGTACATATTATTTCCATAATTATCCACGATTCGTTAATAATGAGTTTATTGGATATGTGTATATTGTGGGTAGTTATGTAATTTAGGTATTAATTGGAGCTTAAATAGTAATCTATGGAGCTTATTTATCAATTCCCTATAATAATATTATTAATATCTCTTATATATATAATACCACAACATGTACCATTTTAATCCATCTTAAATTACTATTTTGACCTTCTGCATTCATTAATACACATCAATTAAAATTCATATTTAATATGTTTATTTAATATTATCTACTTAATTATAACACTTTCGTTACATTGCAATTAAATATCTAACTAATTATACGTAAATGTATATGTATAATCAATATTTACATAGAATCACATTAAAAATAGAACTTTATAATTGATTTACATATTTTTTTAAAAAGTACAATATATTTATGTAATAACTAAGCATTCGAAGAAGCTTGTGCCTAGCACGAGTATAGAAGGCTTAGAACTCATTATAAGTGATTTAACATTATTGAAGAAATAATATTGGAACATTAACTTCAGATTACTAACTACATATTTTTGCTATGCAATCTATAGGATAAATTAATTTTATGTACTGTAATTTAGTGTTTTTACTTTATAGAAATGTGTAATACAATATTTATTTTATACTTTCTTGGCTCTTGTGCATTATTTGACATTTAGTAATATCAAATACAACAAATACATGACTCTGAGCATTTTGGGAAAATAATTTATTTTTTTTAAAATAAAGGGCACATTTTAAATGTTTTAACCAAAATGGGAGATCTTGAAAAGGGGACAAAATAAACGTTGGTTAAAAAAGAACGCGACAAACTAAAGAATTTTAATCGTCACAATATCAATTGCTAATATTAATATCAAAACGTACGAGAAAAACTACAATACCGATTATAAAATAGAGCAATCCCGTGCCTTGCACTGGAATTGAAGCTAGTTATTATAATAATACTACAACTGCATGTCAATTTTTATGAGCAAGACAGGAATTCACAGGTGGATAAGCAGGCTTTGCAGGGTGCTCACCGAGTCACCGTATCGGTCCAGTAGAAGATGTGAGGTATTATGTGTCAGCTTTCACCTTAAAATTAGAAGTATATTATCTGATGGTTGGAGTATATTGATGGTTGGAGTATATTGTAAAAGCGAAAGCACAAAACTTCCTATGTAGAACGTACTGACAAGTAATCTGAATTTGGCATCCATATTTTAAGCTAGAGATATATTATTACCCATTTTTTAGTGCTTTTCCATTCCCGTTGCATCTGAGAGCAGTATTCCCCAACTTTGTTTGAGAGTGTTGTCTTGCTTGACTACACATGGTCCATGTATGGAGGCTATGGTTGCAGATGGATCTAGCCTCCTATTGTTGTAAATGCTTCACTCTGTTCCCAATTATTGTGAGGGTGTTCTGCATGTTCTCTATGCCCTGGCTAGCACTCTGGAACTTGCGTGGTCAGCTGCCAAGCACGGAGGAGTTGTGTACATTCTTGAGCTTTTGTTACTATTACAAGGTAGAATTTTTATTAGCCTTGCTTCTAATTTAATGGCCCACAATATTTATCAATTTTACCCATTTTTTTTTAATAAAAAAATTGAAATACAAGTAAGACTCATTCAAAAAGAAGCCATGTATCATTTTAAGTGAATTCGATAGCAATTCCGAGATACAAACGGAAAATATCATAAATTAAAACTTGGTTTCATATTGAAAATGAAACATAGCCAGTTCTATCTATACAAGGAGGAAAATTGAGTATAGATTACAATAATTTGGTTAGTGGTGAGAGTGAGGCGGGTAAAACCGAAAGCACGCAAATTTTATTTTTTAAATGCAACCTATTTTACCATAATTGTTTTAATAGAAGGCGTCTGAAGGATCTTTAGCTTCTAAACTCTTCTTGAGGCCTAAAATTTTGAGTTGCTTGAATAAGATTGTTGGTTGTAGATGATAACTCAAAGGAACAATTATGTTGCCTAGATGAGGTTCTATTTATGAATATGTGTTTGTTTAATTTGAATTTTGTTATTACTGAATTGTGGGCAGATGGAACACCATATAATACCTACGATAGAGGAACACCAGCTGAAAGTTGATGGATCGCCAAAAGGATCAGAAGGAACGAAAGTGTTATAGGGAGAATATTGTATAACAATATTTTGGAGGTTTGCTGGAATCATGGAGCAAAATACGAATATTTCGCTAAGAACACGAATAACACGGAAGGAGATTGGTGATTTTTTGTGGCTGATCTTGTATGGTGTTTTCAGGGGTGAACTGTCAATCATCCTTTACAAGATGCCTACGTACCCTATTTATAGGGATCAAGCCATACGTAGCTCTCTTGGAGAAGAAGTTATCTAGATGGGCTAGGGTTTCTATGGGCTCGACTAGGCCCACATCCACTAGACGTCTTCTTGGGCTGATATATATTACCCATTTATTCTATCCATGATCCATTGTCCAAAGAAGGAAGCAAATGGTCTCGCATGGCTAGAATCGGAACCTTTTGGGCGAGGCTAATAGAGAAGTAACAAGGGTGTAGCATGCAACCTCGAGGGGTTGAGTCATACGAAGCGGACCCAAGTGTATTGATACTCATGCGACCTCGAGGGGCTTCGTCATGAGCCTTCCAGCAGAGAATGAGATAGCAATCTCGTGTAGTATGTGGATGTGATGATAGTACAAAGCGACCCAATGAGGGAAGTCGTAGCGAAGCGATCCCTTGACGGGAGTTATACGAGAGGTGATCCCTATAGATGCGACCTTGAGGCCGGGCTAGCATGATGCTTAAATCAACTAGCCTCACTTCGAGGCGAATGGAGAAGCTGCATGGCCTCGCATGCGGCCTCGCTGGGCTAGTCATGCGATGTGGTCCACGCTGTACGGAGATAATTATACTCACGCGACCTCGCTGGGCCTGACCGTAAGCCTTCAAAATAAACATGCTCTAGGCCTCGCTGGACCTCTAGGCTTCGCTGGACGTTGCAGAGAGAGTATTCTAGGCCACGTTGGACCTCTAGGCCACGCTGGACCTTGTAGAGAGACATGCATGATAGATGTTATCCCATACTAGGGACTTTGCTGGCGAACTCAACCCGCAGCTTGGGGTCGCAAACTGTTGGTTTCGATCGCATATACGCAGCGGAAACAGTAAATAAAAATCGAAACCATGCCCGGATCCATGTATAATTTATATGATAATCACGGTAGATAGAAACGATTACCTTATCAAAGCTTTACGATTAAAACGATGGAGATGCAATCACAGAGCTTCCTCTTCGAAAACTCCTCTACGGTATCCACACGAACACCTTCAGAACGTCTCACGATCTTGTCCGGAAGTGAGGTACTAGCCTCTAATGAAAAATATGGTTTAGGGTTAGGTTTTGTGTCTGCGGCTTCTTCTGTATTTTTCACGTACCTTATAATCTTCACCCCATATCTTTATATATAGGATAGTATAAAGCCAAAGAGCCCTTATCAAAAACCTAGCCCAAATATGATTTGTTTAAATAATAAAATCTAATTCTATTATTCAAATAAATAATAATTAAGTCAAACTTAATTATTAAAATCATATCTCATATATCTTTGTATTTTATTATATCTTAATTAAGTCACACTTAATTAAAATAATAAAATCCAACTTATCATTAATTAATTTAAATTCATAATTTAAATTAATTCTTCCTTAAAAATGTTCTATGTGTGTGACCCTGTAGGTTATTATTTATTTTGGCAATAATTTTATTCTCCAATAAAATTATAAACAATGAGCGGTATCTAGTAATACATCATTGCTACCCAATTAAATAATAATTAAATCGTGATTCGATAAACCTTTTGTGATTAATGTTCCCGTGTAATATAATCCCTTTAACCAAATATTATAGATTAAACTCGAGGCATGTTTATTGTCATCCTCTTCATAATTTAATCCGGGTTTACTTGATCCATGAGTAGACTATTAATAACAAATCATTATTTGAGCACGGCCATGCATTTTATAGTCTCACTCAATCAAGAGGCCAATAATATCTCTCCTATTTTATAGGAGGGTTAAATCCTTTATCTATCATTCATATTTCTCATACGATTCACAATATACCCGATGTCCACTTTTATCATTACCCGGTCAAAGGTAACTTTTAATGTAGTCAAAATATATTATCCTCGTATAGAAATATAATGATCTCAAGTCAAAGGATCATTACACCATTATCACTGTGAGTCTTTCTTATGACTTAATTAACATGAAGAATCTCACGGTGGGTCTGTCCAGTACCATGTACCCTACATGTACCTATGTATTGACTTTAGTATCTCCATACTTATAACCAATGAGATGTGGTTATCAGTCAAAAACATACTAGTCTATTTATGTATTATTATTGTCCTGTATAATAATACTCGACTAGGGACCTTTAAGAATATGATATATATTATATAATCTCAAATTCAAGTTATAAACTTAAACTATATAATGTGTATCATTATTCTAAGGACATTTATTATGCTAACAAATATCGCAGTAATTAGAGTCATAATAAATCCATTTATTTAATAATCAAATGACATAAGATTTATTCGAGAAACAATGTATTGCCTCTAGGGCACCTACACTAACAATCTCCCACTTGCACTAGAGCCAATCACCCATGTATCTAATACCCATGGAACTAGTGTGACCGTCGTGCTTCTGCTGCGACAGGCCTTTGGTCAGTGGGTCTGCAATGTTATCATTTGTATGCACTTTACATATATGTATTTCACCCCTTTCATTAATCTCTCGTATGAGGTGATATCTTCTGAGTATATGTTTGGATCGGGAGTGCGATCTAGGCTCTCTAGCCTGTGCAATGGCCCCATTATTATCGCAGTATAGATCAATGGGATCTGCAATCGATGGAACCACTTCCAAATCAGAAACGAATTTTCGAATCCAAACTGCCTCCTTAGCCGCTTCACAAGCTGCAATGTACTCAGCCTCCATTGTAGAATCAGCTACTGTTTCTTGCTTTGAACTCTTCCAGCTTACAGCACCTCCATTTAGACAAAACACAAAACCAGACTGTGATACAGTATCATCCCTGTCTGTTTGGAAACTCGCATCGGTGTAACCCTTTACAACCAGTTTCTCCTCTCCTCCATACACCAAGAATGAATCTTTAGTCCTTTTCAGGTACTTTAGAATATTCTTGACTGCCGTCCAGTGACCTTCACCTGGATTAGACTGGTATCTGCTCGTCATGCTCAAAGCATACGAAACATCGGGGCGAGTACATACCATTGCATACATGATAGATCCAATTGCTGATGCATATGGAACTTTATTCATGTGGTCCTTCTCATCTAATGATTTCGGACACTGGTCTTTAGAAATCGTTATTCCTTGAGACACAGGGACATATCCCCTTTTAGCATTTTGCATACCAAAACGATGCAAAACCTTATCAATGTATGTACTCTGACTTAGACCGATCATCCTTTTAGATCTATCTCTATAGATCCTCATTCCTAGAATGTAGGTTGCCTCTCCTAAGTCTTTCATAGAGAAATTGCTCCCTAACCAAGTCTTAACAGCCTTTAGAGAAGGTATGTCATTCCCCATTAGTAGTATGTCATCAACATACAGTACTATGAATGCCACATGGCTCCCACTAACCTTCTTGTAAACACAAGGTTCATCCTCATTTTGAATAAAGCCATACTCCTTGACTATTTCATCAAAACGAATATTCCATCTCCTAGAGGCTTGCTTCAATCCATAAATGGATCGACATAATTTACATACCTTGCCAACATTCCTTGGATCGACAAAACCTTCAGGTTGTGTCATGTACACATCCTCTTCAAGGCTCCCATTAAGGAAAGCTGTTTTGACATCCATTTGCCAGATTTCGTAATCATGGAATGCTGCAATTGCAAGCAAAATCCGTATGGACTTGACCATGGCAACTGGTGAGAAAGTTTCATCATAGTCAATACCATGAATTTGTTTGAACCCTTTCGCAACCAGTCTTGCTTTATAGGTCTGAACATTTCCCTCCATGTCAGTTTTCTTCTTGAAAACCCACTTGCACCCTACGGGTTTTACCCCTTCAGGTGGATCAACCAAATCCCAAACTTGGTTTTCGTACATGGAATCCATCTCGGATTTCATGGCTTCAAGCCATCTCTTAGAGTCTGGACTGTTCATAGCATCTTGGTATGTGAGAGGCTCATCCTCATTTATGAGCATCAAATCCCCACATTGAGTCAAAAGAAATCCATATCTCTCTGGCTCATGGCGAATTCTACCAGATCTACGAACAACCTGTGTTTCTTGAGCATTATCATTATTCTGCTCTTGTTCCACCTCAGGTTCAATGCTATTTTGTGGTTCTCGATCTTCATCGAGATCTATAGTTCTCCCACTGTCTCTTTTGGAAACAAAATCTCTTTCCATGAAGACAGCATCTCGAGCAATGAACAATTTCTGCTCAGAAGGACTATAAAAATAATACGCCTTTGTTTCTTTAGGGTATCCCACAAAATTGCACTCTTCGGATTTAGGTCCAAGCTTGTCAGATACTTGACGTTTTACAAACGCCTTGCATCCCCAAACTTTCATAAAGTTCATGCTTGACCGTTTCTCCTCCCATATCTCATATGGAGTCTTTTGAACCTTCTTGGTTGGAACACGGTTAAGTGTGAAAGCCGCTGTTTCTAGAGCATAACCCCAGAAACTTATTGGAAGATCTGCATGACTCATCATCGATCGTACCATGTCCAACAGAGTACGATTTCTCCTCTCTGAAACTCCATTCCATTGAGGTGTACCTGGCGGAGTGAGTTGTGATACAATACCACACTCCTTTAAATACTCTTTAAATTCGGTGCTTAAGTATTCACCCCCACGATCGGATCGTAAGATTTTAATACTTGCACCTCCGCCTATTTGCTTCTCTACTTCAGCCTTGTATTCTTTGAATTTTTCAAAAGAATCGGATTTGTTCTTCATAAGATATACATATCCATATCTACTGAAGTCATCAGTAAATGTTATGAAGTAGTAGTAGCCTCCTCTAGCCATCACACGCATTGGGCCACATACATCACTATGTATTAGCTCCAAACGTTCAGTGGCCCTTTGACCCTTACCAGTAAAAGGGGCTTTAGTCATCTTACCAAGCAAACAAGATTCGCATTTTTCGTATGATTCAAAATCAAACTTATCCAAGTATCCATCCTTATGTAATTTGGATATGCGTTTCTCATTTATATGACCTAGACGACAATGCCAGAGGTATGTTTGATTTGAGTCATTAACTTTAAGTCGTTTGTTTTCTATGTTACAGACAGGATTATCAAAATCAAGAACATATAAACCATTAAATAAACGCGCAACACCATAGGTTAAATCATTTAAAGCAAAAGAGCAACTATTGTTCTTTATTATAAACGAAAAACCTTTCTTGTCCAAACAAGAAACAGAAATAATGTTTCTGCGAATCGCAGGCACGTAATAACAGTCTTCAAGTTCTAAAACAAGCCCAGAGGGCAAAGATAGATAATAAGTTCCTACGGCTAAAGCAGCAACTCTTGCTCCATTGCCTACTCGTAGGTCCACTTCTCCCTTAGCCAAAGTCCTACTTCTCTGCAGTTCCTGCACATTTATACAAATGTGAGAAGCACATCCAGTATCCAATACCCAAGATGTAGAAGTAGACAGATTGACTTCTATAACATATATTCCTGAAGTAGAAGCTTGTTGAGCCTTCTTCTTCTTCAGATCCTCCTTCAATCTATCCTTCTCAAGGATTGATCGAACGGATAGAGAGTTTGTGTTGTTTGTCATTATTTAGTATCTACAATGTTAAAAGCACATAATAAACATTAGATTGTCTGAGTTATCATTATTATGTTCAAATGATTATGATATATTCATAATATATCTCCCACTATTTTTATCAAATTAATAGCCCTTACTATTAAATCGGAAAGAATATCCCATAAGTCTTTCTAGTGAGCCAAGATCCATATTTCGTCATATCCTAAGTCAACCACTGGTAGTCCTTAAAACATGATTATTTAGGTAGACAACATTTGTCAATTATATCATATATAATTCTTGGATAGTTTGGTGAACAACAATTGTTCTTGTCTATCTAATAGATTTTGAACCAAACTCTATGCTTCTAAGTTCATAATAATTGAATATAACCGTTTATTTTCACCTTATTATGACGACTCAGTTAAGTTAAACCCAATGATACAACGGTCGAATATAACCGCTTATATTCGTCACATCTCACCACGATAGACAGGAGTCCCCTGCCACTGGCAGTCATTCCCCTTATCGATCTAGGATTCAATGAGTGTTCATTCATTGGAAAGCATCCGATTAAAACTTAATATTTTTGTTAAGGGGTTTCAAAATTAAAACGACCATGATCCCATCATAAAGAGATTCCCAATTTTTCCTTGAATTAAATACTTCAAATCAATATTCATCAATAGTTTGATTTCCAGGTTGTTGGAGGAGTCACAAGTGGCCTCACTTAATACCCAACTTCCTTACAGGTAAAACCTGTTTTTGACAAAATCTCCCCATATCTAAATAATTGAAAATTCGTATTTAATTCCGTGTTTCATAAACACAGAAATCTCATGATCGTTTGTTCATTTTTAAAATCTCGAATCGTTACAGATTTTATCTTGTTTAGCATGGCAAGCATGGCATGGGTGACGTATCTAATACATGCATACATCATTAATCTAATTAAAACATGCATACATTTGCTACTCTACACATGTAAAGTGCATCACATAAAATAATATGCTATGATTATGGCCCAATCCTATGCGATTTTTCCAAGCTAATGGAAAAATCAAGGTCAATCTATGGTGGTAATAACTAATTATTACAAAATCTCTTGCTTCACTTCCAAAGCTGCCTTGATTGCCTCCAAGCTCCTTTTGAAACATTTTACAAAAGAACTCGAGTTGCATTCGAGATAAAATAATTACAAAAAGAAAAACGACATGCAAGTCGTATTTAATTATTACAAACCATAAATTAAAATTAATAAAATAAATTGAAAACTAGGTCTTGGGGCCATAACCATGCATCATGCTCACATAGCAATTAAAAGCATCACATATTGTATAAACACAATTTTATACAACATAAATTAAATATGATCAAATCATAAATAATAAAATTAACGCACTTTAATTAAAAATTAATCTAGTAATCAAAATTACTAATTAATAAAATTTTGCATACTCCAAGTTAAACATTAACAATTATTATTTAATCTAGCATGCAAAACCTGGATGAAAAAAAAAAAAAAATTTTATTTATTTATTTTTTATTTAAAATTACCAGATACGCATCTACAGTATGCGTTTATGGCCTAATCTGTTAATTTTATTAGACACGCATTCCTGGAATGCGTGTATGACTTATACTCAGACCGATACGCATACTCAGTATGCGCATCACCTGTACTATCAGTTTTCTGCAGATTTCCAGAAGACCCAGTACGATCGGGTGATCTTGGTTAGTCGCGATTTGGATTCCAGACTTTATATATTGACCCACAAACACTTTAGCAGCAACAATACAATCATATATCATAGATACTGGAACGTTTTAAAATCTAAACCTAGTGAATAGTTTGTATGAACATGTATGTATACACTTACGTAAAACATGCATGACCTTACTGCTGGGTTTCTGATTCGACTCCAACTGGATTTTAGAGGTTAATATAACGTTTTAATCCCATTAAAACAGAACACATCATTAAACGAATCAAAACCAGTATAAAACGTATCATGCAGATCGTAAATAGCATGCAGTAGGGTTCACCGGGGGGGAAAAACTCAGAACTAGTAATTACTGATCATGTAGTCGTGTTACTGGTTTCTCAAATCTCGACATTTAGCCATGATTTAATCTTATCATTATAGACCAAAGAAAGACGCAGCTTTCACAGAATCATAGTAGTTTATATATAAACGCATGAACATACAGTATAGTTCCGGGGAGAAACAAACAGTTCTGATAACTTCTGAATCATATCGTATACATCACATATAACCAGATTATCATATTATACAAGTAGCTCTGATGCCATTGTTGGTTTCGATCGCATATACGCAGCGGAAACAGTAAATAAAAATCGAAACCATGCCCGGATCCATGTATAATTTATATGATAATCACGGTAGATAGAAACGATTACCTTATCAAAGCTTTACGATTAAAATGATGGAGATGCAATCACAGAGCTTCCTCTTCGAAAACTCCTCTACGGTATCCACACGAACACCTTCAGAACGTCTCACGATCTTGTCCGGAAGTGAGGTACTAGCCTCTAATGAAAAATATGGTTTAGGGTTAGGTTTTGTGTCTGCGGCTTCTTCTGTATTTTTCACGTACCTTATAATCTTCACCCCATATCTTTATATATAGGATAGTATAAAGCCAAAGAGCCCTTATCAAAAACCTAGCCCAAATATGATTTGTTTAAATAATAAAATCTAATTCTATTATTCAAATAAATAATAATTAAGTCAAACTTAATTATTAAAATCATATCTCATATATCTTTGTATTTTATTATATCTTAATTAAGTCACACTTAATTAAAATAATAAAATCCAACTTATCATTAATTAATTTAAATTCATAATTTAAATTAATTCTTCCTTTAAAATGTTCTATGTGTGTGACCCTGTAGGTTATTATTTATTTTGGCAATAATTTTATTCTCCAATAAAATTATAAACAATGAGCGGTATCTAGTAATACATCATTGCTACCCAATTAAATAATAATTAAATCGTGATTCGATAAACCTTTTGTGATTAATGTTCCCGTGTAATATAATCCCTTTAACCAAATATTATAGATTAAACTCGAGGCATGTTTATTGTCATCCTCTTCATAATTTAATCCGGGTTTACTTGATCCATGAGTAGACTATTAATAACAAATCATTATTTGAGCACGGCCATGCATTTTATAGGCTCACTCAATCAAGAGGCCAATAATATCTCTCCTATTTTATAGGAGGGTTAAATCCTTTATCTATCATTCATATTTCTCATACGATTCACAATATACCCGATGTCCACTTTTATCATTACCCGGTCAAAGGTAACTTTTAATGTAGTCAAAATATATTATCCTCGTATAGAAATATAATGATCTCAAGTCAAAGGATCATTACACCATTATCACTGTGAGTCTTTCTTATGACTTAATTAACATGAAGAATCTCACGGTGGGTCTGTCCAGTACCATGTACCCTACATGTACCTATGTATTGACTTTAGTATCTCCATACTTATAACCAATGAGATGTGGTTATCAGTCAAAAACATACTAGTCTATTTATGTATTATTATTGTCCTGTATAATAATACTCGACTAGGGACCTTTAAGAATATGATATATATTATATAATCTCAAATTCAAGTTATAAACTTAAACTATATAATGTGTATCATTATTCTAAGGACATTTATTATGCTAACAAATATCGCAGTAATTAGAGTCATAATAAATCCATTTATTTAATAATCAAATGACATAAGATTTATTCGAGAAACAATGTATTGCCTCTAGGGCACCTACACTAACACAAACTTCCACATTGTGCTTGATAGTATATTGGACTGACTCCTGGTGGTGGGTTTTATTGACCCAATCTTCATCTCTAGGCCCATTATGAGTTACGGACCTTTATTCTAGCCCATTAGGCCTGCTTAGGGCTTATGCCAAGATTTGGGCAAAACAACTACCCCCCGAGTCCATATTGTCATTGAAGATGCGATGTGGACTCAAAAACTGCTTTGTCAAAACTTCGATGCGAGGCCTGTGCTTGCTATAGATTGCTGTAGATGAAAGCATAGCTATCTCAAGTACCTTAGAATTGCATCGCGATCCTAATGAATTTTAATGGTTGCAGACAACTGTCATATTTTGAGATCTTCTCCCAGCTGCTAAGATGATGACATATGTTGTGTGTCTTTCAATTAATGCGAAGCCATGTATAAGTGAGTGATGGTGACCTCGAAGGGTCCTTCCAAGCGCCATGTGGTCCTGCAGGGACTTTGAGAGGCGACCTCATAGGGCCTTGCAGTCATAAATTGTTATAATTATATCTTCTGTCCATCTGATATATGAGCTCGGGCTCTCACATATATCTTCAGGTCTTCTTAAAGTATGATGAGATGGTTCTCCTCTATTCCTTGTTATTATGATGAGAGGTCTCCTTTCAATCTCATATGCTGCGAGGCCTCCTTGCAGCCTCATATGTTACGAGGCCTCCTCGTAGCCTCATATGTTGTGAGGCCTCCTCGCAGCCTCATATGTTGCCAGGCCTCCTCGCAGCCTCATATGTTGCGAGGCCTCCTCGCAGCCTCATATGTTGCGAGGCCTCCTTATCGCAAACCAGCTTTTTTGCTTCTTTATTTCATGACCTCGTACTTGATATTCTTTTGAAATTCTTTGCTTTTGTTTGGGGTGACCATATGATATCGTCCCACCTCACATGTGGTCTTCATCCTTTTCTTGTCTTTGCACGCCAAAGCCAAAAGTCGAGCCATGCAGTAATTTTTTTTTATTTCTCTTTAACCAAAGCCAGCTATACAGGTTTACAGGTTCACTTCGCCTCGCATTGTTCGCCTCGCGTTGTACTACTCGCATAATTAACTTCTCCCAACCAGGATTAGTACTTGTTGTCCTCGCCTGATATGCCAATACACGAGCCCTGCTACAAATTGCCATCTAACTTGACTTCTTAGTCTTGCAGTTGTACATGCCATATTTGATTTTTTACTTTCTTAACTTCAATACATTCCTCCACGACCAGCACTTGCCAACTTCGCATGTTTTTTTTATTTGCCTTTTCATCCATCATGTTGCTGGGCTCTAGCCCCGGCTCGCATATACTAGCAGGTGGGCTTTGCATTCTGAATACTAGTAATTTTGAATTTTTCCAAGTGCTTTGGGATAGCTGATTGAGTCTTCATTTGATCCTGATTTCGCCTATGAGGCCGAGAGGCCTCGCATCGTAAGGTGTCGAGTTTGCGGCCTCGCGTCGCTAGGTACGGCCTCGCAACGCTAGGTGCTGCCTCGCAACGCTAGGTGCTACCTCGCAACGCTAGGTGCTACCTCGCAACGCTAGGTGCAGGCTCGCAACGCTAGGTGCAGGCTCGCAACGCTAGGTGCTGGCCTCGCAACGCTAGATGCTGGCTCGCAACGCTAGGTGCTGGTCTTGTCTTGCAATTTTTCAAATGTCCTGCTAGAAGTGGTGTTTATGTAATTCCACTACCCCTCGAGTCCTCATTATAATAGTAGATGTGATGAGGAATCAACATGTTTCAGCAACCTTCTTGTATTATTTGGAGTTGACACCATTTGTAATGAAGAGAATTTTGATGTGACCCCGCTATGAGTTCTCCTTTAGATTGGGGCAATGTATGCTGATATTAGTGAAGTTCATACCAATCAAGGGGCTTTTTTGATAGATGATCTTCCTGGTGTACTGAGGTAGTTAAGGACCTCCTCATTGCCGCCAAGGATCACTGACGTCCCCCCTCTCCCCAAGGATCGGGGGCGTCCTACCTCTCCTCGACGTAGAGGTATTTCACCAATAAGCATCTCATGTAGAGGCATCTAATTGATCTCGATAGCCACATCATATAGGGGTCTCATTGAATCTTCACATGCTCTCCTTTGCTTATAGACTGACTTTAATGCATGCATAAAGATAGCTCCACGTTGTGTAGATTTACGGACTGATCCATTATCGCCAATGGGGCCAAGAGGCCCCACATTGCAAGATAACGTGTTTGCAACCTCGCAAAGCTAGGTGTCACCTTGTCCATAAATCCCATGTTCATATAGACTTCATATGTAAGGACATTGACTACGCTCCCATTATCCATGAGGACCCTGTAGATATTTTGTGATCCTATGCGAACCCAAACAACCAGAGATTCAGAGTAGGGATAATGAACCCACTTCGCATCCTCCTTGATGAACATGATATTTGTACCCTCCCCTTTGAAGAGCTTTTGGGTCTCTCCTGAAGGTGATGTACATCGGTGAGGGGCTGCTTTTTGGCCTCACGAGCATACCTCTCTTTGGCCTTGTTGCTATCTCCTCCAATATGGGACCCCCCATAATGACATGAATACTCCCAGCTTGCTCTTCTATTTTTTGTGGGACTTTTCTTTTTGGCCAAGCGGTGGGACATTATTGAAACCAAGACCTGGCTTAGTGTCACCCTTCTTCACCTCACGAACTACCCATTTAGTTAGCTAGGCCATTGTGAATTAGCTCTTCAATTTGCTCCTTGAGCTGCCTATAATTTGCAGTATCATGCCCTGTTTGTTCGTTAAAGACACAATATTTACGAGTATCCCTGGTTGCCCGACTATTCATAGGTGAGGGCTTCTTAAACATCCCCTAGTTAGCATTAACTGCATAGATGTGATCAATGGGGGCCACTAAAGGTGTGGACTGACCCTCATTCCATCCACTTTGAGCTCGCGGTGGTAACCTCCTTGGTGGATCGCAACCCCTCCTCTTCGGGCTCTCACTGCGATCCCGTCTTCGCCTAGGGCTCCAAGAGTCCTTCCTCTTCACTCCCTTGCTCTTACTTCCACTGTTGTTAGCCTTATTATTCTTCTTGAGGTTCTCCATCAACTTTTCAATCCATTTGTAAGGCTCAGCCTCTTTGTAGAACTCAAAGAGAGTGCTAGGTGTTTGTGCCTGCAGCTTCTTCCAAAAGTTGGTGCCCTCTCTCAGCCCAGCAATAAGAAAATTTTTAATGGCCTCGTCATTTTCTCCTCGCACCATAGGGTCCTCAGCGTTAAACCTCTCGAAGTAGTCCTGTAGGGTCTCACCCTCCTTCTGCTTTATATTCACCATGGTGGATACAGGAGGTGCATAGAGCTTGGAGGACTGAAAATGTCCACGAACTGCTCCCAGTAGTCTATAGTGATGTGAGCCCCTAACTTAGAGAACCACTGCTGGACACTACCCCTCAACGAGGCCGCAAATAACCTGCACCTAGCCAATAGCGAGACCCGGTACACATCCATTTCATTATTGAACCGAATGACAAACTCTGCAGGGTCAGTGTCCCCATTATAAGTCATGCCTGGGTTAATACTCCGGAATATAGTGGGAAGCGGAGTGGTCCTGGGTTAAGGATCCCCTTATCTGCATTCCTCTTATCCAAGGCCTTCTTCAGCTCCTCTAACTTGTAGTCTCCAACCTTGGTCTTCTTATCTTCAACTTTTTCATTTCCCATGTTGTCATGGTGGGATTGGGTCTTCTTGGGAGCTCTAGATTCCTCTCGATCCTCCTTGCGATTCAGGGGGTCAAGTTTGTATTTCTGGGACCGCTCACGCTCTCGATAAAGAGAGGGGGTCGTTCAAAATGTTGGCTCCAAGCCTGGGATCGCTTATCCTTCTTGCCAAGTGTAAGTTTTCCTAGCTTGAGGCGGAGATCATGCTCAGCTAACTTCTTTCCAAGACGATCAAAGACACTAACTGACATCCCCTTGGATGAGGCGGCCTCATGCTGCAACCCCTCATTTGTCTTAGTAGCCTCTATATCCTCCTCCCACTCGATGTCTTCATAGAAGTAAGGGTTTGTTTAATCCGTAACATCATCAAATTCATTCAAGAGTTTCTTGGTGGGACCCTTACTGCTCTCCTCCTGATAGGACTTGGGCCTCTTCTTAGCATTCCTCTTCATGCCCCTCGAGCTATGCCGCTTCTTCACTCTAGTCATCCTTTCTTGTACTGCTGACACCTTCCCGGGCCCCTCCTCACTCCTGGGGGATCACCTTTGGGTATCTTGTGCGACCCCGGGGTCTCCCCGTTAGTCATCTTTCTCCCAATACGATGACTTAGCCCTCCTTCTAGCGCCAAATGTTATAGGGAGAATATTGTATAACAATATTTTGGAGGTTTGCTGGAATCATGGAGCAAAATACGAATATTTCGCTAAGAACACGAAGAACACAGAAGGAGATTGGTGATTTTTTGTGGCTGATCTTGTATGGTGTTTTCAGGGGTGAACTGTCAATCATCCTTTACAAGATGCCTACGTACCCTATTTATAGGGATCAAGTCATACGTAGTTCTCTTGGAGAAGAAGTTATCTAGACGGGCTAGGGTTTCTATGGGCTCGACTAGGCCCAAATCCACTAGACGTCTTCTTGGGCTGATATATTTTACCCATTTATTCTATCCATGATCCATGGTCCAAAGAAGGAAGCAAATGGTCTCGCATGGCTAGAATCGGAACCTCTTGGGCGAGGCTAATAGAGAAGTAACAAGGGTGTAGCATGCAACCTCGAGGGGTTGAGTCATGCGAAGCGGACCCAAGTGTATTGATACTCATACGACCTCGAGGGGCTGCGTCATGAGCCTTCCAGCAGAGAATGAGATAGCGATCTCGTGTAGTATGTGGATGTGATGATAGTACGAAGCGATCCCAATGAGGGAAGTCATAGCGAAGCGATCCCTTGACGGGAGTTATACGAGAGGTGATCCCTATAGATGCGACCTTGAGGCCGGGCTAGCATGATGATTAAATCAACTGGCCTCGCTGACAAGGCGAATAGAGAAGCTGCATGGCCTCGCATGCGGCCTCGCTGGGCTAGTCATGCGAGGTGGTCCACGCTGTACGGAGATAATTATACTCACGCGACCTCGCTGGGCCTGACCGTAAGCCTTCATAATAAACATGCTCTAGGCCTCACTGGACCTTACAGAGAGAGTATTCTAGGCCACGTTGGACCTCTAGACCACGCTGGACCTTGTAGAGAGACATGCATGATAGATGCTATCCCATACTAGGGACTTTGCTGGCGAACTCGACCATTAGGACCATTATGAGTTATGGACCTCTATTCTAGCCCATTAGGCCTGCTTAGGGCTTATGCCAAGATTTGGGCATAACAGAAAGTATCCTCTAAGACACTACCATTATCGTGCAATGTCTACTCTTTCCTGAATGCAGAGTTCAGTTTGTCTGATGCAGAAGAAAGATCAATGAATATTTATAAATGAGATAAAGTATAAAGTTTACTTAGATTTTTATAATGAGAAAGTTTGTATATCTGTTTTAGTTTGCCGATTAGTTTTAGTTTACAGATTTTATATTTTTTTGTGTTTCTAGAGATTTGGTAACTTGTTGGTGAAAGAAACTTGTGTTTCACACTTTTAGCAACACAGGGTGGTTAACGTAAGCTTCCCTCCCCCCCCCCCCCCCCTTACATTTTTTTAACATGTTCTTGACTCTGCTCAAAATACATTTCATAATGGCTGTATTGGTTTTCTTATAGATATGGAGTTATTCTAGAAAAGCTTCAATAGATGAATTATACTTTGAGAGAGAAGATTAAAGGTTGTATTGTTGATTTAGCTCCTGAAGCATCCCCTGATCCACATGTTAATTCAGCTTGCTCAGTTATATAACACTGCTTGAATACTGATCATTGAGCACCAGGAGCTCAAATGCTCATAGCCATATGGTCTAGATTTTTACAAAGATTTCAGTGTTTCGGGTTCAGGATTTAAGTTCCATTATTTTTTAACTTGATTATTCACTTTTACAGTTTATGGAAGTATCTTAAATGACTAATTGAAAATTTAAAAAAACTGCAACTTTACTTCATATCTGTGCAAATTTAATTTTGATATTGACGTGTGAATAGTTGAAGTCTATGAATGATGCTTAGTCATTCCTTTGAAGCTTTGTTTGATAAAGTTTTGCATGGGCCACTCATAATGAGTATGCTAAAATTGTTCACTGATTATCTTCTTCACCATGCAGGTATGGGCTTCAGGCTTCTATGCTGCTTTTTTGAAAATGCAAATTGTAGAAACAAAATAAGACAATACAACAAAAGTACCAGGTAGAACCAATGTTTCTGAGGAACCCAAGCCACCATTCAAAGAAGTGGCTTTGCATGTAGTATTACAGAAGGTTTTTGAGGTAGTCTTGAGACTTCCTTCGGTAAATGGGTAAAAAGTTTGAGTTCCAGTCAGGCATAGTTTCAGTTTCATAGTTCATGTGCAAATGGAAAGACTTTAAACAAATTTAAAAATTATTTTTCAACTTCAATAGGATTGTAAATATTACAAGGTAAAATACCTAAATCCCACACAAATAGTTTTTAAGCACTTTTGTTTTATTTTATGACATCGTTGAATCGGTAGCAGCACAGAACGACACAAAATTTGTTTTTTATTTTCTTTTTAATGCCTTCGATTCTTGCTAAAAACTTGAAAGATGTGAATCATCATCCTGAAGAAAAAATTTGTCAGTTATATCATATATGTACAAATTGATATGTGACCTCTTTGTGTGGAACACAAAGAAGTGAGCCCCTCTATTAAATTGTTTCATTAGGGAAGCTTTTAGGTCGTGACAGTGCTTGCATGTTATTTTCAAAGTTTTCTGTCTATAGCACTGCTAAAGTGATATCTCTTTGACATAAGTGATGAGTGTTGCTTATTATATATATATATATATATATATATATATATATATATATATATATATATATACATATATAGGTCATTGCTCCATAACAAACAATAAAGAACACCATAGATCTAATAGTTCCAATGGCCCCGCCAGGGGCACTCAATACAAAAAGTTGTTGTTTTTTTACCCTCTATCAAGCCAGAAAAAAATTGAAAATTTACTGTTCATGATGACGTCATCGTCATGAACAGTAACTTTTAATTTTTTTTTTTTTTGAGATGATGGATGGATAGAGGGTAAAAAAATAAGAACTTTTTGTATTGGGTGGCCCCGCCAGGGGCAATGGATCTATTAGATCTAAGGTGTTTTTTATTGTTTGTTATATAAGGTGTTTGTTATGGAGTACAACTCATATATATATATATGTATATATATATATATATATTTAATAGGGGCACGTTCCACAGCCCCCGGGGGATATCCCCCTGATCCCGTACGCCCTCCATGTTTCATGGAGGGCGTATACTTGTAAAAGTTAAATTAAAAATAGAAAAATAGTGATATTGAGTTGACATTCATTCTAAAATTAGTGACCACCATTATTTGAGTGTGTATGAATTTTAAATTCGAATTTAAATTTTTCTTCGTTTTTAATTAATTTCATAATATATTTCACAAACTAAATAAAAATTATTAAAAAATAAAGAAAATAAAAAAATAGTGATATTGAGTAGACATTCATCCGAAAATTAGTGACTACCACTAACTGGGTGTGTATGAATTTTTAATTCAAATTTAATATTTTCTTCCTTTTTAATTAATTTTATATTATATATCACAAACTAGTTAAAAATTATTGAAAAATCAAGAAAATAGGAAAATAGTGATAGGAAAATAGGAAAATATGAAGATCCAACCGTACGGATGTCAATATATATCTAAGTTAGTGATATTCCCAAATTTTCAAAAAATAAAAATTAAATTGGATGGCAAAAGTGGTAGTCAACTATCGATTTGACCAGTTGTGCTAACTAGTGCTTTGTCACGGATTGTTGTTATTATTTTTTTAAAAATACTTCTCGAAGATCCAACCGTACGGACGTCAAGATATATCTAAGTTAGTGATATTCCAAAATTTTCAAAAAATAAAAAATTAATTTGGTTGGGGATCTTAGTAGATCACTACTATTATAACTAGTACTTGTAACTCGTGCTTTGTCACGGATTGTTGTTATTATTTTTTAAAAAATACTTCTCGAAGATCCAACCGTACGGATGTCAATATATATCTAAGTTAGTGATATTCCCAAATTTTCAAAAAATAAAAAATTAATTTGGTTGGGTATCTTAGTAGATCACTACTATTATAACTAGTACTTGTAACTAGTGCTTTTTCACGGATTGTTGTTATTATTTTTTAAAAAATACTTCTCGAAGATACAACCGTACGGATGTCAAGATATATTTAAGTTAGTGATATTCCAAAATTTTCAAAAAATAAAAAATTATTTTGGTTGGGGATCTTAGTAGATCACTACTATTATAACTAGTACTTGTAACTAGTGCTTTGCCACGGATTGTTGTTATTATTTTTTAAAAAATACTTCTCGAAGATCCAACCGTACGGATGTCAATATATATCTAAGTTAGTGATATTCCCAAATTTTCAAAAAATAAAAAATTAATTTGGTTGTGTATCTTAGTAGATCACTACTCCCTCCGTCTCATAATGTTTCTCTCGTTTGAAATGTCGGGATTGTTCATAACATGAGACAAATTACTAATTTACGTCTAATCTGTAAGACCAAATATAGTCATGAGTGATCTTATTGGATTCGTATTTCTTAGTACTTTAATACACTGAAGTTTTTATATTTAATACTAATACGAAATTGAAGATATTAACGATCAAAAGTGTGCATTGGCAAACGTGTCCAACTCAAATGGGAAAAGTATTTAGAGACGGAGGGAGTACTATTATAACTAGTACTTGTAAATAGTGCTTTTTCACGGATTGTTGTTATTATTTTTTAAAAAAATACTTCTCGAAGATCCAACCGTACGGATGTCAATATATATCTAATTTAGTGATATTCCCAAATTTTCAAAAAATAAAAAATTAATTTGGTTGGGGATCTTAGTAGATCACTACTATTATAACTAGTACTTGTAACTAGTGCTTTGTCACGGATTGTTGTTATTATTTTTAAAAAAATACTTCTCGAAGATCCAACCGTACGGATGTCAATATATATCTAAGTTAGTGATATTCCCAAATTTTCAAAAAATAAAAATTAAATTGGATGGTAAAAGTGGTAGTCAACTATCAATTTGACCAGTACTACTAACTAGTGCTTTGTCACGGATTATTGTTATTATTTTTTAAAAAATACTTCTCGAAGATCCAACCGTACGGATGTCAATATATATCTAAGTTAGTGATATTCCCAAATTTTCAAAAAATATAAAATTAATTTGGTTGGGTATCTTAGTAGATCACTACTATTATAACTAGTACTTGTAACTAGTGCTTTTTAACGGATTGTTGTTATTATTTTTTAAAAAATACTTCTAGAAGATTCAACCATACGGATGTCAATATATATCTAATTTAGTGATATTCCCAAATTTTCAAAAAATAAAAAATTAATTTGGTTGGGGATCTTTGTAGATCACTACTATTATAACTAGTACTTGTAACTAGTGCTTTGTCACGGATTGTTGTTATTATTTTTTAAAAACTACTTCTCGAATATCCAACCGTACGGATGTCAATATATATCTAAGTTAGTGATATTCCCAAATTTTCAAATAATAAAAATTAAATTGGATAGTAAAAGTGGTAGTCAACTATCGATTTGACCAGTACTACTAACTAGTGCTTTGTCACGGATTGTTGTTATTATTTTTTAAAAAATACTTCTCGAAGATCCAACCGTACGGATGTCAAGATATATCTAAGTTAGTGATATTCCAAAATTTTTAAAAAATAAAAAATTAATTTGATTGGGGATCTTAGTAGATCACTACTATTATAACTCGTACTTGTAACTAGTGCTTTGCCACGGATTGTTGTTATTATTTTTTAAAAAATACTTCTCGAAGATCCAACCGTACGGATGTCAATATATATCAAAGTTAGTGATATTCCCAAATTTTCAAAAAATAAAAAATTAATTTGGTTGGGTATCTTAGTAGATCACTACTATTATAACTAGTACTTGTAAATAGTGCTTTTTCACGGAATGTTGTTACTATTTGTTAAAAAATACTTCTCGAAGATCCAACCGTACGGATGTCAATAAATATCTAATTTAGTGATATTCCCAAATTTTCAAAAAATAAAAAATTAATTTGGTTCGGGATCTTAGTAGATCACTACTATTATAACTAGTACTTGTAACTAGTGCTTTGTCACGGATTGTTGTTATTATTTTTTAAAAACTACTTCTCGAATATCCAACCGTACGGATGTCAATATATATCTAAGTTAGTGATATTCCCAAATTTTCAAATAATTAAAATTAAATTGGATGGTAAAAGTGGTAGTCAACTATCGATTTGACCAGTACTACTAACTAGTGCTTTGTCACGGATTGTTGTTATTATTTTTTAAAATATACTTCTCGAAGATCCAACCGTACGGATGTCAAGATATATCTAAGTTAGTGATATTCCAAAATTTTCAAAAAATAAAAAATTAATTTGGTTGGGGATCTTAGTAGATCACTACTATTATAACTAGTACTTGTAACTAGTGCTTTGCCACGGATTGTTGTTATTATTTTTTAAAAAATACTTCTCGAAGATCCAACCGTACTGATGTCAATATATATCTAAGTTAGTGATATTCCCAAATTTTCAAAAAATAAAAAATTAATTTGGTTGGGTATCTTAGTAGATCACTACTATTATAACTAGTACTTGTAAATAGTGCTTTTTCACGGATTGTTGTTATTATTTTTTAAAAAAATACTTCTCGAAGATCCAACCGTACGGATGTCAATATATATCTAATTTAGTGATATTCCCAAATTTTCAAAAAAATAAAAAATTAATTTGGTTGGGGATCTTAGTAGATCACTACTATTATAACTAGTACTTGTAACTAGTGCTTTGTCACGGATTGTTGTTATTATTTTTAAAAAAATACTTCTCGAAGATCCAACCGTTCGGAGGTCAATATATATCTAAGTTAGTGATATTCCCAAATTTTCAAAAAATGAAAATTAAATTGAATGGTAAAAGTGGTTGTCAACTATCAATTTGACCAGTACTGCTAACTAGTGCTTTGTCACGGATTGTTGTTATTATTTTTTAAAAAATACTTCTCGAAGATCCAACCGTACGGATGTCAAGATATATCTATGTTAGTGATATTCCAAAATTTTCAAAAAATAAAAAATTAATTTGGTTGGGGATCTTAGTAGATCACTACTATTATAACTAGTACTTGTAACTAGTGCTTTGTCACGGATTGTTGTTATTATTTTTTAAAAAATACTTCTCGAAGATCCAACCGTACGGATGTCAATATATATCTAAGTTAGTGATATTCCCAAATTTTCCAAAAATAAAAAATTAATTTGGTTGGGTATCTTAGAAGATCACTACTATTATAACTAGTACTTGTAACTAGTGCTTTTTCTCGGATTGTTGTTATTATTTTTTAAAAAATACTTCTCGAAGATCCAACCGTACGATGTCAATATTTATCTAATTTAGTGATATTCCCAAATTTTCAAAAAATAAAAAATTAATTTGGTTGGGGATCTTAGTAGATCACTACTATTATAACTAGTACTTGTAACTAGTGCTTTGTCACGGATTGTTGTTACTATTTTTTAAAAAATACTTCTCGAAGATCCAACCGTACGGATGTCAAGATATATCTATGTTAGTGATATTCCAAAATTTTCAAAAAATAAAAAATTAATTTGGTTGGGGATCTTAGTAGATCACTACTATTTTAACTAGTACTTGTAACTAGTGCTTTGTCACGGATTGTTATTATTATTTTTTAAAAAATACTTCTCGAAGATCCAACCGTACGGATGTCAATATATATCTAAGTTAGTGATATTCCCAAATTTTCCAAAAATAAAAAATTAATTTGGTTGGGTATCTTAGTAGATCACTACTATTATAACTAGTACTTGTAAATAGTGCTTTTTCACGGAATGTTGTTACTATTTGTTAAAAATACTTCTCGAAGATCCAACCGTACGGATGTCAATAAATATCTAATTTAGTGATATTCCCAAATTTTCAAAAAATAAAAAATTAATTTGGTTCGGGATCTTAGTAGATCACTACTATTATAACTAGTACTAGTAACTAGTGCTTTGTCACGGATTGTTGTTATTATTTTTTAAAAACTACTTCTCGAATATCCAACCGTACGGATGTCAATATATATCTAAGTTAGTGATATTCCCAAATTTTCAAATAATAAAAATTAAATTGGAAGGTAAAAGTGGTAGTCAACTATCGATTTGACCAGTACTACTAACTAGTGCTTTGTCACGGATTGTTGTTATTATTTTTTAAAATATACTTCTCGAAGATCCAACCGTACGGATGTCAAGATATATCTAAGTTAGTGATATTCCAAAATTTTCAAAAAATAAAAAATTAATTTGGTTGGGGATCTTAGTAGATCACTACTATTATAACTAGTACTTGTAACTAGTGCTTCGCCACGGATTGTTGTTATTATTTTTTAAAAAATACTTCTCGAAGATCCAACCGTACGGATGTCAATATATATCTAAGTTAGTGATATTCCCAAATTTTCAAAAAATAAAAAATTAATTTGGTTGGGTATCTTAGTAGATCACTACTATTATAACTAGTACTTGTAAATAGTGCTTTTTCACGGATTGTTGTTATTATTTTTTAAAAAATACTTCTCGAAGATCCAACCGTACGGATGTCAATATATATCTAATTTAGTGATATTCCCAAATTTTCAAAAAAATAAAAAATTAATTTGGTTGGGGATCTTAGTAGATCACTACTATTATAACTAGTACTTGTAACTAGTGCTTTGTCACGGATTGTTGTTATTATTTTTAAAAAAATACTTCTCGAAGATCCAACCGTTCGGAGGTCAATATATATCTAAGTTAGTGATATTCCCAAATTTTCAAAAAATGAAAATTAAATTGAATGGTAAAAGTGGTTGTCAACTATCAATTTGACCAGTACTGCTAACTAGTGCTTTGTCACGGATTGTTGTTATTATTTTTTAAAAAATACTTCTCGAAGATCCAACCGTACGGATGTCAAGATATATCTATGTTAGTGATATTCCAAAATTTTCAAAAAATAAAAAATTAATTTGGTTGGGGATCTTAGTAGATCACTACTATTATAACTTGTACTTGTAACTAGTGCTTTGTCACGGATTGTTGTTATTATTTTTTAAAAAATACTTCTCGAAGATCCAACCGTACGGATGTCAATATATATCTAAGTTAGTGATATTCCCAAATTTTCCAAAAATAAAAAATTAATTTGGTTGGGTATCTTAGAAGATCACTACTATTATAACTAGTACTTGTAACTAGTGCTTTTTCTCGGATTGTTGTTATTATTTTTTAAAAAATACTTCTCGAAGATCCAACCGTACGATGTCAATATTGATGTCAATATTTATCTAATTTAGTGATATTCCCAAATTTTCAAAAAATAAAAAATTAATTTGGTTGGGGATCTTAGTAGATCACTACTATTATAACTAGTACTTGTAACTAGTGCTTTGTCACGGATTGTTGTTACTATTTTTTAAAAAATACTTCTCGAAGATCCAACCGTACGGATGTCAAGATATATCTATGTTAGTGATATTCCAAAATTTTCAAAAAATAAAAAATTAATTTGGTTGGGGATCTTAGTAGATCACTACTATTTTAACTAGTACTTGTAACTAGTGCTTTGTCACGGATTGTTATTATTATTTTTTAAAAAATACTTCTCGAAGATCCAACCGTACGGATGTCAATATATATCTAAGTTAGTGATATTCCCAAATTTTCCAAAAATAAAAAATTAATTTGGTTGGGTTTCTTAGTAGATCACTACTATTATAACTAGTACTTGTAAATAGTGCTTTTTCACGGAATGTTGTTACTATTTGTTAAAAATACTTCTCGAAGATCCAACCGTACGGATGTCAATAAATATCTAATTTAGTGATATTCCCAAATTTTCAAAAAATAAAAAATTAATTTGGTTCGGGATCTTAGTAGATCACTACTATTATAACTAGTACTTGTAACTAGTGCTTTGTCACGGATTGTTGTTATTATTTTTTAAAAACTACTTCTCGAATATCCAACCGTACGGATGTCAATATATATCTAAGTTAGTGATATTCCCAAATTTTCAAATAATAAAAATTAAATTGGATGGTAAAAGTGTAGTCAACTATCGATTTGACCAGTACTACTAACTAGTGCTTTGTCACGGATTGTTGTTATTATTTTTTAAAATATACTTCTCGAAGATCCAACCGTACGGATGTCAAGATATATCTAAGTTAGTGATATTACAAAATTTTCAAAAAATAAAAAATTAATTTGGTTGGGGATCTTAGTAGATCACTTCTATTATAACTAGTACTTGTAACTAGTGCTTTGCCACGGATTGTTGTTATTATTTTTTAAAAAATACTTCTCGAAGATCCAACCGTACGGATGTCAATATATATCTAAGTTAGTGATATTCCCAAATTTTCAAAAAATAAAAAATTAATTTGGTTGGGTATCTTAGTAGATCACTACTATTATAACTAGTACTTGTAAATAGTGCTTTTGCACGGATTGTTGTTATTATTTTTTAAAAAATACTTCTCGAAGATCCAACCGTACGGATGTCAATATATATCTAATTTAGTGATATTCCCAAATTTTCAAAAAAATAAAAAATTAATTTGGTTGGGGATCTTAGTAGATCACTACTATTATAACTAGTACTTGTAACTAGTGCTTTGTCACGGATTGTTGTTATTATTTTTAAAAAAATATTTCTCGAAGATCCAACCGTTCGGATGTCAATATATATCTAAGTTAGTGATATTCCCAAATTTTCAAAAAGTAAAAATTAAATTGGATGGTAAAAGTGGTTGTCAACTATCAATTTGACCAGTACTGCTAACTAGTGCTTTGTCACGGATTGTTGTTATTATTTTTTAAAAAATACTTCTCGAAGATCCAACCGTACGGATGTCAAGATATATCTATGTTAGTGATATTCCAAAATTTTCAAAAAATAAAAAATTAATTTGGTTGGGGATCTTAGTAGATCACTACTATTATAACTAGTACTTGTAACTAGTGCTTTGTCACGGATTGTTGTTATTATTTTTAAAAAAATACTTCTCGAAGATCCAACCGTACGGATGTCAATATATATCTAAGTTAGTGATATTCCCAAATTTTCCAAAAATAAAAAATTAATTTGGTTGGGTATCTTAGAAGATCACTACTATTATAACTAGTACTTGTAACTAGTGCTTTTTCACGGATTGTTGTTATTATTTTTTAAAAAATACTTCTCGAAGATCCAACCGTACGATGTCAATATATATATCTAATTTAGTGATATTCCCAAATTTTCAAAAAATAAAAAATTAATTTGGTTGGGGATCTTAGTAGATCACTACTATTATAACTAGTACTTGTAACTAGTGCTTTGTCACGGATTGTTGTTACTATTTTTTAAAAAATACTTCTCGAAGATCCAACCGTACGGATGTCATTATATATCTAAGTTGATGATATTCCCAAATTTTCAAAAAATAAAAATTTAATTGGATGGTAAAAGTGGTAGTCAACTATCGATTTGACCAGTACTGCTAACTAGTGCTTTGTCCCGGATTGTTGTTTGTATTTTTTTAAAAATACTTATCGACGATACAACCGCACATATGTCAATATATGTCTAGTTTATTGATATTCCCATGTTTTTGAAAAATAATAAGTTTATTTGGATGGTAAAAGTGGTAGTCAACTATCGATTTTACAAGTACTCCTAAATTAGTGAATCTAATGTAAAAATCTCAAAAAATAGAAAATTAGTGAATCTAATGTAAAATTAATCACAGAATTAATGAGTATTAATATTTGAATTTTTATGAATTTTAATTCGAAGGCTTATTGGCAGGCCCAGCGAGGTCGCGTAAGTAGTTTATCTCCACAAAAGCAAGGATCGCCTCGCATGGTCAGGCCCAGCGAGGTCGCATGCGAGGCCATCTAGTCAGTTTCGCCAATAATTATAATTATAGCATCATGTTAGCTGTGGGTTCCCTTTAATGGGCCATGGATTATGAGCAGTATGAATGGGTAGAATATAACCCAAGGAGACGACTAGTGGATTTGGGCCAAGCCGAGCCCGTAGAAACCCTAGCCCGTCTAGATAACTTCTTCTCCAAGAGAACTACGTTGGCTTGATCCCTATAAATAGGGTACGTAGGCATCTTGTAAAGGACGAGAAACAGTTCACCACTGAATTTCAATAGACAAGAGCAGCCACAAACAATCACCAATCACCTCCGTGTTCTTCGTGTTCATAGCAAAATATCCGTATTTTGCTCCGTGATTCCAGCAAACCTCCAAAATATTGTTATACAATATTCTCCCTATAACATTTGTCGCTAGAAGGAGGAGCTTATTTTATTATTCGTAGAGGACGAATAATTATTATCATACGGGTTTTGGGTTTTAGTTACAACCACGAAGAGACGGCTTGATTTTCAAGAGGAGAAAGATGAATCAAGACCATAGGCGGGAAGACATCAAGAGGCTACACGCGGCAAGTCAGAGAAACTTGGCACAAAAGAAAATTGGATCTGGCGATGGCAAAAAAGCATACCCAAGAGACGGAGTTGGCAGGGACTGTTAATGGATGATGACATAAAATAAATTGCAAAAGTGGTTATATACTATGATGGTACACAACAACGTAGAAAAAAAATCAAATAAATAATGGCAAGGCAAAAAAAAGACAAGAGTGAAGGTAATTGAATCAAAAAGCCAAAAAAAAAAGGAACAAAAGCAATTCGAAGGCCAAAGACAATTGAGCCCGCGGTAAAAATAAAAAAGATTGCAGCAAAAGTAACTACCAAGATTGGTTACTTGATTCAATCAGGGACCCGCATCAACAAAACAAAAATGAGAAGCACAGCACGAGGACAGTGCACACTGCACACACCAGACGTGAAGCATGACAAAAGGAATTAAAAAAAATTATGGAGCCCCCAAAGTTACAGCTGCCCGAACACAAAGAACTTGGCCAGTTCGCACAGCACGGTGATGAGCCACTGAATTGCAGCGAGCACTCCAAAGATAAGTTTTCGATCTAATCTTTTATTTTTCTGCAAAATTAAATATTATGCCATGTCATGCATAATCATGTTTTTAAATATATTTTCAAGAAAATATTTATTGTTCAAAAATTCGTGCGAGCAATATATTTTTATGCTTGTAAAATTATTGCGATTTAGAAAATATCGTATTATGCTGATGATTTGCCGATTTTATGCTGATTAATTATTTGCCGATTTTATGCTGATTGATTGTGGATATTTTACAATCTCGTACGAGCTGCATTATTCTCAAGAAAAAAAATACATATGCGAGACACATAATTTTGTAAAAGATTTTCTACAAAAAGGAGCATTATTTTCGAAAAAAATAAATATCGCGACATTCTTAAAAGATCATATTTATTATTGCGTTTGGATTTGCAAAAAAATTTTCATATATCGTCGCGATAGTACATATCTGTCAAAAATATTTTCAAACTTGCGAACTAAATTGCCAAGTAGGGTAGCCTAGACAAGCTATAAATCTCGCAATGCAACATGCTTAGTAAAGTGCAGCACCCTCTGGATTATTGAAGGCCCATGAGATATCGCTATATCGAATGGGTGGAGGCATCCCTATGCAAACTATCTTTATTGAAGGCCCATGACCAGATCTTGAGCTCAAGGTCGCATGTGTGGGAAGGCATCCCTATGCAAAATATCTTTCAGACATGCACAGCTAGCACGCGTGCAAAGTTCACCAACTAGTTCGCCAGAACTACATCTACATCTACATCTCACAAACGAAGACACATCCTTACGTGGTTGCATGAGACACTTGAAAAGCGTGTATGCCAATTCGGGATATATACAAGCGCCAAGGTCCTAACTAGACAACAAGGATCGCAAAGGATTTCAAAAGTATTATTTATGCTCGCACATTTGAAAACCATGGCAAATATATATATATTATAGTGGTCATCGCATGCTATCACACTTGCATCCGCATACGCCTAACGAGCACAATGGTGCTCCAAGTGTGTTTCTAATCATCTATTTTCAGTTTTTTCAGCGACTCAAGAAATTTGGAAGCTTGAAGAATTCTTAGTTCTCCACTGCATCAAGCTACATTGAAGAACTGGGGCTAGTTATTATGTCATATTTTGGCATGTCTAATAATCTCCCAAATTTCTAATATTTATTAATTATTAATTCAGATTAATAATTATTACTTAATCGCTAAGTTTTATCCTCTCTCTGAAATGAGGAAACAATCAATCTTCATCAATCAATAACGGAAAATATCTCCAAACGATATTCTTCAAATCAGGAAGATATCACAACAATAAGATTAAATCAGATAAAATCAGTAATCACCCAGATTAACTAAGGAATAGACACAAATCAATTTCACAGAACTACGTGGGCTTGATCCTATATAAACATATAGGTACGTAGGCATCTTGGTATGATGGAATCCGATACACGAGACAAATCGAGACACCTGTCGAGTTCAGCCCTCTCTTTTTCATAAACCCTAAATCCCTAAAAACATTCACATACTCATAATTTCGCTCTACTATTCCAGCAAACCTCCAATTTCGTGTTGTTACGAAATTCCTCCAACAACAGACACGAATGCAATTGTATAAAAAGACCTCACCGAGAAAGTTGTGTCGGAAGGAGCTATGTAAAATAATAATTCGGCTTTGATGGAAGAAAGCATGGGATCCTAAATTGGTGGGCTAGCCTAAATCTATTGGGTCCGGATCCTCTGTCCCCGTGTCTCCTACTCTTTTTAATACAAAAAGAGTGCCCCTGCGGGGTCCATTTTAATAAATAATAAAAATGGGCTCCACAAGAACATTTTTTTTGTATTAAAAACAACAGGGAACACAAAGGAGACACGGAGGAAGGGGATAGAGGATCCCACCTCAAATCTATTAACTAAGTTTCCCTCCTTTTCGGATTGTCACAAAGTTTCCTTTTAGTTTTTAAATTTAGTATGTTATTTTGTTTTCTTTGAAATGCTGACTGCTAGATTTAAGGTATAGTTATTTACTAATTTTTATTTTTGATAATCAAGTGTTGTATTTTGTGAGCTATCCTCTGTTCCCTTCCTCCGTGTCTCCTTTGTGTCTCCTATTGTTTTTAATACAAAAAAAATGTTCTTATGAAGCCCATTTTTATTATTTATTAAAATGGGACCCGCAGGGACACTCTTTTTGTATTAAAAAGAGCAGGGACACGGAGAATGTCCTCGTGTCCCTGAGGATGGGGACAAAGGATCCAGACCCGTATTTTGTTTCCAACAGTTGCTTTACTTGAGTGGTGTACTCTATCTAAAGCCTAGCTTTTTTATTCAATTTTTTTGAAATATTTTTTCTTGAAGAGTAGAAATTTTTATATTTCCTCCACAGCCTTAGCCAGGTGTCGTCTACTAATAATGAGTTGGTCAGGACACGTACTTTGGTCAAGAGTGCTATTGTTCAGGTTGATGCTGCACCATTTAAGCAATGGTATCTTCAGCACTATGGTGTTGAAATTGGTCGCAAGAAGAAGTCTGCTACTGCCAATTAAAGAAAGGAGAGGTACTTTCAACTATTAGAAGTTACAATAATTGTGGTTGTAATTTTATTTTGCTCGCTTTTACATATTGCCTAATGTATTCACGTTATAAATCACCCTATTATGCTTGATATTAATAAATGAGAAGAACATATTAGGTCATAGTCCTTCTGTGTGATAGTCAAGTGGCAAGTGAAAATTATTTAGGTTAATTGCATGTAAATTCAGTGTAAACTTCTGATATTTAGATTGATCAGAAAACAGAAAAGTATTGCCAATTTAATTAGGTCATGTAGTATGTATTTCTTTTTTTTTTTTTTTTTTTTTTGTCCGAGAATCAAGTAGACTTTTTTATGAGGCTAAAAAAACTAAAAAAGTGGTTTCCCCCTTTAAATATACCACTGTTTCTTGCTAACAATATCTGTAATAGAATGAGGAATGAGCTCTGTGCTAGGTTTGCCTTTAGGCTTAAACAGATATTCAGTATTCATCTTACATCACCGCTGCCAGATAGATGTGCAATATATAGTCTTGATGTGCTTTTCTGTACTTCCATTCCTTAAGTTGAGCATTCTAATGCAACAGAGGTATCTGCCTATGATTATTATAATTGAGATGCCTATGTTATTTATGGGTTAGACATCTCAAAAAAGTTACTTTAGTAATGACTGCTGTCAAGGGCATTCACCTGTGTAATTTAACAGTTGTTTTAGATTGTTGTATCTTACTGATGCATCAATGTTGTATGATGCATGTCGTGAGAAAAATACAGAGCCGCCAAGAAGATCAGAAGATTGATCAACATATTGAAAAGCAATTCGGTGGTGGTCGTCTATTAACTGCAATCTCATCATGACCCGGTCGATGCGAGCGCACTGATGGGTATGTGAATTTTTGGTCTTTGCCTTTTTGTGTTTATATTCTTAGAGTGGAAAATACAGAAAGTTGGTTGTTTACCAGTTATTTGACAATAAAATACCAATGCCAACATCTTTTTAACCCCAGAGTTTCTTATGGTCACCCTATCATGTTAATGATAATTTTTAAGTTTCAACACTATATGGATGGTTTGTGGTTTTGTGCATACCTAATTACCTCCTCTCATGAATTTTTTTGCATCGTAAGTGAAATACAGGGAATAATTAGAAACCACAAATTTTCAATACTGTACTACATAAAGTTGCCTTTCATAATGCACTTAGAAATCAGTGTTGAGTTTATAATTCGGCATCTGTCAGTGAACTTTAGATATCTCTTACTGATTTTTAATGACTATTACCTTTTTTTTATAATAGGTACATTTTGGAGGGCAAGGAGTTGGAGTTCCACACGAAGAAACTCCAGAGGAAGAAAGGGAAGGGAGCACCTGCCTAAATGGATCGAGTTAGATTGAGAATGTTTTTGCACTACATTCCTTTTTGTACTTTTCTTTGTATGGAACCGGAGAAATATTCACCTCAAAAGTTGATTTAAATGTGTTTCTCAACTATTTAACTATAATTTGAAAGACATTAATTAAATATATAAAACTCTATTATTTAAACTATTTCACATTAATTTAATTTCTATATTAAATTAATTTATCCTTCAAGGATAATAATAATTTTTTATATAATAAAATATTAAAATAAAAATATAACCAGGTTAGATCATACGGTAGTTGCACGATGTTAATATTTAATAACATTGGTTAATGAAATATATTAATTTCATAAAAAAATTTAAACAAAAAATACTACGTAGTTAATATGTAATAGCCATATGCTTTGATAACATAAAATGTTTAATTTTTACTCACTTTAAAATTTAAATTTAATAATATGTGTAAATATAACTCAAGTGTGTAAATTTAACTTTAAATATAGCTTTTGGTATAACTGTTAAGTTTCAAAAGACGTGACTTTTTATGAATTTTAATTTTATTTCTATGCCAAAAAAAATTAATTGAAGAGAAATAATCAAACATGTTAGACATATACCTTTAATTTACTCTTTTTTTTAGAAATTTAACAAAATTTATAAAAAGTCGAAATCGTTACTTTCTCGTTTGGAATTATATTAATTTTTCGGTATGATTGACATTGATTTAGTTAACATGTTTTGTCATAATTTTTATTATCGTTATATCATACAATAATTCATAAAAAATTTACTATACATATCTGTACTTATCATTGTTATATCTAAGATTAGGTGATTAGGTGAGAGTAGATTTTATTTAATGTCAGTAGATTTTATTTAATGTCAGTGGAGTTGAGTGTAGATTATGTGTTGAGTTCTATGTGCCAATAAAGGGTGAACTTTAAATTAAAATACATAATTTTAATTAATAATTTTGAGTAGGTTCTTAGCTCGGGTAGCGCGGGCAAAATCCCTAGTGTATGTAATGATTACTAAAATCACATATTAAGAAAATTTGACATGCGATTTTAGTAGTCAAAGTGTGATCAAAATTTTAATGATCGATTTATATAACTTAATGGTTAAAATTTTCTAATACAAGTGTAATAAAAATTAATAAAGATGATTGAATGTATCTATACTATCTATATTAATTCTAAACAATAACAAACATAATTGAGTATAATTTGTAGTTTGGTTCATTATCCTTTTTAATCACAAATGTCAAATCTTTTAAGTAAAATTGATCAAAATATCACATACAATACTTAAAGTTATTATTATATATATGTCAAACATCCAATATCTCTCAAACCTCTAATTTCATCCTAAAACCTTTAACTTTCCCTTTTAAGGTTGGAATCCCAGCAAAAAAAATATTAAAAATTAGTTCTAAAAATATAAAAAAAAACATCACTAACATATTATTATATGAGAATAATACCTCAGGAACTTACCTGTATAAAATAACTGGCCCCGTAGGAGCAATTTTGTAATAACTTAACGTATTTATAAAAATAACCTTATTTTTGTATTTTTTTTTTAATTAACTCAAGAAACTTAGGAAAAGCAAGCCCTTATTATATTATATTTTATTAAAAATATAAGTAATGATTATTATGATACGACAAGAAGCGGGGTAGAATAAAAAAAAAGGTTTGGTGTTAGAAACCCTAGAATAGAACCTCTGGTTAATTCGCATCGAGTTCCGATGGATGAATATGGAGTTGATTTGAGGAAACTTCTTTTCAACTCACAAAGGGATGTTCTCATTAGAAGCAACTCCGATGAATTGGTATGAAGATCTCTATTCGCCTGCCTCTTCGTTTTTGTGTGTGTATGATTTGTGCTGGTTATTCTGTATGTGCTTTAGATTTTGTAGACTGTAAAATTTTAGCTCCAGTCTCCAAAGGCTCAACTCAGAATCATTTTTTATAAGCATAGTCCTATTTAGCATTCTTCATCATCGTATCTGATAGTATATCAGAAGAAGCATTTAGCAGTTTGGATGTTGTATATCAACTATAAACTTTTGATTTTGGATATTAGTGGTTTCTAATCTCTTTGATTCTTCATTCTTGCAGGTCACGTGGGAACACTTGGAACACAAGGTGGTTGTGTTACATTTTGACCTTCTAACTCCTGATTACACTAGTAATTGGCTCACCAGAGCTCCCTTATCAGATATATACACTCAGTTGCTCTCTGATGCAGCTCCTTTTGAGGTTGTCTTTGTTGCTGTTGGTGATGCCACAGAAGAAGATGTGTTCCATCATATGTTTTCTTCAATGCCGTGGCTTGCAATCCCTTTCTCAGATTCATTAGCCAGAGACCATTTGGCAACACAATTCATTGGCGACGGAGCTTTGCATTCTCCATCCTCAGTGGTGATCAGCGAAACTGGTGTCATATTGCAACACAATGCCACTTCACTCTTTCAAACATTTGGAGTTGAAGGTTATCCTTTTTCTAATGAAAGAATAAACGACCTTATCTCTAAAGATGATGCAGCCCGAGATCGTCCATCTCTCAAGGCGCTTTTAACCTCCCCTCACCGTGATTATCTCATCAATAACCAAGGCCACAAGGTATTTACAATCCTTGTACACAATATTATATGTATTTAAAATTTCTGTCCCATACTTTGATCAATCTACAATGCACTAATATGTTCGTATGCAAATTCATATTGATATCTTTTGCACTAATATGTTCTTTGTATGCAAAAAATCTTTATCGATATCTTTTAGGTACATATCAGTGACCTTGAAAGTAAGACTGTGGCTTTGTATCTTTACGAATCCGGTTGTACCAAAGCCTTGACGGCACGTCTTAGGGATGCATACAAATGCTTGGTTGAAGAGGAAAAAATGAAGTTTGAGGTTGTTCTCGTGTATATACACGACTCCTGGAATACCTTAGGATCTACAAATGCCGAATCTTTCATGAAAGATTTTGGGACGATGCCGTGGTTGTCCCTCCCATTCAAAGACCCAAACTGTAAGAAAGTGCAACGAGTGGTTCGATATCCATTTGAGTTGGGGGGACCACAGCCGGATCCTTCACTTGTAATTGTTGGACCATTTGGAAAATTCTTCGAGCCTTTTGGTGCGAGTGACGTGTTGATGACTTTTGGTTCTCCAGCTTACCCGTTCACACGCGAAACAGCTTTTTACTTGCAAGTTAGAAACATAAAAAAGTTGAAGCTTGGTATGTTACGGGATCCAAAGGATGTTTTTATACGAGGATGTTTGAATCAGGTGTTTTTTTGTTTTCTATGCTTTAGTACAGCCGCAATTCCATTGTTCATTTGTTTTGAAGTCATCAAACAAGTTTATTTAGTATCTAACTTTAATTTTCTTCTTGTCCAGATCACTTACGAGTACACTTATGAGGAGGTTCTCTTTTCTGACATTGTCAGCAAGGGAGTTATTGTCTTTAGTGATGCTGTGCGAAATGAGTTATATTTGCGGTTCAAGACCAAGCTCGAAGAAGTGTACAAGAGAAAGAAAGGAAAGATGGATGAGTTTGAGGTGATCCACATTGCATCAAAGAAGGGAGAAGAAGTTCCTTGGTTGACCCTGCATCCAAATTATCCATACAAGGACTCAGCTGTGAGAAACATATTGGATGATACCTTCCATTATGGTTACGGTTTGTTGGCTTTTGATCGTGATGGGAAGGTTGTGAGGGCAACCTCTAATCCTGTATTGGAAAGAGATGATGAATTCCCATTCTCTTATGGTCGTCTCGAAAAGGAGGTTGGATTTGACTTGATCCAGAGGTTCGGTTGGGATTTTTGGGGTTGACGCGCATCTATTAATGGAGCATCTTAATTACTTATGTACAATTGTAGGGAGGACTAATACTTTGATAAGAATTTAGTGTTATTAAGTATTTAAGTTATTGTGTTAACTCAATGAAGGTAGTATTTGTGCAAATTTTTTTGAGTTTGACATACGAGTAATATGTACATATTTTTATATTGAAAAACAAACGGTTTCATCACTTGTTGTACCTGTATTGTGTGTTCCATGTTTTGTAGTTTTTGTTTGGAAGTTATTTGATTTTACTAGTGGTTTGGAAAGTAGTTCATAATTTGATGATACATTGGATGTAGATTCAAGTAGTATTAGTGCTAGATATGAATTTTACAATTCCAAGTCAGTTGGATCAGGTCCGCTGGACAGTTCCCGTAGGATATATAATTTTAATAGGATAGGGCATCCTGTAGAGCAGGAGCAAGTGGGGACCTCAAGGTTTCAGAATGGTCCCTCTGATCAAGAAACTTCGGCTATATTAGAAAGGCCTGAGATAGGGATTCAGGATCCAGACAATACTTGTCAAAGGGAGGATAATTTGTTGACATTTCAATATCAACCACCACTAGATTTGGAAAAAAATGGTCTTATCTGGTTTCCTCCACCTGCTGTTGATGAAAATGACGAGAAAGAAGACAACTTCTTTGCATATGAAGATGACGAGGATGACGTTGGGGAGTCAACTGCAACGTTTTCATCAGCTGACCTTAACAGCGTGCTATCAGTGAAGGATAAAGACAATGCTGGCTAAAAGGATTCATTGTGGGAAGTTGTACAGGGGCATTTTAGAGCTCTTGTGTCACAGCTTTTGCTTGGGGAGGGGATACAGGTGGGTAAAGAAAACAACGAAGATAACCGGCTAGACGTAGTTACAGCATTATCTTGGCAAGCTGCAAACTTTGTGAGACCAGATACTAGCAGAGGAGGTAGTATGGATCCTGTCATATGCATGCAGCAAGTTCATCAAAGGAGTAGCTTGTACAAAGAATATAAAACACAAGCACATGATTTCACAGTACAGAAACACAAGATTACTTATTTTGGATGGAGCACTCGAGTACCAAAGAGTTCCTAATCAGCTGGCGTCTTTTGATACGCTACTACAGCAGGTTTGTTTATGGGAATCTGTTTCATTTGGTGAGATTGAGTGAAAGCTTGAGCTTATGACTTTTACTTTGCTTAATAGGAAATTGATTATCTGAAGATGATTGTTTCAAGGATAGAGGCTCATCATCCAAATGTGTTACAGGTTGAAAAAGGTGTATCTTCATATGCCCAAGAATATCTGTTGGCAAAGGACATCTCCTTGGTGTTGAATGTTAAAAAGCCTTTACTACAAAGAATAGCTAGGTGCACTGGTGCTTCTATAACTCCTATTGATAGCACGTGTGGGACATTGTGAACTCTTCCGCATATAAAAAGTATCTGAAGACCTTGAACAATTGAATCGGCTCCAGAGGAAGCCATCTAGACCTTAACGTTCTTTGAAGGTTGTCCATGGCGTTTAGGTTGCACGGGTAAGAATTTCCTTTTCTATGCATTAACTAGTTTACACAAGTACCATACTGTTCGACCCCTCTGATGTGATGGAATGTTGGAAGCATGTTTCATCTCAAACTAATATATTAATTTAAAATTTTGTGAAATAGTTGAGACTGCAATTACGTTTTGAGCTTTTAATAAAGCCATGATTTCTCATTAGTGATCAATTTATAAGAATATGTAAATAGTTATTCGGTACACTGTGTCGTAAATAGCTATTTGGTACACCATGTTCCTGACACAGAGTTTTACAAGTGGTTCATCTTATTAATTTTCCTTGCGCATAATCTTTTGAAAGTACAAAATCTGATAGGGAGATGGTTGCATCCTTGAATCTAGTTTAATTAATTTTATTTGTGCTTAATCTTCTGTTATCACCAAATCTGATAGCGAGACGGTTGCATACTTGAATCTTGTTTTATCATCTACCATAAAAGTATTTGTTTTGTAGTGCTTCAGTATCTGAACCCCATTTTGGCATGGAATTAATATTTTTGTTCAAAGTTTACGAGTAATCTCTATGTTGCTTACTATTTCTAGCTCCCGAAACATTTTTCCCCTGTCAATCGAAGTCCTTTTAATTGATTATTTCTTTTTCAATTAGGTCCTGCTGGAGGGTTCTTGTCTTGAAGAACTAAAGAAAGTTAAACATGTTGTTCAGTATGCTGTTTTTGCAGCCTATACTTTGTCCCTTGAAACTTCTTTCCTTGCAGGTGAGGGTGCTAGCTTACCTAAATCGACTGTGGGATCCTCAGAAGTTGCTCCCACCTCCTACTCAGAAGTTGCTGATCTCCAAAGTACATCTAAAACTTGAGGAAAGAGAGTCAGTTCTTGAGCGTTTTAATCCTCAGTCCATCTCTTCTACCAACTCTGTGGACTACAGAGTTGTATCCTCAGATGTCATAAAGGATCACTTTACAGCTACAGCAGGCTTGGAAGAATATAGGTTAGGTGTAGTTCATACTTTTGAAAGAGGAAATCTTGATGAGGAGAATTCCCAAATGACCATAAGCCATACGGAACCACAGGATCTCTCCTGTCGGAAAAGGCTTGATGAAGTGATTCCTATTGATGCCTCTAGTGAATACCATTCAGCAGGTGATAGTCACCAGAGCTAAACATACAGCTTATGATATAATTGTTTGGTACGGTTACTGTATTTTAGTTCTCTTTATATATATAGGGTCCTACTCCACTACAAACTAAAATTAACTACAAACTAAAAACTAAACACTAATCTAATATTTCAAGCTAATCTAATGATCAAACTAGGGGTACCCCAATACAAAAAATGCTTAAAATAATTGGCTCTATCCAACAAAAAAAAATAAAAAAAAAAAAAAAAAGTCACTGTTCACGTGATGACGTGGCAGTGGATTTCACTGGTTAACGGTGCTTCGCACCTTCTTGTACGGCGCTTCGCGCCTTTATCATTCTAAAGTTGTAAGGAATGGCAATCAATGGTAAAGGCAATAGACGATTGACGGGTGTGTCGAGGACCTTCGGCCCTCATGACTACCTAACTCATCCGTTTACTGTCTTAAATACTTCGCATTTCCACGGCAGGGATTTTTTTTTTTTTTTTGATTTTTTTTTATTTTTTTGTTGGATAGAGCCAATTATTTTAAGCATCTTTCGTGAAGGTACCCTTGGCGGGAAACTTAGAATAGATGAAATATAATTAATTTAGTGTTAGTTTGTAGTTTGTATTTAAGGATTGGTTTGTATTTGAGCAAAAACCTATATATATATATATATAATCTATAATAAATAGATAATAGATAGTTGCTCATCCCTTTTTCTATGCCATTTTACCTTCACTGCCCTTCTTTTTCCTTAATTTACGTCTGTTTGCCATTACAACTGGCTTCATGCTCACGTGCGGGTTCTTAATCTTTTTACTGTTTGTAGGTTCATGCATTACCTTTGCTACGTACATTTTAAATAATTTTCCATCTTAAAGTTTGAATTTTTCAGTTTAGTTTGTAATTCAAAGATATTTTCCCCCTCACTCTTCTCCCTTTTTGTTATGTTGTAATTCAAATTCAAATTCAAAACTTTCCACTTTTGCATCTTCTCTTTCTTTCTTTTATGGTTGAGGTAAGTTTTCTGTTTTCCTTTGTATATTTTTTAGAATAAGTCTCTCACTTTGTCTGTTTATTGTTTCAGAGGTATTGGATAATAAATCTGTATTTGTTCATGTTCTAATTTCTTAATGAACTCTGCTTTGTAGTAGCTCTAAATGAGGTAAATTTCATTTGTTTAATGTTTTATTCATCGTATGTTGGGCCGCGAGCAAGCCATAACTCCACATTAGTATGATATTGTCCGCTTTGGGCCCAGCCCGCACGGATTTGTTTTTGGGTCATTCCCAAAAGGCCTCATACTAATGGAGTTAATCGGCTGCTCTATATACAAGAGGACTATCTCTTATCTTCTCGATGTGGTACTTGGGTTGACACCACCCAACAATCCTCCCCTCAAACCAAGAACCACATAACCCGTGGTCTTAAACCCGCGATAAATCTGTCCACATCTTGCACCGCCACGATTCACCTCGCAGAACCCGCCGCCTGAACCCTTTCAGGAAGACTTTCGACACAAGGAACCCAACAGATCTCCAATCGCCACCGAAGGGAACCTCCCATATCGAACAACTGCAGCCCATTACCCCCAGGATCCAATTACCGAACCATGGGCTCTGATACCACTTGTTGGGCCGCCAGCAAGCCATAACTCCACAATAGTATGATATTGTCCGCTTTGGGCGGAGCCCGCACGGATTTGTTTTTGGGTCACTCCCAAAAGGCCTCATACTAATAGAGTTAATTGGCTGCTCTATATACAAGAGGACTATCTCTTATCTTCTCGATGTGGTACTTGGGTTGACACCACCCAACATCGTAAAATATATATGTTGCTTATGCAAATAGTTTTGTTATATATTTAATTGATTTAAATTCTTGCATCCAAGTGTTTGATTCAAGATTTATATTTTGGCACTCCAACTGTTTGATTTTAGTTCTAACAGAATTGTTCATTGTTTTTTTTGTTTCATTATGTCCTTATAGTTCTTATGTGTTTCGCCCTACGTTTTCTCGGAAATTCTGAAGTAGGTATATTTTGCAGGTTAAATTTATCGGGGGCATAGGTCCTTCTCTCATATTTTTGTGTAAGATATTTCTATATCAGAGCATGCTTTTGATCCTGTGGTTTATATGTTTATATGTTCTAAAACTTACTCCCTCCGTCCATTTCATTTCTTTACACTTTCTATTTTGGGCCGTCCATTCCATTTCTTTACATTACTAAAAATAGTAACTTTTAACAATAAAATACATTATTACATCAACTACCTCACTCCACCTTTTCAACCCTTTACACTATTACACCCACTACTTCACTTATTTTAACAATAAAATTACTATTGCACCCACTACTACATTTATTTTAACAATATTACATCCACTATCTTGGTTTTCGTGCAAAAAGCAAACGTAAAGAAATCAAAAAAACGGAGGGAGTAACTTATTACATATAATTTATTTATTGTTTGCTTTCTAATTGTTTGATGAAAGTCCTAATAGACTTTTGGGGGTTCTTTTCTCGGTCTAAATAGTCAGACACAATCAATAAGTATGATATGTTACCATCATTTTGCAAGTAGAAAATGATATGCATTAATAGTTTAATACTCGTGGGGGGAAATCCAGTTTTGACTTTCCACCAGCTTTATTTGGGAGATTTGACTCTGTAAGTTTAATATTATTGGTGCCAGTCTGCGAACAAATAATTGTTCCAGTACCAAGAAAATTCACAGGCTAGAAAATGGCCTAAGACAGCTACATCGTATTGACACTGGTCTTTTGATATTAATCTTTGCTATGATATGTGCAGGAATTTTGGAGTTTTCAAGACTTGATTTAGTGAGATGATATAGTGTCAATGTCAATCTTCTGGCAAATTTCACAATACTTTATAATGGATCAACAATAGCTTTTTAAGAAGGTCTTTGACAATCTGTAAGTTAGTTAGACTTCCTTCTATAGTTTTTTTTTTTATATTTTAGAAATTACAATCACAGATTTTAGTATGTTATCCTGGTTCTTAGTGAGCTGTGGTATTCTTTAGCATATTGATTTTGCTTATGATGAGCAAGGTGTAGTTTTAAATTCTATGACCAAGAAAGATGGAGTCCTTGGGTTTAGCAAGGCAAAGGTTAGTCTATTGGATACTTTTAAGCCATATTAAATTCTTAAATACTTTGTCGGCTAACATTATGCCTGCCTTATTCAGAGAATCAACTTGATATATACTAATATTGGATCTCTACAACCACCTCTTGAACAATAACACTCGCTGGTCATGATGCTTTACAGAATTTGTTAATAGAAGTGTGCCTTATTATGATTTTGCTCTATTTATTTATTTATTTATTTTCTTAATGTGATTTGGAATGCATATCAATTAATTGATTTAGATGAATAGATTTCCCGCCAACTCTATATATCTACTTGCGATAGAATTCATTTTATTAACTCAGAATGTTCTTAATCTCCTTCGCAAAGTAGAACTGTTCGTTATTAACTCAAAATGTTCTTAATCAACCTCTTGCAAATTATGTCCTCATACATGTCTCACTCACATCTGAGACGGTCTGTTTTCTTGAATGAAGCTGTTTTTATCGTTTAGTACACCTGGACAGGCCAGCGGCAGCTTACATTGAGGATAATCAATCTGGTTCAAATAGCAAAAATGAACAAAAATTGGCTTATATAGAAAATGGCCTAAGACAGGTACATCGTATTGACACTGGTCTTTTGATATTAATTTTTGGTATGATATGTGCAGGAATTTTGGAGCTTTCAAGACTTGATTTAGTGTGATGATATAGTGTCAATGTCAATCTTCTGGAAAATTCCACAATACTTTATAATGGATCAATAATAGCTTTTAAGAAGGTCTTTGACAATATGTAAGTTAGTTGGACTTCCTTCTATAGTTCTATTGATATATAATTTATTCATATAATTTTCACTAGATTGTATGTAGTGGCTTAAGATAATTGTATTTTCACTCAGCCTTTTACCTTTATCTGATTTGCTAACTATTCTCTATGGGAAGCAATTATTTTCATTCCTTGATTTTGAGTATGCAGCTGGAGTACTGACTTTTGGCAATAGTGCGTTTTGATTAAGATTACTCGGAAAAGCCTTTCGCAATATTGAGCAGTATTCAGGATCTGTCAAAAACCTTTTCTAGCTACAAAGTTGAAGTGCTGGTAAAATTCTAAAATTTTATCGCATATAATGTGTTTTATCGTTACGGATTATTAGGTGCAGCTTACATTGTATTAAGAAAAAACATTTCTATTTCCTATAGGCAGATGATACTCTTTCTGTTAAATAAGTATTGTAGTCATTACATTTATGATATTAATATCAATGATTGTGTATTTTATTTGCTTCGTTCACTTCCTCGATTAAAATATTGATGATTGCGAATTTACAGTTTTATGAACTTGCTTATTTGCTTATTCTTTTGTGTTTTGTAGATCTTAGATATATATCATCAGTAGTTGTTTCCAAATGCTTAAGCTTTAGTTTTCACGTCCACAAAAAATTGAATTTATGCACACATTTGTGAATTTAGACAGTTTCTGGAATCTGAAAATATAGTCCTGTTACGTGGATGCTAGAGCCTAGAAGTGAAGTCAGTTGCATAAGAACGCCATTCTGAAATGGATTTTACTGAACACAAAGTTAATCAGTGCTGCATCACTAAGTAAAAAATTTAAGGCTTGTGACTTGTGAGGAGTATACAGTGATGTGATTAATATAATTCATGCCATTCTCTACCAGAAGGACAGAGAATTTAGTAACAAAGCAGAGGACACCACACCTCCTGGGGATAAAGATCTTTACTGCTACTGAATATTCTCAGTCAACATCGGAACATTTTAAGTCTTGCTTCTTGAAACAATGGGTTAGTTATTGCCTTATTGGAGCATTCAAGATTATTAACATAGTTTGTAATTATATTAATATAGTTCGTGTCCTGAATTATGATAATACATGTTAATCAAGAAAATCAAGGTAACTCAAGGTCACCTCCATGCAAATTATTCCTCTTTAATTATCTTTGTTTTTATTATGTTACCATCGAATGAACAAATGTTACCAAATCTTTGTTTTTATTGTTGTTCAAAATCATTGTTTCTATGGATAAGATTTTCTTTGTTTTTTATAAACTTTCAACGGGCTATGGCATATGTGGTGGATATTATTTCCGTACTTTGTGTTTGGAATAATACTTTTGTTATAATTGGAATACATCTGCATAAATGGTACTTTATAATGCTCTCTTCGCGCCAAGTATATAAATCAGGTTGAACTATAGCAGTACATTGGACCTTGGATCTTCATCTTACTGTAGTTGACTTAAAACAATTCTTTGCATAAATGTTAAAGATCTATTTCAGCCAATGGGGCTGTATGGATGCTATTTGCTGCTTGATCGAGTTATGTTCCCATGAGAGGTGATAACCTTTTTGTTTACGCGTTCTTGATTCCCGTGTTAGTTGTATCGTTTAAAATAAAAGCAATGATTTTAATCAATATTAAACACAGCTTTGAGTTTTCACTTGGTATCATTTTTGTCACTCATGTGGGAAAATCCAGCTTCAGTTAAGACATTTGACTCATCAGTGTAACATTCTGGGAGTGATCATATTAGGAAAGGCTTGCTTACTGGATTACAAGGTCATACTTAAGTTGATGTTGGTAGTTTCAAGAATCAGGAGTGAAATATTGTATACTTGATAGGCTTCTCGAAATTGTGGAAAAAGATTATGCAAAGCTCTTAAGAAAGTTAGTAGAATTTTAGCTATTTACTCTAATTTTCTATTGAATTTACATTTTTATTTGATTCTCCCGCCCGCAGCATCCACCCAATAGGTGTTGTTGATACACTGAGGGTGTTTGGCCCCCCTTTTCTTTTTTTTTCCCCCACTTTAAGTGATTCCCACCCGTTTGGCTCCCCAGTTTTTTTTGTGAATTAAAATAGAAGTAGGCTAAAAAAAAAAAGTATCCTTGAGGTACTTTTTTTCCACTTTTTTTTTTCTCATATCAATTTTTATGTATTTTAGTCACCTTTTAACTTGTATTGTATTCTTTGCATATATTTGTATTTTATACTTTCAAAAAAATATAAATTTCTTTTTTTTAATTAATTTTTTAAAAATAAATTTACTTTAAGTAGAATTAGCCAAACAGATACACCTAACTTTAAGTAAAAATTATCACTTTTCACTTAAAATGAGTAAGTAACACTTTAAGTGATAAGTAACATTTTTTAAGTTAAGCCAAACATGCTCTTAGTGGTCACACTTAGGTGTTGATGAGTATTTCTTTTCATGCTTTGATGTGGGACGATAATGTTATACTTTAGGATGAGGAAGCCACCTAAACGAATATTGTATATCTTTGACAAGACAAATTTGGGATGCTTTTAGGATAAACTTACCCTAAAATTACTGTAATGTTTTTTCAGTTCTAGAGTAAGTTTATTTACAATAGAAGTGAGATATGAACACATGCAAAATGGAAGCAGAATCTTACATGGGAACCTTTTTTCTTTCTTCATATTTTGATAGAGACCTTTGTCATTTGGAGAGAACCTGTGTCCCAACTGCCTGTCTCCTTTTTCCGGAGATGTACTTTTTTTTTTTGACGACTTCAACTTATTTTTGTTGGAATAATCTTAAATTTAGTTATTAATTATTTTGTTTATTTAAATAAGTTTGATGTAATTAATTTAGTTTAATTAAATATTAGAAAGACTAGGTCGTAGTCAGGTAGCGTGTTAATAGATGGTCATGCAGTACGTTAGAATAGTGGAAATGTAGAAGTAGTTAAGCCCACTAGCCCATTCCTAGTTTTTAGCTAGATGATCTCTTTAAATTATTTGCATTGTATTCAGTTTCATTATGAAGAAATATTAAAGAAATACAACTCTCTTGTGTTTACAAACAAACATGTACGTGTGTATGTTAAGAAAAGCACATGCCCATCTTTAAAAACCTACACTTGGTATCAGAGATCACATGATCTAGGGCTTGTAAGTTGATATTTTATACATACACCTATATATATATATATATGTATTAAGTATTTATATGTCATATTCAATGGCATCAAAGATAGGCTCGATTGAGAAAATTGGGCGTTATTAATGGTTTGCCATGGGTGAAAATGCGAAGAATGAAGCTGGTACTACTGGAGGTTCCCACGATGGTTATCAGGAGGCATGGACAGAATTCAGATACATTCAAATGGATACGAAAGTTATAGGCATCAAGCTGAGGTATACTGTGATGATGAGCAAGAAATCAAGTCCAAGGTGGCTATTAAAGAAAATTTGTTTTTAGAATTGTGGGTGAGAAGTGCACCATGGAGAGAAGGGCTCCAAAAAAAAAAAAAAAAAATGTGTTTTTGATGAGAAGTGCATCAACAAATAAAATAATGTGTAAGGTGATGAGAAGTGCATCACAGATGAAGAGAAGTGCTTCATAAAGTTTAAATTAAGTAAGTTGGTGAGAAGTGCATCAACATGGAGGTGGTGAGAAGTGCATCACAAAATGAAGAGAAGTGCTTCATAAATTTAAGATTAAGGGGGTGATTGTTGGAATAATCTTAAATTTAGTTATTAATTATTTTGTTTATTTAAATAAGTTTGATGTAATTAATTTAGTTTAATTAAATATCAGAAAGACTAGGTCGTAGTCAGGTAGCGTGTTAATAGATGGTCATGCAGTACGTTAGAATAGTGGAGATGTAGAAGTAGTTAAGCCCACTAGCCCATTCCTAGTTTTTAGCTAGATGATCTCTTTAAATTATTTGCATTGTATTCAGTTTCATTATGAAGAAATATTAAAGAAATACAACTCTCTTGTGTTTACAAACAAACATGTACGTGTGTATGTTAAGAAAAGCACATGCCCATCATTAAAAACCTACAATTTTCACATGTAATATTACACACTATTATTGTTAAAATACACATTAAATTATTATAAATTTTAAACGAAAAATCCTAGATTGCTAAATAAATGCACAGATGTTGTTACTGAGGTCTTATTTGTTAACAGGGGAATGACACCATTTGATTAATTTATAAAATTTCTGGACGAGAAGCATAAAACTTCTGGACGACACGGTTATAAAATTCAAGCTGAACGGTTCAAAGAATGAAGGGTTGATAATCATCTACTACCAACTGATAATATACACGAAATCGCTAATTATAATTGAGTAATGCTTTTTACCAAAATGATATGTAACTAATTAACAGTTTATGCTTTTTTAAATCTATTATTAACAGTTTAGTACATCCGCAGTTCCATTGTTCATTTGTTTTGAAGTCATCAAACAAGTTTATTTAGTATCTAACTTTTATTTTCTTCTTGTCCAGGCCACTTACGAGTACACTTATGAGGAGGTTCTCTTTTCTGACATTGTCAGCAAGGGAGTTATTGTCTTTAGTGATGCTGTGCGAAATGAGTTATATTTGCGGTTCAAGACCAAGCTCGAAGAAGTGTACAAGAGAAAGAAAGGAAAGATGGATGAGTTTGAGGTGATCCACATTGCATCAAAGAAGGGAGAAGAAGTTCCTTGGTTGACCCTGCATCCAAATTATCCATACAAGGACTCAGCTGTGAGAAACATATTGGATGATACCTTCCATTATGGTTACGGTTTGTTGGCTTTTGATCGTGATGGGAAGGTTGTGAGGGCAACCTCTAATCCTGTATTGGAAAGAGATGATGAATTCCCATTCTCTTATGGTCGTCTCGAAAAGGAGGTTGGATTTGACTTGATCCAGAGGTTCGGTTGGGATTTTTGGGGTTGACGCGCATCTATTAATGGAGCATCTTAATTACTTATGTACAATTGTAGGGAGGACTAATACTTTGATAAGAATTTAGTGTTATTAAGTATTTAAGTTATTGTGTTAACTCAATGAAGGTAGTATTTGTGCAAATTTTTTTGAGTTTGACATACGAGTAATATGTACATATTTTTATATTGAAAAACAAATGGTTTCATCACTTGTTGTACCTGTATTGTGTGTTCCATGTTTTGTAGTTTTTGTTTGGAAGTTATTTGATTTTACTAGTGGTTTGGAAAGTAGTTCATAATTTGATGATACATTGGATGTAGATTCAAGTAGTATTAGTGCTAGATATGAATTTTACAATTCCAAGTCAGTTGGATCAGGTCCGCTGGACAGTTCCCGTAGGATATATAATTTTAATAGGATAGGGCATCCTGTAGAGCAGGAGCAAGTGGGGACCTCAAGGTTTCAGAATGGTCCCTCTGATCAAGAAACTTCGGCTATATTAGAAAGGCCTGAGATAGGGATTCAGGATCCAGACAATACTTGTCAAAGGGAGGATAATTTGTTGACATTTCAATATCAACGACCACTAGATTTGGAAAAAAATGGTCTTATCTGGTTTCCTCCACCTGCTGTTGATGAAAACGACGAGAAAGAAGACAACTTCTTTGCATATGAAGATGACGAGGATGACGTTGGGGAGTCAACTGCAATGTTTTCATCAGCTGACCTTAACAGCGTGCTATCAGTGAAGGATAAAGACAAGCTGGCCAAAAGGATTCATTGTGGGAAGTTGTACAGGGGCATTTTAGAGCTCTTGTGTCACAGCTTTTGCTTGGGGAGGGGATACAGGTGGGTAAAGAAAACAACGAAGATAACCGGCTAGACGTAGTTACAGCATTATCTTGGCAAGCTGCAAATTTTGTGAGACCAGATTCTAGCAGAGGAGGTAGTATGGATCCTGTCATATGCATGCAGCAAGTTCATCAAAGGAGTAGCTTGTACAAAGAATATAAAACACAGGCACATGATTTCACAGTACAGAAACACAAGATTACTTATTTTGGATGGAGCACTCGAGTACCAAAGAGTTCCTAATCAGCTGGCGTCTTTTGATACGCTACTACAGCAGGTTTGTTTTTGGGAATCTGTTTCATTTGGTGAGATTGAGTGAAAGCTTGAGCTTATGACTTTTACTTTGCTTAATAGGAAATTGATTATCTGAAGATGATTGTTTCAAGGATAGAGGCTCATCATCCAAATGTGTTACTGGTTGAAAAAGGTGTATCTTCATATGCCCAAGAATATCTGTTGGCAAAGGACATCTCCTTGGTGTTGAATGTTAAAAAGCCTTTACTACAAAGAATAGCTAGGTGCACTGGTGGTTCTATAACTCCTATTGATAGCACGTGTGGGACATTGTGAACTCTTCCGCATATAAAAAGTATCTGAAGACCTTGAACAATTGAATCAGCTCCAGAGGAAGCCATCTAGACCTTTATGTTCTTTGAGTTGTCCATGGCGTTTAGGTTGCACGGGTTAGAATTTCCTTCTCTGTGCATTAACTAGTTTACACAAGTACCATACTGTTCGACCCCTCTGATGTGATGGAATGTTGGGAGCATGTTTCATCTCAAACTAATATATTAATTTAAAATTTTGAGAAATTGTTGAGACTGCAATTACGTTTTGAGCTTTTAATAAAGCCATGATTTCTCATTAGTGATCAATTTATAAGAATATGTAAATAGTTATTCGGTACACTGTGTCGTAAATAGCTATTTGGTACACCAGAAAGTTTTACAAGTGGTTCATCTTATTAATTTTCCTTGGGCATAACCTTTTGAAAGTACACTAATTTACTTTAAACATCTTCATTACACAACATTTCAATAACTCCATTGCCACAAAAGAGACCATCTATGAAAGAGCTCCTTCACATTCTTGACAAGTTCCCTTTTATCATCTATGATCCACTGACTTGTTGTTTGTGTTAACTGGTGGTTTTTATTTTGTTTACCGAGTTTCAACATGTAGTTAGTATCATTGTACATTTTCAAAAAGTAAGACTTGAAACAAAACATTTAGTTCGAATCGCATATGCAAAAACAATTCCCCAGTACATTCTTACAACCTAAAGTGCTAACTAATATCTTTAAATGTATTGTTATATAAAAATCAACTATAAAACTAAAATTCCCCATAACAGTTGAGCAAGTAAACCACTTACAAATTGGCATTATCTGAGACAATAGTAACCAAATAAGAGTGACACTTGGACCGAATTTCTTCAGTCTAGAATAATGGTGTATATACAACCAAATAATATAAAAGTCACCCCAAATAATATAATAATGGTGTATATGTCCAAGCAGTTCTAAAACCATCCATAGAGCCTAATATTTCAATTTATAAAACAATTCAAATTTGAATTCTACAAATCCAAATACTAAAATCCAGTCCTAGAGCAGCCTAGAATATGTCAAAGCATGATCACAAAAAGCTCTAGTACTTGTTGCTTGAGAACAATTCAAGGTTTACGCAAAAATAACAAAATTAAATTCCAATTACGGGGACATAGATTCTAAGGTTAAAATACAGTCACATCTCGAGTGGGACCAAAATATCTTCAAAGACGAAAGAATCATCGGAACCATATGCAGGGGCGGAACCATGATGAAAAATTAAGGGTGTTCAAATATTAATTACAAATTATCTGCAACGGTAATAAATGTTTAAATAATTAAAATATACACAACTATCCTTTACTTAACAACAATTGTCCTATGTTTATTTAAAAAAGTTACGGATGATAAATAAATATATATTAATATACACTATCTTGCTATTATTCAATTCCTCGTCCCCGTCATTAATAATTATTTAATGTATTTATTTCAAAAAATACCGTTCGTTAGTAAAAATATTTTAATTTTTTTGAACTCTCGTGATAACAAGGTCTAAAATACTTCAAATTTAGATATACATTTATCATTTCTCAAATCATTAATAAATTTTTTTAATTAATTCAATATATTTTTAATTAATTTTCAATACAATCTATAATTTATCGAATATTTTTAAAAAATACATTATTTTTTCGGAGGTAGGGGCTCACGTACCCCCTAGCCCCCCTCTGGTTCCGCCACTGACCATATGTTAGAGTGTTGGTTTGAGTCGAATTGAAAGGGATCTTATTCCTTAAGGGTCTGTCATAAAGAATTCTCACCTCCTTCCAGAGTACCTGTGGATGGATGTGTTGCCAATCGGGGTATCACTAGAGTCAAAACGGACATCCACCTTCACTTCAAAAAACGTATCAAGATCCAGAGCAAAATCAACATAATTGTACACATGTCCAACAATGTAATTCTTCATTTGTGTCAGATAATAGATGAGCGTTCCAGCAAGTGGTAAAGAGATGATCGGAGTCGCCAAAATCATAGATGAAGACCATAAGTTATCATTGTTGTCGAGAAAATGAAATCGGCAGTGCTTGTACCAATTGTAATTTTGGAACTGGATAAAGCTAACTCCATATGTCAAAGGAAACCAGATATCTTTCATTTGTTCCTTAACCTCGGGATGAATGCTATGAGGATCAGTGGTTGGAACGGAAAGATGAGTAGGAATGTCAGTAGTTAAACCCAGTGGATCAATGGCCACAAGAGGACGTATCAGCACCCATCCTCTTATTGGAGTAGTAACAAGCACAGAAGGCCAGACATTATGCACAATCATAGTAGGGTTGGGCAACAACTCAACCAAGTCTGTTCTAACAGTTGCTCCTTCTGCCGGGCGATGGGAATATGAATACGTCAACACCAATAGATTTACCTGATCACTAATCTTATGATCTGGTCTCAAATTTGCCTCAATTTCATGTAAATTGTTTCTTTCATCGACTTTCTTCCGCTTACTAACTAGGGTTTTAGCCAAATAAATTAGAATCATATTTTCTACAAGAATCTCTCTCGTTGTAAATATTACTCCCGCCGTTTCAAATTAGTAGTCCACTTTCAAGAAAAATTTTGTTTAAAAATAGTTGTCTCATTTCTACTATCAATGCAAATTTTTACTTAAATTTCCCATATTACCCTTGAGTTTTAATTTCCAAGATTGACTTATGTAGTTATTTATCCAATCAATACAATAAATAAGGGTAAATATAAAATTAGATCATTTAATAAATGAGTTTCTTAATATGCGTAATTTTTTGAAAGTGAACTACTAATTTGAAACGGAGGTAGTAGTAGATGATAAATACACGCAATTAGAGGGGTACAGTAAATAAATTAGGATAATGATAAATACACGCTATTAGAGGAGTGAATAAATTAGGATAATGATATTATGTTAACTCGAATAACTTGTAGAAGGGGGGTTGAATACAAGTTATATAATCGTGTCTGATTTTTGCTCGAATAAATAAACAAGAACAAACGAATAAAACCAAACTGTTTGTATTAATAAGATCAAATACAAACTCTACAAAAGGTGTACAAATACCTTTAGCAGCTGCTGACAATATAAATCTCTCTCTCTGTTTGCACTCTCGTATACTTACGATTACAAACCTTACGAACTCGCTCGACACTTTTTACAATGATATAGAGAGAGTATTTATAATGCTACCTATCAACTAATAACAGAAAGATAATCTATACATGACAATGTTCTGCCGTCCAGTTGATAGTTTTCATCAATAGAAAATTCTTTCCTTCATGATATCTTCTTGCTTTTTCTTCAAACAAAGATCCTGTTTTATAGCACTTGCCAGTTTCTGTAGCATCCATAATGACATCATCAGTAACACGACTGATATCAGGATTCCATCTTGCATCAGGATCTGACCATCCCATCAGTACTTGATTTGCTCTATCAGGATTCGATCTCAGTTCCTGACATGTAGTACTTGATGCACTGTTCCTGACTTAACTCTACAGATTACTGTCTAATACATATATCCTATACAAAGTGCTAAATCCTTTATAAGATCAGGATATACAAGAAGTATAAGTAAAATTCTATTCTTAACATCACAACTCATGAATTATTCCTAACAATCTCCCCCTATTTATGCTTTAAAATTTGAAGCATAAATCTGAGTTGTTGATGTCAAAACATGTAACAATACAATCAGAATAGAATTTATAAATGTAAAATTCATGAAGTTAAGTACCTCACTCTTCAGATGTAGACAAAGTATCTAGTACTTAGAAGAAAGAATTCAACTATTTGATGCTTCTTTTCCTTTACCACTTCCCTGATAAGATTGACCTCTGTCATCCTTAGTTCTTCTTGTATCTCTCCCAGTTTGTTTATCTCCCTCAGTCTATCGCCTTTGAATTGTTTTTATCTCCCCCCTTTTTGACATCAGCAACATTAATTCAAAGAGATTCAGTAACAGAACAAATGAGATTCATCAGAACTGCTTGATTTTCCGTAATAGTGACTTGGTTATCTTCAAGTGTTTGAAGTCTTGATTGAATTTCAACTTGAGATTTCTGAATGCCTTGTAAAACTTCAAAATTGACTTCAATGTTGGAAGTGTTTGGAATATCTTCAGATGCAAGTCTTGTAGAAGAAGTTGCCTGTGTAGAATGATATTCAATTAATAATACCCGAGTAGAGTTACAAACATCTTCATCTTTCTGATCTGAAGCTGAAATATGATCATCCTATCCTTCACCAGTATTCTGTGTACTAACATCTACAAATCCCGACTCCTCCTTAGAGTGATCAGATACTGTTGATGTCTCAATTCTAGCTGATATTGGAAGTACATACAAAGGAATACTAGGATCATTAGGAATTTCTTCTGGTACAAGTGGTGTAGAAGTTTGTCTTAGCCTTTCACCTCTTCTGTTGATAATTCCTGCAAGCCTTTCTTTTTGCTTCTGAGCTTTAACTTCTGGCTTTGCATTGTGCTTTGCTAAGTCATTCTTCTCATACATCTTGATAAAAGAATAAGTACCAGCATCCATACCAAGATTGTCAGACCAAGATTCAGGAAAAACCTGATCCCAGAAATCAAACGATGGTGGTTTCCTAATTTTTTTCTCCCTCACTATGGAGTTGATCATCCATACCCTCATTCTAACTTTGACTATCTAAAGTCAACACTCTTTCTACCTCTCCTTTTGCCTGGTCAGGAGCCAGCCTCTCAGATTGTAGATCAATATCCATCTTATCAAGTGTATCACTCAATTTTGGATTATTGCTCTCATGACCTACAGAAAAATAGAGTTTAGAAGAAGTTTTTATACCTGAACTCACATGGAGAGAGGGTTCCTCATCTGGCAAGGGGCTTGAGGTTTTCTCCAAGGAGTGAGCTGCTATAGTCTCTGAATCCTCACAAGCATCTTCTTTCCTTCCAGAGACTACAGGCTCCAGTATACCACTTTCAGGTTCTCTACTAGACTCTGATGTCTTCAGTAATACTTCATTAGACACCATAGTTAGTATGTCATCGTCTTTAAGTGTTGGTTGCTAAGACTCACCCTCAAGGTGGATAGACTCTGACTGAACAATGTTTGTTTGATCTTCAGTAAAATCAATCAAAGCCATTCCTCCCATATCATAAGGTTTCTCACTTGCAATTTCAGTCATCACAAAAGACCTTTCAGCATCAGCTATCACAACTCCTGAGTCATCCAACCTCTGACTAGATGGTTCTTGTGTTGCAGTGACTGTGATATGATCTGTCCTACTGTCCACCACTGGTGCAATAGTATCTCTTGTTGACTGTATTCCTCTATCTACTTCCTCCTGTTGTTCACCTTGAGCTGAAGTTTCTTCAATAATGACATCCTTGTCAAACAAATATGTATGAAGTGATTGAAGTGCAACATGTTTTTGAGAGTCCAAATTTCTTGACTAATTGTTTTCTGAAAGATACATAGAAATACATCTTCATTAAGTCAAGCCTTTGATGTAGAAGTCCATATTCTTCTGGAAATGAAAGTTTTGGTACTCTTTCAACTAGAAAATCTTGAACAGGCTTGGACAGTTTCACTTTGATAGAAATAACTCCCATAGCCAGTCTGTATGACAATGTAGTTTCCCATGAAGAATCAATATCAAGATCTCTATTGTTAATTGCTGACTTGATTGTAGCTTCATTTGTAGAGACCTGCATGATGTTAGTTGGACTAGACTCTGTGTGTGTAGGTGACAATTGAATCTTTCTCCTTGTTCTCCTAGTATAGTGAGCAAAAGATTTATCCTGAGAAGACTCAATAGGTGTAGACACAGAAGTGATCTTGGGATGAGATCATTTTTCAATAGACACAGTCTGTTGAGAGATAGTATCCAATAACTATTTTCCCTTTATAAGTACTACAGTCTTTTGAGAGACTGCAGCCTGGCTGTGACTAGGTACTCCATCTCTTTGTCCTAGCTTAGAAAGTTGAATTGCAGCCTTCAATTCTTCTCTCTCAGCAAGAGATATATTATCATCATCTTCACTAGAACTACTACTACTACTTGACACAACAAATCTTCTCTTCCTTACAACTGATGTCTTTTGAGAAACACCAGAGGTTGGTTTCTTTGAAACAACAGGCCGTGGATCAAAACTTTGTTCTTGAATTGTTTCAGAGACTATAATGTTTTGGGCTACTTGGGTAGACACAGGGGGGTTCTCCTCCAAATGAGATTCCTGAGTCATTTCACCACAAAAGAAAGAAGAATTGTATAGAGTAGGAAGATGAGTTTTAAGAATTACCTGAACATGATGTGGATAATGAATTGCAGGTATTTCACCTAGATTCTTTTCATTGTCCTTCTTTGTAATGTCAGAGAAAATTCTCTTTTGATGTACATAAGAAGAAACACAATGTTCTCTACCAAATGTAGCTTCAACATCAGGAATAAAATGGTTAATAAACATTTGCATAAATCTATGATAATAAACCATTTTCCTGTCTTGATCTCTTGACCCAAGTTTAATACTCAGCTGACTTAAGATAATGTGTCCAATGTTAATTACTCTGTCATAAAGCAAACTATAAGCAATATGTGATGCAACAGAAGTAATTGGCTGAAAAGAACTACATTTACCAGTAAAACATTTAGCAATTTGATCAAAGAAGAAAGACCATTCTTTCCTAAGAAAAGATCTATTTAACTGGCTCATGTTGTCTAGAGGTCCACTATAACATAATGCAGACAACATAGTTCTTACAACATCATCAGATGGTTCACTAGCATAATTCACATTATCAGGTAAGTGAAGTACTGAATTAACAACAGATTCAGTAATGTCATAAGTATCTTGTCCTAAGTGTAGAACAATCTTACCTGATTGACTCTGAGTAGAATCAATTACTTCAGCATTCTCCCAAGCTTGTGAAACAGCAGCTTGATTTATTTCTAGAGACACTGCCAATGCATGACTCAAAGGTCCAATAGCCATAAAATCCATCACAGGATGAAAGTCAGCTGATACACCTTTCTTGCTGGTGATTGCTGTAACATGATTGTTAGTCATAAAATCAAAGTCACCAAACTTAAAAGCTACTGATTTTGGTAGTCTTCTTTGAGCTGCCATTCTTGATCTGAAAAGAACTTGAGAAATCTTGAAATTGATTAGAAATTTTGAGAATTTAAATGAATGTTTTTGCCTTTTGAAATTCGAATTAGAAGTTAGCAATAAACAATCAGAGTCTCAAAATAAAGATATATTAAAAAATTCTTCAGACCCACTAACCCACGTTGACACGTAGGTTGACAGGTGTCAATCCCTGAAAAATGCAGTTTACCCACGTTTTTTGGAAAATAAAATCCAAAATTGATTTCAATTAAATGAATCAGGATAAAATCAAAATAAAATCAATACTGATCAGCTTCATTTCCTAATGTGACCTTTTTCACCAAGATAATCACAACTCTCAATGTGATTAAAAATAATCATCAATCCTGATAAAATTTTTCTTGTTTTCATGATCACTATCATCCTGATTCCAGAGATTAAATGGAGTTCCACGTGGCAATTTCAAAGTTTAACCTGAAAAGAACATCAATAATCCAAACAAAAAATATTTTGTTAGATTGTCAAAATATCTTGGAAATATGAGAGGGCCAGTCATACGCATAGATATATACGCCAATACATTTAACACTTCAAATGACTGTTCAGCTTCTCACTTTTTCCTTTATAAACACAGGATGTCTTTTGCCTTTCTTAACTCCAAAAATACACCAAAACCTCTCTGTAAACACAGAGCTTCCACAAAACACAATGGCTTTTAACCCAATCTTCCGATTCCTCACAGATGATGAACAAATTGTTTATTATCAAAGATTCATAGTTTGTCTCTTTGAAAAGATGACTTTTCTCATCGAATTAGACATGGTTGGAGTAGATCCAAATAATGTCCAGAACATTCTCTTAGAACATCCATCTGTTGGATACAATCTCCCTCTAACCTCCTCAAAACGTGAGGATGAAGAATTTGTCCGAGAGTCTGAGGTTGATCTTGATGGAGATGCTATTCATTCTCCTCAATAAACATAGAGTTGAGTCTGCTGCTCTCATTCAAGTCGCCCAGACAAGGAATCCAGGAGTAGATCATTCAAGTGACTCTTGAGATGCTCCTTGTCCAGAATACAATCTTTGAAGATTAACAGCAGCAACAACTTTAGACAAGAATAGGGTTATCAATTGAAGTTAGACAAAAAGATGTTTATATTTCATTTCCATGTATGTAATGCTTTCAATTAATGAAAATACAAGCTTTCTTATTATCTACTTGCCTATTGTTGTTTATTGACTGATCTGAAAAACAATATAAACTATCAGTATGAATGTATTAAAGCTTGCTAGCATAGACTTAACAGAACTCAGAATTAGATCACTACATAAAATAAACTTCAGGATTTGAATAAGACAAAATTTCACAATCCTGATACTGACTATAAAATCCTGATGACGTCAGCATACTGATAGCAACCCTGATCCTGATAATTAACAAAAAGTCTGTCATACTGAAATTTATCAAAGTAAAATATTACAGCTTAAGCAATTATCAATTAAGTATAGATCCTAACAAGAATATCAAGTCTATAAGCTGAAAACAACATACCTTGCTACTTTTGCAGATGTTAAAGATCTAGAAATTTAACATTCCTAACTCACTTACCAACCTAATGAATGTAGCCTCATCAAGTGGTTTAGTTAGAATATCTGCAAGCTGTTTGTCAGTAGGAACAAAATGAAGTTCCATAGTACCATTCTCAATATGTTCTCTAATAAAATGATACCTGACATCAATGTGCTTAGTCCTTGAATGTTGAACTGGATTTTCTGTAATTTTGATAGCACTAGTATTATCACAAAACATAGGAATTTGACTTAGTGTCATACCATAATCCATCAACTGATTTCTTATCCAAAGGAGCTGTGCACAACAACTGCCTGCTGCTATGTACTCAGCTTCTGCAGTTGAGGTTGAGACAGATTGTTGCTTCTTGCTTGCCCAAGAAATCAATCTGTTTCCCAAGAATTGACATGTACCTGTAGTGCTTTTCCTGTCTATTTTACACCCTGCATAATCAGATTCTGAATAGCCAATTAGGGAGAAATCATATTCTCTAGGATACCACAAACCAAGGTTTGGAGTTCCTATGAGATATCTAAAAATTCTCTTCATAGTAATTAAATGAGATTCCTTAAGATCATTTTGGAATCTAGCACATAAACAGGCAGAAAACATTATATCTGGTCTACTTGCAGTTAAATATAACAATGAGCCTATCATGCCTCTATAACTAGTATTATCCACACTCTTTCCCTTAGGATCAGAGTCTAGTTTAGTGGCTGTTGCCATGGGTGTTTTTGCAACTGCACAGTCTTGAAAGTCAAACCTTCTTAAAAGATCTTTGATATACTTTGACGGATTAATGAAAATACCAGTCTCAGTCTGTTAAACCTGGAAGCCTAAGAAATAATTTAGTTCACCCACCATGCTCATCTGATACTTAGACTGCATAAGCTTGCTAAACTTAGCACACAACTTTTCATTAGTAGAACCAAATATGATATCATCAACATAAACTTGAACTAAAAGCAATTCACCTTTTATCTTTCTAAAGAATAGAGTTTTGTCAATTGTACCTCTTGTGAAGCCATTTTCAAGAAGAAATTTAGACAAAGTCTCATACCATGCTCTTGGTGCCTGCTTTAGTCCATAGAGTGCCTTGTCAAGTTTGTAGACATGATTTGGAAACTTTGGATCAACAAATCCAGGTGGTTGCTCCACATACACTTCCTCATCAAGCTTGCCATTTAGAAAAACACTCTTTACATCCATCTGGTATACCTTGAATTTTGAATGAGCTGCAAATGCAAGAAACATCCTGATTGCTTCCAATCTTGCTACAGGGGCAAAGGTTTCATCATAATCAATTCCTTCTTCCTGAGAGTAACCCTTGGCCACCAGTCTTGCTTTGTTTCTTACAATCATACCAGATTCATCTAGCTTGTTTCTGAAAACCCATTTTGCACCAACAATTGATCGGTCTCTAGGTCTTGGTACCAGTTTCCAGACTTTGTTTCTCTCAAACTTATTTAACTCTTCCTGCATTGCAATTACCCAATCAGGATCCTGTAAGGCTTCTTCAACCTTCTTAGGTTCATTCTTTGAGAGAAAGAAACTGTACAAGCATTCATTTTGAATTGATCTTCTAGTTCGAACACCACTATTTGGATCACCAATTATCAAATCTTCAGTATGATCCTTTATCCATTTTCTAATAGGTGGTAGATTATCTCTGCTAGACTCTCCCCCTAAGTTAGTGGTATCTCTTGTAGAAGAATCTTTTCTGCCTTCAAAAACTCCCCCTTGATCAGTAGAATCAGTAGAATCCATACTGCTGCTAGTTACTGATCTTTCCTCAGTAGACTATGATGGATTAGTTCCTGATGGAGTAGACTCTGAATGACTAGTCTGCTCCTGATGAACACTATGTTCTCCTTGATTTATTTGCTCCCCTTCAACAGTAGCATTCCTTTGAGAAGCAATAGAAATTTCTTCTGGATAACCTTCATCATCACTGGAGAGTATCTCAGAATTCTTAAGATTTTTAAATTCCAATTTGTCATGGCTTTCATCAGTTTACAGAATTCCAAATTTCTTGTTATCAAATGCCACATGAATTGATTCCATAACAATGTGAGTTCTGAGATTATAAACTTTGAAGACCTTGAATGCTGAATATCCTAGAAAGATTGCTTCATCCGATTTGGCTTCAAATTTTCCAAGTTGTTCTGGATGAACTTTTAGGACATAACATTTGCATCCAAAGATGTGAAAGTATTTCACACTTGGCTTCTTTCCTTTAATCATCTCAAAGGGAGTCTTTTCATGACTATTTACCAAGGTACAATTTTGAGTGAAACATACAGTGTTAATAGCTTTTGCCCAGAAATAGGTTGGAAGCTTTGCATCTGCATGCATGGTTCTTGCTGCCTCTATGAGAGTCCTATTTTTTCTTTCCACTACACCATTCTGCTGAGGTGTACCATGTGCAAAAAATTGTTGAGTGATTCCATTGTCTGCACAAAACTCCTCCATTGTAGAATTCTTGAATTCTGTACCATTGTCACTCCTAAGTACTTTGACTTTATACTCAGAGCTATTCTGAATATTCTTGACAAGTTCAATGATTTGCTGAGGAGCTTCATCCTTCTTGTGTAGAAAGAACACCCATGCGAACCTTGTGAAATCATCCAGTATAACTAGAGCATATCTTTTCTTGCTGATAGACGTAATGTTTACTGGACCAAACAGATCAAGATGTAGCATGTGAAATGGTTCAGTAATTGAATTTTCAGTCTTACTTTTGAAAGTGGTTCTTCTCTGTTTTCCAAGCTGACATGCATCACAAAGTCCATCTTGCACATAATTTGCCTGAGGTAGGCCTCTCACCAGATTATGCTTAACAAGTTGATTAAGCTTCTTGAAGTTGAGATGTGAGAGCTTCTTGTGCCAAATCCAGCTTTCATTATTTGTTGCTTTGCTATAGAGACATCTAACAATTCCTTTAGATGTATCACTCAAGCTGGCTTCATATATGTTACCATGTCTTTGACCAGTTAGAACAATGTCTTCATTCTGCATATTCAAGATTTTGCATCCTTCTCTGTCAAAGATTGATTGGTAACCTTTATCACCCAGTTGACTTATGCTTAAAAGTGTATGTTTCAAGCCTTCAACCAGTGCTACGTTTTCTATGATGACATTCCCCAAAATAATTGAGCCATATCCCAGAGTTTCTCCTTTGTTGCCATCTCCAAAAGATATTACTGGGCCAGCTTTCCTCTCAAACTTTGTAAACAGGGACTTCTTTCCAGTCATATGTCCAGAGCATCCACTATCCAAGACAATTGAATGCTTCTTTCCTGTGCCCTTAACAGAAGATGAAGAAGTTTTCTTTGGAGATCCAGGTTTGTCTGAAACATTTACCATCAATGCAATGTTGTCATAATCCAATTCATCTTCAGAATCACTGGAATCAGCCCAATCTTTCTATGTGACCATAAGTGCATTACCCTTTCCTGAATTCCTAGGCTTCTTACACTCACTAGCAAAGTGTCCAAGCTCGCTGCAGTTAAAGCACTTGATCTTGGCTTTATCAAACTTGACAATTGTACTTTTACCTTTGTCACTCTTCTTCTCCTCTTTCTTTTGAAAAGGTCCTTTGCTAAATCTTCTCCTGTTGAATCTTCCTTTCTTGAAAGCTTTAGCAAACATAGCAAAGAGTTCCTGCATCTCTGATTCAGAATCACTATTGTCAGAGTCTATATCAGTATTTTCTGACTCAGAACTTTCTTTGCTTTTCTTCTTCCTTGAGTTCTTTACAGTAGGCTCATCATGCTGTTCCTCTTGAAGCTTCTTTGATTCAGATTGAGCAGTGAGTGCAATAGTTTTCATCTTTCCTTCACTCCTGCTCTTCTTCTGCTGCTTGTCAAGTTCATAAGCCTTCAGTTTTCCATACACTGCCTCTAATGATATCTCATCCAGATCATTAGCTTCCTCAATTGCAGATATCTTCTCATTGTAAAAATCAGGCAGGGCTTTCATGAACTTAGTATTCATATCCTCCAAGTCATAATATTTACCATGCATGGCCATCTCATTGTTGAGTTTTGTAAACCTATCAAAGGTATCAGTAAGTGACCAGCAGACTTGGATTCAAAGTACTCATACTGTTGTATAAGTAGTGTCCTCATATTCTTCCTGACATGCTTAGTTCCTTCACAATGAACCTTAAGATTGTCCCATATCTCCTTAGCAGTCTTACAAGAGAGAACATAGTTAGTGAGAATAGAATCCAGACTGTTGAACAATATGTTTCTCACTTTAGCATCTTTAAGAACGTTCTCCTTGTCCTTATCTGACCATTCAGATTTTGGCTTCTCTTCTGTGTGTTCTGGTTGGATTTTACAATCAACAGTTGTTTGACCAACAACCTTTGTTGGAACAAAAGGTCCATCTCTGATTCTATCAAGATAATCAGGGTCTGTTGCTTCCAGATGATGCAACATCTTTACTTCCCATAAAGTATATTCGTTTCTCTTGAGCATAGGGATCTTAGTATTACCATCCTTGTAACCAGACATGATTGCAGATCTTTATGATTATTCGAAATCAACCTGATCTGATACCAATTGTTAACTCGAATAACTTGTAGAAGGGGGGGTTGAATACAAGTTATATAATCGTGTCTGATTTTTGCTCGAATAAATAAACCAGAACAAACGAATAAAACCAAATTGTTTGTATTAATAAGATCAAATACAAACTCTACCAAAGGTGTACAAATACCTTTAGCAGCTGCTGACAATACAAATCTCTCTCTGTTTGCACTCTTGTATACTTACAATTACAAACCTTACGAACTCGCTCGACACTTTTTACAATAATATAGAGAGAGTATTTATAATGCTACCTATCAACTAATAACAGAAAGATAATCTATACATGACAATGTTCTACCGTCCAGTTGATAGTTTCCATCAATAGAAAATTCTTTCCTTCATGATATTTTCTTGCTTGTTCTTCAAACAAAGATCCTGTTTTATAGCACTTGCTAGTTTCTATAGCATCCATAATGACATCATCAGTAACACGACTGATATCAGGATTCCATCTTGCATCAGGATCTGACCATCCCATCGGTACTTGATTTGCTCTATCAGGATTCGATCTCAGTTCCTGACATGTAGTAATTGATGCACTGTTCCTGACTTAACTCTACAGATTACTGTCTAATACATATATCCTATACAAAGTGCTAAATCCTTTATAAGATCAGGATATATAAGAAGTATAAGTAAAATTCTATTCTTAACATCACAACTCATGAATTATTCCCAACATATTACCTTTCTTAAATGAAGTAGGGATGCCCATTAATCTCATCAGCTCCTCTTCCTCCTCCATTTTCTTAGCCGCCGAGAGCAACTCTTATATTTTCCTTATGAATGTAATAAATTTAGGGCATTACAAGGCACACCAACTCTAACCTTCCTCTTTATATACCCTCCTTATCTATGTATATCATAAATCCTGAATACTTTTTGCCACATTCTCCCTTTTATGTCCTTACTCTCCCTTTAGTCATTAACCTTTTTTAAGGACATAAATGTAAAATCACTTGCAAAAAATAAAAGCCACGTCAAAAATCATTCTAAACTGATTATCCTTGATATATGCTAACCCTATTCTCTCTCATTAATTCAAAATCAAATCACGTACAATCAATATTCTCTATCATCATTATTTCAAAATCAAACCATGAACAATCTCTATCAAGAAAATTTCAAAATCAAACTCTGAACAATACATCAATACTGAAATACAATGATCGATACGCTGAACATTACTATGGATGAACAATCGAAGAAAACAAAATCTCCTTCTGATCATGTTAATCCCAGCTATGAATACAGTGTTTCGTCGAATCTTGATTTCATTCCGAGAAAAAGAGGAAGACCTAAAAATGTTGAATCAACAGCGTCTGGTACGTTACTCAGCAGTAACGTACAACGTCAAACCATTACAGGTTCTTCTTCTGATGATTCGAACAAGAGCAATCGAAAGAAATCAATGAGTTTCTTTTGTAAAAATACAATTACTAGTATGTTGTCAAGTTGTTTGTTGCACATGTGTGAATACCCTATGTAATTAGGGCTGAGCAAAACCGATCCGAAACCGAAAAACCGAACCGAAATATGATATTTCGGTTCGGTTCGGTTCTAATTTTTCTGATATTTCGGTCATTTCGGTTTTTCGGTCCAGACCGAAAAATATTTCGGTTCGGTTTTTTCCAAAATATTTCGGTTCTGGACCGAATAAACCGAAATATACAAAACATGTATTTACATTATATATATATAATATTAAAATATTTTTTAATATGGTAATCAGATAATCTAATATCTACTACCCAAACCCAATTATACATACGCTTCTGTCTGTTCACCCCCACCTGTTCACCCCCGACGGCCGACCACGTTTCCACTCCACGATTCCTCTAATTTGTATGATTAGTATCTAATGTTGTTGTATGATTTCTATCTATATGCTGCTGCTAGATTATGTTAATCTATTGTTAAGTAGTCTTGCTATTTAAAGTTTTTCTTTATTTATTTTTCTTAATTCGTTAATAGGTTTTCTTGCTATTTTTAGTATGATACAGTCCAAGTACCGAAAATGGTGAATGCTGAAAATGGTGACGGCTGAAAATGGTGAATGCTACTGACCTGGCATCTGAGATTGCAAATAGCATGGAAAAATTAATAATCATAAATGTGGTTATAGAAAGTCATTATTTCCAATTCTGTAATGATTTCCATAGCTTTCTAGCAAGTTTTTTTTTGAAATTCGGTTAAAAAGGACCGAACCGAATAGACCGAAATATTTCGGTTCGGTTCCGGTTCGGTTATAAAATAATTTCGGTCCGGTTCGGTCCTAAAAAAAATTAATATTTCGGTTTTCGATTTTTTCGGTTCGGTTCGGTTTTGGACCGAACCGACCGAATGCTCAGCCCTAACATTTCATACTACTTTTATTAGCTTCACTAAATTGGCTCTAATTTCTTTTTTTTTTTCTAACTTTAATATATATTGAAAAAAGAAACAGGGGTTAACCCTTGCTCTATGACAAACCATAGAGAGGACTATCTATCAACAATCTGCCAAGAAGGAGATTGAAAATAGAGAGGAACAAAAGAAGGGGTCTAACCCAACATCATAACAATGTCCACCTATACCTATCTTTACAAGAAAATTGTTTGAACCAATTAGAGCTAGCTAATTTAGATTTCACAAATCTCCTAAAAATGAACTTTATATGTCCACAATCTATGAGACAATATCTACACTGTCATGACCAGTGGTATTTTATTATGAAATTATGTATGGTCCGAATTCGGGTTACAAATAGTCCCTTGTCCTAGAAGTCAACAAGAACACAACTATCTTGCCATAACACATGTTACTAACATCACCTAGTAACCATAATAAATATTACCATGAACTAAAGGGTGAAAAGAGATTATACCTTCCTTGAATCCTTAACACACTAACTAGAGCTTGTAATCCTTAAGGTAGCCTTGACCTATGTTTATCACTTTCTAACTTGCAAGGAATTCAAGAAACAAGTTAGGATTTTCGGAGTTACCATTAACTCGCTTGAAAGAACTGGAAAAACGAGGGTCTTACCTAACTTATTTGGAAAGGACTCCTGAAGAAGAGTTGTAGATAATCTCACTACCTTTCCAACAAGCTAAATAACACAAGATTCCCTTGAGAAACGAGAGAGATATGGTCGTTTGAAAATCGGTGCAGAAACTGCCAAGAACAGGGCAGTTTGGCTTCTTCAACTTGGGGGAGATAGTTGACTAGGCTACACTCCTTTGTTTGCCACCAAAATTTAAGCGTGTGTTCTACATATTATGGGGGATCTATGGTTAAAATTTGGTGATTTTTAAAGCTCTGGATTTGAAGTTATGAATTTTTCTTTCTCCCCTCCTCTGCAACTCCGAACTGCTGGAATGAAATGGGGAAAGAATGAATTTTTGTTCTTGTGAATTTGTTTGGCTGAATTATTACATAACAAAAATTCTCAGCAATCTAGACTCCTATACTAGCCTTAGCTTTGATTTTCCATCAATTTAATTCCTAAACTTTTGGGATGTGTTTTTAATTAGTCAAAATTAGCCCACAAGTTTGTCCTTTATTCAATAATCTTGCATGCCATTTGAATTTCATTTCCATGGCATTTGCATCACATTTGCATGGCATTTGCATGTCATTTACATCTCATTTGCATGACATTTATTTTGCCTTAATGACTAATTAATATCGAATTATTAATAATTTGCACGCGTTAAATATTTTCGGATAATGCCCTAACGCGTCGAGATTTCTTTTATCGCCCTTAAATATTCATGTCTAAAATATATCAATATTTATAATCCTTTTAACATAATCATTTTACTTCCTTCATTCATCCAAAATTTCATAATTAATAACAAGGGTTCTCAGGGCCTTTCCTTTATTACACAATTTCAAAATTCATAATTGTTTTAAAATATTACAAAATTTGGGGTTCTTACAACTAGTGTCCCGATAGAATTGATAGACTCCTCAGTACTCTTTAGAAGCATCCTCATCTCCTCCATAGCATCAACCTCATCTGACTGAAAAGTAGGAGTAGGTTGCTGATGTTGAAACTCTTCACTACCAAAGAAATATGACATATTTGGAACATCTTGCTGGTACTTTTGAGGATGGTATTGAAAATATGGTTGTTCCTCATAACTGACATATGGATCAACTCCTTTGTAGTAACAATATTGTGAGGGATCATGAATGCCCAAACACTGCTCACATTGCTGAGGCATGGATGTCCTCGAATATGCCCACCATGGCAACTCCTCGCATGCCATCTTCAAACACTCAAGTACCTGAAACACACCGAACTAAACAAGATAGATAAGTAACTAATCCGAGTCAATGAACGCTAACGACCACTATTGACAAGCACATAAACCAAAAATAAAACACCGAAGATCCCCGGCAGCGGCGCCAAAAACTTGTTTGCACTAAATCACGCAAGCGTACGTGGTCACAAGTAATATAAATATAAGTCGAGTTCGTTCCCACAGAGATCTGGTTATGGTTTTATTCAGTAGATGTACCTATACAACAATGTATGATTATTATTCACTGCTAAGACAATTAACAAATTTGGGTTTAATAAACTAAATTAACTAAGAAGTAAATTAACAAACTAAGAATTAACTAACTAACAAGAATTGGAATTGAATTACTTCTGCAAGAGAAAACATGGGATCATAACTTCATTAAATACTTTGCTTAGATCTGACGCCTTTAATCACTATATGCAATGGTTATGATATATGATCAGACAACACGAAACAAGTACACGCTACCTCTCAGTATACATATACCAAACTAAACATACATCCACAAAAGAGATAGAAGATGAATAGACACCAATTATGCTTAGACCTTATATGTCTATAGAATTTAAAAACATAACGGTTGAAGAACAAGTTATCCATAATGATCACATAGGGCAACGTAATATCTCTATTTACGCTACAAATCATGATGTTAAAACATCAACCTATCCTATGCTAGCATGGCAAGTTCTAAATCTCAAGATCCACTCTCGCTTCACAAGAGATTAACAAATTAGATGTTAGCTACGCATCTAAATACATGAAACGCAACCATACGAGGATATCAGATATACATCATACACAGATCTGTAAAGCATCAAGATACTAAAGCTCCATAAATAAATCCGTTAGAATCCCATGACAACGATTAGCTCATAATTGAACCTCTCGTCATCATGGGATCTGATGAAACCATGATAAAAACAAAGTATGAAAAGATACAAATAAACCTAAGTAATTGATATGTAATGGTTCTCCCAATTACAATGGTAGGATGTGTTTATATAGGCTCTAGAAGTCTTGTCCACCAAACAATTGCCTTTTTAGAGTTGGAATAGAAGATTGGCAATTTCCGTTCTTGAATGAGAATAGAATTGCAAGTTCCATGTGTAGATCTGATTCTGGAATGTTCTAGCCGCCCAAAGCAATTATCATACTTATTAGAAGTAGGAATTATAGCAATTTCCTTGTCAAAGTTGAATTTCTGCAGTTCGGCACATAATACGTATCCTAAACTGATTCGGTTTTTAAGGAAAATTCGTAGCTGACTTTTCTTCAATATTTCTGGGCCGTTCCAGTTGTAATTGAACATCTGGACTACTTTAGAATGATAGAGAATCTCGTTAGCTTCGCGTGGACTGTAAGATCGCCCAAAACGGAGTTGTAGAACTCAAGATATGGCCAAAACAAAATCCGAAATTCTGGCAGAATTTTTACGCGCGCTGGCTGCGCTGGTGGCTACTGTTCATGCGCTGGCTGCGCTCCTTTGGCTGCCGGGAGCTGATTTTTGCTGATTTTATTCGTTTTAACTCCTTTTTCCTTCGTTTCTTTTGCAAATTGTCATTTTTCACTTCTAGAGCTCAATTCCACCATAAAATATGCAATTTAAATCATCCAACCTTAAGATAATAGCCCTGCACAAACTCACTAAGACGCATAAAAAACACAACATACTTGAGACCAAAACATCAATTTAAGCCGAAATGGAACGTTCCAAGTGGATGTAAAATCCACTTATCAAACATCCAACCTGTTCAGATGAAGTACACAACACGAGGAATAAGTCCATTGATTAGATTCTGGCTTGGTTATGGAAGGTATAACACCTTCAGATTATTCTGTTTATAATATTATGTCAATGTTCATTGTTGTTAATAATCATGCGTCTTTATATGTCTTCAAAGCCAATCTTTACACGTTCATTTATGGGAAGAGATTAAAGAGGAACTGAATCCAATTTTTGAAGAGGTTATTGAACGACCAGTTATAGTAATTCTAGAAGTTGTCAAGGTCCAGATTTCCATGGGTTAGTTCTTTATATGATTCAGCGATGAGAAGTACAATCTTCTTTTTAATACATATATTTATTAGGTCTTTTACACATAAATTTTCCTTCACATTTACATTTGCTTTGCAGATAGAATAACTATTACTAATGTTGCACCATCAAAGGTTTATATTAACCCAAATGAACTTGCTGTTTTCGGATTGTGCCATAGGTATAATAATGTTTCCATTTAATTAGTTTTAAAATTGTAGATACATATCAATTCCAATATTGATTCCTTCCTGTATGTGACAGGCTTGATACAGATGGTTATGAAGAGCCACCAAATCACCAATGATGTGATTCTACGAGTATATTTTTGAAGAAATAAAGTCACGATCATCTTTGAGAATAATGTGCTTTTATTTCATTCGTTGTCGATTAGACAATTATATTTAATCGTAAATTTATAGTTTCTACATCGCAATATTTTCTTGACATTGTAAGAATAATATTTTAGTTTCCGCGTCGCAATATTATATTGATAGTTAGTGTTGGATTATTAAAAACGAAAATAATCATCATTTTTTTTCAAATAAAATAATGTCTTGATTCATGTAATAAGACCTGCAATTAAATTTTCAGAATTTCAACATCTATACATGTTGTTGTATGTTTATGCTTATTATAAATGCATTTCTCTTCAGTTTAAAAATATTACACTTAAGAACAAATAAACATATTTAATATTCTTTCTCATATTCTACAAATTTAATACAAAAAATATAAATCAGTAATTAAAAATTTTCTTGACACGTTTTTTTAAAATCATTATTTATTTACAGTATAGCTTTCGTTTACATAAATTATATCACAGAATTTCCTCTAAAATACTTTAAAGTTTAAGGAAATGTTGTCACGGTTTGATTTTTATTTACGGAAATAATAATATTCTTCTTACAATTTTCTAGGTGAATACAAAATTATTGTAAACATGTTAAAATGATACACGTCTACAGACATCGATATTTGGTTAAAGTAAAAAATAATATTTCTTAAATTAACATTTTATTTTTATATAAAAATATAAAATGTTAATAATATATAACACATTATACTAAATAATATGGATTTACATTAAATTATAGGTTGTTAAAAGGTTGTTATAGATATTAATGAACATAATCTTTATTAATCAAGTTTGTTACAACTTTCCTTAAACATTGTGCAAAATTTTATTTACTTAAATAAAATTAAATTTAATAGATTGATATTCCTATCCTTTAAGATTTGTTTGTTCAACAAAACTTGCACGATCATCGTTGTTATAGTGATGAAATATTCCTAGGTCATTATCTAATTTTATGTAATTACATGGACAATAGTATATTTATATATTGGATATGCATAATAATGTAGAAAATTCATATCAATAACCATCCCACAAATGTAGGCTTAATTTAAGAGATTTGTATGCATATTGCACGATTAACATTAGTGGCACATCTTCTTGCGTATTTGCCTCACATTAAACATACCGAGGTTGTATATAAATGACCTATAAACCTAGACTTAATTACACACAAACTTTGCTGGTTTACATCATCGTAAGTTACATCGAAAATTTATCAAGTTTTATACATAGATCTGTTTTATGTTTTTTATATTATACATCTTCGTTTTACAGTTAAGCATTATGAGCAACGTCAAGTTTGATAGCTTGGATTCACAAAATGACAGTAAGTGTGACTGGACTATTAAGGTTAGGGTCATTCGCATTTGGGATAGCTACAGTTCAAAAGGAGATAAAGAGTTCAAAGGTCGTAACATGCTTTTGCTGGATGATAAGGTGATTATACAAAATATTGATAAGGTGATAGTGTTATTCTATTTTCTGATATTCCCTTTGTTTACCTCTATGATAACAGCATGTCAGAATGCATGCTTTCGTATGGCAAAGCTATATTGATACGTTTGATAAAACCTTTGAAGAAGGCAAGATATATTCTATAAAGAACTTCTCAGTCAAAACATATCGCAAAGAAACTCTTCGATGCACAAGATATGACAAACAAATTTGGCTATCCAATTATACCAAAGTTATGGTATTTCAAGATTCCGATATGATTGATAGGATGATACGTAAGATGGAATTTGATTTCTTTGACATCGGTGATATCCACGATATGAGCAACAAATCTGACAATAATTATCTGATTGGTATGGTAGAATAAATATGGTTATAATTTTGCATCCTTCAAGTTTCTTTGAAGCATATATCAACTTGGTAGTTTGATCATTTTTCGTAGATATCATTGGTGTGTTGAAAGATCAGGATATTCTTAGAAACAGAATATATCAAAAGGAAGGCGACCAGCGTTGCATCAGGTTTACTCTTACTGATGGAAGGTATTATCTCTGACGCATATCACTGTCAATGTTTCAATTACAACTGAATTGTTATGCGAGTAATTATTTATTTTATTGCCTTTAAATTTTTTTTATAGTGCATCTATCAGAGCATGTTTCTGGGATAAATTGGGAGAATCCTTCTTATCAGAAATACTGAAAATTACTGATATCCCAATAGTTGTTATTGTGGCTAGCTGCAGAGTTAATGAGTTCAAGGGTATTTCAATTAACTCTACTTCGTACTATGAATTGATGTTATAATTCTATCTTATTAGCGTCTAATAATTCTGATAAAATAGTATACATTATTATTTGTGATTATAAAAATTAGACTCTAAGTTATTAGTCTTTATAGAAGAGCCGTACGTGTCCAATGTTGGAGCTAAAAGGTTCTTCATAAACTACAATCATCGTAGTATGTCAGAAATGAAATGAAGGTATATTTACACGATTGTAGACAATAAAACATAGTACATTTAAAATAGATCAACTTTTAGTAATCAATTCATTCAATGCTTAGGTCCATTCTACCAGAATTCAACCTGGATCAACCAAATGTTCTAGCAGAACCAGAGAAAAACCAAGTATTTTCACCATTGTTGAACTGCAAACACTTGATGAGTCGTACATTCTGGTATTGTTTGCAATCTCTTATGGCTGATTATGCGTGTCTCTTTTATGTGTCTCTATTATGCATTGGCTGAAATTTCTCCTTTTATAACTGAATGTAGAAATTAGTTATGTGTCAAGTGACTGTTAGTTCAGTGAAAGAAACAAAAGACTGGAACTATGTTGCTTGCAGCAGTTGTCAAAAAGGAAATTTATATGATTGAAGGAAAATTTAGATGTGAGGAATGTAAAAGAAATATTCCATTTCCTGAAAAGAGGTAATCAAACAGGTCTCTATTACACAAATGTAAGTTGTATTATTATTATGAAAATAGTTAATTCATCCATATATATGCTTGATCTGTTAAAAAGGTTTAGGATATGTTTGATTGCTGGAGATTCTACTGGTGTAGCTGCATTTATCTTATATGATCGCGAGGTTGAAAATATAATTGGTAAAACTATGTTTGATGTTCTGGCAGAGCAAGATAGGGTATGATCACTGCAAACACATTTTCATTTTGTCATTTAAATTTGCGTACACATTTTAACTGTTTCACAAATAGTTTTATATATTTGAAATCCTGATTTGATCTGCTACACTAGGAAGGGAAAGATACTGAGTTTCCAAGAAGCCTAAAGATTTTTGTAGGCAATGAATGTCCATTAACAATTCGTACGAATGAGGAAAATGTCAAGAAGAATTCTTACACATACACAGTTGTTGATATCAACAAGGGTTTTAAATCATTGAACACAATAAACCAGATGATAGTGATTTTAGTCTTGGTTCTAAGATTTACCAGGTATATAGAAAAAAACTTAAACATTATTTTCATATCATACTTTTTTGTCAATGTTACAAGCATTGGATTTCATGTTTGTACTGACAAACATTTTAAATCACTTTGTACACAGTACTCATCAACATATTCTGTGTTGTGCCCAAAATCTCCATGGGCTAGATTTAGGCCCATTAAGCTATAGGATCCGGTCCATACAAGCTAGAAGATTGATCCAGTATGAGTTATGAAGATCAGATAGAAGAAATGACTAAGGAAGTATGAGTATCAAGAGGTTCCCAATGTATAGGAAGCTGAGCTAAGCACTAGAAGACCAGGTTCCTCCAAGCAGAAGAGTTCGAGTTAACATAGCAATAGCCATAGAGATGATAAAAGCATACGAAGAGTTATCCAGTCTAACTAGTTTGTTATTTGTGCAGGTACTGACACCCAAAGGGAGGTCCCTAAGCGATATGTCCCGAAATAAGGAGGTCCCTGAGAAACAGGCTCCTGAAACGTAGGTTCCTGAGCACCAGGTTCCTACGAGTTGCCAACAGAAAGTTCTAGGAGTCATCTAGAACAGATAAACAAATTGGTATCTGAGTATAATTCTAGGGCGCAGATGATCCTAGAATAACTCTAACCAATGAGAGAATCATAAGTGGAGTACGAACTCGAGTTCTACTCCACTTAGCCAAACTAGTTCGTGAAAGGCTCTAAAGGAACCTGAGTCCAACACGAACTAGGTGACCGAATACAGCTATTCCAGTAAGAGACAGAATCATATTAGAACTACGTGAGCTTGATCCCTATAAATACAAGGGTACGTAGGCACCTCAGGGTACGACGCATTAAGTTCTCTGATTTTCTCTAAAGGCACCTGAGATTATTGGAGATACCCTCGAGCTCAGCTCAACCCCCACAAACACAACCCAAACCTTTTCATAGAACAGTTGATCGCTAGCCTATACAACTACCTGTAAACCTCACATAAGTTGATTACGAAATCCACTCATCAACATTGGCGCTAGAAGGAGGGGTAGTTAATATCTTAAGAGTGGAAAAGATGTCAGGCAACTCGGATAGCGAAGCAACCCGTTCTGAACGACAGATTCATGAGGGGAACACATCTCCTCCCAGAGCACCGAAGGTTACTAAAGCAGCCATGATGGAAATCTTAAAGACTGTGGGAGAACGTTTGTCGACTTTGGAGCAAGCTTCGAGCAAAAAGAAGAAAAAGAAGGCAAAGAAAAGCAAGAAGTCGAAGGTTACTCCGAAACAGTTGAATTTTGAAGAATCTGAGAATGGAGAGGAGGTTCCAGACGATGGTGGAGAACCGAAGCAAGATAATGGTGATGAAGATATGGAGAATCCTGAGAAGAGTAAAACTGGTAGCAAGGATCGTACAGGGTCCAAGGAAAAGAAGAAAACCAAGACTGGAGGTTCCTCAAAGAAAAAGAAGAAGATAAAGACCCATCTGTCGAGATAATTGAAGAAGAAAGCACGGATTCAGATGAGGATACTGAAGAATCAAGCGCTGCAGAGTCGCAAGAGGAAGAAGGAACGAGTAAGAAGACAAAGGTGGAAGCTATTGGGGAGGTGACAGCAGAAGATGTCAAGAAAATTTTGGCTCAACTCAAGGACGAAAAGAATCTTGCTGTGAACCCTATAATAGCTTCTCCTTTCACCAAGAAGGTTCGAAAGTCGGCTCTGCCTAGGTCTTATAGGCCTTCGAATGAGTTGAAATTCGATGGGACTACTGACCCCATTGAGTACCTTAGTCGTTTTGACACAGAGATGGATGTTTATCAAGTGAAGGAAGCCACCAGGTGCAGGTTACTGGCTGCAACTCTACAGGGCGGAGCCCATCAATGGTTCAAAAGGTTACCTGCAGATTCGATTGGTTCTTGGGCAAGTATGGGGAAGCTCTTTGTCACTCAATTTAGAGCATCTGTTGCATTCGCACCACCAACCAATACCTTAGCCAATATCAAGCAAAGACCTAGTGAGACATTGACAGAATATTTCAAGAGGTTTAATGCGGAGGTTCCTAAAGTTAGGAAAGCATCTGAGGAAACAATAAAGAATTTCTTAATTGCTGGAGTCAAAGGAGGCTCAGATTTTTGGAAAGCACTGCAAGGAAAAGAACCAGAGACGTTGGCAAATTTTTATGCCCAGGCAGAACCCTTTCGACTGGTGGAGGAGTCTCTAGCTGAATTAAGGAAGGATCCAGATTTTGTAAGGCAAAGTGGAAGCAAGAGGTCGAGACAAAGAAGTCCCAATGGTCGTGACAACAAAAAGGTGGTTAGTCGCACATCCCAGGTGAAGCCTGAAGCTGTGAATCCTACTAAACCTGTCATGAGTCAGGTACCGCCACCAGCTTCCTATAACAGCAATAAACATGAGAGACCTGTCTATGAAACTTTCACCCCTTTGGTAGCTCCGATTGATCATATTTACGCAGTGAATGAGAAGTCCTCATGGTTTAAGAAGCCTTTCAGAACCGGTCCCCCAGGGAATAAGAATGAACGCCCATACTGTGACTTCCATGATAATAATGGGCATAATACTGCAGATTGTCGTCACCTCAGAGATCTAATTGAAACTCTAATCAGACAAGGGCAATTGAGTGAGTGGGTGGCTCAGGAAGGAAAAAAATATGAAGATGAGAAGACTCAGAAGACACAGACACAGGAACCTGTCGTGATGGAAGGACCACCTAAGGCTGGGTGCATACGCACAATTATAGGAGGTCCCCACATTGGAGGAAGCAGCAGGAATGCCATGGAGAGGTATACCCGTGAGGCTAAAGAACGTCCTTTAACCAGTATTTACAATCTGTCACAGAGGTCCCCAAGGTTGTTTGAAGGAGAGGATGCAGATATTACTTTCACTGAAGAAGATGCTTCCTGGGTACATCATCCCCATACTGATGCTTTGGTTGTTGAGGCAGGAATTGGGTCTTATGAGGTTCATCGAGTGCTAGTTGATAATGGAAGCTCTGTAAACTTGCTATCTTATTCAGCTTTCAAGAAGATGCATTTTCTGGATAAAGATTTAACTCCAACAAACGATACCTTGTACGGATTCACTAATAATCAGGTTCCTATTAAAGGTAAGATTCGTTTGCCAGTAACTTTAGGTGATAAACCATGTTGCATTACACAGTTGGCAGAATTCATCGTTATAGAAGAGAATATGAATTACAATGCTATTTTGGGAAGACCCATTTTGAAGGAGATGAGGGTAATAACCTCCATTTACCACCTCACTATGAAGTTCCCGACACCAAATGGAGTTGGTATAGTTCGAGGATGTCAGTATGAGTCTAGAGAGTGTTACACCAAAGCTTTGCAACATGCTGCTAGAGCTGCTAAATTGCCTGAACCTATGGACAAGGTTCCTGATAGTTTTCCAGGAAAGAACCCAGATAAAATAACACTCGACCTGCGTAGTACGCCCTTGGAAGGTTTTGTGTCAGCATCCTGTAGAGCTATCAGAATTGAAGAGATCATAGAAGAGGAACCTCATGCTGAGATTCCAGTTTTTCGGGGACCGGATACCCCTTACTTACTGATAGAAAGTGCACCCCCTACAGACAAGGATGGTGACGTGTGTATGGTAGAAGGATTGGATGAAGAAAAACCCCGAAAACTGAAACATAATGGAAGCAATGAAGACAGTCAGCCAGCATCAAAGAGAAGGAATGTCATGCATGAAGTGCAGGAACCGTCTACCGTCCAGGAACCTCAAGAGGACTCAACTACGGAGATGGAGGTAGACTTGGACCCTCGAATGCCAGAAACCATGGTTAAGGCTGGACCAGCTGGTGAAACTCTGGATGTGAAGATCAATGACAAAGATGGTACAAAGGTGTTGAAGATTGGAGCTCAACTCGATCCAGCCTTAAAGGAATCCCTCATTACCTTTTTGGGCAAGAACCTGGATGTGTTCGCATGGTGTCATGCAGATATGGAAGGGATAGATCCAAGGGTCATGTGTCATAAGTTGAATATTGATCCAGAAAAGAAAGGAGTGAGACAGAAGCGAAGGCCAGTTAGTGGAGAAAGAGCTCAGGCATTGAAAGAAGAGGTCGACAGATTATTGGATGCAGGATTAGTTAAAGAATCTTTTTACCCAGTATGGTTGGCAAATCCTGTTTTGGTAAAGAAACCTAATGGAAAATGGAGAACCTGTGTAGACTTCACAGATCTCAACAAAGCATGCCCGAAGGACAGCTTCCCACTACCACGGATTGATCAGTTAGTGGATGCAACAGCTGGACATGCCCTCCTCAGCTTCATGGATGCATATTCAGGTTACAATCAAATCCCTATGTATGAACCTGACCAAGAGCATACTTCTTTTATTGCGGATAGAGGTCTTTATTGCTATGTATGCATGCCATTTGGATTGATTAATGCTGGAGCCACATACCAACGGTTAGTGAATATGATGTTTAAAGACCAAATTGGCCATACTATGGAAGTATATGTGGATGATATGCTAGTTAAGTCTAAGGAAGCTGTTGACCATGTGAAGCACTTAGAAGAAATGTTTGGAATCTTGCGGAAGTACAGAATGAAGCTGAACCCTCAAAAGTGTGTGTTTGGAGTAGAATCAGGAAAGTTTCTGGGTTTCATGGTAAACCACAGGGGTATCGAAGCCAACCCAGCCAAGATTAAAGCGTTGATTGATATGAGGTCACCGAGAACTGTGAGAGAGGTTCAGTCTCTTACAGGAAGGGTTGCAGCCTTGAATAGATTCATTTCGAGGTCCACTGATAAGTGTCAGGAGTTCTTTAAAGCTATAAAGAAAGGAAACAAATTCGAGTGGACCGCAGAATGTGAGATAGCGTTTGGAAAGCTAAAGGAGCATTTGGGGAGCCCCCCACTGTTAGCCAAACCTGTGGATGGAGAAACATTGATACTTTATTTGGCTATGTCAGAGTATTCCATTAGTGCAGTTCTGGTTCGAGAAGAGAATGGACAGCAAAGCCCAGTTTACTATGTTAGTAAAAGGTTACTTGATGCAGAAACGAGGTACACAGGAATGGAGAAGCTGGTTTTCGCATTGATTCTGGCTTCCAGAAAGCTACGACCTTATTTCCAAGCTCACAAGATTGAGGTGAGAACCTCATATCCACTTAAGCAAGTGATGCATAGGCCAGAAACTTCTGGAAGAATGTTAAAATGGGCTGTGGAGCTAGGACAGTTCGACATAGAATATAAGCCAAAGACAGCAATTAAAGCTCAAGCTTTAGCAGATTTCTTAATCGAGTTTCCACCTCATGTAGAGGTTACTGGCCAAGAGGGGCCAAAAGAGGTGGTGGAAAAACAGGCAGACAATGACAACTGTGCACCCTGGTGGACACTGTATGTAGATGGAGCTGCTAACAGTGGTGGAGCAGGTGCAGGCATAGAACTAGTTAGTCCAGAAGGACACCAACTCTATAGCTCGATTCATTTTGCTTTTAAAGCCACGAACAATGATGCAGAATATGAGGCATTGATTGCAGGCCTCAAGTTGGCTTTGGAGATGAAAGTAGAGAATATCAGAGTGTTTAGCGATTCGATGTTAGTAGTTTGGCAGATTCGTGGTGGTTTTCAGGCGAGAGGGCCAAGAACAGACTTATATTTGAGGTACTCCCAGGAGTTGATCGCAAGGTTCAAAGAGGTGAAGTTGGATCAGGTACCTCGAGGAAAGAATACCAAGGCGGATGCATTGGCCAAGCTAGGGTCACAGAGAGAATCCACGTTATTGGGAGTAATTCCACTTCAAATCCAGGAGCAACCAAGTGTTTTCAAGGAAGAGGTAATGGACATTGAATTTCCAGTTGAAGATTCCTGGATGACCCCAATACATCGTTACCTGGACAAAGGAGAGCTACCTCCCGATCAAAGTGATTTCAGGAAGCTGAGGTATCATGCAGCCAGGTATGTAATTTATGATGGAGTTCTGTATAAACGAGGATTCAATCAGCCTTTGCTCAAGTGTGTAGCTGGAGAACAATGCAAGTATATCCTCGAGGAGATTCATGAAGGAGTATGTGGAAATCACTCGGGGGGTAATTCTTTAGCCATGAAAGTCCTTCGACAAGGATATTATTGGCCAACCATCAAAGCAGATGCTACAAAGTTCGTGCAGGCATGCAGTAATTGTCAGAGGTTTGCCAATTTTGATAGTCGTCCTGTAGCCCCTATTAAACCGATTGTTAGCCCTTGGCCATTCGCTGTTTGGGGAATAGATCTCATTGGAGAGCTCCCGAAAGGAAAAGGAGGAGTGAAATACGCAGTGGTTGCAGTCGATTACTTTACAAAGTGGGCCGAAGCAGAACCACTTGCTAAGATTACAGCGTCAAAATTGACTGAGTTTGTGTTTCGAGCCATTGTATGCAGGTTTGGCATTCCACAGAAACTGATTTCTGATAATGGGAAGCAGTTCGATAGTAGAGAGCTTAGAGGATTATGTGAGCAGTTTGGAATCCAAAAATCATTTTCAGCAGTATATTATCCGCAGAGTAATGGACAGACTGAAGCAGTGAATAAGATTATCAAGCACACTTTGAAGACAAGGCTTGAAGATAAGAAAGGAAGCTGGCCAGAGGAGCTTCCTGGAGTCTTGTGGTCGTATAACACCACGCCTAGAACTACAACTGGTGAGTCTCCCTTTTCCCTAACTTATGGTTGTGAAGCTATGGTACCTGTGGAAGTTGGAACAGGTTCCTTGAGAAGAAAGTATTTTGATCCCGAGAGCAATGAGGTCAATCATAGACTGTATTTGGACATGGTCGAAGAGTTGAGAGCAGATTCACAAGTGAAGTTAGCAGCATATCAACAGAGAGTTCGAAGGTATTACGACAAAAAGGTGAAGGCAAGACCTTTCAAGGTTGGAGACCTAGTTTTGAGGAAAGTCATGCCAAATACCAGGGTTCTGGCGCATGGAGCCTTTGGAGCAAATTGGGAGGGACCTTACCAGATAAAGTCAGCAATTTGGGAAGGAACCTACCACTTGATGGATATGGATGGGAACCTCATTCCAAGAGCTTGGAATGCAGAACATCTCAAGAAGTATTATCAGTAATTCTTTTATGTGTTTTTCTTAGGAAAAGTAAGGCTCTTTCAGCCCCAGAATAAAGGCAGCTTATTAGTTATAGCTGACCAGTATTTTGATTCCAGTATTTAATTATGCATGTACTCGGGGGGTACTTAATGTGAACCTCTCTACTTGCAAGACGATTTTTTTTTTAAGTATTGAGCGATGTATAGCTCTACGTTGAATATTTTGAGTGCATTATTTGCAGCTATAGCTCCTTAATAGTTCTTTTACGTAATAATCATTACCCAAAAGAACTGGGGGGGTAGTATTCCTACTTAGACAGTATTGCACATGCTATGATTTGATATTTTATATGCCAATTTGAAATTTTTGAAACAGGTTACCTAGATTAACAGGTTCCTGTAGCATTGTGTTGCATTTTACAGGTTACCTAAGCTGACAGGTTCCTGTAGCATTGACAGTATGTGTGAAGTATGAATATGAATTGACAGAATGTGCAGACTACGATTGATTAATCAGAATTAGCTTGTGGACAGATTGTTGAGAAAAGGATAAAAGTCCCAGGTAGCTTCCTGGGCATCGAGCAAAGCCCCAGGTAGCTTCCTGGGCATTGATCAAAGCCCCAGGTAGCTTCCTGGGCATCGAGCAAAGCCCCAGGTAGCTTCCTGGGCATTGAGCAAAGCCCCAGGTAGCTTCCTGGGCATCGAGCAAAGCCCCAGGTAGCTTCCTGGGCATCGAGCAAAGCCCCAGGTAGCTTCCTGGGCATTGAGCAAAGCCCCAGGTAGCTTCCTGGGCATCGAGCAAAGCCCCAGGTAGCTTCCTGGGCATCGAGCAAAGCCCCAGGTAGCTTCCTGGGCATCGAGCAAAGCCCCAGGTAGCTTCCTGGGCATTGAGCAAAGCCCCAGGTAGCTTCCTGGGCATTGAGCAAAGCCCCAGGTAGCTTCCTGGGCATTGAGCAAAGCCCCAGGTAGCTTCCTGGGCATCGAGAAAAAGTCCCAGGTAGCTTCCTGGGCACGAGAAAAGCTTCAGGTAGCTTCCTGAGCAAATGAGATTAAAAAGCCTCAGTTGACTGAGCACGACATTGTTGCCAAAAGCCTCAAGTTCCTTGAGCACGTGAATTAAAGTCCTGACAAAAGGCATCTAAAGTCCTGACAAAAGGCACCTTAAAGAGAGGCCTAATAAGCTCTCCCTCATGTGGAACCGCCTTTGGCACATGGGAAGAAGGGATAAAATCCTTAGCATTTACCTTCATAAGATGTCTAGCCTGACACATGGAGAAGAGGAATCTGTGTGGACTCCCAGAACGGCACACAGGTTCCTAGACTCGCCTCGAGGCACAAAAAGGAACCAACATGCCTCGAGGCATGTTGGAACCTAAAGAATAGGATTGGGAACCAAGCAGGTTACCTTTCCAAGAGAAAAAAGGAACCAACATGCCTCGAGGCATGTTGGAACCTAAAGAATAGGATTGGGAACCAAGCAGGTTACCTTTCCAAGAGAAAAAAGGAACCAACATGCCTCGAGGCATGTTGGGACCTAGAGATTAGGATTGGGAGCCAAGCAGGCAACCTTTCCAAGAGATGACCCGAATTAAACAAGAGAAAGCTTCTACTAACGTTAACTGTTTTTTGTTTTATGCTTATTTTGCAGGATTAATACTTGAGGAACCTGGTCTTGATGAAGAAGAAATTATTAAAGAAGGCTACGGTTTAGATTATTGATACAAAATATAAACACAGAGGTTCCAAGTTTTACAATTCAGCTGGAGTTCGTTGCATTTATTTTGAGAATAGACAAGTGGAAATATGCATGTGTTCTGTTTCTTACAATGGGTTAGCCCACGTAAGCTTGACCATATGAGTAAGGAAGCCGAATTATTCTCTAGTGCATAACAGCGTAGTATTTCGTAAGGTTTTGAAGAAAAGTATGCAGCAAAAAGCAAATATCATACACCATAAAGAGAGTTATGGGTACAGAGACCCAGAAAACCAGCATGAAAGTTATTGGCACGAAGGCCATGGAAACCAAATTTAAAGATACATCTTGCGAGGCGTTACGAGGAGCCCGCGACCTCATCAAAAGTTATTAAAAGTGATCAAAAGTTTGAACATATGGATTTTGTTGAAATTACGAAGGAGGAACCTCATCGGAACCCTTGGTGGCCACAGGAGGAGTTGGAAGGATAGGCTGAACAACGTCAGGAGCAAGAACCTCTGCAGTCTCAAGGTTGGCACCTGGAGACCTCTCAACCGTTTTCACGGGAGGTACAGAAGTTGCAGCAGCAGCTTTCTCCTCGAAATCTTTGATCATCCCTACTACGTCTTCACCCAGGAGGGACCAGTCTATATTGGGCATCTTCTCCCATGTGGAACGTATGTAGTCATTAATACCTTCATCATAGCCTTCATCATATCTGGCCTTCTCCTTGATAAGTATGGATGACTTCACAACTTCAGCAGCAGCATTCAAGGCATCCACCTGGGCTTCCAGTTCATTGGTTCTTTCCAACATCGACAGTTTCTCGTCCCTAAGGATCTTGACCTGACCTTGAAGTTCGATTTTCTCATCTCTTAAGGAGGTCTCCACAATCTTTGCATTTCTAACAGCCGCAGTGACAATGTTTGCCTTATCCTCACTAGCAGCTAGTTCTGTTTTGAGTTTGCGAATCTCTCCTTGAAGTTGGATGTCATATTGGGTCTTTACAGCAAACTCATCGCAGTATCTAAGAGCAAAGAAAGCAGATTGAGCAGTAGCAAATCTCATGGCGTGCATGGCTTCAGTAGAACTCATCTTACTCCAGGCAGCTATCGTCTCTGTAGGAACATGGGTGTCAATCATGTCCTTGAACAAGTTGGAGGATTGATCAGGATCGGTTTTTACTGCTTTGCTTTTCCTTGACGAGCGAGTCTGAGGAGCTGCTGAGAGGTCAAGAGTTGTCTGAGCAAACTTCCTCTTTGAAGAACCAGAATGAGTAGTTTGGGAAGCAGGAGTGCCAGGAATTTGATTAATAGGAGTTGCATTCAGCGGAACCTCCTTAGTTTCAGTCTTGAAAATCTCATCCACGTTCTTGGACCTTTTGATAAACGATGGGGCTTTTGGAGCCATATCTGCGAAAGAAAATACAAGAAAGTATCAGAGATTTATATACAGAATAAGCAGGTAAAAGTACAGGTGTATAACAATAGAAAAGAAAGGACAACAACAGGGAAACTCATACCAGAAGCTGAGGGTATAAAACCTAGGGCAGACAAATTATCAGGGGTCAATAGGATCATACAATCTCTTATGGCCGAAGAGTGCTTCAAAGCCTCTTCAGCTCTCATTAAACAAGCTCCATTAAGAACAGTCTGTTTTGGAATTAATGGGCGGCAATTGAATTCAAAGCGGATAGAGGGGCAATCAAAGCAGTAAAGGAACTGCTCTTGCCATTGATCAAAGTTCTGTTTAACACCTTTTATACATCGGCCTTGATGACTAGGCCAGGCAGTCAGATAGAAACAACCAGAACCTTTCCCAGTGCCCTTCAATCTGAAGAAGTAACCTAATTCATGTGCAGATAGTGGGGTTGTGAACATGCTAGTGTACAGAATGTAGGTACTAATGGCTAACCTATATGAGTTAGGTGTCAATTGGAGAGGGGCCAAGCCATAGAAGTCAAGAACCTCTCTCAGAAAAGGGTGTAGAGGGAAGTATACACCAACTTTGAAGAAAGCAGCAGAGGTTACAACATTTGGAATACCTCGATCAGGTATCTTGGTATCAAACTTGTGAGCTCTCTCACCTGGCTTAGGGATAACAATGGAACAGGATGGACGAAAACATTCCTCATACAATTTCTCTAACCTAGTCAAGGTCATAAGAGAATCCATTTTTTCACAGAAAGGTACAATTTCTTGCTTATACAACTCCCTTTCAACGGACACTTCGTTATCAAAATCAGGATCTGGGATCAAACTATGATCAGGCTTAGACACTTCTTCTCCGTCAGAGGGCCAATCATCCCCCAAATCTACAAAGGAAGGGGTAGGAAGATTTGTAGAAGGTAAGGTCAAAGGTTTGAGAAGAATAGTTCCAGGTTCATCAATGTCTGGAACAACAACCCTAGACCTAGTTCTTTCCCCTATTGGCATCATAGAAGGTTGAATTGAAGATAAGTGGTCAGAATGTGTAGAATCAGAGGACATCTGCAAAAGACAGACGGAGAAAAATCAGGTTTTGAGATTTCTAAAAGAGAAAATAGTGGTTCTAAAGTTCTTGGACAGACATAACTATGAGACACAGGGTAATCAGTGAATTACACAGAAGCTACGCACCATTAAAACGACTCACATCGACTACAGTATAAATCGAAAACATGTGTGTACAGAATATGAATGAACAATGTTGAGTCCCAGAAGAAGTCAGGGTCACAAGACCGTAAATCGATGATCAAACAAACAGGGTATAGAAAAAGACTGTGTGAGAAGCATGGAATAGATACAAATGTATACATACAAAGATTAGAAACGAAGAACATCGACATGCAAGACACAAAAGTGCAGACAAGTACGAAATGAAGTCAAAAGAGCAGAAAGAAAGCAAGTCATACCTTAATTAGAAGAAAGCGGCGACGGAGAGTTTGGATTGAGTAAGTGACCGTCGGACTTCTTTTTCCTCTTCTCTCTCTAAGGGTTTTGGAAGATATTTGGTAAAGGTAAAAACTAGACTTGGAGTTAGAAGTGTGTTTATATAATCAAGACAGTTCCGTACACGTGTCAGAGCATTAGTGGAGCGGTAAAAACGATGAGGTATATGTGTGAAAGGCGTGTGAACCTTGGGAACTCATGCATTAACTACAGCTTCGGTAAGTGATAAGTTCAATTCGAACTTTGAGTTATCTCCAGCTGCCAACCCTTATCTCTTCCTATAGATTCTTAAATTATTAAATTTAAAAAGACGTAGAGTTGAGTGACGAATTAGATTCCCAGAGGAGCAAAATGCAAGCATCGAGTTGACTTCGAGAGCAGCTATCTGAAGAAGAAAATAGCAAGATAACAGGTTCCTTAATGCAAAGGAAGCTTACTCAAGACTATATTAAGCTGAAAATATTTTATGTCCTGTTTCCTACGCCGAGTTAACTCATGTAGGCTTGGATATAAAATGTTGAAGCGAGGTATTGTTACTAGAATGGTTTAGCATAGAACTTTTGATCGTAGAATTAGAATAGGTTCCTTTCACATTACATGATTTCAAGGAACCGGGGGGTACTTGTTGTGCCCAAAATCTCCATGGGCTAGATTTAGGCCCATTAAGCTATAGGATCCGGTCCATACAAGCTAGAAGATTGATCCAGTATGAGTTATGAAGATCAGATAGAAGAAATGACTAAGGAAGTATGAGTATCAAGAGGTTCCCAATGTATAGGAAGCTGAGCTAAGCACTAGAAGACCAGGTTCCTCCAAGCAGAAGAGTTCGAGTTAACATAGCAATAGCCATAGAGATGATAAAAGCATACGAAGAGTTATCCAGTCTAACTAGTTTGTTATTTGTGCAGGTACTGACACCCAAAGGGAGGTCCCTAAGCGATATGTCCCGAAATAAGGAGGTCCCTGAGAAACAGGCTCCTGAAACGTAGGTTCCTGAGCACCAGGTTCCTACGAGTTGCCAACAGAAAGTTCTAGGAGTCATCTAGAACAGATAAACAAATTGGTATCTGAGTATAATTCTAGGGCGCAGATGATCCTAGAATAACTCTAACCAATGAGAGAATCATAAGTGGAGTACGAACTCGAGTTCTACTCCACTTAGCCAAACTAGTTCGTGAAAGGCTCTAAAGGAACCTGAGTCCAACACGAACTAGGTGACCGAATACAGCTATTCCAGTAAGAGACAGAATCATATTAGAACTACGTGAGCTTGATCCCTATAAATACAAGGGTACGTAGGCACCTCAGGGTACGACGCATTAAGTTCTCTGATTTTCTCTAAAGGCACCTGAGATTATTGGAGATACCCTCGAGCTCAGCTCAACCCCCACAAACACAACCCAAACCTTTTCATAGAACAGTTGATCGCTAGCCTATACAACTACCTGTAAACCTCACATAAGTTGATTACGAAATCCACTCATCAACATTCTGTTGTGAGGGAAAATTGGTACAACACTTCAATAATAGAATTACAAGAATAAACCAAGAAAATCCAGGAATAATAATTAAATAAGCCAAATTACAAGCCAAGAAACCCTAGTCTTATAAACCGTAACCCGAAAGGTGGAAGAATGATTATTTGGACTGAGTTTGCAAGCACTCCGAGCTATGGTGATTGAATAAAACCTATTCAATCGAGAAAGACAAGCTCAAAGCATGTGTTAGAGGTGTATATTTGTGTCCAACCTTGCAAATTGCCTACATACTCTTATATTTATAAGAGATCAAGTCCTCATGTAGTTCTTGATAATTCCCACGATTTGATAAGCCCGATCCTCCATAACAGACCTCCCTCGATCGTTTATCCAACTGTTATTTTATGATTAATCCATGTTTTCCATCCTCTATCTATACATATATCTCCGTATATATACATATCATGTACGTATATAATGTTTATCCATGATAAGTGTTGTTGTTGGGCCATTCCTATTGTTTAGGAACTATCCAGATGGTTGTTAGAACGTCCCTTATCCGATTTCCTGTGATTTAGGAAGTCCCGAGATTGCTGGTATATTTTCTGGAAACCTTCAGGGTTCACGCACGTACCCCCTGCCCTATAGACTTCCTTCCAGCTGAACCCCTGCCAAGCCTTCATATGACATTACCCCTAGCCAGGGTTCATATGCTCGCACCCATACATGAACGTACCCCACATTAGATGCCAAAGTCATATCCTTTCGTTCGCTTTCAAGGCATATTAAATCATCATGCTCGTTCCTTAGCTCAACCTATCCCTCCACATTCAAGTAATTCGAGTCCATAACCTTAGTGGGCCTTAAATCAAGCCCAAGGCGGATTTTGGGCACAATAACTACACCCCGGTTCCTTGTAGCCATTGATGCAAAAGGAACCTAATATTACTCGTACCTCAATAACATTTTTGTTCCATGTGAATCCCTAAGCCTACGTGAGCGTACTCGTTGTATGAAACAAGGGACTCAGCCATGAAACTCCTGTGCTAATGACTGTACCTTTGTAACCTTCGAGTTTGAACCCTAGGGTTCCACCATCTCCACATTAGGGTACCATCAGTGATCCCCTCAAGCTACGTACCTTAAATTTACTCAAAATTTGAATTCCACCAAGGCTCTCCTTTTCGCCTTGAAACTCAATGCATTAAGCCTGACATTTGTCCATATTCAGGGCCCTTAAACCATGCATGGCGTACTAGTTCCAATCATGAGCTTTTTATCCTGATCACCTGAACCTATTAGCTTCCAAGCCTCCTTCCTTGAAAATCATATCCTGATTTCTCGATATATTTCTTTTCCTTGTGAGGTTGGTCTTCATGTGTGAATCCTTGTGGGTGAAGCTATGAAGCTTCCGTTGTTGCAAATACAATCTTCCAGAATCCTGGGCTACCAAGACCACTAGAAAAGGTGATTAGTAGCATGAGCTAAGTAGCTCACATATATAATGCACATAGCGCAAACACATTTATAATGCAGGGATGCAAGTATAATTATGCCAGTGTAAATGATTTTGTATAGATATGTCCGTTGCTACCTTCGCAATCAGTAGAACCCTATCGAACATGCCCTTCAAGACATAGTGCCACAATATTCAGAAATTTCAATGACTCCATCACAATGGACCTTCTAAGATGTTAAGTTTTCCGAGACTTCATGAACATGTGCTCAAAAACCACGGGACTTTGCCAAACCATGGCCATAAATATGGGGCTTTTCCCAAGTGAACCTATAATCCATAGGATGCAGGTTATCTTACATGCGTACCCCAAGAGGGACCAAGATAAGGTTATAGAAACCTCCTCAATTGTAAATATGTCTTTCCAAGTGGTTACGTTTTGGGGCATATAGCATGCCTAGGTGCCTACTTGACAACTTTAACTAGCAAGTTTGAAAATTATTTTGAAAATATATGTCATGATGATCCTTTTTGTAAATCCATGCAAGTGTGAAACCATATGATACACGTATTCAGATGAACATGAATTAATGCGTGATAGAAGATAATGAGCCATTTGAAAAGATGAACTTCGCAATGAAGTTTTTAGCTGGATGCTATAAAAATTTCCTTGTATGCACGTAAAGCATGCATGATAGTGAACATGTAAAAGAATGAAAGTATAACTTATCTTTTCTTTTAGCATGTCAATCCAAATCAGGATTCAACCATTGAACCCATAAGGTTGGGGCTGCCTCCCTTTGAGCTTAAGATGAGGTCCTCTTTCCATTATGTAAGCCCTTCCATGATGTTGAGTTACCCCCCGAGGATCAGATTTCCTTCCCACACTACATATAAGCCTTCCTCAACTTGAATCCTTGAACCTTTCTAAGTGCATATGCCATGTGTAAAGTTGTTTGCTTGGGGGTACGTTCAAGCCCTAGGGGTTCACCAAGTTGTACCCTTGAATGCTTTATAAATATCGAGGCTTCACGTAATAGCCTTAACATGTATATATTTGTTCACATGGCGTGTATGATAAGGGGACACCACTACCTGTCAAGGGTTCACGTGGGTCTAACCACACTACCTATGAAGGGTTTACGTAGGCAGAAAAAAAAAGTTTCACTACCTGTTGAGGGTTCACGTGGACCTAGCCACACTGCCTGCCGAGGGCTTAGGTGGGCTTGAAGCTGATGTGAACATTGTTACGTACCCATAATGTAAATAATAAAAGGATACCATCACCTGTTAAGGGTTCACGTGGGCCTAGCCACACTACCTGCCGAGGGCTTAGCCACACTGCCTGCCGAGGGCTTAAGTGGGCTTGAAGCTGATGTGAGTTTCGCTAGCCTAGTGTCCCTAGGATCGACGTGAACCTATGACATGCATAATTCATACATGTTAAAAATCTGCTCATGCATAATCCATACATGAAAAATCCAAATCATGAAATCCAATCCAATCCAAATCCAATTCTAAATCTAAATTCAAATCTGAATCCAAAACCAAATCCAAATCCGAATCCGAATTCAAATCCAAATCCAAATCCAAATCCAAATATGAATCCAAATCCAAATCCAAATCCAATCCAAATTCAGATCTGAATCCAAATCCAAATCCAAATCCAAATACAAATCCAATCCAAATCAAGTTCAAAATCTAGATCCAAATCCAAATCAGATCCAATCCAATTCAAATCCAAATCCGATTCAATCCAGATCCAATCCATACTCCCTAGGGAAGCTCGTACCTAAGAGGTTCATACCTTAAAGGTTCCTATCTAGCAGGTCCATACACCCACTATCCCCAGGAGTTCTTTGGCATAACCTATCTTATAGTAAAGAACTAGGTTCACATAAAAAATAACACATAGGCACACAAAGAAGGCATGCAAACATAAGACATGAAGCCCATTAGTACACGTAGCACATTAAGAACATAAGTACACATAGTCATTCACAGCAGTTAAGTAAATAAAGGTAAAGATAAAGTGATCACAGATTCATTAAACCAAATCATAAAAATTATTTCATAAATAAGCGCTCATGCTTTCCCCCGGGCTTCCACTGCTATAAGTTAGAACCTCTTATCGACTGAACCCCTAATCCTAGACCGGTCTATTGGATCAGACCTAGAGTGCATGAAGAATTCCCATTAACGAGGTTCCATCCTGGGAGTTTCCCTCGACCAGGTTCCATCCTAGGAGATTCCCTCAATGAGGTTCCATCGTAGGAGTTTCCCTCGACCAGGTTCCATCCTCGGAGATTCCCTCAACGAGGTTCCATCCTAGGAGTTTCCCTCGACCAGGTTCCATCCTCGGAGATTCCCTCAACGAGGTTCTATGTGATTTTCTTACAATGCTAATTTCCTTAGCATTCCAATATCCTTGAGTTGGACTTCACTCACCCAATTTCCCTTGGGTCGTGGCGAAGCTATTTGCCAATTCCATGTGATTTCCTCACACCGCTAAAATCCTTAGCGTTCCAATTTCCAAGAGTTGGACTTCACTCACCCAGTTTCTCTGGAGTCGTGGCGAAGCCATTTGCCAATTTATACGTAGCTTCTTCAACTACACACAAATCCTATAACGGGGTTGGTTATCCACCAACTTGATTACACTGAAGTTTGAAGACATTATGCCTTCTCAGGGTTCAAACAAGTGAACCTCTAATATAGGGGAACCTTATGGCCCTATTTTCCCTAAGACCAGCCTGCCTTGTGGTTCCAATCAATTCACATGTAATCCACATGTGATACATGTACAATCCATACATGTCCCTGCCTTGATTCATGTATAATCCATACATGTTCCTGCCTTGATTCATGTATAATCCATACATGTTCTATATAGTCCGTGTAATCAATTAGCACATAATCCATGTGCTTTTAATCCTGCCCTGCGCACGTAATCCCCATGTGATTCATTTATAATCCATACATGGAAAATCCAGCTCATGCATAATCCATACATGAGAAATCCTTTCCAACTCAATTTATGAAATCAAATCCGCATATGCTCCTTGATCTAGCTTCCAGGGGTACCTTGAATTAAATCCCATTAGGGTTTCGCATACCAGAACCTCAAGAATCTCATGGACCTGACCCAGTCATTGCATAAAAGTTCTGTTTGCTTAAAAATTTACCACTTTCAAGATACCATCATGGTAGTATACCATCCACTACCCCCCGGTTCCTTGTAGCCATTACATGCAAGAGGAACCTTATGTAATCCGCAATCAGGTTCAATCAACCTTCACCCCGAACCTCTAAGCTAACGTGAGCATACTCATTGTAAGAAACAAGGGGTATTATAGGTGAATCGGCTACTGCTTGTAATATTCCTTCCAAGAAAGACCATGTTATTTTTTTTCTTAATGATGACTCCATAAATTCTATTCTTGAACCTTCGGGATTCGGTTGTCGTACCCCTATGTCGTGGTTGCCTCAACTAGATTTCTGGCAGCTTACGTCTGATGCACGTACGCCGACACATACTTGCCATCCTTACACACTTCTACATCCTAATGATTATATCCATGCCACCGATATGGTTTTCCAATGACCTCTTCCATGTTCCAAGTTCGAAACCATATTTCACAACCCTCCTTGGTACCAGAAATTCACATAAATCAACCTTCCCTGAGTTCAATTGACTAAACCTCCCGCCATAGGGTTCAGGTACTCCTACCTTTAAGACCGTACTCCAGGTGTATGCCGTGAATATAGTTGTGACCACCTATAAATCTAACCATGTTGATTGCTGAAAAATTGTGTTTTATGTCAAGTTTTATTGATGTAACCCAGTAAGGGGTTTTGAGGTTGAAGGCCGCCAAGGGTTCACGAACCTGAACCTCCTTTGTACATCTTCTCATTTAAAAATAGGGTGTATCTTAGAAATCTTCCATGTAGCCTGGTATCCACTACCCCCGATTCCTCGGCGTAGTTTGTCTATGGCCAATATTGAATCATATTCAACTTCTCATCCTTTTTGAGGAGAAGTCTAAATGGACATCCGTGAAGCTGGCTATACACGTCTCACCGTAGTTTCAACCTCTTTTTTAATCCGTGTGGGAAGCCATGCTCCTCCTTATAAATGTGAGGTATGCAACCATTTTCTTTGTCTAGATGATAAAACCTCCTTTCTTTGGCCTTCGCTTAGGTGCTTCAACCAATACCCCCCAGTATGCCTTTTACCGAGTGTTTCAGGTTTTCTCCATCCTCCATAGCTGAAGTTGTTAATAACATCATCCTGGGGGAAGCCACCCCTGATTTCTTCCCATTGCCTTCATGTATGCAGAACCAAGTCCATTCCAACTGAGATTCCATTGTTAGCTTTGTTATTTCCTCTAGCTTTTAAAGCCTCTGGTTCCTCCTTTTTGGGCGTTCATGGATGAACCTCGTACCATCTTCTTCACTATTGGTTGAGAGGTCGCTTGTACCCCGTTCTTCATCTGGTAGCATATTTTCCAAAATCTTATTGATTTTATAATCCTCAGCTCCTTCCGTAATTCCTTCCTTGAGGTATTCCTATGTTCCAACTTATGATGTTTGAGGGACTTGTATCAGGGAAACCCCTTTATGGGAAACCTTCCAACTTCTTGTGCTTAAGGGGTTTACATATGAGAACCTTAGCCACATTATAAATTGAATCCACCACTTGCATCCTCTTCAGGACAGGTCATCCTATACCATAGTGTTATAGGATACACTCTCAACCATAAATCCTTCCAACTAGGTGGATAAGAGAGGTTCATCCTTCAATACTACCAGTGACATTTTCAGTTCATGAGAGGTTTGAGTCCACCTTCAACTTCCACAATAAGCTTTTCACTAGAGCTTCGTTTAGGTCATTACTTAAGACCTTTCGCCCGATGCTCTTAGCTGGATATTCTGACCTTTCACCTTCCACTGTTAGTGAAGTTTTCATCGTGAGCATCTTTATAAGCTGCTTTTGCCTTTTTCATTAGGTGTCATCATGTGTCCAGCCAAGAACTCCTCATTTTTCATTTATAGAGGCTCCTTCACACTTTCCTTTAGAGGGGTGACCTCATTTCTCTGGATTCCGTTGCTTTATTTGTTGAAAAGCTTCACAACTATTGCTTCAACATGATGTGTTCTGCCTTCATAATCCTCAAATAGAGCAGCTATTAATATCAAGGCTATGGGTGGTACTACCCCCTAAAAAATTAGAACCACTTTATGGGGTTCCATCAGCAGAGCTATTGGTAACATGATTCCCCAAGTATTCTGAATGGAGCTTCCATCGTATCCGTAGAGTGAGGTATCCAATTCTAACCATGTCCTTGATTTAACCATTTGAGTATCCCACACCAGTTGTGTAACGCCCATTCGTGTCATAAGAGACGAAACATGGCCAAGATTGTTTTTTCTTGAGGAATATATCCCCTTTAGGCACTAGTTAATCCTTTTTGGAGTTCTTATATCGAGTGATACAACTACCACGATTGAACCCTTATATCGAGTTCTAATATTTTTCGTTTTGGCTTAAAGCCTTTGAATGAGATTTTCCATGCTTAAACCCTTTTTCAGATCGCTTCCCAGGTCCTTCTTGCTTATTATGGGGCTTCTCATTATTCAGCCTCCTGCTTATGATCAATGGGCCTTCCATCATCGAACCTATCGTATACGAACCCCATTTATGGGAAGCTCTTTTCCGGTGGTATACCAATCATTTCCACATTTTAGTTTGACAAGCTTCATATTAAGCTTCCTGCCCAGTCTATTGAACACACTCGGGCTTCTGTTAAGTGAAGCCTCAGGGTTCTATGTCTTATCTTCCTTGAACATGCCATCATCGAACCTTTCCTCTCAGCAATAAGCCTCTTTTTCATGAAAGCTTAGTCTTCTAGCTCATTCGTGTTCTCATGATCAATGTTGATAGGAACCAATGACGGAGTTCATATCCTTACCATCATCCAGGTTTACATACTGATCATTAACCATGGGGTTTACATCCCTGCTTCAATTTGGATTCACTTGTACCCCTTCAGTCAGGAGGGTCACACCCTTGTCTGCACTGGGATTCACATGTTACTCTTCTATCGGGAGGTTCGCACCCTTATTCACATGTAACCATGGGGTTTGCATCCCTGCTTCAATTTGGATTCACCTGTACCCCTTCAGTCAGGAGGGTCACACCCTTGTCTGCACTGGGATTCACGTGGTACTCTTCAATCGGGAGGTTCGCATCCTTATCTGCACTGGGGTTCACCTACAACTTATAAATCATGGTGTTCGTACCCCAATTATCATTCAAGTTCAGCTATTTACTTCCTTCATGGATCGAGCTGTGGTGCGAACTAGTGCTGTGCTTCACAATTTTTAACAGAAATCCCCAGACTTGTTTAACCCTAGAATTGTTGAAGGGGAGCTTAGATGGGGCTTAACCTCCAACTGGTTGAACCCCTACATCGATATTCTCCACTTTCTTCTACCATGAGTACGTTTTCTAGAATTAAGTATTTAGTGGTTCATCTGCAAGGAACCTTCTAGCTGAGAAACTGGGGGTTCATCTGATTCTGAGTGCCTTCTGTCGGGGTTGCGACCTCCAGATTGAGGTTTCTCCTGCCCTCACCCTTTGAACCCCTTGGTTTTATTTTTAAAACCATTGCATCCTCTTGGTTGTCAAACTTCAAACATCAGTTGTCGTCGTGCTTCTCCCTCGATTTCACTTACCAATGCCTTATCATCTTAATGCAGATTTTTTTTACACAGAAACGTACCATCCTGGACAGCTTGACCATCATTGACTAAATATGGCATAACTTCCTGTAGAAAAGGTATTTTTACGAGCCGTAAATTTTGCAAGAAACTAGATTCCGATACCTTTCCAACGGTATATCATACTACACCTAGAACCTTCCAGATCAAAGCAGTTTATTCTATCAAGTTGGCTCAAAAAACGTAGCATCCTGGACAGCTTGACCACATGTGACTAAATATGGCATAACTTCTTGTAGAAAAGGTATTTTTACGAGCCGTAAATTTTTCTGGAAACTAGATTCCGATACCTTTCCAACGGTATATCATAATACACCTAGAAGCTTCCAGATCAAAGCAGTTTATTCTGTCAAGTTGGCTCAAAAAACGTAGCATCCTGGACAGCTTGACCATATGTGACTAAATATGGCATAACTTCATGTAGAAAAGGTATTTTTACGAGCCGTAAATTTTGCTGGAAACTAGATTCCGATACCTTTCCAACGGTATATCGTACTACACCTAGAGCCTTCTAGATCAAAGCAGTTTATTCCATCAAGTTAGCTCAAAAACCTCAGCCTCAAAATTCTGATTTTCTTCTTTAGAAAGGAAGCTATTTTTCGTTATCTTTCCTCCCAAAAGATTAGCAAATCACCCATATGTCCTAGTTGAATACATGAGCAGCAACAAGAACCATCATATCTATCCACGTCTTCTCGGTTTGATGCCCACCAGTGTTTATTCGTCCGTAAAAGTTTCGATGAACCACCATAAACATCCATATCAAGTAACCTGTTTAGAGAGTTAATAAACACCAATCTTTTTAATTTTCTCCCTTAGCTCCCGATTTGTAGCCTCCTCATCAGGTTCGATTTCATAGTCACTCCGTTCATTCTCCAGAGTATGAATGTCACCGGATTTTTGAGACATCTCTTCCCTCTAGAGATTAAAACCAAACCCCTCCTTCTAGCGCCACAAATGTTGTGAGGGAAAATTGGTACAACACTTCAATAATAGAATTACAAGAATAAACCAAGAAAATCCAGGAATAATAATTAAATAAGCCAAATTACAAGCCAAGAAACCCTAGTCTTATAAACCGTAACCCGAAAGGTGGAAGAATGATTATTTGGACTGAGTTTGCAAGCACTCCGAGCTATGGTGATTGAATAAAACCTATTCAATCGAGAAAGACAAGCTCAAAGCATGTGTTAGAGGTGTATATTTATGTCCAACCTTGCAAATTGCCTACATACTCTTATATTTATAAGAGATCAAGTCCTCATGTAGTTCTTGATAATTCCCACGATTTGATAAGCCCGATCCTCCATAACAGACCTCCCTCGATCGTTTATCCAACCTTCCATAATTATCCAACTGTTATTTTATGATTAATCCATGTTTTCCATCCTCTATCTATACATATATCTCCGTATATATACATATCATGTACGTATATAATGTTTATCCATGATAAGTGTTGCTGTTGGGCCATTCCTATTGTTTAGGAACTATCCAGATGGTTGTTAGAACGTCCCTTATCCGATTTCCTGTGATTTAGGAAGTCCCGAGATTGCTGGTATATTTTCTGGAAACCTTCGGGGTTCACGCACGTACCCCCTGCCCTATAGCCTTCCTTCCAGCTGAACCCATGCCAAGCCTTCATATGACATTACCCCTAGCCAGGGTTCATATGCTCGCACCCATACATGAACGTACCCCACATTAGATGCCAAAGTCATATCCTTCCGTTCGCTTTCAAGGCATATTAAATCATCATGCCCGTTCCTTAGCTCAACCTATCCCTCCACATTCAAGTAATTCGAGTCCATAACCTTAGTGGGCCTTAAATCAAGCCCAAGGCGGATTTTGGGCACAACATATTCCATTCAGAATTCTGAATCCAAGACTCAAGCAAATTGAGAAATCTACATCAAATCGTCTCAAGAGATTGAATGACGACACTGTCATTTCTATACCAGACCTGAATGATGTCTCTGACAATGCAGTTGATAAAGAAAATAAACTGAAACCTATCCCACTCAAGCAAATTAAAAAGGAAAAGGTAAGTCTTGTTTTCAATCAGTTTTGCAACGTTCTTAAATATAAACATGTTGTACAGATACATGACCTAAATCATACATGTTTCCTGTAAATATACAGGTCTGAAAAGGATTGCAGATTCAAGAGATGTCTTCTTCATGCAACATAATTTTCAATTTCCACTTTCTCAATATAATTGCTTGTTTTGAACTTTAGTTTATTTCGGGTGATGCAATGCCCTGGTTTTATTTACAGCATTTTTTAAGAATTTTAAATTCTTGCTTTGGTTATGTTCAATAATAAATGTTCTTGCTTTAGACATGATCCTTATTAGTGTCGCAAATCATTATTAAATAAGTTATGTTTTCCAGTAATACATATGCTCAAAATGCTGAGTAACTCTTATATTTCAACTGAAGAATTACGTGGGATATTGTGTATCACATCACAATGTCATATGCTTTTCAATTGTGAGGCAACATGTCTACTTATGTATTTCTTTAAGCACATCTACGTTTATGTCATATAACATTGTTATGTTTACACTCATTGGTCCATTTTAGAAAAGTATTCAATAATGACATTACAAAATAGTTATGTTGTCCAACAACATTACAAATGGACTAACATTTGCTATGTTGTTCTTGGTTCTCAAAGTAATTGCAAATGTTGAGTTTCATAAACAACATCTTCTATTTGGTTGATTGTGCATCTATGACTTTGAGTACATAAGTACATAAGTAATGACTTTGAGTACATAAGTACATAAGTAATGTAAAACCACATAACTACACCTTAATTATACCAATGCAATTATGTCAAATAGGTAAATCAATACCAACAATCATGAGTTGCTAAGTTTATAGGTATTTATAGCAAATGCTGGAACAACCAAATCAAATATTTAGTAGTTTATAGGTACTTATAGCAAATGCTGGAACAACCACATCAAATATTTACTTGAAACAATTGTGTAGTCGAACTGCCATTTTGATTATGCTTTCTAATCAAGTACAAATTATGCTACAAGACATTAATGGAAACTTTAGATATAGGAAAAAAATCAGCAAAAAAGATGATTAATTTTTATGGACTAAGCCATTACTTAGTAAACAATCCTTATTTAGTGTTGTTACGTCTTGACACCCTTTTCTACTATATCAATCCTAAATCCTTTAATTCTGCTCTCTCTTCCCTAATCCTATCCAACTAAATTTTATTTTTACAATACAACTTCGATAAATGAATATTCCAAAAACAAATTACTTAATTAAATGAATAATTATTTTTCGTTCCCAACATAATAGAAACAGTCTATTTTTAACCTTAATAAATGAATACTCTTAATCATAAAAAAATAATTCTTTTACAATTATAAAAATACATAGATTATTCAATTTTTTTGTGGGCTAAGCCTTTACTTATTAATGGACCCTTACTGTTGTTAAAAAAGAAACGCGTATTTTTAGGTGCCTAAATCCCTAAATCCCTAAATACCTAAATATTGTTGTTTACACTAATCAAATCCCTAAATAATGTTTTCAATAATCTAATCCCTGCTCTGTCTTCCCAAATCCTTGCCAAGAAACCTTACCAAGTCCATTTTATTCTTAATCTTCTGTTTAACAATGGAGGTAAATCAAATCGAACTATCAATATTGTTTTATTACATTGTTAATGTATATGATTGTTATGCAGATTGTTGATATTGGAGTTAATTTTGGTACTCGATTTCTTTGGGTTTTATTGTCCTGTGTTTTTGGAATGTAAAGAATGTCTTGATATGCAGATGTTTTATTGTTTTGTTTTATAGAGAAGTATTAGACTGTATCCGTGATATGAATTGCAGATATCAAATGGTAAATATTATACATTAAATGAATTTTAGTACCATATTTGATTTTGTATTTGAGGTATAACTGATACTCCTATGGTTTTGATGATCACATTCGGCAAGCTGATTGCTTGTAGTTTGATATAAAACATCATGTTATTTCTGTATTGTACTAACTTGGTTTTGCAGGGTATATTAGCCTACTGGTTGTTTAAACAGGATATACAAACAGCAAGCCATTTGGTGCTACAACAGAGAGAGTCTGGCAAGCCAGTTGCACATAGACAGTTCACAAACAGCAAGCCATTTGCAACTACCAGAAATCCTGAAGATAAAGATCAAGATTGACTCTCATGGATTTATTTCAGAAAATATATTGTGAGGACTCTTTATTATATAATACGTACACAATATATTCTAGAGCACAAATCTTTTCAAATATCTTTCTTTAAATGATTTTATAAAACTTATGGGAGTTTCCTTATTTAAAAGATTTCTTTCTTTCAAATCTCATATACGCGTTTTATATCTATAAAAATCAGAAGGGTTAAGCTTTCAATCGTTTCATCTCTTTCAAACCTTCTGTCTAACGTTCACAAGAACGTTTGTAAAATCTCTATAACCAATTGAACGTTGGAAATTGATTCTAATAGTTCGAATAATTGGTTGATTAATTTTCTGAACGTTGGTGTGAAGCTTTATAAACTTATTCTTGTGTTCATTCGTTGAAGAAGAATTCAGAGAAAACTTTCAAGCACACAAGATTTCAAACAACTCGTTTTTTCATTGCTATATCATTTGATTCTCTCAAGCTCTTAATATATTACATATGTGCTATATCCTAAAGAGTTCATAGTTTGAGTTGTATTCATCTATTGATTGTATTGTTCGATTTGTAAGTTTTAGTTGTTGGACAGATTGGCTAGGGAACTAGGGTTTGGTGAACGTTGCTAGAGAAGTATACTTGGGAAGTATAGCTTAGAGAGCAAGTTCAGAAACAGGAGTTCAGCACCCCATTTGTCAACAGCTGGGTATTGAGGGAGATATATTGTTGTATCTTGTAATTGGTTTATTTCAGTGATCAATAATATATTCTCTTATCAAGTTGGTAAGGGACCAGGACGTAGATCATTGGGGATTAGGGGTCGAACCTGGCTAAAAGTTTCTTGTGTTCTTTATTTTTCTGCACCTTACTGTTTCTGCACTTTTCTTTACTTATTGCCTTTACATTCAGCATACTGTTTACAATCACCTTACCATTTGTCTCTGCATAAAACGAAATCAGTAAGCTGTTTCTGGTAATTTTTAAAATCGGACTTAGTTGAATATAGTTAGCCATTTACACCTATTCATTCACCCCCCCTCTAGGTGTGCATTATCAATAACATATTACCATGTTAGTTTAATGCCTTCATCATTATCATACTTCATAGCTTTTCAAGACCCTCATTTGTATAAGCCTTATTCTAAGGATTTTTTGGCATAACTCATTATCAGGAACACAAACACCCAGCATTCATGGTTAGACTGTTTCCCAAGGATCTTGCAAAGACGTCGATGGTAATCACCTAAATGTTGTTCATGATTTGTATATAAAACAAATGTTCCAGAATTATATAAAAGCTCGCAATTAATGTACATACCTTCTAATTCATATAACCCTATTTGGTTTATGTAGAAATTTCCTTCAAGCTTTATTAGAGAATGTGCAAAACATGTATCACAGCAAGTCACTCTGATAGTTCATAGAAATGGATACCAATACAATGTTCTTTTCCATAAGGATATAAATGAGCTTAACAACTTGGCTATGTTTTATAATGATTTTCGAACTGATGTCGGTTTCCATGCATTGTTCTACTACAATGGTGCTGGAATATTTATTATATTCATACTTGATGACACTGTTATGGAAATTGATTATCCAGCATCCAACAGGTTTCGACTAGCTCTTGTTTATGCGGAAGGTATGTAACAAACTATAGCCAACTGTTCATATTACATTACCTTATCTCTATGAAAATAGTAAAATGGATAACTGATATTAACATATGTTTATGTTATCACAGACAATATTAATGGAATTGGGAAGAAATTTGTTGTTCATACTAACGAAAAGCATAGAGAATCACCTGAGATTGTAAGTCCTTAAGTTGCCACTGTGTGATTTTTTCAGTCAGTACTTTACCTAGACTAATGTATCTTATAAATTGTAACTTTCTTATGAATTGATTAGGATATTCCTCATGTGTTTGTTCATCGGTTTTGACACATGCTGAAAAAGAAAAATTATCTAACTTTGAAGAATGGAGATAAATTTCAGTTTACGTTTTCAGCTACTAAGAAAAAGTTTGTTGGTATGGAAGTGATCCTCAATGCCAAATACTGGAAAATTGGTGATACTCTTCTCTTTGAGCTCTTGGATAATACTGAATTCTCTGCTACTATATTATCCAGGAAAGCAGTTGAAAAAACTCTTCCTGCTAGAGCCTCCATTACATGTATGTTATGAAGTGTTATGTTTGTGCAAGTAAATTTATTGTTAATAGGTCATATATTCCAATTTAACTAAATAATAATTCATATGAGTGTGATTCTGGTGCAGGCAATGTCAACACAACAGAAGGAGTTAATGACTTCCAGAAAAACTTTGAAGCTAATTTGATTGGCTCAAATTTTGATATGAATACTCATGGAGTGGTAATTACAATGTCTTACAGCTTTTAATATATAGGCATCAATGTCAAATGTTTACCAATATAACTTACTCTTTTCTTTAATTATTTCGCAGTACATTCCATCTTGGATAAGTCTTGAGAACCATGCTTGGAAGTCAGTCAAGCATGTGTACCTGAAAATGAAACGAAGAAAGTGGAAGGTTGGAATCGTTTTTTCAGGTGGAAAACCAAGATTCTCCAAAGGCTGGGATAAGTTTGTAAAGGAGAACAAGTTTGTTTTGAATGACAAACTACGTTTTGTAATGAAGGAGGAGGACAATGTACTTTCCTTTGATGTTCATCGTTTATGAATTGAGCTATGTGTCGGATTTTTAAACGAAGTAACCTTCATATTTTGAAGCTATTATTAGTAGAACGTGAATATTTCCCATTATTAATTTCTAAATGCTTCAATGACCTTTAAGCAAAATATTTATGTTGTTACAATTTTTGTGACATTAATGATAATTTTATAACTTACTTCACCAATTTTGAGGTTAGTAATTAGAATTCTATAACTTTCTCCATCTTTCTAAGTACAATGTTGACAATTTCTGTCTTCGACTTGATTGCTATTTGCTATACTCTGTTAATTACAAATTAAATTTTAATATTATCCTATCATTAAAAATTTATAACAAACAAAGATGAATCGACGCCCACTCGCAGAGCGTGGGCAAAAAATACTAGTTAATAGTATAATAAGGGAATTGATAAATAAGTTCTTAGTTTTACTATTTAAGCTCCAACTTTTTCTACCCGAAGTGGCAAAGATAATGTGCAATTTTGTAAAATCAATATAAAGTCGTGATGAGGCAAGTGAAATTTTTTTAATAAACAGTGTAAAATCTTAGATATTTGATCATATTGCAAAACGTATAAAAAAAATATTGAAAAATCATTAAAATCTTCTTATAAAAAATATCATAATACAATCATATTTTTATAGATTTCAAGAATAACTTATAATCTTAATTAAATATATTATATTTTTAAATTTTTTTCTGAAATCTTGTTTAAGTATTATAAAATAGAGAATAAAGTTTCTGAGATTACCTCAGGAACTTTACCTGAGACACTAGTGTATTTTTATGTAAAATAGTAATGATATTTTTGTAAATGTATATAATTATCTGTAATTACAATAATGTCCTTGTGTATTTGTATGTAAATTTTTTTAATCTCAGGAAAATTTATCTGAGATTACCTCAGGAACCTTAATCTCTATTAAATATTAATGAATGGTTTGAAATGTAAAGATGAACATCTCCGATTTGAAATCTAAAATAATCTTCCAAAATACAAGGGTGGTGCTAAATGCAGTTAAAAATTGCAAAATGCAGTTCATTGAAATTACTTGAATAACCTTCCATTTATTAAATGTTACACCATCTATTAGATGAAGTTTACGATTTACTAGGTTACTTGTGTTGATTAACAAACGTAATCAACTAACTAGGTTACTTGTTGCTATGTTTTTCAGTGCTGATTAATAAACGTTGCTCAGTCTAACACATGTATTCGGTGAAGAGTTTGATAACATTATTAGTTAACTTTTAATTATAAATTTTTTTTTCTTGTAAAATTATTTTTATAACATTTTGAATAATTTGTTTTTACTTTTAATGATAATAATACATGTTATATGGTTTGTAGCATACATATGTTTTGTAGTATACATATGTTTTTTTGTGAATGTTTTTCTATAATTTATATTTCAATGTTTAGACATTTGAAGGAAATAATATAATATTGATTCAGCCCAACATTAATTTCAAAAGAAAATGAAGTTAGAGCCTAAAAGCAATTTGAATGGAGTAATTCTATAGCTGTTGAAATTTTTTCCTAAACACGAGTTATCATATTTTATTGGTTTTTTTTCTCATAAATGTAACAATTTCTATGTATTAATATAAATCTCACCAACAAAAACACATCATGTGTAATTTGGGATCCATTTTTGCATCTCGAATATGTAATTTATATGAGATCCATAAGATTTTAAGCTAACATATAAAAAAATATGCTACAAATCAGGACTTTAATAATGTTAATATTTTTCTTTCATGCCTTATTCAACACCAATATAAATGTAAATTAACATAAAGATTATTAGATGTATTAACATAAAGACTATTATTACTTAGATTAAGTTACATGAGACTTTTATTTCTGTGAAAAAATTAAATTTATTAATCAAGATAATTGAAATATGTAACTAAAAAAATTAATTCATTAGTCATAGCTAAAAGAATATATACATTATAAAATTTATAAAAATAAGTAATATTACTACAATTTTTTTTTTCATGTTTAGCTAAAAGACAATTTTTTTAATGTTTGTATGTGGAAAAGATAGGTTAAATATATATATATATATATATATATATATATATATATATATATGTGTGTGTGTGTGTGACAGAATATGAATGATTATATTGAGTTAAATGTATTATATATATACATGCATGAAATAGAATATGCATGGAATAGAATATAAATAATTAAATTATTTATTGTTGTATTTTTCAAAATTTAAGTTAAGTGTATTATGTATAAAATATAAGTTAAATGTATAAGGTTAAAAATAACCTACTTTATACATTATGCTGCAGTGCATTTATTAAGTCACAGAAAACTAGGTCAGGTGTGTTTTGTTTTTTGTGTTTTGCACAGAAAAACAGGAAGGTTATGCATGTAATTTGCATGAACTGCATTTGGTAAATTTGACCTGCATTCAGAAACTATGAATACAAATTGGATATGTCCTTGAATGTTTTTCTTAAAAAATGAAAATGGGTATAATTAATAATACATGATTATTGTCTGTGTATTATACAAAAGTTGTAAATTTATATTTCCACCACATATTACAATCGAAAAGTTATATTAAAATTATACTCCAAAAAAGTAGCCAAAAAAGAATATCAATAGAACCAGAAAAGATATTTAGCAAAAATAACAAATATATTACACGTATGTTAAATAAAACAGACAGCATATTCCAGTTGTGTAAGAAGAACAATTCTGAGTAATCGAACATAAAACACACAGAGACACACACACAAACACAACACACACAGATGGAGTGGCAACACGAGACAGCAGCAACCGGAAATACAACAAAAGACAGCCGGAAAAAGCCCAAGCCCACGAAAGAGGGCCGGAAAAAACCCAAACCCAGCAAAGTGTCAGTGGTGAGAATCAAGTACACGGACCCTGACGCAACTGACGACTCATCCTCCGATGAAACGACGTCGTCTTCTCCTAAACAAGTAATCCATGAAGTTCACTACAAGAAAACAACAAGCTCAAAGTACCCAGGTGCTCGTTTGAGGAAATGGGGAAACTGGTGTGCTGAAATTAGAAACCCTATTACTAAAAGAAGACAGTGGCTTGGAACTTTCCCGACTGCTCAAGAAGCTTCTAGGGTGTATCTTGAGAAGAAGAAGGAGTTTGGTGAGTTTGTTAAGAACTCGAAAGCGAAAATTCAGACTAGCCCATGTTGATTAATTTGTTATTTTTTTTTAATTGGTGTCATGGGGATGTTTGTTGTGGTTGGCATATGTTTGCACACATGTGAATGTGTGTTTGTGATTGTACATTGGTTTTTTATGGTATTGAATTTGTTCCCTTTGACTTCGAGATTGTGTTTTGTTGGTTTGTTTTCGTTAATTTATGGATTAATTGTTTGAAATTGTTGTTTTTAATTTTGAGAAGAAGGAAGAGTGTTGTGAGTTAGTTGGAAAGGCGAAAGAGTAAATTAAGAGTAGCCTTTGTTGTTTTAAAGTTAAATTTAGGTTTTCTTAAGAATTGGTGTGAATGTGTGATGGAACGAATAGGGGTTTAGTTTAAATTATCTGATTCTTGTGTTAAAGAGTAGATGTGCACGTGTGTGTGTGCTTGTTTAAATTTTTGGATGTTCTTGGGTTAAATGTTTGAAATTGTTGCGGGGAAGTGTTGATGAATAGATTATTATTGCGATTTTTTTGGTAATTACTGTTATATTGGATATCATGTATACTTTCTGAATTGTGGTAGTGGGAGGTGGCAATATGCTGAGCGGAGCGTAGTTAGAAGTGCTTTCCTAATTGACTTGTAGATGGTGTAATTTGAATTTTCAGTCTTACAGTCTTACTAGCCTAAAGTTTGTCTTAAATGGAGATAGTAGTTATAGACTTATACCAGAACAAGTTTTTTCATTTCCGGTTTCTGGAATGAAGCTTTTGTCTAATATATTGGAATCAATGTCAAGTTGGAAATATTCGATATCCTTCAGAATTGTCCTTTGATGTTGTTAAACCCCCACCCTCAAAAGCCAATCCTCGATATTAAATAGCTATATTGTTTTGCAGATTGTATGCTATAATCTCTAATATGTAAAGTAAGCAGAATTTAGGGCTTACATTTGGTGTTTGATTGCAAAAATTTAATAGCTCCTTGGCTGTTGAGAAAACTGTTGTAGTGGATGATCACATGACATGTTTATGACAATCTATGTAGATTGTAGCTCGTTATTATTAACTTATGTAGCTATAACCTTTCAGCTACTGAAGGTTCATCCCTTCACGAAATAGCGGCATCAGCAGTGCCGAAGCAGATGATTAGTGAAGTCCATATAACAAAATAAGCTTAAAATACCCAGGTACTTATATAAGGCAATGGTGTGCTGATATCGTTTTCCAAGTACTAAATGCCAAAACTGTCTTCGAACTTATCCAACTCTCGCCGAAGCTTCCAAGGTTTATCTTGAGAAGAAAAAGGAGTTTGGTGAGTTTGTTAGAACCAGAAAGAGCAATTTACAAGCCCTTGTTAAATAATTTCTTTAAATGAGGTTTACTGTTTCGAGAAGTTGTCAAATGCTAGTACAGTGATTTATTTTGTTAAAATAATTAATGGGTTATCTACTCTCTCAAAATATCGATGCATGTATATTGCTTCAAGAGTATCTGTTGTTTTTAATTTTAAGGATGGATATTCTTGGATTAGATATCTGAAATTTTTGCATATATGTATTGATTAATGGGTTACTTTGGTGATGTTTATGGTACTCTGCGGATAATTAGCTCTTAATTATGTAGAAGTAAGTAGTTGTGCACTGATTCTTATGGATGATATATGGTAGATATCCCAATGGACTTGTAGATGATGTACTTTTAATTTTAGTATAGGAGTTTTGCTCGCCTGAACTTTGTGTGCTCTCAGAGTCAGCTTTGAGTTTTTGATTCAAGTCTTTTTTATTATTGTTACTTGCAAGAAGCTTTTGTCTAGCTTTGCCAACAGCAGGAAAGTACAAATTCCTTCCCATGGATACTTTAGTTAACTGTAACTATGTCTGGTGTGCTGAAAGGGTGTATCCTTAGTTATATATGGATTTTAATGCTAATCCTACAATGTGTTTTGGAAAATGAACTCTTATGCTCTAGAGAATGCAAGGTATAGAGGATTTAAGGCTTTCTTGCGGTGTTTAAATGTAAAACTTTGTAGATACGTAGCTGTTAAGGCAACTGTTGTACTATAAGATCACAGACATGTCTACAATAATCTATGTATATTGACAGATTGTAGCTCTTTATTTTTAGCTTAAATAGCCTAGACTATACATCCATAATTGTATATTGTTTATATGGTATCAAATTTACTCCCTTAACTTCAAGATTGTGTTTTGTGGGTTTTTTTTCTTTAGTTTATAGATTAAATGTTTTAAAATTGGTGTATTTACCCTTGAGAGGAAGAAAGAGTGTGGTGAGTTTGTTGAGAAAACGAAAGAGGAAATTAAGAATAGTCCTTGTTAAAATGTTTAGTATATGATTTTTCTGAGAATTGGTGTAATGGAACAATGTGGGTTTGGTTTGATTATTTGAGAATTAAGGGGATATTTTTTTATGTTGAAGTGCAGATACATACACGTGAAGGGGTGTGTGAGTGTCATTGTATATACATTGTTTTTATGGTGTGAAGTTGATCCCATTTGCCACATGATTGTGTTTTGTAGTTTGCTTGTATAAGTTATGGGTGTTCTTCGGTTAAATGTTTGAGATTGTAGCGCAAAAAAGTTGATGGAGATTATTTTTGGGATTTTTATAGTATTTTGTGTTGGTTTAAGTTCTTGATTTTCTATAGGTATGCAGTAGTATACCAGTTTTTATGTAAACTCTATGAAATGTGGTAGAGTGAGGTAGCAAATGTGTGGAGCGAAGTTAGGAGTAATATCCTGATTGACATGTAGATGGGTCTAATTTGAATTTCAGTCTTACAGTTTTACTAACCTGATGTTTGTGTTAAATGGGGATAGTAGTGTTGGTTCTCAAAGTCAGCTTTCAGTTTCTCTGGTGCAAGTTCTTTCCGTTTTTGATTTTTGACAAGAAGAAGCTCTTGTCTACCATAATGGACTGTGCATTGCCAAGATGGAAACACAGTACAATATCCTTCACAATGGTGCTTTTGCCATTGTCAGCGATCCTCAGTACTTAAATAGCTTTACAGTATTTGTTCTGCAGGTTGATTTTGGAAAGAGTATATCCCTAGTTATATATGAATTTTAATGCTTATCCATTGTTTAAATGGAAAATGGATTTTATACTATATTTTTTCTGCAGGTTGATTAGGTTTTTGATCGTAAAAGTTATTAGCTCCTTGGCTGTTGAGAAAACTTGTACTAGATAATCACATTAGATGTCCATGATAACTAATATAGATTGTAGCTCTTTATTATTAACTTGAGTAAATATAACTTTTAGCTACTGAAGATTCATCCTTTGACGAAATGGCAGCAGCAGCTCCGATGCCCAAGCAGGTAACTCGCGAGGTCCATCAAAAAAAAAAAAAAAAAGCTTAAAATGCCCAGGTAGATTAAGGAAATGGAAGAAATTGTGTGCTGAAATTCGTTATCCAATTACTGAATGCCAACAATGTCTTACTTGCATGATAGTTTAGGAGCAAGATGCCAGTGCACTGAAATGTTGACCTTTAGATGCTAGTTGAAACTGCCGGAAATCTATATCTCTGACTCTGAGTATAAATGGGACTAGGTCGGTCAATAGGCAGATAAATAAATTTGTTTTAGAGATATGAAGTTACATATGCACAGAAAATACATAATCGAAATATCGAATCTCTGTAGGACTGTTTTCTTGCAAGGATCATGTTCTGAGACATAGAAAACTGCCCTCCAGTTTGAACCTTGTTTTCAGTCAGATTACGGTCTTTTTTTTAAAACATTCTTTAAAGGGTTTTCTAGTGTGTGTCCAAGAACACACCATAACAAATACTTTTTTTATGAATTGGCAAATTTTAATTGATTGAAATTTTTGTACATAAAACGGGGCCATTATTATTAATGAAAATAATCCAATCATAAAGTGCCAACTAAATTCTTATTATGTACCCTTGAATATACATTAGAAAAATCGTTCTTTTAAAATGGTTCGTTTTTTTCATGTAACTTGGAATCTAAATGAGTTACTGTTAAATAATCAACTCATCTAAAACCTTAAGGTGTTAGATGGAGACTCAACCGAATCTTTATATTATATTCTAACAATTACAATTGGTTGGCTAGTTTGTAAGTTGGACAAAGAGACATCTCTCGAAACAAAAGAAAGAAAAGAAAAGAATAGAAACTGGATCATCTTCTTTTCTCTCCAAATCTTTCCAAAAGTGTGAAGAAACTTTTGGAGACAAATATACATGAAATTTTTTTCCAAAACTTTACAAATCAATTCTTTTCTTTCCAAAAAAATCATTCAGAAACAAGTTGAAAAAATTAAATTTTTCGCTTTTTTTTCTTTTCTTCTTATAAAAAGTTTCTGTGGTATTTTAAAATTACAGCATAAATCGGTACTTCGTGACCAAGTTGATCTATGTTTTTTCGGAATTACATGGTAATTAATTAATTATTTAATAAATTGATTCAATTTACCAAAATTAACGGGTAAAATGGCTAATACATCACCAAGTTGACCTAAAACTTGCAACTGGGTCACCAAGTTAAAAAAACTTTCAATCACATCATAAAGTTACAATTAGCTTGCAATCACAGTACTAAGTTGAAAGAAATTTGCACAACCGTTAAATTATGTTGACTTTTAACGGTTTCCGTTAAAAGACAACACATTTTCAGTTAGGTCACTGACTGAAAAATAAACTTTCAATTAGGTCACTGAACGTTAAAAAAAATCAAAAAAATTATATGAATTTAAGTATAAAATTCTGAAATTAAAATTATATGATATTTTCAGAAAAAAATTGTAAAAAAAATTAAATTTTTTAATTCGTGCAAATTTATACGCATATCTTAAAAATTTATCAACTTTAAATTCAAAATTTCAAAAATTTCGAAAATTTCAAAAATTTATCAACTTTAAATTCAAAATTTCAAAAAAAATTCGAAAATTTTGAAAATTTCAAAAATTTCAATTAGTTAAAGCGGTATATACAAATTACATTTAATTAAAGTGTATTTTTTTGGAAAAATTGTAAACATTTTAATTGGCATACGTATATCATTATCATTATCTTTTCGATAATTTAAAATTTTATTCAAGAAAAATCATTCGGAAATTTTTTTAAAATTTAATTAGTTAAAATTAATTTTGGTTAGTTACCTAATTGAAAATTGTTATCAAGTTCAGTGACCTACTTGCAAGTTTCGTTCTACCAAGTTAATACTTCCGTTAGGGTTTTTAACGGAATTGACGGCAATGACCAATTTGCAAGTTTTTAAGTAATTCATGAGTTGACTGAAAGTTTTTGTTAGGTCCGATAAGATTATAGAAGGGGGGGTTGAATACAATCTATATCATTTTCTCCAAATTTGTCCTTTAAATAAAATTTAATTCAAACAAATTTGTGCGGAATAAAATAACACAAATTTCAAGTTGAATATAAAAATATATTAACTTGATGGGTGTTACAAAATCAGTACAAGTGATTATCAAGAAATTAATAACTAATTAGAAAATTCAACATGAACTTTTCTAATTTAGTTAATAAAAATCAAGATATCAATTTAATAACTAGGAAACTTAATTCGCTAGTATTACACAAGTCACAAATAATGAGGTTCCAATGGATACAATTTTTGTTACAAGGAACTCAAGAATTTATGACAATTTTTGAGCTTAAAAGATGAGAGAGATATGATATTGTTTGCTTGTCTTTCTTTTCGTCCGTGTATGTGTTCTGTGTGTATTGTTTTATGTCTGTGAAGCTTCTGTCTCTTTTAACACAACAATTGCCAACTGTCATAATGTCTATTTAATACTATTATGACAGTTTCTTGAGCTTCTATGACACTTGCAAGGCTGCTATGACAGTTGCTGTGTGAAGACCATTATGACAGTTCCATTATGACAGTCAGCATCATGACAGTTCCATTATGACAGTTTCCACTATGACAGTCTTCATTATGACAGTTTCACTGAACTTCACTATGACAGTTTTCATTATGACAGTTCCAATAAACTTCATTATGACAGTCTTCTATAACTTCCATTATGACACTCTGCCATGACACTCCAACAGCCGTGACCTGCTACTTTTCTAAATCAAGTCACCTGACCACTTTTTGTTTTAGCTCCGTAGAAATGCTTTTTAACCCGCACAACTTATAATCTTTAATTAATAAATAATTATTTTAATCCAGAAATTATAAAAATAAATATCTAATATTATTAGATATTTATAAATATAATTTTCTAAATAAATAAAATATTTATTAATATAAATAAATCCTTAAGCTCTAAGCTGCGGTTACCTGGGCGTCTGGAACCGGACTCCTTTTGCTTAACAAAAAATATATCAATTCCAACCGGGGTTCCAGCTTTAAGAATATATCACTTTCCATATTCTTGTGATAATTCTATTTTCTCATAATTCGTCCAGGTGTAAGCTGCGGTCTCTTGAGGATGTGAAACCGGACTCTTTTTGCTTAGCAAAAAATACAACAATTCTAACCGGGGTTTCAACATTAAGAATATATCACTTAGAATTTCTTTATGATAATTCTTTTTCCTCGTAGCCAGTCCACTTGATAGTAAAATCCTTGTGGTTAATTAATTTAGCACTTCTGTTGCTTGCACAATGATTTTCTCACATACCAGTCTTGATAGCTTGAACCACTGAAGTTAATGACGAACGACCACTATTTAATGTTGACACTCGATGTACTGTCTGGTTCATGAGTGACTAACCGCAATGACTATTCTTCATATATTGACTTTAAAATCTGGTTCCTTTTCTTTTATTCATCTCTCTCTTTAATCTTCTGTACTGTCTCTGTCACCTTTGAAATCTCTGTCACTTTAAATGAATCCACTTATTAACGAATACTCCACTGAGGCTTGATCAGTTGACTGAGCTTCTTTCAATGTAGTAATTCCCCAAGTCTGTAGATTGACCTTGATCTTTTTCTTCTGATAGATAATACATTATGAGATTCCTTGTGACAGTCTATATACTATTTACTATTACAATCTTGTTTAAGTTGAGTTGTATCCTCGAAATACAAATAGGCTACATCATATGCCTTTCAATCTCCCCCTATTTGTTTGTTAGACAATAACAAGCAAATACCTAGAGGATAACTCAACTAACTCACTTAAACAAGAAAAAGATTAAGCATTTAGGAGCTTAGCAAATAGTACATTAAAAAAATTTCTCTGGTTTGAATTTAACAATTCCAGAATTCTCAGTTGATGAAATGATAAATGATTGTTCCTCTAGCACTGAACTGATCTTCAATAGATAACTCATCTTCATTTCTGATTCTTCATATCTCTGCCTAATAATCTTTCACATCTTACATTGATGATTATCAACAGTTCTTGATTTACAATCACTTCCCTTCTCTGACACAGCTTTTCTCACTTAAGAAAAACAACTGTTCCTACTATGTAGACAATGGTGAATCAATACCATTTCTATAACTTCTATGAAATCTACTACTCCTCCACTTAGCCTTTATACATAGTACATTGAAAGACTAATAGAATAGTATTGTGATGTAATCTTCTCCTTATATCTCCACTTTCATTTCAACTGAAAGTCCCCTTACTTTTCCATCTAAATCTCCCCCTTAGTAACTTGACTCGCTTCTCCTCCTAAGCACAGTCTGTAAATGCTCCCCCTTTCTAATCTACTCTCCTTTTTCTTGTACCCCTTTACTTCTCCCCCTTAGTTGAGGAATCCTCCAATCAACTGGTTGACAAAGTAGTTGTACCAATTATAGAGTTCTTTGTTAGAAAGGAAGTTTCATTTTCTTCCTCACTGTGAGTGTGTGATAGTGTTTAGTGTACCTCACAAGTGTTTCACTCTTCTCTCCACTCATTTGTGTTGAGTGTCTCACTTCTCTCTGTGTTTACACTCTTGCTCACTAGTGTATCACTCATATCACTCATAGCTCCAACATCCATTAGTGTACCTGCAAGGAAAAATCACCCTAGCCCCTTCAAGAGAGGTCAGTGATGGTGCAATGAGAGTTCGCAAATCCCAAATCCTCGTTAGACTCGTCAGACGAATCTGAGTCATAATCTACAAGTTGCTAGTTTTCCCTTTTAAAGGTTCCAGATTTGAATTCTGGGAAGGTAAACAATGATCTAGAAATTTAGCATTGAGATCAAGATTTCCTTCTAATGTCTGTCAAGACGCTTAGTTCATTAAAGAACCTTTAACTTATAATCCTAACCGTAAAATGGTTGGATTATAGGTTTCCATCAATTCATCCTTAGTGTGTGCATTCTCACTTTGTGCATATGAAATATTTTGGTTAGTGTATAAGGTAGTGACTCTCCAACTGAATATCCCACACATCCTTATTTGCTGCATCAAGTGCAGTTACTCCCTGGTGACCTCTAGTCTGATAGGTTACTTCCATTTAGGGTGTAAGATATAATGTGTTTGAGTTTGACTGTAGTCTGGGATAAAAGTTGTTGGGTTTACAACCTTATGACTAAACATGTGAGAAAGCAAAACTCCATTTAGATGAACCTGCATCACAGAATATGAGCAATAGAGATAGAATGATATACAATTGTGATTTCAAAAGATTTACAATGTAAGCAATCACAGTTGTAGAAAGAAATTTTGAGTTAGGAAAGATATAGATCTTGAGCCGGTTTTACAAAACAAAAACAAAAACAAAAATCTAATTAACAATAAGTATTAATCAAATTAATGAATGTTAATGTTTAAACCAATACAAACAAAACTATTTTATCATGTTTTAGATCCTGTATGTTAGATACCAACTGTTACCACTTGTTAACACTTGTTAGGTCTTGTCTTCCAATTGTTAGAACCTGAAAATCAAACGTTAGTTCCTAAACAATTGAATTGACATATACCATTTTGATACCAACAATGGTCCTGTATAAGAAATTCTGTTAATAACAACAACACAACAAAGATTAGAAGTTAAAACAGCATGATATGTGTGTGTTAAACAGAAGAAGTACAAAAGAACCAAGTACAGGGACCTGTTTGTAAGTTTTGAAAGTATAGTGACTAAACTGAAAAACTATACAAACTATTTATATACACATGAAAAATAATATACAAAAAATAAGAAATAATATACATAAAAATAATATTAAATAAAAACTAAAAAGAAAAGTAAAATACGATTTTTTTTTATTTATTATTATTTTTTATTTTTATTTTTTTTTATTTTTATTTATTTATTTTTTTAAAAAAAATAACTGTATTAATAATATTTACAGAATATTAGAAATAAAAGAAAATAATTTACAAAAATAATTACAACAATAAAATTACTTAAAAATAGCTAAATAGAAAATAATAAAAATACCATAGGTTATCCTTTTTACGAAATCAAACATTAATAACAAAAGGACAAACACTACAAAATATTAAATAAACTATTAACTATTTACATAAATATTTGTAGTAAATTAATAAATCTATATATTTTCTTAATAAAATAACTTTCTTATAGAAAACTATTTAAAAAGAAAATATGACTTATTAAATCAACACAAATATTCAAAAGTAATTTTCAACAAAAATAGATTTCTCACTAATTTCAACTTGTAAAATTTGAGAAAAATATTTTTAAAGAAAATTAAAATATTCTAAAATTAAAAGAAGTAAGTAGGAATATATTAAGAAGATAATGACAATGATTTAAGAATTAACAAGCAAGAAGATAAGTTGATAAAATAATTATACAAGTGATTTTAATAACAAATATTAACAAAGTAATCACTTATAAATTATTAAAGAGCAAACCTCAGATATTAACTAGTTTAATTACTAGGACTATTTAACATACCCAATTCACCAACAATTCTGGTGAATGTGGATTCGTCAAGAGACTTAGTAAAAATATCTGCTGTTTGTTCTTCCGTGGGTACAAAATGTAACTCCACGGTACCATTCATGACATGCTCTCTAATGAAATGATACCTGATATCGATGTGCTTTGTCCTCGTATGCTGCACAGGATTGTTGGAGATTGCTATGGCACTTGTATTGTCACACAAGATAGGAATTTTGTCAAGTACAAAGCCATAGTCTCGTAGCTGATTCCTAATCCACAAAATCTGTGCACAACAGCTTCCAGCAGCTATATATTCAGCTTCAGCTGTTGAGTTGGAAACTGTTTGCTGTTTCTTGTTGTACCAGGAAACTAACCTGCCACCTAGGAATTGACAACTCCCAGAGGTGCTTTTCCTATCTACAACACTTCCTGCATAATCTGAATCTGTATATCCAACAAGATTAAAACCAGAATCTTTAGGGTACCAGATGCCTAAGTTAGGCGTACCCTTAAGATATCTCAAGATTCGTTTAACAGCAATGAGATGAACATCTCTAGGATCCGATTGGAACCTTGCACACAAACATGTAGCATGCATAATATCTGGTCTACTTGCAGTAAGGTAAAGTAATGAGCCTATCATACCTCTGTAGCTTGTGATTTCTACCTTAGCAGAATTTTCACATGCTCCAAATTTAACAGCTGTAGATGATGGTGTTCTTGCTGAAGACGAGTCCTCCATTTGATATTTCTTGAGGAGCTCTCTGACATACTTGGATTGACAGATAAATATACCATCTGTCCTTTGACTTACTTGCAATCCAAGAAAGAACTTCAGCTCACCCATTATGCTCATTTCAAACTTACCCTGCATTAACTTAGCAAATTTCTTGCAAAGAAGATCATTAGTAGACCCGAATATTATATCATCCACATAGATTTGAACTAATATTGTATCATTTTTATGTTTCTTTGTGAAGAGAGTTTTGTCTATGACACCTCTAACAAAACCATTTTCAATTAAAAATTCAGAGAGAGTGTCATACCATTTCCTTGGTGCTTGCTTAAGACCATAAATAGCCTTGAAGAGAAAGTAGACATAGTCCATGAATTCTGGATCTTCAAAGCCAGGGGGCTGTTCTACATATACCTCTTCATCTAGCTTACCATTCAGAAAGGCACTCTTGACATCCATTTGATAAACCTTAAAGTTTGAGAATGCTGCGAATGCCAAGAATATTCTGATAGCCTCAAGTCTTGCCACTGGAGCGTAGGTTTCATCATAATCAATGCCTTCAGCTTGTGAATAACCCTTTGCTACCAGTCTTGCTTTATTTCTTGTCACTGTACCATCTTCATCTAGCTTATTTCTGAATACCCACCTTGTGTCAACCACTTTCCTGTGTTTGGGTCTGGGTACCAGCTTCCATACTTCTTGTTGTTTGAATTGATTGAGTTCATCTTGCATAGCAATCACCCAATCAGGATCAGAAAGAGCTTCCTCAGTTTTCTTAGGTTCCATTTCAGACAGAAACCCTGAATAGTTACATTGATTTTGAGTAGCACTTCTAGTTTTGACACCAACATCTGGATCACCAATAATCAACTCAAAAGGATGAGCTCTATTCCAAACAGTCTGTCTGGGAAAATTAGATCTTGATGATTCGCCTTGTTCTTCATTGTGATGTTGTGTATGACTAGTTGATCCTTCATTATCTCCCCCTGAGTTGTTGCCAGGTTGACTAGATGATTGTTCAGGAGTGTCAGGTGTATCTCCAGTATTATCATTGTTTTCACCACCATTACCCTGATCATCATCATCATCATCATCATTATCATTGTTGTCATTAGCATCAGCAAAAACATCAGGTGGATTATCATCATCTGAATCTGGATCTGTCATATCATCAAAAGATAGCTTTTCAGATGAATCCTCAGTTTGGATACTAGGGAGTTTAGTGTCATCAAATGTTACATTGACACTTTCCATCATCTTCTGTTCATCAATCACATACACCCTGTATGCCCTCATTGAATAACCAATAAAAATTACTTTAAATGCTTTGGTATCGAATTTACCACCTTGATCATCACCTTCTTTAAGCACAAAGCATTTTGCCCCAAATACATGAAAGTATTTGAGTTATGGTTTCTTATCAGCCATAATTTCATAGGGTGTCTTCATATGGTCTTTATTGATTAGAGTTCGATTCTGGGTATAGCACGCAGTGTTGACAGCTTCAGCCCAAAAGTACAATGGAAGCCTTGATTCACTTAACATAGTATGTGCAGCTTCAATCAAGGTTCTATTCTTTCTTTCCACTACCCCATTTTGCTGAGGAGTTCTTGGAGCTGAGTATTGTCTAGTTATACCCTTCTCAGTGCAGAAGTCATTTGGAACTGCATTCTTGAATTCAGTTCCATTGTCTGATCTTATAGCTCTCACTGGATACGTAGAATCTCGCTCAATTAATTTGATGTGATCAATCACCAGTTGTGGAGTCTCATCTTTAGAATTCAAAAACAGGACCCATGTGTATTTCAAAAAATCATCAACGATCACTAGAGCATATCTCTTCCTTGACATAGACATCACATTAACTGGACCAAACAAATCCATATGAAGTAATTGTAATGGTTCAGTTATTGAAGATGTGTCAGTGCTCCTGTGACTTGCCCTTTTTAGCTTGCCTTTTTGACATGCATCACACAGTCCTTCTTGAGTGAATTCCATTGAAGGCAAACCTCTCACCAATTCTCTTTTAACTAGAGAATTCATTGTCTTGAAATTTAGATGAGAAAGTTTCTTGTGCCATAGCCAACTCTCGTCATTAGATGCTTTAGTGTAGAATCAAGTAATTTCTGCAGTGCTTCCTGAGTTCATATTGGCTACGTACAGATTGCCTTTTCTAACTCCTGTCAGTTGTGGCTTTTCATTTCTCTTGTGTGAAATTAGACAATTCTTCTTGTTGAAATAAACTTCATATCCTTTGTCACAGAATTGACTAACACTGAGCAAATTGTGCTCAAGTCCTTTCACAAAAGAAACTTCATCAATGATAACATTTCCAGCTTCAAGTCTGCCATATCCATCAGTTCTACCTTTGCTGTTATCTCCAAAGGTAACTACTGGGCCAGCCTTCTCCACCACATTTGTCAGCAGGGTTCTGTCACCAGTCATATGCCTTGAACATCCACTGTCCAAGATCCAGGTTACTCGTTCAACCTGTTCAACACCCTGCAATGACAAATGGATTAAACCTTCTTCGGAACCCAAATTTGATTGGGTCCAGAATATTTAAAGAATTGGCCTTTGTCAGGCAAAACAACATTTTTCACCTTAACACCAATTTTACCATTAGTCAACAAGCATTTTACCCTATAAACAGATTTTACAATCTTTTGTTTCATTTTGGGTATCCATGTTTGTTTACCAGCAATAACACTTGTTTCATTCACTGGACATTTGACCTTGTAAACAGCCTTAGTAAAACTTTGTTTAGGCTTAGGTACAAATGTCTCTCTCCTACCATGAGGAAGACTAGCAGTCTTTGATCTAACATTATTATTCCTGTTCATGTGTTGTCGAGGAGCAGTCTTATTAGCACATGCATGATTACCATTAAAGTAAGCAGACATTACATTAAAAGCACAAGACATACAATTGACAACACCACATGCTTTATGAGAAGTATCAATAACAGGCATGGTATTCATGTTAGACATGTTATTATTCTGCTTCAACTTGTTATCACCTAACTCAATTTTAGATGAACTGGGAACAAACTTCACTGGTTTCATAGAAACAACCTTATTAGATTTAACATTTTTGGTTGTAGGTGTCTTAACAGATTTTTCATTAAGTTGGACACTTCCACTAGCAATGTCCTCAGTACGCATCTCCTCTTGAATAACAAGAGAAGTCATATCTAGAGGCTCTGCAACAGACTTCTTAAAGAGTGAATCTTCAACATTCTTAAGCACATGTGGTATTCCCCTTTCTTTAGCACTAACAGGATTAGGGGAATTTATGCCTAACATTCCAACAGCTTCGTTGTAGCCAAACCCTATTCCTACGGTTTGTTCTACAGCTTGTTTATTGAATAACTCTTTAGAAATTTTCACAGAATTAAAACAAGCAGATAATTTGACATTCTGTTCCTTTATCTTAGTTTCAAGTTCAGCAACTTTAGCAATTTGTTTATGCATGTATTCTGATATCGACTTTTCTCTGTAGTTAAGTCGAGCTATTTCTTTTATTTGCTGATCTTGATTATCAGGCACCTTTTTTAACTCTAACACTTCATTTTCAAGTTTAGTGTTTAATAGAGTTATTCTTTCAATTTGTTTCTTTGCATTACCCATGGAATTATATAAGCTATCAATCAACTCAGCGTCAGTAAGAATTACCGGTGTGGTGTAATAAGTTGATGACTCAGCATTTGCCACCAGTGCAAAGTTTCCATATTCCTCATCTTCGCTATCTGTGTCATCCCAGCTTTTACCAGCAGCTACATATGCCCTTCCAGTCTTCTTCTTTTCAGAAGCATAATCTTTCTTCTGTGTTTGCTTAGGTTTGTGACACTCAGTAGCAAAGTGTCCCAACTCATTACAGTTGAAGCAAAGAATCTTGCTTCTGTCAACAGTTCCAGTTTTGTAACCTCCCCTGTTACTAGAGGATGAAGAACCTCCTCTCTGAAATCTGTTATTTGACTTAAACCTAAACTTTGGATTTCTTCTAAATCTGAAGTTACTGAATTGTCTCACCAACATAGCCATAGATTCATCTTCTAATTGATCCAGCTCTTCTAGTGAATAGAATTCACTACCATCCTGAGTAGCTGGTGTTTGGCCATGTTCAACTTCAGTTTGTTCCTTGTTGAAGCTGATAGGTTGAACAACTTTAGCTTCCACTTCCTTAGGAACCTCAGCTACTAAAGCTGTAGAAGAACTTGCAACTCTGCCTTTGCCAGAGAACTCCTTCTGCTGTATTTGTTCTAATTCATATGTTTTTAGAACACCAAACAGCCTGTCAAGAGCAATCTTATTTAAATCTCTGGATTCTCTGATGGCAGTTATTCTATGCTCCAGGTGAGTAGGCATAGTCAGTAGAAACTTCATGTTGATCTCCTTCTGAGTATATTGTTTGCCATGAACTTGCAAGTTGTTGATTATTTTGTTATACCTTTCGAACACTTCCTGAATGCCTTCGTTAGGGCCAGCTCTAAAGTGTTCATATTCAGAGGTCAAAATTTGAAGTCTATTTTCCCTGACTTCATCAGTCCCTTCATTAATAGTCTCAATAGTTTCCCAGATGTGCTTAGCAGTTTTACAATTCATTACATGGCTATACATTACAGCATCTAGGGAATCTATTAGAATGAGTCTCAGATTTTTGTCCAATCCAGCATCCTCCTTTTCATCAGGAGTATAGTTCTTAGGGTCCTTTGGATAGGATTTAGCAGGTATTGTTACAACTCCATCAGTAACAACTTGTTCTTCATGAACCATAGGAATTTTTGGTCCATTTTTCAAAACCCACAAATATTTTGGATTTGTAACATCAAGAAACAACTCCATTTTATTTTTCCACATATCATAATTATCCTTATTAAATATGGGAATCTTAACAATGGCTTTTGAAGACATGATGAATTTTTAAGTGAGTTAAAAATTCGAGATAAATTTTTGATTGAATAAAAATAGGATCTTGATTTGTGTATCAATCAATAGGCTCTGATACCAATTGTTAGGTCCGATAAGATTGTAGAAGGGGGGGTTGAATACAATCTATATCATTTTCTCCAAATTTGTCCTTTAAATAAAATTTAATTCAAACAAATTTGTGCGGAATAAAATAACACAAATTTCAAGTTGAATATAACAATATATTAACTTGATGGGTGTTACAAAATCAGTACAAGTGATTATCAAGAAATTAATAACTAATTAGAAAATTCAACATGAACTTTTCTAATTTAGTTAATAAAAATCAAGATATCAATTTAATAACTAGGAAACTTAATTCGCTAGTATTACACAAGTCACAAATAATGAGGTTCCAATGGATACAATTTTTGTTACAAGGAACTCAAGAATTTATGACAATTTTTTAGCTTAAAAGATGAGAGAGATATGATATTGTTTGCTTGTCTTTCTTTTCGTCCGTGTATGTGTTCTGTGTGTATTGTTTTATGTCTGTGAAGCTTCTGTCTCTTTTAACACAACAATTGCCAACTGTCATAATGTCTATTTAATACTATTATGACAGTTTCTTGAGCTTCTATGACACTTGCAAGGCTGCTATGACAGTTGCTGTGTGAAGACCATTATGACAGTTCCATTATGACAATCAGCATCATGACAGTTCCATTATGACAGTCAGCATCATGACAGTTCCATTATGACAGTTTCCACTATGACAGTCTTCATTATGACAGTTTCACTGAACTTCACTATGACAGTTTTCATTATGACAGTTCCAATAAACTTCATTATGACAGTCTTCTATAACTTCCATTATGACACTCTGCCATGACACTCCAACAGCCGTGACCTGCTACTTTTCTAAATCAAGTCACCTGACCACTTTTTGTTTTAGCTCCGTAGAAATGCTTTTTAACCCGCACAACTTATAATCTTTAATTAATAAATAATTATTTTAATCCAGAAATTATAAAAATAAATATCTAATATTATTAGATATTTATAAATATAATTTTCTAAATAAATAAAATATTTATTAATATAAATAAATCCTTAAGCTCTAAGCTGCGGTTACCTGGGCGTCTGGAACCGGACTCCTTTTGCTTAACAAAAAATATATCAATTCCAACCGGGGTTCCAGCTTTAAGAATATATCACTTTCCATATTCTTGTGATAATTCTATTTTCTCATAATTCGTCCAGGTGTAAGCTGCGGTCTCTTGAGGATGTGAAACCGGACTCTTTTTGCTTAGCAAAAAATACAACAATTCTAACCGGGGTTTCAACATTAAGAATATATCACTTAGAATTTCTTTATGATAATTCTTTTTCCTCGTAGCCAGTCCACTTGATAGTAAAATCCTTGTGGTTAATTAATTTAGCACTTCTGTTGCTTGCACAATGATTTTCTCACATACCAGTCTTGATAGCTTGAACCACTGAAGTTAATGACGAACGACCACTATTTAATGTTGACACTCGATGTACTGTCTGGTTCATGAGTGACTAACCGCAATGACTATTCTTCATATATTGACTTTAAAATCTGGTTCCTTTTCTTTTATTCATCTCTCTCTTTAATCTTCTGTACTGTCTCTGTCACCTTTGAAATCTCTGTCACTTTAAATGAATCCACTTATTAACGAATACTCCACTGAGGCTTGATCAGTTGACTGAGCTTCTTTCAATGTAGTAATTCCCCAAGTCTGTAGATTGACCTTGATCTTTTTCTTCTGATAGATAATACATTCTGAGATTCCTTGTGACAGTCTATATACTATTTACTATTACAATCTTGTTTAAGTTGAGTTGTATCCTCGAAATACAAATAGGCTACATCATATGCCTTTCAGTTTTTTTAACTTGGTGACCCAGTTACAAGTTTTGGGTCAACTTGGTGATGTATTAGCCATTTTACCCCAAAATTAACTATGCAACTACTAGTTACAAAATGGGTGAACCAAGCACTCGTACTTTAATTTTTATGGATCTAGAAGTCGCAACTTAGTTCCATTGAGAATACTAATTATAAAATGAGTGAAATAAGTGAGGCCAGTATTTTCACTAGAAGAGAGGATTGTCGATCACTATCAAATAGTAAACACCTTCCACTAAAGTTACGACCACTAAAGTTTTCGATCCCAGATTTTTCGTTCAATAACATGAAAGAACGAATTTACACTTCTCTTTTTACCTGGCAAGAACAAGTTACGGACATGATTGTTAGAGTATCTCCACTCTTAGAATAAGTTACGAACATGATTGTTAGAGTATCTTCGATCATACAAAATTCTTGTCTATAATTATAATTATAGATAGATTATATTTGTTCTAGAGATCTGTAGTAAATTGGCACATCACTTATTTTTATATTAAAATAATATATTTTATTAATAACAACTTTAAATATTAATAAATATCATTTTTAAAATATAGCCAATCATAATAGTCAATATCCTCGGAGCACAATGTGTTCAACAAATTTTACATAATTAATAATTTAGCCAATTATTTTTTAGCCTATGCCGTTGGAGATGCTCCTAGAAACTTAGAAACTAAGATTCACAAATACCAATACAGAAATGCTATCCACACTCGGACCAAGACAGAATACAGAGTACATACAACTAGTCAATTAATTTACCAAATCCATATGAACACACGTTACGTTATTAAAGTACTATATAAGTAAAAGTAAAACAAGAACACACACTTGTCCAAACTTGTATTATTAATCAAAACAGTTATCAATAATACATCCAAATAATAACAATAAACAATAACACTTCAATGATGTCTATTTTCCAAACAATACCTAAGACGATTACATCTGTTAAGCATTTATTAATCAAACAAATACAATACGACTATTTATATATAGCCCTGCAAAACTTAGTCACCAAGAGTTACTGTACAAATCTTCTCATACTTATTATACAAGATTTAATTCAAGATATACCATATAGAATAATTGTCTACCGATACAATTATTACCGACCTATATATATCATGGATCATCAAGTCCATACAATCACATCGGGTTGAAATCCAACAGTGATGTTTATTAACCAATGTCAATGACCTGATGCACTGCAAATCTCATACAACAAATCATTCTTTGTGTTTAAATCAGTCTAATCACAGTGCCATCTAAAGATCATGTATAGCGATAAATAATTCTTAAAACGAGAACATATGTAAGGGATTGATTGGATATTTGATCACTCAACTCACACTTAACTTGCAACTATGTAAGGCTTGCAATTGCATCACGATACTACTACAAACAACTTGCAGTTGGATCATTAAATTCAAAAATGCCATTTATAAGTTAGTGGTCAGTTAAGCGATCTTTTTTGAGAATAATAGTGTCTTCTCACGATTTAATGGACATATCTGACAACCACCATAGAAACATTATTCTGTGCTAAATTATGAGGGTTCGGCATTTCAGCTCTTCAGCGATTTCAATTACCTGATGTATCACAAATCTTATACAACATATCGTTCTTAAAATGAGAACATATGTAAGATAAACAGAGACGGAGAACCATGACAGCATGATTGCATAAACAACCTAGAAACATCATATGTGCTATATTATGGCTAGAATAAATGCAGATCAGGCTTTATGCAAATCAGGTAAGATCTAATCCCATGATTTGCCAATATGAGAAGACACATTCCCTAATGTAAATTTGAGCCAAAAAAATGTTGCAAACAGGGATATCCCATGTCACAATAAATTATTTCCACCTAAATAGAGTGGATATGAATTCATCAGAAGAATATTGTGAGAACAAATAAAAGAAAAAGTGATGAAACAGACGAAAATCCTATTGAGAACATAGTTGTACATTTGTAAAATTTGAACTTGTCAGGAGATGGCTTCAAAACTAATTTCCCCTTCTCCTTTCTTCTGCTTCTTGCTGCATCATCTCAAAATATGCAACTGGTATCTGATTCCTAACTGATCTGGGGCGGGATCCCTGGCAAGATATACAGAGTTGTGAATGGAGACCACAACATGCAACGACAGCTAAATATAAAACATGTTAGCTTCGCTAAGATATGTAGGTCACTTACATCTGGTGCATTTCCTTTGTCTCCTGCCGATGACCCTTGGTGGTTCTGAGTGTTTTCACCTGAAAGTTAAATAAATTTTAACCAAATATTCGAGAGTGTGTCTTGCTAAAAAGTAATCAGCCAGCTAACTACTACTCCATTCAAATATAAACTACTCACTAATTATTGAAGGAGTCAAGGAGTAGACCCTAGACATATATAATCATTACAGTCTTCTTCATTCCATTGTTATTATACACCATGACAAAAAAGGGAAATTGATTGTATGTCATATGATGCCACCTAGAGAGGAATAGTTATCTAGCACATTTCACAGAACAACATGCTAAGAACAAATTGTTTTCCTTGTGCTGTTAAAAATAAATAAAATGTGACCACCAATAATATATACAACAACAATAAATATCTCCAATGAGTAGAATAAAACTGGAACCTAAGGGTGAAGAAGGGATAATTCAGGGTTATTATCTCACAACAAGATTCCTACAAAGGAAAATCGTATCCATAATCTCGTACATTGGCAAAATACTAAAAATATAAAAATCATGGATCTTGACACAGATTTCACAGGTCGAAGTTTAAGACATCAGATTCATTTTCATATTAAGTTTATATGTAACTGCATATTTAGTAACTTAGTTTCCACTATAATCAATGAAGAGAAAGTTATTTAATGAACTAGAGGGAGGTTCTTGGGTACAGGCTAGATCAGAGAATATAGTTATATGCTTATTCTATTATCATTACTATAACTCTGATAATTTCCTAACTGATATATCATTAAGAAGTTGAAAGCCTGAGTATGAGACCCCTTGCAGAATCGTGTATTGAGCTCCCATCGAGTATCTAGCTAAATCGCGCCATGCACGGTCAAAGCATAATGAAATTTAAGGTATGACGTGCATTGTGCGTCCGTGCAAAATAATAGCCTACACACAATGCACGACATAGTGCGGAAGGGCTGGACATATCTAAATACTGTGCTCGCACTCAATGCACTTTCTCTTTAAATATGTCGGCTAAAAATGTCAATTGTTTTAAGTCTCTTTATGTATCTCTTTGGCACACATCAGGTAAATCTCATAATTAGATCTGTACCAATTAATCTCCACATCCTTAATTTCCTTTTATTTAGATTTTACAAATAAAATTGATTAGGATCTTGATTGAGGCTATAGCTTGTTCATCAGCTTTCACTCCTTTATTACATTGACTGAGACCGCACATTGCTTGAAATTTTCCCTTAACACATCGTGTCACTGATCCTTTAGTATCGTGAACTACGAGGACACAAGAAATTAATAATATAGAGTTTACATGAAAAGACCATATCAGAATAACACAGCTAGGGAGAAAACTGAGATAGTGGTGAAAAGATTCCAAGGAAAACATAATGAGAGCAAATTGTCAAAGCAAGTGGTATGATAGTTCTCACCCATAATTAAAACAAACAGGTGCTGCAAGTTAACCACCAAACATATTGCTCACTACTAAAGCACAACAACAAGGAGAATACACACAAAACTAAAATTGACACTTCATGAATTTAGGCTCTGACCAGTGGTCTAATTTTCAAATGTAGTTGAAAAAAATAAATTATAATATGACAATGCTATTAATTAAAGAACACTTAAGGCTAACAGAGTAGATTTTACCACAACAATTTAAACATACCATTTTTAATCTGAAAAAAATATTTAAAGGCGCAGACAAACCGGTAATAGGTGTTGTTGATGGATATGCCAAATTCTGACCTGGTTGATAAGTTGGCTGGAGTTGAATGGAATGATCAACCTGCAACAGAACTAAAATGTCTTAGCCTCCATTCATTTATGCAATTACGATGTTTAATGATGTAATAATCATACCCCGACTACTTGTAGAGGAGCCTGAATAGTACCAGGCATCTCTAAGTTGCTGTGACACACATACGAAGACAAAAAAGGTAAGTAACTGCCAAATGTAAGTGCCAATCAGTATGCCCTGGACTCGCATTACAAACATCAATTCAAGAAAAGAATGAAAACATAATGAAGAGCTAACATGTGACTTTTAAAATGAAATAGAAACTACCCGAAATTGCTCGAGTGTGGCACAAATGTGACTTCAGAAGGATGCAACTTCACCGGTGTAAACCCGAGAGGCCCCTTTCCTTTTTTACTTAGGCCTAGAATAGTATCAGTGTCAATATCCAGAGGACGCTTGCCAGCTCTCCGCAGCTGGCTATTTTCCGGAGGAGGCTGGAACATACCCTCTGGTGGTGGTGGCTGTCTCACAACATTCTTCACATGCATAACAATATAATGTATTTAGAAAACAAGTCTTTTATGATGATTAAACTTCACTCATGAAATTACTATAAGACCTGTGTGGATGATTGTGGACCTCCTCCTATTTGGTTTGTCATTACGGAGTAGTACTGAGGCCAGAAGACTGTCCACATATCTTCTAGCAAATTTTCATCATATTCCACCACTAAAGCCAAAAATGACAACAATTTCAACAGCTTTGTCAAATGTCCATTCAAATTTATACTGTATAACTATATCTTTATGCACATCCAAAATTTATATTTTTATGATGATAAATACAAGTGACCCAAAAAAGTATAAAGCACACACAACAACAACTGAAAAGATTATATATTTATAATTGAAGACACACGGTTCCATTAACATTTTTCCGTTCACCTAAAGCTAAAAGTAATATAGGTTGGATATAGTCGGATATAAGCAGTAAAAAAGCACTTACATTCTGACATATCAAAATTTAGCTTATCAGCAAATATATTTGCAAGCTCCAAAAGCTCTCGTTTCATCAAGTAACCGTATATATAGTTCTGCAACCTAAAAATTTCACATGAAAGAAATTCAAACAGCTAATTATTCATATACAATTCAAGCAAAGAATGAAAACTTAACAATTAAGTATCGCCAACATGTATTTTTCACAATAAAAACAGAAACTACCTCGAATTGCTGGAATATGGCTCAAGTGCAACTTCACCAGGAAGCTCCAGAGGCCCCTTTACATGCATAACAGTAAAATGTATTTAGAAAACAAAACATTTATGATAATTAAACTTCATTCAAGAAATTACTATAAGACCTGTGCGGATGATTTGTATTGTGGCCAGAACATTGCCCACCAATCCTCCAGAAAATTTTCATCGTAACCTGCCACTAAAGACATAAAATTTAGTCTACAAAGCTTTGGCTGAGTGGACACCCCCTTTCCCTGGTTCAGCCAAGGTCAGGGGTTCGAACCTACCTCGGAGCGAAAGCTTCGAATTTACGTGGGAGTACTGGGTGGTAGGGCTCAGCGATATATCTCCCCGGGTTTGAAATCCCACATACAAGTGTGTGGGGTAGTTCCTGGTTAAAAAAAAAAAAAAGAAAAATGCTAGAGGTACCAAATTGGGTACCAAAAATTGTTACCAAATGAATGTGATTGGTTATAATTAAAATGGGCCCGCCAGGGCCATCCAATTAAAACATTACAATTTGCCAAATCACTCATGCCATGTCATTTGGGGACTTTTTTGGGAACTAAATTTGGGGTCCCTAGCACTACTCAAAAAAAAAACATAAAATTTAAACAATTTTGTCAAATGGTAATTGATTGTTTAGGGGACCTTGCAAAATTATGTTTTGGGGTGTATCTTACAAACTTATATGTAGGAGATTCCATAATTTGGGGTACTTATTAGAGCATGTAAGAAGTGGAAGTATTACACCTTACAACACATGTTCGATAAATATTAGCTTATCATTATTTTAAATTACTAGCTTAAAACCCGTGCGATGCACAGATTTTTTTTAAATATTATATGAATTTTTTCTGTTAGTTTAAATTAATTTTTTTTTAAACATAAATTTTAGAAGCTTAAATTTTTATATGAGATGATTTGATAATAATTATATAAATGTTATCCGTGATATTTCTTAGATTATGAGGGATTTTAGTTAGAAAATATAGAAAAGATGATAAGTTTTAGTTGAAAAAGGTAACTGGTTAATTATTGGTAATTATAAAAGTATTATTTAATTTTATTAAATAAAATGCCCGTGATATGATTAGAAAAAGAGAGGATTTAGTTAGAGAAAGTAAAAAAGGTAACATGTTTTAGGTGAAAAAGGTAACTGATTAGTTTATAGTGATTATAATTTAATTACCTTATTTTACTAAATATAATTGTTCGTAATATTATTAGAAAAAGAGAAATTAATATTGTTTGCGATTAAAAGAGGGATTTTAGTTAGAAAATATAAAAAAGATGATACGTTTTAGCTGAAAAAGGTAATCGGTTAATTATTAATATTATAAGTTTATTGTATTAAATAGACAGCCCGTGATATAATCGGAAAAGAGATATTTTAGTTAAAGAAAATAGAAAGATAACGTGAAAATTAAAAAGATGATATGATTTATGTAAAAAAAGGTAATTGATTAGTTCATAGTAATTAAATTTAATTATGTTATTTTACTAAATAAAATTACTCATACTTTTTAGAAAATATGAAAAATTAATGTTGATCGTGATATTTCTAAACAAAGGGGGAATTTAGTTTAAAAAAAATAGAAAATAAGATACGTTTTAGCTGAAAAGGTAATTGGTTAATTATTAGTATTATAATATTATTATTTTATAAGATTTTATAAGATTTTATGTTTACAGGTTATTGAAAAATAGAAAAGGTAATATGTTTAACCTGGAAAAAGAAATTGATTAAAAAATGAGAAATTTTAGTTAGATAAAATATAAAAAATATTGTATTTTACTTGAAAAAGGAAATTACTTAGTTATTGCAAAATAGAAAAGATAATATGCTTAACTTGAAAAAGGAAATTGATTAATTAGTAGGATGGATTTTATTCATAATTGAGTAAGGGTAAATAAGTAAAATCAATAGGTACCAACCAACCAACCAACCAAACTTTCAATGTTTCGGAATTTATATAATATAGTATAGATTTTTGACAATTATTTTAGCCAACTTCGTTTGGAGATGAGCATCTCCAACAACTTAGCTTAACAAAATCTAAATTACTAAAATCCATTAATTTAATAGTATTTTTAAGGAATGTACTAGGACGCCAGCTCAGTCTTGGGAGGTCCTAGGCGTTCATCTTGGGAATTATCTACCATAATTTGTATAAGTTAATTTTCATATTACAATTTAATAAATTTAATATTTAATTATTTCAATAATATATTATTCTAAAAAACAATGGCTTAACCTATTAAATTGTTTAATTGATTAAATTTTAATATAATAAAATTAATTCTAAGTAAATTTTATAATTATAAAAAAGAGATAATGACCAAAATACCTCAAAATGGGGTACCCATTGTCCAAAATACCGTTTTTCGGAAGGTGCAGCCCAATCTACCCACGGGATACGCTGTTCGGTGTAGCGTATCCATGTACTGTTCATCGCCAGAGAACTAAGCAACTCGCCAGAATTGTTGAGGTCTGAGTCGCCGGCGACTTCGACGGAAAACATAAGATCTCAGTTTGGCATCATTTCAGCGTCCACCAGCCTCCAAATCATCACCACATGACAAACAACTCGCCTTCTTCATCATCCCGATATCTGTTTGTCTCCTCCGGCCCCGCAGGGGCATCAACGAGGTTAAACAGAAAACGAATCAGAAATTATGCTTGAATTAGGAATTTCAAATCCACGAATTAAATCGAAAATCGGTAATTATGAATATGTAGAGAATCGAATTGCGATTCTAGTGATATATAGAACGTGATTGTAAAGTTCATGATTTGGACGAAAAAATAGAAACAAAAATCATGCCGGAATCGCCATATCGGGAGCTCTGGAAACGATGATGCTGACGTATGATACGCCCTTCCAACATGTGTATCTTCTAATACGCATGTTCCATATGCGTATCTCACGTAACTATAGCATCCGCCCACCGGCGTTAAGATGACGTCAGGTGATGTAAACACGCCTTTCACAGATGCGTATCACCTGATGCGTTTCTCCAGAATGCGTATCTAGCCTTGCCACTCCTCCAATCGTAGCGTATCTAGCGTATCTGCGGGACACTCCTCCACGAGTAGCGCGTTCCGTGGGTATTTAGGTCCACCCAAGTTGGCGGTGGGTATTTTGGTAATGGGAAGGGGAAAATGAGGTATTTTGGACCATCACCCTATAAAAAAGGTGTAAATAAAAAATAAATCATTTAACATTAAAACAATCAAAATGAATAGAAAATAAAGAAAATTACTTAATATTAGAATATAGGATGAGATGAATTTGAATAATAAAATAGGTTAGTTAGGAATGAACGAACAATCAAAGTCAAAGGGTAGATTGCAAAGTTGAACCCATGGGGTAAAATGGAAGAGGGGTCTAATTGGGTTCACGATGGAATTTGAAAAAATTGAAATGAAATTTGTATTTTCATTTGGGAAGAATTGTGAAAACGAGAATAATGAGAATGAACATAACCCTAAAGATATAAAAATTTTACATAAAATAATATTTTAAGTGTGTTTTTGTAACCATGTAATTACAATAATACCCTTATGTTTATATGAAAAATGATCTAACATCAGGGTGCTCATCCTCAGACTTATAATTTAAAAATGTTTGAGAATCCAAAATTGTTTCGAATATTTTGTTACGATTTATTATAAAAATAATAAATAAAATAAGAGTTTCAAGTGCCTGAGGTTGATCTCAGGTAGAACCCTGAGGTTAAAACAATCTTCATATAAAATTAAGGCTATTTATGTAAATTACTGGAAGAAAAAATTACAATTACAAAAATGCCCTTACGGGGCCCTTTACCTTATAATAATATAACCTTAGGAGAAATGCCTGAGAAGAACCTCAAGCCAGTTTTCTCATAAAATAAACTCAATCCAGTCACATTAGTCAAAACTTTCGAATGATTTGGGAGAAATTTTTGATCAACCACATTAATTAAAACTCTTATGTCATTTGGAAGAATTTTTTAAAAATACTTTTTGTTTCCTTAACGTGATTCTTATACTTATTACTAGTTCCTTCTTCATTCCTTTCTAAATAATTTAAACAAAAAATATCATTCATGTATTTTAAGGAAAATGCTCCATTCTACGTTTCATCATTTTGCATACTTTTCTTCTTCACATATTGCATTCTTATCAAATGAATACAGTATAGTGTAACTATATTCTGGATCCGGACTAAAATTCTAGATCTATTTTCCTTTCGTTGAAGTTGATTATTTTTTTTCTTTTTATATTATAATAAATTTATTAAATAATTGTATATTGCATATAAACTTTCATATGATGCATACATTATAAATATATTTTTACAAACATCTAAAAAACATACAAAATAATTAGCGAAAAAAACATCCATAATTTAAAATTTTATGATGATAAAAATGACACAATAAAAGTATAAACAAATAAAATAATATAAAATGAATATATAATTATATTTGAAGAGACACAGGTTCGATTACTGTTTTTTCAAATAATTAATTCATTCAATTAAATAATTGAATTTTTTTTTTTGAAAAGCAAAGCATTCTTTCAAATATTAAGGCCCAAGACCAAGAATCCACAAAATCCACTGCAACCGATAACAAACAAACTCGATATTGCAGACCCATAATAGAATAGATAAACTAATGACAAACTAAGCCCATAAAAAACTAAAGATAACCCAGCCATATACCGATCACAAAGAAAGGCCCAATTAGAGAGAAATAATTGAATATAGAATGAGCAAAAAAACACTTACATTGTGATATCTGAATGTTGGTCTTTTCAGCAAAAATTCTTGCAGCTCTAGGATGGTCACGTTTTATCATGTAACCGTAAATGTATAGATGCAGTCTAAAAATTTCAAGTCAAAAAATTAAAACAATCAATTAAAAACATAAATTAAAATCATAAAAAATGACTAAATTGATAATGTGCACATGTAAATATAACTCACATCTCTTTGACATTTCTTTTATTTTCAAGAAATGTGTATTTCTTGTCACTCAAATTTAATGTGTGTTCCATTTTCTTCAAATTGAAAACCTTCACCTCTTAACCAAAACAATATAGACTTCAAATTTGACTATAAAGAAAATCAAATAAGTAAGAAATACACCACAAGATGAAAGACTATGGTCGAAATTCAAAATTGAATAAATAAGAATATCCAATATAAATAAATGATTATGGTCGAAATCCAATATTAATGAATATCCAATATAAATGAGATATAATGGTCAAATCTAAAACTGAAATCATTTAGATGCCTCCAACACAAAACTTATCCGATAAACAAAAGATACATATAACTATAACTTATGGAATGAACAAAAGATACATATAGATATAAATAAAATTATTGGGTTATTGATATATATAATTTTTTAAAATGTATGATCTTTTTAGATATTATTTTAATTTGCGCAGTTTTTTGTGATATGAAATGATTCTATTCAAAATCTGGAATTTACCAAGGTCCCCTATTCTCAAAAAAAGAAAAATAAAATCTTTTTTCTTGCAAACAATCTTGAATTTATTGTATTGTAAGAGAGTATAAAGGAAAAAACGGTCTTGAATCCACTATCAAATTTACTATAAAAAAACATCATTTGACAATTACATTGTTTTTTTTATGGTAAATTCAATATTTTTTTATTGGGTCAGGTTCTATATAAAATCAATTAAAATTAAAATTCTTATAACTACTTAATATATGTTAGTCACAGAGGCATGCCTGTTTACATCTAATAACAAGCCTAATTGTCTGTAATGCTTTGCATTACTTACATGACCTCTTAACTGAGGGAACCTCTAGTTGTAGAGTTTCTATTTGTTTTGTACTTGTAATAGGCATCAAATCCTAGTTGTGTAACTGTACTTATATAGTAAAGAATAATGCTTGAAAGAAGTTCCAAGGTTCATGCCTCAAGCAAGAATATAAAGACTGTCAAATAATCACAGCTGGGATTTGAAGAAATGAAGAATTTGCCTAAGTACCAATTCGAGAAGTACATTTGTCTATTCGAGAAGTCTAGCGTTCGAGAAGTCAGAGATTCGATATCTGAGAAGACACTATTCGATATCTCTGAATGAACTATTCGATATCTCAGAGATTCGACATGTCTAAATGCTCTATTCGAGAACTCAAGAAGTCAACAAGTCAAAGTGATATTCGAGTTCTCAAAGAGTCAACAAGTCAAAGTTCCATTCGATATTTCAAGGACTCTGAATGAACTATTCGATATCTCAGGGATTCGACAAGTCAAGTGTTCTATTAGACAACTCAAGGAATCCTGGAGAAAAGTACTATTCGAGAAGTGATTCGATATGTCAATCATACAGTATTCGAGAACTAAGAGTTATCTAATCCTAGTTCTCGAATCAATCACTTAGCCACTTCTCGAATACATTCTTGGAGACAAAATACTGAAGAAATTGTACAAGTCTGAAACCTACAACAAGCCAATGCACTTTATGGACCACAATCTGTAATGTGCTCTGGAAAGCCTACAAGGAAGCTTGGAGAGATATAGAAGAGACAAAGAGCTAAAGAAGTGGATCTGAACAGAACTTTTCAAAGTCAAATCTGTAGCAGTTTGGATGCTTACTCAAAAAGGATAGACATACAAAAAAGTAATTTATCCTATAACCTTATTTGTAGTAACTGAGTTGTATTCGTGTTCTATAAGAATACAATCTCACTTCTTTAGTTGATTAAGTTTTTCATACACACCAAAAAGATTTATCTCTTTGAGAAAAACGAAGCTGATAATACTATCATTTTGTATTCACAGATTGTAGCAACCTTTATCTAATAATATATTAGATTAAAGTGATATTGTGTCTTGTGTTATTCTTTATCCGCACCTACAAATTTGCACACACATAAACACTTATCTGCTACACAGATTCAAGAACAAGAAAAGTTCAAGAATCCATTCACCCCTCCTCTGTATTCTTTTGATGTATTCAATACTCAACAAGTGGTATCAGAGAGGGCTGTTTATTCAAAAATAGAAAAACGATCATGAGTTCGAATACACCAAAGACAACAGGAATGGTGAAAGTCCCTAAGTTTGACAAAGAAAATTACAACCTCTGGAAGATAAAAATTATGCTGTTCATCAAAGCCTCTCATCCTTTGTATCCTGAGATTCTCAAGAATGGTCTCTTTGTTCCACAACAAAAAATACCTGAAAAGATTGTTGGAACCACAACCATTCCAAGATCTTATGTGGCCAAGGAACCATCCAAATGGACAGAATCATAAAAGGAGATGGTTGCTCTTGACAGTCACCTCATGTTGCTAATTATTGATTCCATGGATATGTCAATGTTTGCAAACATTGCATCGTGTACATCTGCCAAAGAAATGTGGGATCACATTGAGGTGCTATGTGAAGGGACTGATGAGGTTAAGGAAAACAAGAAACAGATACTGGTCACACAGTATGAAGCTTTCATGGCACAGCCCGAGGAAAGCATCACTGAGATGTTTGAGAGATTTCACAAGCTAGTTACTGAGTTGCAGATGAATGGCAAGGTTTACAGCACCAAGGAGTTGAACATGAAGTTTCTACTATCTTCACCAAACCACCTAGAGCAGAGGGTCATTTCTCTAATGGAAAGAGATTTGAACAAAATCACATATGATGTGCTCTATGGGGTTTTAAAAACTCATGAGCTCGAGTTGCTTCAGAAAAGGGCTATCCAAGCCAACCAAGGCAGAATGATAAACACATCATGTGCCTTGATTGTCAACAAATCTATTCAAGACCTAGAAGCATCTACAAGTTAGCTAAGGATAGAGGAGATAGTAGATGATGAAACTGAAGCTGAGGTAAGTGAACCTGTTGAGGAGAAGGAGGAAGAAGAGTTCTATACTCTTGAAGAACTAGATGGAATGGAAAACACTTCATATGCTTTCATGGCCAGAAAATTTAAAACCCTAAAACCTAAAACCCTTCAAACCTAAAACCAACCCTTCAAACCTAAAACCCAAAACCATTCATTCAATAAGAGCAAGGCACCTGTGAAACCAAACAAGAATAAATTTAAAACCAGCCATGTGGATAGGTCATCTATAAGGTGTTATAGATGCAATGACCTGGGGCATTTTGCCAGTGAATGCAAGAAGCCTAAAAAGAAGGATAAGGAGTTTCTAGAGCTTGAAGCTAAATATGAGGCCCTTTTGAAAAGGCAGACACAAGGTAAGGCCTACATAGCTGAAGGGAAATGTTGGGATGATTCTGATAGTGATGGAGAAGAGCAAGAATTTTGTAACTATGCCTTAATGGCCAATTCCAAGGATGACACATCTTCATCAGACCCTCAGGTACCATCTCTCACTACCATAGACATGTCTGTTTCTGAGTACAAATGCATGATTGAACAACTATCTGTTGAAATGTTTAATATTCATACTAGTATGACTGTTGCTAATGAGGAAATTGCTAAACTGTCTACTAGAAATGAAATGTTAATCAGAAAGAATGAGGAACTTGAGCTAATTGCTATGCAAGTAGAAAACCTTAAGAAAGAAGTTGAATATCTGCAGAATAAGGTTGCGCTACTCGTGGAGGAGTGTCCCGCAGATACGCTACTAATGGAGGAGTGTCCTGCAGACACGTTACTGACAGTGGAGTGGCAAGGCTAGATACGCATTCTGGAGAAACGCATCAGGTGATACGCATCTGTGAAAGGCGTGTTTACATCACCTGACGTCATCTTAACGCCGGTGGGCGGATGCTATAGTTACGTGAGATACGCATATGGAACATGCGTATTAGAAGATACGCATGTTGGAAGGGCGTATCATACGTCAGCATCATCATTTCCAGAGCTCCCGATATGGCGATTCCGGCATGATTTTTGTTTCTATTTTTTCGTCCAAATCATGAACTTTACAATCACGTTCTATATATCACTAGAATCGCAATTCGATTCTCTACATATTCATAATTACCGATTTTCGATTTAATTCGTGGATTTGAAATTCCTAATTCAAGCATAATTTCTGATTCGTTTTCTGTTTAACCTCGTTGATGCCCCTGCGGGGCCGGAGGAGACAAACAGATATCGGGATGATGAAGAAGGCGAGTTGTTTGTCATGTGGTGATGATTTGGAGGCTGGTGGACGCTGAAATGATGCCAAACTGAGATCTTATGTTTTCCGTCGAAGTCGCCGGCGACTCAGACCTCAACAATTCTGGCGAGTTGCTTAGTTCTCTGGCGATGAACAGTACATGGATACGCTACACCGAACAGCGTATCCCGTGGGTAGATTGGGCTGCACCTTCCGAAAAACGGTATTTTGGACAATGGGTACCCCATTTTGAGGTATTTTGGTCATTATCTCTTTTTTATAATTATAAAATTTACTTAGAATTAATTTTATTATATTAAAATTTAATCAATTAAACAATTTAATAGGTTAAGCCATTGTTTTTTAGAATAATATATTATTGAAATAATTAAATATTAAATTTATTAAATTGTAATATGAAAATTAACTTATACAAATTATGGTAGATAATTCCCAAGATGAACGCCTAGGACCTCCCAAGACTGAGCTGGCGTCCTAGTACATTCCTTAAAAATACTATTAAATTAATGGATTTTAGTAATTTAGATTTTGTTAAGCTAAGTTGTTGGAGATGCTTATCTCCAAACGAAGTTGGCTAAAATAATTGTCAAAAATCTATCTATACTATTATATAAATTCCGAAACATTGAAAGTTTGGTTGGTTGGTTGTTTGGTACCTATTGAATTTACCTAATTACCCTTACATCCAATTAATATTATTAATATTACTATAACTCTACGACGTAGGTAATATATTTCCAACCACAACACTAAAAGCAGAAACTTGAATTTAAGGCAAATTGATCATACTTAATTAATTAATTTCTTTTTTCAGATTAAACATGTTACTTTTTCTATTTTACACTAACTAATTAATTTCCGTTTTTAAGATATTTATATTGTATCTAACTAAAATTTCTCCTTTCTTATAAACACTACGAGCAATTTTGTTTAATAAAATAACATAATTATATTATAGTTACTATTAACTAATCAATTACTTTTTTTTAGCCAAAACATGTTACCTTTTCCCTATTCTGTAACTAAAATAATTTTTTCCCAATGATATCACTAGTGGTTCTATTTAATAAAATAAAATAATAATATTATAATACTAATAATTATTGATTACCCTTTTCAGCTAAAACGTATCATCTTTTCCATATTTAATAATTAAAATTCATTTTTTCTAGAAATATCACGAGCAACATTAATTTCTCAATATTTATTGACACTACGAGCAATTTAATTTAGTAAAATAACATAAATTAAATTATAATTACTATAAACTAATCAATTACCTTTTTCACCTAAAACATGTCACCTTTTTAATTTTCACATTAACTTTTCTATTTTCTCTGACTAAAATCTGTCTTTTTTCAATATCATCTTTTTCATATTTCATAATTAAAATTCCTTTTTTGTAGACATATTTCATAATTAAAATTCTTTGTTTCTAGAAATATCACGGGCAACATTAATTTCTCACTATCTAACGACACAACAAGCAATTTAATTTAGTAAAATAACATAAATTAAATTATAATTACTATAAACTAATCAATTACCTTTTTCACCTAAAACATGTCACCATTTTAATTTTCACATTACCTTTTCTATTTTCTCAAACTAAAATCTATCTTTTTTCAATATCATATTTTCCATATTTCATAATTAAAATTTCTTTTATCTAGAAATATCACGGTTAACATTAATTTCTCACTATCTAAAGACACTACGAGCAATTTAATTTAGTAAAATAACATAAATTAAATTATAATTACTATAAACTAATCAATTACCTTTTTCACCTAAAACATGCACCATTTTAATTTTCACATTACCTTTTCTATTTTCTCTAACTAAAATCTTTTTTTTTCCCAATTATATCACGGACGGTTCTGTTTAATAAAATAAAATAACAATATTATAATATTAATCAATTTTTATATTTTATATAAAATATAAATATATTTTATATTTATACAATATATTTTTATTTTTCAATAACTAATCAATTTTTTTTCACATAGAATACAATATATTTTATATTTTATCCAACTTTATTTAAGTAAAATAAAATAATAATATTATAATAACTAATCGATTTCATTTTTTTAGCTAAACACATACCATTGTTTTCTATATTTTCAAAGTAAAATCCATTCTTCTCTATAAATATCACGAACAACATACATATAATTATTATCAGATCATATTATTTAAAATTTTAAGCCTAAAAATTCATATCTTAAATTTTTTAATTCAAATTAAAAAAAAAAATCATTATATTAAAGAACATCCGTGCGATGCACGGGTTTTAAGCTAAACATATATATATATATATATATATATATATATATATATATATATATATATATATATATATAAATTAAAACCCGTGCGATGCACGGGTTTTAATTTTTATTTTAGTGTTTTTCTTAACTAGAGGTTCCCTCAGTTAAGAGGTCATGTAAGTAATGCAAAGCATTACAAACAATTAGGCTTGTTATTAGATGTATACAGGCATGCCTCTGTAACTAACAGATACCATCACTTGCTTTACACTACAGTTATCATCACCCCATTCCATTTGTCATCATCGTTCATGATATACACACACATATGTGTAATGTGTGTGAATGGGTGAGAGAGAGGGAGTGTGTGTGTATGTACCATCATCACTCTATGATATTTTGTTGTCACCAAATCCACCACCACTTCGAAAGTAACTGATGAACATGTTTGTCATGAATTCTACTCACATTCCCGACCACACCTCCACTAATTCATTCATCATTCTCTCAATAGATCTAAGTTGGTAATGTCGATCGATGACATTTTTACTCAATTTACTTACCGTCAACACCATTACCAATAGCTTCGAATATTTTTACAATTCTAAATCTGGAATATTCTTGTAATTTACGTTCAAATTTTTTATTGATTTACGTTTAAGTTTGGGTAACTTTAGTTGAATTCCTAGTAATTTTGCTTTGATATTGGTGATTTTGGTGGTGTAAGTGGTGGTGTTCATGTTGTTACAGATAAAATTATGGTAATTTTGGTAGTGGTACATGTCGTGGTCCTGGTGGCGTGGAAGTGGTCATGTGATAGTGATTTAATATTATTGTAATTTATATTAAAATTAGCTAAAATTTTGGTTTGTATTCATGTACATTGTAATATATTATCTACTAAGTATCATATTTCAATAATACAGTTAGACATTTTAAATATATTATTTTTAAAAGAAAATCTATAATCTATTTTTTAATAAATATTTTTGACCCAACTATGTGTTTTATCTAAATGTTTATCTAAAATATAATATGAAGTTCAAATCTCATCTGCAATAATTTTTGTTTTATTTTTCTTAAATTATTTTTTTTCTAGTCTATCAAAATATTTTGCCCAATAGCAATGAGAGTGGGGTGTAATCGAGTCGAGTCGAACATTGCCACACTCGAGCTCAAACTCGGCTAAAAAGTTCCGTCGAGCTTGAACTCGAGCTCAAGTTCAATTGGTCCTTTAATTTTAACCTCGAAACTTGACTCATAAAACTTGAAATCTCGAATCGATTTAACCTATTGTGAAAAAAGTTTGAATATAAACGGTTCGACTATTGTGAAAGATATTTATAATATTTAAAATTTTTAAATATTGAAAGTCTGATTAGTCTCGCGAACCTCAAGAATCGAGTAATTTAAAACTTGAACTTTGCTCGGTAAAGCTCCGATTAGTCCGATGAACAATTCGGGTCGGTTTTGACTATAAAATATATGAATTAATAGAAATATTGAACATCATAACAAATGAGTTCTTGGAGTATGTACTTAAAGAGTTATAAAAAAGATTCTAAAAGCTTCTTTGGTGTAGTGGTTGGAGATGTGAAAATAATTCATTCTTTACATAAAAGTCATGGGTTCAATTCTCATGATAAACATCTTTTTTTTAATATTTATATGATGGAATGGCAAATTAGTAAATTACTAAATTGGCTTGAAAGGCCTTGTTGGCCTATAATATATATAAAGGATTTTAAATGTAATTAGGTAAAATCAATAGATACTATATCAACCGACCAAACTTATAATGTTTCGACTATTATAATATATATAGATAACATAGATTTAAGTAAGGATAATGAAGTAAAAAAATCAGGTTTGAAAATGAGATATTTCAGTTAGAAAATATAAAAAAGAAATTACCTTTTAGTTGGAAAAGGTAATTAGTTAGTTATTAGTAAATATAATATTATTATTTTATTTAATTAATTAGAACAACTTTATTTTTTGAAAGAAAAGACTTTAGTTAGAAATTTAGAAAAGGTAATAGCTGAAAAAGGTAATTGGTTAGTTATTATTCAGGAGAAAATGAGATATTTTAGTTAGAAAAGATATTACCTTTTAGCTAGAAAATTAGTTAGTTATTAGTAAATACTCCCTCCGTCTCTTTTTTCTTTGCTCATTTGCTGAATTTCACGGGTTTTAAGATAGTGGGGAATAAATGTTGTTTTTTTATAGAGTAATGGGTATTGAATATTATTTTTAAGAAGTAGTGGGTATTGAATATTGTTTTTTGGAGTATTGGATGGAGTAGTGGGTGTTGAATATTATTTTTAAGGAGTAGTGGGTGGAATAGTGGGTATTGAATATTGTTTTTTTGGAGTAGTGGGTGGAGTAGTGGGTGTTGAATATTATTTTTTATGGACAAAAATAGAAAGGAGAAAAGTATTTTGAATATCCTTAAAAGAAAAGTGGGAAAAGAAATATGAGACAGAGGGAGTATAATATTATTAGTTTATTTAATTAATTAGAACAACTATATTTTTTTGAAAGAAAAAAATTTAGTTAGAAAAGGTAATAGCTGAAAAACGTAATTGGTTAATTATTATTAAGGAGAAAAAGAGATATTTTAGTTGAAAAAAATAATTAGTTAGTTATTAGTAATTATAATATCATTAGTTTATTTCATTAATTAAAACGATCATATTTTTGGGAAGAAGAGATTATAGTTAGAAAAAGTTATAAAGATAAAGGTTGAAAAGGTAATAGCTGAAAAGGATAATTGGTTAGTTATTATTTAGAAGAAAATGAGATATTTTAGTTAGAAAATAAGTTAGAAAAGGTAATAGCTGAAAAAGGTAGTTGGTTAGTTATTATTTAGGGGAAGTGTTGGGAAGAGGTGATTGTGATATTTTATGAAAAGATTATGTTTTGTTTTTTAATAAGTAAGTAAAATAATTAATAGTAATAAAGTAAAACAATTAAATAAGGTAAGTACTGTACCATACCGTACCAAAACTTTTAATGTTTCGTCTTTTATAATATACTAGCTTATAACCCGTGCGATGCACGGATTTTTGTTGATATGTAATAAATTTTATTTTATGTTATAATTATATTTTTATATAATCATTATTTAAAATATTTAATTTTAATATTAATAATTTAATATATATTTAATTAATGATATGCATGGTTTAAAACTTATATATAAAATTTAAAATAAATATATCGTTGATAAAATTTGAAACTTGAAATTTTAGTAAATTAATTTAATCATATAATATATTTAATAATTAGATCTAATGATTCTGATTTTTACTAAAACTTTAATGGTCATTATTCGTAATACAAATTTCTATTATATTTTGTTACTGATTATATGATATGGTGTGATATTTTTGGGTATATATTAATTATTGCTAGATATGAATTGATTGGAAAATATGATATGATTGAGGTTTTTAGGTGTTTATAACAGGTAATATCTTCAACTAAAAGTAAATGTGAAAAAGACAATCGACTAATTATCTTTAATTGTTTATGTTATTATTTATTTTGGGTGTTTTAATAGAATAGATATCATATATATTTTTCTTTATAATAAAGGGTAAATAATTAAATTCACGAAATATCAAAAAACATATACCAAAAAATAGGTACCAAATTTTTTTGGGCTTTTTTCATAAATATATAGAAAAAAGTAAATTTTTGCACATTTACTTTTGCTAAGAATAGTTATTTGAAATATTACCAACCTAAGTTTCAAAATTGCAAAAATACTAACCCTAACCCTTCCCCCCTCCCTCCTCTTTCATAATCAGCCTGTGTATTTTTTTTTTTTTTAGGTGGGGTGATATTTTGGTAGATTTGGGTTACATGGCCCCGCAGGGACAACCACATTTAACAAAATGCAACCACATTCAACTGAATACAACCACATGCAACTAAATTTCGGATTTCAAGTCCATTTTTCAGTTGTCATTTTCAGCATCTTTTTTGGACTCAGCAAATGACAACTTAATGCAACCACATTCAACTTTTTTTTTTAATGTGGGATGATTTTGGGTTGCATGGCCCCGTAGGGGCATATTCATCTGAATGCAACCACATTCAACTAAATGCAACCACATGCAACTAAATTTCTGATTTCAAGTTGGGTTCCTAGGCCCCGCAGGGGCATATTCAACTGAATGCAACCACATTCAACTAAATGCAACTAAATTTCTGATTTTAAGTTCCATTTGTCAGTTGTCATTTTCGACTCCTTTTTGAACAAAAGGAGCTCGAAAATGACAACTGACAAATGGAACTTGTAATCAGCAACTGAATGCAACCACATGTAACTAAATTTCTGATTTCAGTTGCATTGAGTTGAATATTGCCCCTTGCGGGGCCTTGAAACCCAAATCCACCAAAATCACCAACCTTTAAAAAAAAGTTGCTTGTGGTTGCATTAAGTTGAATGTGGTTGCATTCAGTTGTAACCAAAATATCACCCCACCTTAAAAAAAATGTTGAAGTGAAGTAGATGTGGTTGAAAAAAAAAAGTGTTGAAGTAAAGTAGATGCGGTTGAATGTGGTTGCATTAAGTTGCAACCAAAATAACACCCCGCTTCAAAAAAAAATACAGAAGTCGGCGGCGGCTGATGATCAGGGAGGAGAGAGGAATTGAGGGAGGAGGGGGGACCTAGTATTTTTCAATTTTGAAACCTTGTTTAGTAAAATTGAAATTTATTAAGGAATGTGGTATTTTTGCAAAAAAAAAACTTTAAATCTAGTATTTTTGGTAAATACCCAAATTTTTAATGTTTCGGGTATTATATAATTATTAATTAATTTTAATTTAATATAATTTTAATATACTCATATTTACGGATTATATTAATGTTTCTTTATTACAAACAACGTATGCAGATTTTTAATATATTTTATTAACAATTGAAAAATATGGTGTGATATTTTTGGGTATATATTAATGATTGTAAAATTTGTTTTAAATTTATAAGGTAACGTGTTTTAATTCGAAAGAAAATATTAATGAAGATTAGTTTTAAATTAAAAAGGTAACGTGTTTTAATTCGAAAGGAAATATTAATGATTGGAAGATACGTTGATGTTTTTAGGTGTTTATAAAAATGTAATATCTTCAAATAAAAGTAAATGCGAAAAAAGGCAAGAGACTACTTACCATTAATTATATTATGTTATTATTTATTGTAGGTGTTTTAAAAGTATAAATAACATATATTTATTTTTCTTTTTAATAAAGGGTAAATAAGTAAATTCACGAAGTACCTAAAAACTGGTACGAAAAAACAGGTACCAAAACTTTTAATGTTCCGGAATTTATATAATAGTAAAATATTAATGAAGATTAGTTTTAAATTAAAAAGGTAACTGTTGTGCCCAAAATCTCCATGGGCTAGATTTAGGCCCATTAAGCTATAGGATCCGGTCCATACAAGCTAGAAGATTGATCCAGTATGAGTTATGAAGATCAGATAGAAGAAATGACTAAGGAAGTATGAGTATCAAGAGGTTCCCAATGTATAGGAAGCTGAGCTAAGCACTAGAAGACCAGGTTCCTCCAAGCAGAAGAGTTCGAGTTAACATAGCAATAGCCATAGAGATGATAAAAGCATACGAAGAGTTATCCAGTCTAACTAGTTTGTTATTTGTGCAGGTACTGACACCCAAAGGGAGGTCCCTAAGCGATATGTCCCGAAATAAGGAGGTCCCTGAGAAACAGGCTCCTGAAACGTAGGTTCCTGAGCACCAGGTTCCTACGAGTTGCCAACAGAAAGTTCTAGGAGTCATCTAGAACAGATAAACAAATTGGTATCTGAGTATAATTCTAGGGCGCAGATGATCCTAGAATAACTCTAACCAATGAGAGAATCATAAGTGGAGTACGAACTCGAGTTCTACTCCACTTAGCCAAACTAGTTCGTGAAAGGCTCTAAAGGAACCTGAGTCCAACACGAACTAGGTGACCGAATACAGCTATTCCAGTAAGAGACAGAATCATATTAGAACTACGTGAGCTTGATCCCTATAAATACAAGGGTACGTAGGCACCTCAGGGTACGACGCATTAAGTTCTCTGATTTTCTCTAAAGGCACCTGAGATTATTGGAGATACCCTCGAGCTCAGCTCAACCCCCACAAACACAACCCAAACCTTTTCATAGAACAGTTGATCGCTAGCCTATACAACTACCTGTAAACCTCACATAAGTTGATTACGAAATCCACTCATCAACATTGGGGGGTACTTGTTGTGCCCAAAATCTCCATGGGCTAGATTTAGGCCCATTAAGCTATAGGATCCGGTCCATACAAGCTAGAAGATTGATCCAGTATGAGTTATGAAGATCAGATAGAAGAAATGACTAAGGAAGTATGAGTATCAAGAGGTTCCCAATGTATAGGAAGCTGAGCTAAGCACTAGAAGACCAGGTTCCTCCAAGCAGAAGAGTTCGAGTTAACATAGCAATAGCCATAGAGATGATAAAAGCATACGAAGAGTTATCCAGTCTAACTAGTTTGTTATTTGTGCAGGTACTGACACCCAAAGGGAGGTCCCTAAGCGATATGTCCCGAAATAAGGAGGTCCCAGTGAACATAGCAATAGCCATAGAGATGATAAAAGCATACGAAGAGTTATCCAGTCTAACTAGTTTGTTATTTGTGCAGGTACTGACACCCAAAGGGAGGTCCCTAAGCGATATGTCCCGAAATAAGGAGGTCCCTGAGAAACAGGCTCCTGAAACGTAGGTTCCTGAGCACCAGGTTCCTACGAGTTGCCAACAGAAAGTTCTAGGAGTCATCTAGAACAGATAAACAAATTGGTATCTGAGTATAATTCTAGGGCGCAGATGATCCTAGAATAACTCTAACCAATGAGAGAATCATAAGTGGAGTACGAACTCGAGTTCTACTCCACTTAGCCAAACTAGTTCGTGAAAGGCTCTAAAGGAACCTGAGTCCAACACGAACTAGGTGACCGAATACAGCTATTCCAGTAAGAGACAGAATCATATTAGAACTACGTGAGCTTGATCCCTATAAATACAAGGGTACGTAGGCACCTCAGGGTACGACGCATTAAGTTCTCTGATTTTCTCTAAAGGCACCTGAGATTATTGGAGATACCCTCGAGCTCAGCTCAACCCCCACAAACACAACCCAAACCTTTTCATAGAACAGTTGATCGCTAGCCTATACAACTACCTGTAAACCTCACATAAGTTGATTACGAAATCCACTCATCAACATTGGCGCTAGAAGGAGGGGTAGTTAATATCTTAAGAGTGGAAAAGATGTCAGGCAACTCGGATAGCGAAGCAACCCGTTCTGAACGACAGATTCATGAGGGGAACACATCTCCTCCCAGAGCACCGAAGGTTACTAAAGCAGCCATGATGGAAATCTTAAAGACTGTGGGAGAACGTTTGTCGACTTTGGAGCAAGCTTCGAGCAAAAAGAAGAAAAAGAAGGCAAAGAAAAGCAAGAAGTCGAAGGTTACTCCGAAACAGTTGAATTTTGAAGAATCTGAGAATGGAGAGGAGGTTCCAGACGATGGTGGAGAACCGACGCAAGATAATGGTGATGAAGATATGGAGAATCCTGAGAAGAGTAAAACTGGTAGCAAGGATCGTACAGGGTCCAAGGAAAAGAAGAAAACCAAGACTGGAGGTTCCTCAAAGAAAAAGAAGAAAGATAAAGACCCATCTGTCGAGATAATTGAAGAAGAAAGCACGGATTCAGATGAGGATACTGAAGAATCAAGCGCTGCAGAGTCGCAAGAGGAAGAAGGAACGAGTAAGAAGACAAAGGCGGAAGGTATTGGGGAGGTGACAGCAGAAGATGTCAAGAAAATTTTGGCTCAACTCAAGGACGAAAAGAATCTTGCTGTGAACCCTATAACAGCTTCTCCTTTCACCAAGAAGGTTCGAAAGTCGGCTCTGCCTAGGTCTTATAGGCCTTCGAATGAGTTGAAATTCGATGGGACTACTGACCCCATTGAGTACCTTAGTCGTTTTGACACAGAGATGGATGTTTATCAAGTGAAGGAAGCCACCAGGTGCAGGTTACTGGCTGCAACTCTACAGGGCGGAGCCCATCAATGGTTCAAAAGGTTACCTGCAGATTCGATTGGTTCTTGGGCAAGTATGGGGAAGCTCTTTGTCACTCAATTTAGAGCATCTGTTGCATTCGCACCACCAACCAATACCTTAGCCAATATCAAGCAAAGACCTAGTGAGACATTGACAGAATATTTCAAGAGGTTTAATGCGGAGGTTCCTAAAGTTAGGAAAGCATCTGAGGAAACAATAAAGAATTTCTTAATTGCTGGAGTCAAAGGAGGCTCAGATTTTTGGAAAGCACTGCAAGGAAAAGAACCAGAGACGTTGGCAGATTTTTATGCCCAGGCAGAACCCTTTCGACTGGTGGAGGAGTCTCTAGCTGAATTAAGGAAGGATCCAGATTTTGTAAGGCAAAGTGGAAGCAAGAGGTCGAGACAAAGAAGTCCCAATGGTCGTGACAATAAAAAGGTGGTTAGTCGCACATCCCAGGTGAAGCCTGAAGCTGTGAATCCTACTAAACCTGTCATGAGTCAGGTACCGCCACCAGCTTCCTATAACAGCAATAAACATGAGAGACCTGTCTATGAAACTTTCACCCCTTTGGTAGCTCCGATTGATCATATTTACGCAGTGAATGAGAAGTCCTCATGGTTTAAGAAGCCTTTCAGAACCGGTCCCCCAGGGAATAAGAATGAACGCCCATACTGTGACTTCCATGATAATAATGGGCATAATACTGCAGATTGTCGTCACCTCAGAGATCTAATTGAAACTCTAATCAGACAAGGGCAATTGAGTGAGTGGGTGGCTCAGGAAGGAAAAAAATATAAAGATGAGAAGACTCAGAAGACACAGACACAGGAACCTGTCGTGATGGAAGGACCACCTAAGGCTGGGTGCATACGCACAATTATAGGAGGTCCCCACATTGGAGGAAGCAGCAGGAATGCCATGGAGAGGTATACCCGTGAGGCTAAAGAACGTCCTTTAACCAGTATTTACAATCTGTCACAGAGGTCCCCAAGGTTGTTTGAAGGAGAGGATGCAGATATTACTTTCACTGAAGAAGATGCTTCCTGGGTACATCATCCCCATACTGATGCTTTGGTTGTTGAGGCAGGAATTGGGTCTTATGAGGTTCATCGAGTGCTAGTTGATAATGGAAGCTCTGTAAACTTGCTATCTTATTCAGCTTTCAAGAAGATGCATTTTCTGGATAAAGATTTAACTCCAACAAACGATACCTTGTACGGATTCACTAATAATCAGGTTCCTATTAAAGGTAAGATTCGTTTGCCAGTAACTTTAGGTGATAAACCATGTTGCATTACACAGTTGGCAGAATTCATCGTTATAGAAGAGAATATGAATTACAATGCTATTTTGGGAAGACCCATTTTGAAGGAGATGAGGGTAATAACCTCCATTTACCACCTCACTATGAAGTTCCCGACACCAAATGGAGTTGGTATAGTTCGAGGATGTCAGTATGAGTCTAGAGAGTGTTACACCAAAGCTTTGCAACATGCTGCTAGAGCTGCTAAATTGCCTGAACCTATGGACAAGGTTCCTGATAGTTTTCCAGGAAAGAACCCAGATAAAATAACACTCGACCTGCGTAGTACGCCCTTGGAAGGTTTTGTGTCAGCATCCTGTAGAGCTATCAGAATTGAAGAGATCATAGAAGAGGAACCTCATGCTGAGATTCCAGTTTTTCGGGGACCGGATACCCCTTACTTACTGATAGAAAGTGCACCCCCTACAGAGAAGGATGGTGACGTGTGTATGGTAGAAGGATTGGATGAAGAAAAACCCCGAAAACTGAAACATAATGGAAGCAATGAAGACAGTCAGCCAGCATCAAAGAGAAGGAATGTCATGCATGAAGTGCAGGAACCGTCTACCGTCCAGGAACCTCAAGAGGACTCAACTACGGAGATGGAGGTAGACTTGGACCCTCGAATGCCAGAAACCATGGTTAAGGCTGGACCAGCTGGTGAAACTCTGGATGTGAAGATCAATGACAAAGATGGTACAAAGGTGTTGAAGATTGGAGCTCAACTCGATCCAGCCTTAAAGGAATCCCTCATTACCTTTTTGGGCAAGAACCTGGATGTGTTCGCATGGTGTCATGCAGATATGGAAGGGATAGATCCAAGGGTCATGTGTCATAAGTTGAATATTGATCCAGAAAAGAAAGGAGTGAGACAGAAGCGAAGGCCAGTTAGTGGAGAAAGAGCTCAGGCATTGAAAGAAGAGGTCGACAGATTATTGGATGCAGGATTAGTTAAAGAAGCTTTTTACCCAGTATGGTTGGCAAATCCTGTTTTGGTAAAGAAACCTAATGGAAAATGGAGAACCTGTGTAGACTTCACAGATCTCAACAAAGCATGCCCGAAGGACAGCTTCCCACTACCACGGATTGATCAGTTAGTGGATGCAACAGCTGGACATGCCCTCCTCAGCTTCATGGATGCATATTCAGGTTACAATCAAATCCCTATGTATGAACCTGACCAAGAGCATACTTCTTTTATTACGGATAGAGGTCTTTATTGCTATGTATGCATGCCATTTGGATTGATTAATGCTGGAGCCACATACCAACGGTTAGTGAATATGATGTTTAAAGACCAAATTGGCCATACTATGGAAGTATATGTGGATGATATGCTAGTTAAGTCTAAGGAAGCTGTTGACCATGTGAAGCACTTAGAAGAAATGTTTGGAATCTTGCGGAAGTACAGAATGAAGCTGAACCCTCAAAAGTGTGTGTTTGGAGTAGAATCAGGAAAGTTTCTGGGTTTCATGGTAAACCACAGGGGTATCGAAGCCAACCCAGCCAAGATTAAAGCGTTGATTGATATGAGGTCACCGAGAACTGTGAGAGAGGTTCAGTCTCTTACAGGAAGGGTTGCAGCCTTGAATAGATTCATTTCGAGGTCCACTGATAAGTGTCAAGAGTTCTTTAAAGCTATAAAGAAAGGAAACAAATTCGAGTGGACCGCAGAATGTGAGATAGCGTTTGGAAAGCTAAAGGAGCATTTGGGGAGCCCCCCACTGTTAGCCAAACCTGTGGATGGAGAAACATTGATACTTTATTTGGCTGTGTCAGAGTATTCCATTAGTGCAGTTCTGGTTCGAGAAGAGAATGGACAGCAAAGCCCAGTTTACTATGTTAGTAAAAGGTTACTTGATGCAGAAACGAGGTACACAGGAATGGAGAAGCTGGTTTTCGCATTGATTCTGGCTTCCAGAAAGCTACGACCTTATTTCCAAGCTCACAAGATTGAGGTGAGAACCTCATATCCACTTAAGCAAGTGATGCATAGGCCAGAAACTTCTGGAAGAATGTTAAAATGGGCTGTGGAGCTAGGACAGTTCGACATAGAATATAAGCCAAAGACAGCAATTAAAGCTCAAGCTTTAGCAGATTTCTTAATCGAGTTTCCACCTCATGTAGAGGTTACTGGCCAAGAGGGGCCAAAAGAGGTGGTGGAAAAACAGGCAGACAATGACAACTGTGCACCCTGGTGGACACTGTATGTAGATGGAGCTGCTAACAGTGGTGGAGCAGGTGCAGGCATAGAACTAGTTAGTCCAGAAGGACACCAACTCTATAGCTCGATTCATTTTGCTTTTAAAGCCACGAACAATGATGCAGAATATGAGGCATTGATTGCAGGCCTCAAGTTGGCTTTGGAGATGAAAGTAGAGAATATCAGAGTGTTTAGCGATTCGATGTTAGTAGTTTGGCAGATTCGTGGTGGTTTTCAGGCGAGAGGGCCAAGAACAGACTTATATTTGAGGTACTCCCAGGAGTTGATCGCAAGGTTCAAAGATGTGAAGTTGGATCAGGTACCTCGAGGAAAGAATACCAAGGCGGATGCATTGGCCAAGCTAGGGTCACAGAGAGAATCCACGTTATTGGGAGTAATTCCACTTCAAATCCAGGAGCAACCAAGTGTTTTCAAGGAAGAGGTAATGGACATTGAATTTCCAGTTGAAGATTCCTGGATGACCCCAATACATCGTTACCTGGACAAAGGAGAGCTACCTCCCGATCAAAGTGATATCAGGAAGCTGAGGTATCATGCAGCCAGGTATGTAATTTATGATGGAGTTCTGTATAAACGAGGATTCAATCAGCCTTTGCTCAAGTGTGTAGCTGGAGAACAATGCAAGTATATCCTCGAGGAGATTCATGAAGGAGTATGTGGAAATCACTCGGGGGGTAATTCTTTAGCCATGAAAGTCCTTCGACAAGGATATTATTGGCCAACCATCAAAGCAGATGCTACAAAGTTCGTGCAGGCATGCAGTAATTGTCAGAGGTTTGCCAATTTTGATAGTCGTCCTGTAGCCCCTATTAAACCGATTGTTAGCCCTTGGCCATTCGCTGTTTGGGGAATAGATCTCATTGGAGAGCTCCCGAAAGGAAAAGGAGGAGTGAAATACGCAGTGGTTGCAGTCGATTACTTTACAAAGTGGGCCGAAGCAGAACCACTTGCTAAGATTACAGCGTCAAAATTGACTGAGTTTGTGTTTCGAGCCATTGTATGCAGGTTTGGCATTCCACAGAAACTGATTTCTGATAATGGGAAGCAGTTCGATAGTAGAGAGCTTAGAGGATTATGTGAGCAGTTTGGAATCCAAAAAGCATTTTCAGCAGTATATTATCCGCAGAGTAATGGACAGACTGAAGCAGTGAATAAGATTATCAAGCACACTTTGAAGACAAGGCTTGAAGATAAGAAAGGAAGCTGGCCAGAGGAGCTTCCTGGAGTCTTGTGGTCGTATAACACCACGCCTAGAACTACAACTGGTGAGTCTCCCTTTTCCCTAACTTATGGTTGTGAAGCTATGGTACCTGTGGAAGTTGGAACAGGTTCCTTGAGAAGAAAGTATTTTGATCCCGAGAGCAATGAGGTCAATCATAGACTGTATTTGGACATGGTCGAAGAGTTGAGAGCAGATTCACAAGTGAAGTTAGCAGCATATCAACAGAGAGTTCGAAGGTATTACGACAAAAAGGTGAAGGAAAGACCTTTCAAGGTTGGAGACCTAGTTTTGAGGAAAGTCATGCCAAATACCAGGGTTCTGGCGCATGGAGCCTTTGGAGCAAATTGGGAGGGACCTTACCAGATAAAGTCAGCAATTTGGGAAGGAACCTACCACTTGATGGATATGGATGGGAACCTCATTCCAAGAGCTTGGAATGCAGAACATCTCAAGAAGTATTATCAGTAATTCTTTTATGTGTTTTTCTTAGGAAAAGTAAGGCTCTTTCAGCCCAAGAATAAAGGCAGCTTATTAGTTATAGCTGACCAGTATTTTGATTCCAGTATTTAATTATGCATGTACTCGGGGGGTACTTAATGTGAACCTCTCTACTTGCAAGACGATTTTTTTTTTTAAGTATTGAGCGATGTATAGCTCTACGTTGAATATTTTGAGTGCATTATTTGCAGCTATAGCTCCTTAATAGTTCTTTTACGTAATAATCATTACCCAAAAGAACTGGGGGGTAGTATTCCTACTTAGACAGTATTGCACATGCTATGATTTGATATTTCATATGCCAATTTGAAATTTTTGAAACAGGTTACCTAGATTAACAGGTTCCTGTAGCATTGTGTTGCATTTTACAGGTTACCTAAGCTGACAGGTTCCTGTAGCATTGACAGTATGTGTGAAGTATGAATATGAATTGACAGAATGTGCAGACTACGATTGATTGATCAGAATTAGCTTGTGGACAGATTGTTGAGAAAAGGATAAAAGTCCCAGGTAGCTTCCTGGGCATCGAGCAAAGCCCCAGGTAGCTTCCTGGGCATTGATCAAAGCCCCAGGTAGCTTTCTGGGCATCGAGCAAAGCCCCAGGTAGCTTCCTGGGCATTGACCAAAGCCCCAGGTAGCTTCCTGGGCATCGAGCAAAGCCCCAGGTAGCTTCCTGGGCATCGAGCAAAGCCCCAGGTAGCTTCCTGGGCATCGAGCAAAGCCCCAGGTAGCTTCCTGGGCATCGAGCAAAGCCCCAGGTAGCTTCCTGGGCATCGAGCAAAGCCCCAGGTAGCTTCCTGGGCATTGAGCAAAGCCCCAGGTAGCTTCCTGGGCATTGAGCAAAGCCCCAGGTAGCTTCCTGGGCATCGAGAAAAAGTCCCAGGTAGCTTCCTGGGCACGAGAAAAGCTTCAGGTAGCTTCCTGAGCAAATGAGATTAAAAAGCCTCAGTTGACTGAGCACGACATTGTTGCCAAAAGCCTCAAGTTCCTTGAGCACGTGAATTAAAGTCCTGACAAAAGGCATCTAAAGTCCTGACAAAAGGCACCTTAAAGAGAGGCCTAATAAGCTCTCCCTCATGTGGAACCGCCTTTGGCACATGGGAAGAAGGGATAAAATCCTTAGCATTTACCTTCATAAGATGTCTAGCCTGACACATGGAGAAGAGGAATCTGTGTGGACTCCCAGAACGGCACACAGGTTCCTAGACTCGCCTCGAGGCACAAAAAGGAACCAACATGCCTCGAGGCATGTTGGAACCTAAAGAATAGGATTGGGAACCAAGCAGGTTACCTTTCCAAGAGAAAAAAGGAACCAACATGCCTCGAGGCATGTTGGAACCTAAAGAATAGGATTGGGAACCAAGCAGGTTACCTTTCCAAGAGAAAAAAGGAACCAACATGCCTCGAGGCATGTTGGGACCTAGAGATTAGGATTGGGAGCCAAGCAGGCAACCTTTCCAAGAGATGACCCGAATTAAACAAGAGAAAGCTTCTACTAACGTTAACTGTTTTTTGTTTTATGCTTATTTTGCAGGATTAATACTTGAGGAACCTGGTCTTGATGAAGAAGAAATTATTAAAGAAGGCTACGGTTTAGATTATTGATACAAAATATAAACACAGAGGTTCCAAGTTTTACAATTCAGCTGGAGTTCGTTGCATTTATTTTGAGAATAGACAAGTGGAAATATGCATGTGTTCTGTTTCTTACAATGGGTTAGCCCACGTAAGCTTGACCATATGAGTAAGGAAGCCGAATTATTCTCTAGTGCATAACAGCGTAGTATTTCATAAGGTTTTGAAGAAAAGTATGCAGCAAAAAGCAAATATCATACACCATAAAGAGAGTTATGGGTACAGAGACCCAGAAAACCAGCATGAAAGTTATTGGCACGAAGGCCATGGAAACCAAATTTAAAGATACATCTTGCGAGGCGTTACGAGGAGCCCGCGACCTCATCAAAAGTTATTAAAAGTGATCAAAAGTTTGAACATATGGATTTTGTTGAAATTACGAAGGAGGAACCTCATCGGAACCCTTGGTGGCCACAGGAGGAGTTGGAAGGATAGGCTGAACAACGTCAGGAGCAAGAACCTCTGCAGTCTCAAGGTTGGCACCTGGAGACCTCTCAACCGTTTTCACGGGAGGTACAGAAGTTGCAGCAGCAGCTTTCTCCTCGAAATCTTTGATCATCCCTACTACGTCTTCACCCAGGAGGGACCAGTCTATATTGGGCATCTTCTCCCATGTGGAACGTATGTAGTCATTAATACCTTCATCATAGCCTTCATCATATCTGGCCTTCTCCTTGATAAGTATGGATGACTTCACAACTTCAGCAGCAGCATTCAAGGCATCCACCTGGGCTTCCAGTTCATTGGTTCTTTCCAACATCGACAGTTTCTCGTCCCTAAGGATCTTGACCTGACCTTGAAGTTCGATTTTCTCATCTCTTAAGGAGGTCTCCACAATCTTTGCATTTCTGACAGCCGCAGTGACAATGTTTGCCTTATCCTCACTAGCAGCTAGTTCTGTTTTGAGTTTGCGAATCTCTCCTTGAAGTTGGATGTCATATTGGGTCTTTACAGCAAACTCATCGCAGTATCTAAGAGCAAAGAAAGCAGATTGAGCAGTAGCAAATCTCATGGTGTGCATGGCTTCAGTAGAACTCATCTTACTCCAGGCAGCTATCGTCTCTGTAGGAACATGGGTGTCAATCATGTCCTTGAACAAGTTGGAGGATTGATCAGGATCGGTTTTTACTGCTTTGCTTTTCCTTGACGAGCGAGTCTGAGGAGCTGCTGAGAGGTCAAGAGTTGTCTGAGCAAACTTCCTCTTTGAAGAACCAGAATGAGTAGTTTGGGAAGCAGGAGTGCCAGGAATTTGATTAATAGGAGTTGCATTCAGCGGAACCTCCTTAGTTTCAGTCTTGAAAATCTCATCCACGTTCTTGGACCTTTTGATAAACGATGGGGCTTTTGGAGCCATATCTGCGAAAGAAAATACAAGAAAGTATCAGAGATTTATATACAGAATAAGCAGGTAAAAGTACAGGTGTATAACAATAGAAAAGAAAGGACAACAACAGGGAAACTCATACCAGAAGCTGAGGGTATAAAACCTAGGGCAGACAAATTATCAGGGGTCAATAGGATCATACAATCTCTTATGGCCGAAGAGTGCTTCAAAGCCTCTTCAGCTCTCATTAAACAAGCTCCAGTAAGAACAGTCTGTTTTGGAATTAATGGGCGGCAATTGAATTCAAAGCGGATAGAGGGGCAATCAAAGCAGTAAAGGAACTGCTCTTGCCATTGATCAAAGTTCTGTTTAACACCTTTTATACATCGGCCTTGATGACTAGGCCAGGCAGTCAGATAGAAACAACCAGAACCTTTCCCAGTGTCCTTCAATCTGAAGAAGTAACCTAATTCATGTGCAGATAGTGGGGTTGTGAACATGCTAGTGTACAGAATGTAGGTACTAATGGCTAACCTATATGAGTTAGGTGTCAATTGGAGAGGGGCCAAGCCATAGAAGTCAAGAACCTCTCTCAGAAAAGGGTGTAGAGGGAAGTATACACCAACTTTGAAGAAAGCAGCAGAGGTTACAACATTTGGAATACCTCGATCAGGTATCTTGGTATCAAACTTGTGAGCTCTCTCACCTGGCTTAGGGATAACAATGGAACAGGATGGACGAAAACATTCCTCATACAATTTCTCTAACCTAGTCAAGGTCATAAGAGAATCCATTTTTTCACAGAAAGGTACAATTTCTTGCTTATACAACTCCCTTTCAACGGACACTTCGTTATCAAAATCAGGATCTGGGATCAAACTATGATCAGGCTTAGACACTTCTTCTCCGTCAGAGGGCCAATCATCCCCCAAATCTACAAAGGAAGGGGTAGGAAGATTTGTAGAAGGTAAGGTCAAAGGTTTGAGAAGAATAGTTCCAGGTTCATCAATGTCTGGAACAACAACCCTAGACCTAGTTCTTTCCCCTATTGGCATCATAGAAGGTTGAATTGAAGATAAGTGGTCAGAATGTGTAGAATCAGAGGACATCTGCAAAAGACAGACGGAGAAAAATCAGGTTTTGAGTCTTCTAAAAGAGAAAATAGTGGTTCTAAAGTTCTTGGACAGACATAACTATGAGACACAGGGTAATCAGTGAATTACACAGAAGCTACGCACCATTAAAACGACTCACATCGACTACAGTATAAATCGAAAACATGTGTGTACAGAATATGAATGAACAATGTTGAGTCCCAGAAGAAGTCAGGGTCACAAGACCGTAAATCGATGATCAAACAAACAGGGTATAGAAAAAGACTGTGTGAGAAGCATGGAATAGATACAAATGTATACATACAAAGATTAGAAACGAAGAACATCGACATGCAAGACACAAAAGTGCAGACAAGTACGAAATGAAGTCAAAAGAGCAGAAAGAAAGCAAGTCATACCTTAATTAGAAGAAAGCGGCGACGGAGAGTTTGGATTGAGTAAGTGACCGTCGGACTTCTTTTTCCTCTTCTCTCTCTAAGGGTTTTGGAAGATATTTGGTAAAGGTAAAAACTAGACTTGGAGTTAGAAGTGTGTTTATATAATCAAGACAGTTCCGTACACGTGTCAGAGCATTAGTGGAGCGGTAAAAACGAAGAGGTATATGTGTGAAAGGCGTGTGAACCTTGGGAACTCATGCATTAACTACAGCTTCGGTAAGTGATAAGTTCAATTCGAACTTTGAGTTATCTCCAGCTGCCAACCCTTATCTCTTCCTATAGATTCTTAAATTATTAAATTTAAAAAGACGTAGAGTTGAGTGACGAATTAGATTCCCAGAGGAGCAAAATGCAAGCATCGAGTTGACTTCGAGAGCAGCTATCTGAAGAAGAAAATAGCAAGATAACAGGTTCCTTAATGCAAAGGAAGCTTACTCAAGACTATATTAAGCTGAAAATATTTTATGTCCTGTTTCCTACGCCGAGTTAACTCATGTAGGCTTGGATATAAAATGTTGAAGCGAGGTATTGTTACTAGAATGGTTTAGCATAGAACTTTTGATCGTAGAATTAGAATAGGTTCCTTTCACATTACATGATTTCAAGGAACCGGGGGGTACTTGTTGTGCCCAAAATCTCCATGGGCTAGATTTAGGCCCATTAAGCTATAGGATCCGGTCCATACAAGCTAGAAGATTGATCCAGTATGAGTTATGAAGATCAGATAGAAGAAATGACTAAGGAAGTATGAGTATCAAGAGGTTCCCAATGTATAGGAAGCTGAGCTAAGCACTAGAAGACCAGGTTCCTCCAAGCAGAAGAGTTCGAGTTAACATAGCAATAGCCATAGAGATGATAAAAGCATACGAAGAGTTATCCAGTCTAACTAGTTTGTTATTTGTGCAGGTACTGACACCCAAAGGGAGGTCCCTAAGCGATATGTCCCGAAATAAGGAGGTCCCTGAGAAACAGGCTCCTGAAACGTAGGTTCCTGAGCACCAGGTTCCTACGAGTTGCTAACAGAAAGTTCTAGGAGTCATCTAGAACAGATAAACAAATTGGTATCTGAGTATAATTCTAGGGCGCAGATGATCCTAGAATAACTCTAACCAATGAGAGAATCATAAGTGGAGTACGAACTCGAGTTCTACTCCACTTAGCCAAACTAGTTCGTGAAAGGCTCTAAAGGAACCTGAGTCCAACACGAACTAGGTGACCGAATACAGCTATTCCAGTAAGAGACAGAATCATATTAGAACTACGTGAGCTTGATCCCTATAAATACAAGGGTACGTAGGCACCTCAGGGTACGACGCATTAAGTTCTCTGATTTTCTCTAAAGGCACCTGAGATTATTGGAGATACCCTCGAGCTCAGCTCAACCCCCACAAACACAACCCAAACCTTTTCATAGAACAGTTGATCGCTAGCCTATACAACTACCTGTAAACCTCACATAAGTTGATTACGAAATCCACTCATCAACAGTAACGTATTTTAATTCGAAAGGAAATATTAATGATTGGAAGATACATTGAAGTTTTTAGGTGTTTATATGAAAAATGATCTAACATCAAGGTGCTCATCCTCATACTTATAATTTAAAAATGTTTGAGAATCCAAAATTGTTTCGAATATTTTGTTACGATTTATTATAAAAATAATAAATAAAATAAGAGTTTCAAGTGCCTGAGGTTGATCTCAGGTAGAACCCTGAGGTTAAAACAATCTTCATATAAAATTAAGGCTATTTATGTAAATTACAGGAAGAAAAAATTACAATTACAAAAATGCCCTTACGGGGCCCTTTACCTTATAATAATATAACCTTAGAAGAAATGCCTGAGAAGAACCTCAAGCAAGTTTTCTCATAAAATAAACTCAATCCAGTCACATTAGTCAAAACTTTCGAATGATTTGGGAGAAATTTTTGATCAACCACATTAATTAAAACTCTTATGTCATTTGGAAGAATTTTTTAAAAATACTTTTTGTTTCCTTAACGTGATTCTTATACTTATTACTAGTTCCTTCTTCATTCCTTTCTAAATAATTTAAACAAAAAATATCATTCATGTATTTTAAGGAAAATGCTCCATTCTACGTTTCATCATTTTGCATACTTTTCTTCTTCACATATTGCATTCTTATCAAATGAATACAGTATAGTGTAACTATATTCTGGATCCGGACTAAAATTCTAGATCTATTTTCCTTTCGTTGAAGTTGATTATTTTTTTTCTTTTTATATTATAATAAATTTATTAAATAATTGTATATTGCATATAAACTTTCATATGATGCATACATTATAAATATATTTTTACAAACATCTAAAAAACATACAAAATAATTAGCGAAAAAAACATCCATAATTTAAAATTTTATGATGATAAAAATGACACAATAAAAGTATAAACAAATAAAATAATATAAAATGAATATATAATTATATTTGAAGAGACACAGGTTCGATTACTGTTTTTTCAAATAATTAATTCATTCAATTAAATAATTGAATTTTTTTTTTTTGAAAAGCAAAGCATTCTTTCAAATATTAAGGCCCAAGGCCAAGAATCCACAAAATCCACTGCAACCGATAACAAACAAACTCGATATTGCAGACCCATAATAGAATAGATAAACTAATGACAAACTAAGCCCATAAAAAACTAAAGATAACCCAGCCATATACCGATCACAAAGAAAGGCCCAATTAGAGAGAAATAATTGAATACAGAATGAGCAAAAAAACACTTACATTGTGATATCTGAATGTTGGTCTTTTCAGCAAAAATTCTTGCAGCTCTAGGATGGTCACGTTTTATCATGTAACCGTAAATGTATAGATGCAGTCTAAAAATTTCAAGTCAAAAAATTAAAACAATCAATTAAAAACATAAATTAAAATCATAAAAAATGACTAAATTGATAATGTGCACATGTAAATATAACTCACATCTCTTTGACATTTCTTTTATTTTCAAGAAATGTGTATTTCTTGTCACTCAAATTTAATGTGTGTTCCATTTTCTTCAAATTGAAAACCTTCACCTCTTAACCAAAACAATATAGACTTCAAATTTGACTATAAAGAAAATCAAATAAGTAAGAAATACACCACAAGATGAAAGACTATGGTCGAAATTCAAAATTGAATAAATAAGAATATCCAATATAAATAAATGATTATGGTCGAAATCCAATATTAATGAATATCCAATATAAATGAGATATAATGGTCAAATCTAAAACTGAAATCATTTAGATGCCTCCAACACAAAACTTATCCGATAAACAAAAGATACATATAACTATAACTTATGGAATGAACAAAAGATACATATAGATATAAATAAAATTATTGGGTTATTGATATATATAATTTTTTAAAATGTATGATCTTTTTAGATATTATTTTAATTTGCGCAGTTTTTTGTGATATGAAATGATTCTATTCAAAATCTGGAATTTACCAAGGTCCCCTATTCTCAAAAAAAGAAAAATAAAATCTTTTTTCTTGCAAACAATCTTGAATTTATTGTATTGTAAGAGAGTATAAAGGAAAAAACGGTCTTGAATCCACTATCAAATTTACTATAAAAAAACATCATTTGACAATTACATTGTTTTTTTATGGTAAATTCAATATTTTTTTATTGGGTCAGGTTCTATATAAAATCAATTAAAATTAAAATTCTTATAACTACTTAATATATGTTAGTCACAGAGGCATGCCTGTTTACATCTAATAACAAGCCTAATTGTCTGTAATGCTTTGCATTACTTACATGACCTCTTAACTGAGGGAACCTCTAGTTGTAGAGTTTCTATTTGTTTTGTACTTGTAATAGGCATCAAATCCTAGTTGTGTAACTGTACTTATATAGTAAAGAATAATGCTTGAAAGAAGTTCCAAGGTTCATGCCTCAAGCAAGAATATAAAGACTGTCAAATAATCACAGCTGGGATTTGAAGAAATGAAGAATTTGCCTAAGTACCAATTCGAGAAGTACATTTGTCTATTCGAGAAGTCTAGCGTTCGAGAAGTCAGAGATTCGATATCTGAGAAGACACTATTCGATATCTCTGAATGAACTATTCGATATCTCAGAGATTCGACATGTCTAAATGCTCTATTCGAGAACTCAAGAAGTCAACAAGTCAAAGTGATATTCGAGTTCTCAAAGAGTCAACAAGTCAAAGTTCCATTCGATATTTCAAGGACTCTGAATGAACTATTCGATATCTCAGGGATTCGACAAGTCAAGTGTTCTATTAGACAACTCAAGGAATCCTGGAGAAAAGTACTATTCGAGAAGTGATTCGATATGTCAATCATACAGTATTCGAGAACTAAGAGTTATCTAATCCTAGTTCTCGAATCAATCACTTAGCCACTTCTCGAATACATTCTTGGAGACAAAATACTGAAGAAATTGTACAAGTCTGAAACCTACAACAAGCCAATGCACTTTATGGACCACAATCTGTAATGTGCTCTGGAAAGCCTACAAGGAAGCTTGGAGAGATATAGAAGAGACAAAGAGCTAAAGAAGTGGATCTGAACAGAACTTTTCAAAGTCAAATCTGTAGCAGTTTGGATGCTTACTCAAAAAGGATAGACATACAAAAAAGTAATTTATCCTATAACCTTATTTGTAGTAACTGAGTTGTATTCGTGTTCTATAAGAATACAATCTCACTTCTTTAGTTGATTAAGTTTTTCATACACACCAAAAAGATTTATCTCTCTGAGAAAAACGAAGCTGATAATACTATCATTTTGTATTCACAGATTGTAGCAACCTTTATCTAATAATATATTAGATTAAAGTGATATTGTGTCTTGTGTTATTCTTTATCCGCACCTACAAATTTGCACACACACAAACACTTATCTGCTACACATATTCAAGAACAAGAAAAGTTCAAGAATCCATTCACCCCCCCCTCTGTATTCTTTTGCTGTATTCAATACTCAACAAGTGGTATCAGAGAGGGCTGTTTATTCAAAAACAGAAAAACGATCATGAGTTCGAATACACCAAAGACCATAGGAACGGTGAAAGTCCCTAAGTTTGACAAAGAAAATTACAACCTCTGGAAGATAAAAATGATGTTGTTCATCAAAACCTCTCATCCTTTGTATCCTGAGATTCTCAAGAATGGTCCCTTTGTTCCACAACAAAAATACCTGAAAAGATTGTTGGAACCACAACCATTCCAAGATCTTATGTGGCCAAGGAACCATCCAAATGGACAGAATCAGAAAAGGAGATGGTTACTCTTGACAGTCACCTCATGTTGCTAATTATTGATTCCATGGATATGTCAATGTTTGCAAACATTGCATCGTGTACATCTGCCAAAGAAATGTGGGATCACATTGAGGTGCTATGTCAAGGGACTGATGAGGTTAAGGAAAACAAGAAACAGATACTGGTCACACAGTATGAAGCTTTCATGGCACAGCCCAAGGAAAGCATCACTGAGATGTTTGAGAGATTTCACAAGCTAGTTACTGAGTTGCAGATGAATGGCAAGGTTTACAGCACCAAGGAGTTGAACATGAAGTTTCTACTATCTTCACTAAACCACCTAGAGCAGAGGGTCATTTCTCTAAGGGAAAGAGATTTGAACAAAATCACATATGATGTGCTCTATGGGGTTTTAAAAACTCATGAGCTCGAGTTGCTTCAGAAAAGGGCTATCCAAGCCAACCAAGGCAGAATGATAAACACATCATGTGCCTTGATTGTCAACAAATCTATTCAAGACCTAGAAGCATTTATAAGTTAGCTAAGGATAGAGGAGATAGTAGATGATGAAAATGAAGCTGAGGTAAGTGAACCTGTTGAGGAGAAGGAGGAAGAAGAGTTCTATACTCTTGAAGAACTAGATGGAATGGAAAACACTTCATATGCTTTCATGGCCAGAAAATTTCCAAACATCAGATTCAAGAGGAACCAACCCTTCAAACCTAAAACCCAAAACCATTCATTCAACAAGAGCAAGGCACCTGTGAAACCAAACAAGAATAAATTTAAAACCAGCCATGTGGATAGGTCATCTATAGGTGTTATAGATGCAATGACCTAGGGCATTTTGCCAGTGAATGCAAGAAGCCTAAAAAGAAGGATAAGGAGTTTCTAGAGCTTGAAGCTAAATATGAGGCCCTTCTGAAAAGGCAGACACAAGGTAAGGCCTACATAGCTGAAGGGAAATGTTGGGATGATTCTGATAGTGATGGAGAAGAGCAAGAATTTTGTAACTATGCCCTAATGGCCAATTCCAAGGATGACACATCTTCATCAGACCCTCAGGTACCATCTCTCACTACCATAGACATGTCTGTTTCTGAGTACAAATGCATGATTGAACAACTATCTGTTGAAATGTTTATGACTTGATAAATTACCAGGATTATCCCCATAGAGAAATATAAAGTTGATTGATTAATTACAACCAGGAATGCAATCAGTTTTGAGAATTCAAGATCGGAAGACATAACAAGATATTTGATGATATAAGAAGAACATGCATAAGATTTCTAAGTATGAGTTTTGGAGTTGAAGGAATTATAATCTTCAGGCTATGACGGGAGGATCAAAGTGAACTACGAGATGACGAAGCAATAATGAATCGGGAAAGGCTTAAGACGCCAGTGGAGATCGAAAACTTTGAAGGACCGGCTAGGAATTATTGAAGGTTGTCAAAGGTATTGACAAGATAGCTACAACAGTAAACGAGCCTATAAATCAAGAAACGAAGGAATAAAGGTGAAGAAAGATTTCAGGAGTCAAGGAAGAGATTGAAAACCGTCCCAGTGTTAGTGCAACCGGACGAACAAGGAAAGATTGAAAATAATTCAAATGCTCAAGGAAATGTTCAAAGAATTTGAGAAGTTATAGATAGAAGATTCAAGGTCTAGATTGTTGCAAATAAATTATTAGAGGAAATTGAGAAGTACCAAGATGAGTGTGTTGAAGCAGAATGTGAAGGAGTTGACTGTAAAAGAAGGGAATAGTTAAACGAGATGAGTGGTCGACGCGTATTATATATCGTTTATTTAGTTATTAATAAATGTTAGAATTATAATGTGTAAAGTTTAAATTTGAGGATTTGTAGAGTATGTAGAGAAATGTTTCGGGAGTCGATTTTCGGGAATTTGAGATAGTGAAATTTAAATGAATTTTGATGGTTGTAAGTTAATTATTGGTGAAGTATACTTGGGTTTACGTATGTTAAGTCGGGTTTCTATATTGGTGGATGTTAGAGTTGTTAGAACTCAATTGGATTGAAAGTTTGATTTTTGAATGGTATTGAGGGGCGGTGACCCGGGGATAGTTTATATCGCAAATAAGATATATTAATTATTTTAGTCGCGTGGATTTTGTTTTAAAGATTTAATTATTCATCTGTTTACTTCAAGTCAAGGCAGATTTCTTCGCTTATAGGTTGCTGCAAATTAAGGCATGTTTTGTTTTAATATTGTATATGAATAAATTGTTTATGGATGATTGGGTTAGTACTTGAGGCGTTGTGTATAGGACATAGTCTAATAAACGAATAGGTCATGTCCGATTTTCATTGGAAAGGATCGTCATGTGCGAGTGATAAGTATCTAGATGTAACGAGGCATGCAAACCAAAGGATTAAGTTTATGTTAGAAATTCGAAGGCCTATCGGATGAGCCTATCGATATGTGAATTGATATAAAGGAATGCTAGTGTGAAAGAGATGATATGGAAATTGAAGAAGGGAAATGGTTGAGTAGTACCGTCATTACGTTTTCTTAAATTTGATTCTGAGGACAGAATCCTATTAAGGGGGGAAGGATATAACGCCCTAGAAATTTCGTAATTATAATAATATTATTTAATATTAAATGTGGATTATATGGTATGAATTTTTTTTATAAATATATGTGATGTCATGGTTACATGTTTATATGACGATGTATGTGTGACGTGCTAGTCGGTGTATTTTTAATTGAAATTTTGTGATTAAAAATCTATTTAAATTGAGCATTTATGATCTTTGGAATTTTTTTTATAAAATCATCGGAGTATTTAAAAATCCAAAAATCTTTTGCAATATTATATTTGTATATTTATTTAGTTTTTAAAATTATTGGGTGAATCATTTTCAGTGTTTGAGTATTTGAAAATGATTTTAAGTGTTTTATTGTATTTAAAGGATCGAAACTTGTAAAATTCATATTTAATTTATTTTTGATCCTAAAAATATTTTAAAAATATTTGGGTGTTCATAATTTAGTAATCTTCATTTTAAAAATATTGAGTTTAATTTTTCACAATTCTTCTATTTAAAGTTGAATTATTAAAGGCTGTTATTGATTTTTTTCAAAATAATTTCGGTATTGTAAAATCTTGATTTTGCCCTGTTTTTTTTTCCAGTTAAAAACCGTAGCCTTATCTTCCATTTTCTGGGTCTCTCTCGATCATTCTTCAGCGCTCTCTTCTCTACCTTTCTAATCTCTCTCAACCTCTCTCTGATCACTGTCAAAATCACTCCCCCGTGACTATTCCCTCTCCTTCTCTAATCTCTCTCCCAGGTCGCACCTCCCTCTCGCATGTGTCCTCTTGGTCCGAGTTTTATCCACCATGGTTGTCTGACTTTAAGCTTAAAAATGAGCTTTTTGTTGCTATGAGGGTTCGACTCTTATTGATTCCGTTTGTTTGTGTGTGCGTATGTAGCTGCAGATTGTGTAGTAGCAGCGGTGTGGGGGTATTAGGTGATGGGTATGTTTTTATCGCTATGTATATGTGACGGGGTGTGATTTTGTGAGTAGTGTTGCTGAGGTGTGTGCGTGTGTACAGTGGCTGCGAGTTTAAAGGGTTGTGATATGTATAAGAAGGCATGGAGGAGGATGTACTGTAGGTGATGTTGTGTGAGGGCTGCTGCACTTTGAAGCTGTGAAGAGCAGAGGAGGAGGTTAGAGGGGCATATAGGAGTGATTAGTAGGTTGTGTAAGGGCAGTGTATGTATGAAATGGGGATGCTAGGAGGTGAGGCCAATAGGAGTCAGTGAAAGGGTTATGTTCAGAGAAAGCAAAGGAGGCGGCAAAGGTGTTAATGTTGGGATGCTTCGATTGGGTGCGGGGTTAAAGCTTCTGTCTCCACGAGTATATGGTAAGGGTCGAATTCAATTCCCTCCCCTGTTCTTGCTGGTGATGCTGCTGTGGGTGGATGAAAATCTCTATGTGTGTGTGTTTGACGCGAGTGTGTGTAGTGTGTGTGACTGGGCTATATGTTAAGGAATTGACTGTTGCTGTTGTTCAAAGAAATCGACTGGTGGGTTTCTAAGTAATTCAGTTATAGCAGTGGTGCCTGATTCTGATATTGTTTGTTTTGTTGACTAGAATCTCATGATATATGCAGTGACTTTGTGATTTAATTGTTATGCGAATTTTCGGTTGAGTTTCGTTTATAAAAAGATTGATCATTGTTGAGTTGGATTGATCGTTAAGGTGTATATGTCTGTGTTCGTTGGTGTCCATGAGGATACATGAGTGTATGTGGTTGTGATGTTGGGGGGCAGTATGGAGGTCGAGAAACCGAGAAGGACAAATAGAGGAGAGGAAATGGGAAGTAATTGGGTTAGAGTTATTGGTTCGGGCTTTATTAATGAAGAAGTATGATTAAGGCGAATTGTAGTTAGCATTGTTTGACTTCAAGTGTGTGATTGTGATACTAAATTATGTATTGGGTTCGAGTGTATGCTTTCAAATTCGTTAGGTTCGAATTTCTTAGTTTAATTACCCTTATTAATGTTCGAGTTACTATGTTTGGAGTGGTATAATGTTTGTGATTACTGACTTTGCATTAGGATGAGTTTGATAGCAAGATCATGAGTTTTGGAATTGGTAAGAGGTTGAGGATGTTGCTGGGTTTCTTGTCATTGTTAATTGTGGTTGTCAGTGTTTAAATGAATGATTATTTGCTAATGGTTAGTTGGTAGTAAGGGAATAAGTTTTTGCTGAAGTTTCGACCGATGTTGTTAATTGTCTGTTTGATCCTTACTAGGTACCATTGGTGTCATTTAGTTATTTAACTGATTTATTTTCGAAAATCCGAATTTCAAATCTTATTTATGATAATTAATGTCATTCATTAAAAGGGGATTTGAAAATGAATTATTTTGAGATAGAATTGCTTATTTGAATTTTCGAAATTTGTTAGGTTATAAATTGCCAGAGGGTACAATAAGGTATCTTAATATAGTTTGAGATGATTGTGAATTATGTTGTCGCGAATGATTGCTTAAGTGTTTTTGAGTCAGTTGTAATCCGACAGGTTAGACCATATTTAAGAGGAGGTGTCGTCCAAATTTTGTTAGAATCGTTTTGTAATTCATATAGTAATTCAATAAGAATTAGTTGTAAATTGATGATATACGTTATATGTGTTAAGTGTAAAGCATATTAGGACACGTTTGGGTAGGACAGAGTTAGACAGTTACGATTATAGCATACTGAAGTAATACTTTACCTGTATATAGGTACCAGTAGGAGGATGACAAGAGCCAGTTCGTAAAGAAGGAGGAATTTTGAGAAAGGAGATATTCAGCGGAGTTAACGAGCATAGTAGCAGAGTTGCGGACAAGTTATAGAGGAAAGATGAACGAATAGCCAAGCATAGGCCAGAATTTAAAGAAGTGGAGACTGATGTAAAGTGAGAAAGAATTGAGATATTGGAATTGGAAAGTGCGTGTATTGAGGCAAGTGTTTCCCTCACTTATCGTTCAAGTGATATGAACTTTCCTGTATTATTTATCTGTTCTTTCGAATCCCTTCTTGCAAGCTTCTATACCCTTTATATTTGTTGTGAATGATGCGAACCCGTTACTATTACTTTTAAGGTGTTCCTTCCAAACCGTTTTGCTAGGGTTTATACCCCTTACTTTTATTTTCAAGCGGCATTTTTCCTCAACAAATATTAAAATAATTATTTACAAATTATTTTATGATTGTTCATTCCCTACGCCTATGGTTCAGGTGTTGGCTCTTTTAAATTTATTTTAAATAAATATTCCTAATCTTTATTAATATTCCAATAGGTGATATTTTATCAGATTCTTCGGTACCTATCGTTCAGGTTGATTCATTTAAAAAATTATTTTATTTAAATATTCCTCATTCTTACTAATATTTTAAAACATGGTATTTTACCGGATTCCTCGGTCGTGTACTATTTTATATTCTTCAAAAGTAATTAAATGATATTTTTAAACAGAGGGAATCCAAGAATTTAAGACTTTATAAAAATCTTTTAATATAATTCCTGAATATGATTTATGATTTTCCCTCAATAAATATTCTTTCAAGGAATGTGTTCTTCATAGTAATTTGACATTGATCATCCGGTAGTTATTTTTGCAAGTAAACAACTTCACTTATCTTCCAAGTGAACCATTTTTATTATAACCCGATCATAATCCTGCTTATTATAATCTGATCATTATATTAGTTGATTTCTGTTGAGATTATTGCTCGTTTAATTCTTGATAAATATGAATATTTGGTTGTCGTATCTCAAATCAACCCGTTGATCCTTTCGAGCGATATGTTCTAAATCAATACCCCACTTTATATCAGTCAGACCTGTTGTTGAAATTATTCTCTATTTAAATTTTGATAAGTATGAATATCTGTGTATCCTGTCCCAAATCATAAAAATTGAGCTTGTTAATTCTTTTTGGTAATATAATCTAAACCAATACCCTTATATATCGAACTTGTCGATATCTAGGTCAGAAATTGTTCGACCTCATTTCTTTTGAGATTTGGGTTGTTGACCTGGACCGTGAGTTTCCAGGATGTTTGGCGGATTGAGGTGGTCGATTGTTCCGACACCTGGTAGTCAGTTATAGGATTGGACTGTTGTTTTTTTTTAAATGTGGACCGTGAAGGTCAGAAATAATTAAGGCCAATGTGTGCCATGGATCCGATTAAGGACATTGCTGTGTGCGTTTGTCCGGGGTTAGTGCGTGACTAATCAGCAGCCTAACCTTATTGATGTTTTTTTTATATAAAATGCATAATAGTCCAATTCTATTCCATTTCCTGATTTAAATAAATGACATATCCTTGCAGCTTTTGAGCAATTAAATTGTTGATTATTGTTCCCTATCAGAACTTTTATCGGTTCTTATTGTGATACACCCCATTCCAGTGAAGCAATGTTGGTTCCTCGTGGTAATAAAGATATTTGATTTGGTTGACACTTTTCGAAGCATATGATAATTCTTCCTGATTTTCAGAACTTATAATTGTTGTTGATATTGCTATCACTATATATACTTGCTGAGCGTTCTTTGGCTCACTCTTGCTTTGTTTTATCTTCCCTTTCAGTTAGGGTTAAAGAGTTGGACACCTGCGCATTAAAATTCAAGTGAGAGCGATGGTGTGCTCTGTAAAAGTTAGATACTGGGCCAGCTCGGGCATATGCTAATCGGACTTGCGCTATGGTTTAGAAGGTATAAAGGTTTATAATTAGAATTTGAGATAGAAGCTGTAATAATTAATGTAGTGTAGATTCTTGTTTCATACCATAACCTGGAATCGATCATCGGTGAGGAATCGTTGGTGTATTAAGGTTTATTTGTGATTGTGAATTGGAAATTTGGTTTGGGTTAAATTACAGGTGGATAGTCCGATTTGCGAATTCATCATGCCGAAATTTTCTAAAATTCCCCTGTATTAAAGTCTATTTTATTCTAAAAAGTATATTTTCAGTATTGGGAAATTCGGGGCGTTACAACATGACTGGTGATATGGCCCTGCTATCACAGTATGAGGAGAAGGATGGCCCAATGGTTGCTTTTGGAGATGACAGCATGGGTAACACATTGGGATATGGCAAGTTGAAAGTTGGTAATGTCATCATTGAAGATGTAGCACTAGTCAAGGGACTCAAGCATAATCTGCTAAGTGTTGGTCAGTTTAGTGATAGAGGATTCAAAGTGGATTTTGACAAAGATGAATGTTTGATCACCCACAAGAAGACTGGTGATTTTGCTCTATCTGGAGTAAGGAAAGGAAGCCTGTTTGTAGCCAATATGGACTCTGCAAACAAGGACAAAATTTGTTGCTTCTACTCAAAAGCATCAAATGAAGATTGTTGGCTGTGGCACAAGAAGTTATCACACCTGAACTTTAAAGCCATTAATTCTCTAGTCAAAAGAGAGTTAGTGAGAGGCATGCCCACACTTGAATTCTTTCAAGAAGGAGTGTGTGAGGCTTGTCAAAAAGGAAAAATGAAAAGATCAAGCCACAAGTCAAAGACAGTGACATCAATAACCAAGCCCCTGCAACTAATTCATATGGATTTGTTTGGGCCTATTAACATTATGTCACTAGGAAGAAAGAAGTATGCATTGGTGATGGTTGATGACTTTACAAGGTATACATGGGTGGAATTTCTGGCATCAAAAGATGAGGCTCCACAAGTAATTATTGAGCACATAAAGAAAATTGACAAGGAAGCAAAGGCCAATAATGCAAGTGTGATTGCATTAAGGAGTGATAATGGAACAGAGTTCAGAAATTCCATACTTGAAGCATTCTGCAAAGAGAATGGAATTTCTCATCAATTCTCAGCTCCAAGGACTCCACAACAAAATGGAGTTGTTGAGAGAAAGAATAGAACTCTAATTGAGTGTAACACCCCAAATCCGGGGTCAGGGATTTGGTCGTCACGCGGAAATCCTTAACATCAAATCACCTGTTTGACAATATTAAACCACCTGTAATCATTTAATAACTGAATTACAACATCTGTGACCCCAACCACCAAGCATCTTTTAGGTCATAGGGCTAGAAACAAGAACTAAAATCTTTACACCTTCATTACATCCATTTTATTACATCGTACTATGTCTTACAAATCTTATACTACTAGTATAGCTTCGTTGGGAAGTACACCAGCAACTAGTACTACTCAATACAAAGTAATATATATTACACATCAATACACTTATATATAACTTACTCCAGCTATCTATGTTCTGGATCATATCATCTTCACAAGGGCACACTGCCTGCTTCTCCTGAGCCATGCAGATAAGCCTCAACCGTCTACCTTCCTCTGAAAGGTTAATATTTAAAACAAGCAAGTATGAGCGAAAGAATTGCCCAGCAAGTATTAATAGAGCACCACAATATATATCAATATACACATGGAGTTTTCGAAATATAACGATACTTAATATCAATTTCGAAATATTTATAACTATGAAACTTCAATAAAGAAAATATGACGTTTAACGCAACATCCAATGAACAGATAAGTTTATAATAACCATAGTAATCCTCATATCTTAGCGAAATAGTGTACACTACAGTATTGCTAATCTTTTAGAAAGCTTTTCAAAATATGCAGTTCAATATGCTGCTAAGACAGTTGCTTATCATCATATACAACCCAGCCATTAGAATGTTTCATCTTTAGTATTTCTCAATCTGAAAGCATATATACCTATAAGTATGTCATTTCCATCAAACACCTTACAGATCAACATCATGTACCGGGTATAAGTTCTTTAACCACTTGATAAGTCTAAACTCAGAAATAACTGATAGGAAGAGAGTCAAAGCTCTTGAAGCAAAACATTTGGGACTTAACATCAATAACCGATGAACCATCTTTCATCTTTTGAATAATTGCAAAAGTGCACAAGCACGTGCCATTATTGTTAGAATAATCTTGCAGTTCTAGATACTGCATGAATTCATCATCTTTCAAAATTGAAAACAACACTATCGGCTACTTGGCACTTAGGCCTAAGAAGCAGTGTTTGAGTATTTTTCCAAAGTGGAGGATGGGACTTAAAGAAAACATAAAAACCTGACAAGGATTGACGATGATCAGTCGCCACATCCAAGTCCAATAATCCGCGGGTCTTCTCTACCGGTAGAAGGATAGAAACTACATCCGTAACTATCCCCGGGTGAAAACTACATCCGTAATCACCCTCGATGAAAACTACATCCGTAATCATCCTTCGGCAACACCTGGGCCGGAATAATAATTGATAGGCCGCCTGGCTCACGGCCGCTTACACATCCCGGGAATCGTTCGTCAACGATTCCCACACCTGCCAGAGTCCCCTTTTTCTTTTCTTGTCAAAATCATTTTGATAGAAAACTTGAGTAGTTGAAGTTCGACTTCAGTCGACCGATAATTTCTTGAAAAACGAGCAAGAGAGTAAAACCTGACCGGGGGTTTTCGAAAATGTTTTGAGTTCAAAAGAGTTCAAGTATAGATATACACTTGTACCGATATCAATCTCGACACAGGGTTTTGTGATCACACATGGAAAATGGTACGCATAAAGCTTGTAACCACAACAGGGTAATTCCATATATATATAAGTTCTTGAAAAGTAACTTAGCTAGATAGATTCAAAATATAATATTTTAAATGACTATGAAAGTCCTTAGACAACCTTTAAATAGTGTTTTATAACCTTCAAAACACTTAGAGTATTTAATAAATATTTGACTACTATGTAACAAATAATAAATATTCAATAATCCCTTTTTTAAAAGAATACTCAAATTAATATTCATTTATTAAGTAATATTCAAATAATATTTACTATTAATACTGGAATATTTAATAACCTCAAAACACCCAAATACAACTCTTGGAATTTTTCTAATCAAAATCAAGACACAATCTCTCCAGCAGTCTCCAAACTTTAGCCACTTTATCAAATAACTACTACTGACTCTCGGTCAATAAGAAATAATTAATAAGCATGAAAATTCTTCTTCTCTCTTTTTTTTTTGTTTCTTAATGAATATTATAATTAATATTCATCGAATTAAATAAGCATTCAAATAACATATATCGATATCAATCTAGCTGTTTTAAGCTGAAAGTAACCAATTTATAACCATTGGAATATCTTTAATCCGTATTGAAAATAAACTATCTCCGATAAATAATATACTAGATAGAATCACTCCATTAAATTGTTTTATTATTTCTCCGGGACAAAGTGATTTTAAGAAAGCGTTTTGAAAATGATATTCATCTAATTAAATAAATTTAATTAGGCGAATGAGGTTTATTTAATTAGTAAATGCTTTCAGGAGCATCTATTAATTAAATAAACACTGTTTTATTGGTGATGTTGCCTTTAGGTTAATTATTGCGAAATTCTTTTTAAAAGTTTTGCCCGGGTTTTCGAAAATATGCAATACAAAATAGCCCCGACACGCGGGCTAAGCTCGATAACTCAATACACGCTCTACCCTCGGAGCCTTTACCACGTAGTTCCATATATACGTATATGTATCTATATATACCTCATAACATATAGTCCTCTACCACATTACAAAAGTTTATAAATATACAACATATAAATCGAGATGTAGAACCATAAGAATGTCACCGCCCATCGACAGTATTATAAGTCATGGGTGTTGATTATTGCACGAGAAGAATTTAATATTGCTAGCAAAGTCAAGAATAAAATGATTTGGAAGGAGGAGCACAAGATTAAAAACTCGCAATTAGGGACTGGAAACCTTTTTCCGCATATTTTATATAATTCAAAATAGGTATACTCTGAACGATAGAGTTTGTGTAAATAAACTTGCCTCTGGTCCTTAGCAGAAAGCAGAAACCACGAATAAACCTTTCGCACTTCGTCCAAGCAGTTCCCTGGAGGTAGCTTACCTTTCTTTATACGGCGCCTCGATCTTCCCTTTTTGATGCACGTCATTCCAACTCGATTATGCCCTAATGGTACTGAAATAGTTATGAGTACGTGTCAATCCTACCTCGTATATCGAGTAGACACAACTCGGGATTATCACTAAATAACATAAAGTCAAACTATAGGTGTCCTCCCTATAGTTGACTATTCTAATACCACTTATTGCACATAACATATTATAGTAAAGAAAATGAAATGGAAAAGTCCCCTTTTTAAAGTAGACATTTCCTGGTGCTAACACATCATAACACTACACAGTTATAACACTTAGTCAAAACTCCACTTAACACTTTTGACCATAATACTATTGACATACTCTTGTCACAAGTTAATTAACAAGTAATCCTCAAAACATACTTAGCCCTAGATAAAGACTCATAATACCCATTTAATCTTCAAGACACTTTTAATCCTCGAATTAGCACATAATCCTCGAATTAATTCACTTAACACATATACACATAAACAGTTAACACCCAAATCGTACCTTTAAACCCTTGAAATCAAATAAGTTAAATAAATTAAAATGCAGGGGATTTTTAGAAAATTTCGGCATGTAGTATTCGTTTATCGGACTATGGGCACAGCCCCTCCATGCCAATCAAAACATTTCAACCCTGTTTTATATAAAAATAAAGCTGCCTCAACTTGCAGCAAAGTAAACAAGTAAGAAAAGTACCCGCCCAGACATGCGGCAACTAGCACATAAGGAAAAGTACCCGCCCAGACTTGCGGCAACTAGCACATAAGGAAAAGTACCCGCCCAGACTTGCGGCAACTAGCACATAAGGAAAAGTAAACTAAGTTTATCCACATTTAAGCCAACACCACGTAGTTGGCACTTATACTTTCAACCTATATTATGACTCGATTTATAGCATCTAGCACATAGACATTTACAAGTTATCCAACTCTTATGACTACATTATATGGCGATAACCATTAGCACTTAACACTTAGCAATTAACAATTTCAATTGGAAACTAACAATTAGCAATTAGCACTTAACAATTACTTGACAACTAACCCGAATGTATTATCCGACAATTAATAATTACTCACTAACAATTAACAATTAGCAATTTAACAATTAACAATCACTAACCCGAACCTTTAATCGGACTCATAATTAAACTCAACAATTATAATTACAAACATACCTTCCGAATTAAATCTCGGAATTTAATCTAACCACACAAAAATTACACATTAAGCTTTCCATTTAAACTAATTAAACCACCATAATTAACCTCGCAATTTAAACTAACTAATTACCACAATTAGCTAATTAAAATCATAACAATTAAACTATATCAATTTTACCACTAATTAGCTCATAACAATTAACTAATTAAATACATAATTTAAAAAAATACGAAGAAATTATATCATTTTCGTTTCCGATTCAACCCGCAAAATTCATGTCACCGGAAAAATCAATTCACCCAACCATCTCTCTCTCTCTCTCCCTCTCTCTCTCTCTCTCTCTCTCTCTCTCTCTCTCTCTCTACCTCGCGCCTCCTGCCACCAGACCTGCGGCTGCGCCGCCCCTCCAACTCCGGCGACTCTACACTCCGGTCGCCACTGCTTCTCCGGTCGACTCCGCGCGCACCCACTGCACACACAACTCTCACGCTGCTCATACACCGAAATATATACACATACATAGCATATACACACGCTTATATGTATGTATATATGCCCAATCTCCATCTCTCTTCCTCCCCTCTCCGATTTTTCTCTCCCCCTCCCCGATGGTTTATGTGCGGCTGTGTGTTTGTTTCTGTGCGTGTATGTATCTGTTGTGTGTATCGTGTTGTTAACCTAATGGGCCTCAAGCCCAACACTATTTAAAAAGCAATACATTTAAACACTACACACTTTAAATAATATTTGGAGTAAATAAATCTAATTTGTAAAAATAAAGTTTCTAGCATAATTAAATACTATAATATTTTTAAAGACTTTTGGAGAAAGAATTGGAATTAAATCTCAATTTTCTAAATTGATATGCATTTTACAAATATTAATAATTTATAAAAATAATTCATAAAAATAATAATTGCGATTCATAATTCACAATTTACAGGGCTTTATAAAAATACTACAAACATTACTGTTTTAGTAAAACCTCAAATTATTGGTTTTATATATTAATCAAGTAATTTCTACAAATCCTCAAATAATTAAAATAAACATTTTCTAAGGATTTTAAAATCTCTAAATTATTCAATAATTTAAAATAAAATCTTTACTGAATAATTTCACATTCCAAAATCAAATCTTTGCCCAAATAAACTATTGACTCGAGATATCTACTCAGTCAATAAAATTTTAAATAGGAGCACCAGGCTCCACTTAACCGAAAATAATTAAATAATTGAATAGTAAAATAATAATAAAAAAAATTCCTTCTCATTTTAGGAAAACATTATTATTATTGAAATAATAATAAAATCATTTCTTGAAAAATCCGGGTTCTTACAGCCTACCCTCCTTAAAAGGATTCCGTCCACGGAATCAGCTAAGGCAACTACTGGGGTTCCTTAACTCTTTTATCATCAACACTTATTCTGCAAAACAGGAGATAGTGTCTCTTCGTAAACAACTTCTCCAATATCTCAATTCAAACCTCGATCCAACCACAGGATCTCTATTTGACACAGTTATCACTTGAGTCTTACCACGTTATTCTTTTCACACATATATCTCGACCAACTAACTTTCCATTATCATACTATCCTTGAGAGAGAGAGTTCACTAATTCTATTCACATAACACTCTTGAGAGAGAGAGTGCACTAATTCCATTAACATAATATCATTGAGAGAAAGAATTAACTGATTCTATTGATACGTCACTGATATTCTATTCGTTTTAGAATTCGCTCCTGCTCTTGGCGATTCCGTTACGAATCTAGTTTTGATCAGCAAATTTATGACTTGGCCGACCTGGTTGGCATCCCCTTGAAATTCATTAGAGGTAATAAGAATCAGGGACCTTTGAAAAGACAGCTGTCATATCAAGGCAATTGTTACACACTGGTGATCATAAGGTTATGAGTATTAAAGTAAACCTTATTTGAAATAAGAGAATTTACTGAGAGATCAATATGATCATAAGAACTCACGTTGCGTGTCTCAATTAAGACATTACTAAAGGTAATTAGCCTTCTTGTATTTCACAACTCACAAGTGACGGCGTCCCGTCAGACTTCTATCACACAGACAGATAGCCCTTGCGTCCCCTATAAGTACAGGGTTGTTCGTCTCAGTGGAAGCTGAGAAGTATGAAAGCAATTCGAAGTGAAGATAATAATTATCGTCTTTCGACAAATAATTCTCAAGTGGACACCCTGGATTAAAATTGATCAGATTCCAAGGTGCAATTTCCAAGGAAAAGGATAACCAGAAAGATACTGGTATACAACAAGCAAGTGGTGCTATAGCACCATAGGATTATCCAATATTTGAAGAAAAGTTGGAATTTAAAATAACATCATTCAACAGGGCTTCAGAAATCTGAAGGTAGGAATAATGACAGCTTCTGGCACAATCGACATTAAATATGGTTTAACAAAAGTATTAAAGAACAACTTCGAAGAGGGAGTATATTCTTTATTAAAATTCTCTCTTGGAGAGATGTCAAGATAGATCATAGACTGGGGAGGTAATCAAAATAATTTATGCACGAGGAGTTGTCAAATAATTTACAGATTGGGGAGGTAATAAACATAATTTGCAAATGGGGAGATGTCAAACAATTCAGATTGGGGAGATAATCAAAATGATTCATAATTGGGGAGGGTAATGCCAAGGTCTCCACGGATGCCTTTCATGTCGGCTCCTCTGACGGATAATTGTTCGATTATAGCGCTCTTATTTTCCACGCACACCCTAAGGCGCTCGATAACCGACGTCATCGTCGACTCGTAATAGTCGCTAGAGATTCAACCATCGGCATTTTACGATATTAAGGAGTTCTATTCGACTCGGCGCAAGCATCTCACGCAAGCGTTCTATTCTTTGAGAAGACTTCGCTACCGGTGTCGCCCCTAGCAACGACGAATTCCACGTGTCGAATGGGCGATATTCTGGAACATTGCTGGAAATACATACTTAGATCCAGTCACCATTATAACCGTATTTATACCACATGTTCCTGTCCTCATGACAATTCCGTGTGCAACTTAAGCTTATCCCTTTTTGGCATAACAACCTTCGTACTAGTCTCTCTCAGACTTTCTCGGTCCGTCTTGATTCTTAAAACATTTCATCTTTATTGATCAATCTCATCTTCACCCTTTTTACTTCTATACTTTTGAGACAATCGGTGTCTATCCACCAATCCATTCATAATATTACCTTAAACTCTATCAAGCTCGAGAGGGTTTTAAATACCCGCAACTTCGACTGATAACCTTTCATAGTGATCTTGTTTTGCTTCCCTTTTTGGAATTTTTAATAGTACGGATGCTATCTCAACTCATCATTGTCATAATATTGGATGCCAGCTTTCCATCCTTCATCATCATATTGAAATTTCCTATCATTCGGGGAATACATAACTTCATCCATGAACCCCTAAAATTATCTTAATCTTAGGTCTCGGGCGATTTATGCCCCTGCCGACCAATACTTATCCCTGAGAATTCTTTAGCAGACGTTCATCACCACAAGAAGTGACGTCTATCTCCACATATTCCTCGGCATAGCCTTCTAATCTTAACTTAATCATTGGTACTATATCCAATAGTCCAACATGAACTCTACATGAGTTCTGGCGTTCTCATATAACTATACCCACTCCTACTCACTCTCATTTCTAGTTTACTATAACCGCATCTCTGATACCATTTCTGTAACACCCCAAATCCGGGGTCAGGGATTTGGTCGTCACGCGGAAATCCTTAACATCAAATCACCTGTTTGACAGTATTAAACCACCTGTAATCATTTAATAACTGAATTACAACATCTGTGACCCCAACCACCAAGCATCTTTTAGGTCATAGGGCTAGAAACAAGAACTAAAATCTTTACACCTTCATTACATCCATTTTATTACATCGTACTATGTCTTACAAATCTTATACTACTAGTATAGCTTCGTTGGGAAGTACACCAGCAACTAGTACTACTCAATACAAAGTAATATATATTACACATCAATACACTTATATATAACTTACTCCAGCTATCTATGTTCTGGATCATATCATCTTCACAAGGGCACACTGCCTGCTTCTCCTGAGCCATGCAGATAAGCCTCAACCGTCTACCTTCCTCTGAAAGGTTAATATTTAAAACAAGCAAGTATGAGCGAAAGAATTGCCCAGCAAGTATTAATAGAGCACCACAATATATATCAATATACACATGGAGTTTTCGAAATATAACGATACTTAATATCAATTTCGAAATATTTATAACTATGAAACTTCAATAAAGAAAATATGACGTTTAACGCAACATCCAATGAACAGATAAGTTTATAATAACCATAGTAATCCTCATATCTTAGCGAAATAGTGTACACTACAGTATTGCTAATCTTTTAGAAAGCTTTTCAAAATATGCAGTTCAATATGCTGCTAAGACAGTTGCTTATCATCATATACAACCCAGCCATTAGAATGTTTCATCTTTAGTATTTCTCAATCTGAAAGCATATACCTATAAGTATGTCATTTCCATCAAACACCTTACAGATCAACATCATGTACCGGGTATAAGTTCTTTAACCACTTGATAAGTCTAAACTCAGAAATAACTGATAGGAAGAGAGTCAAAGCTCTTGAAGCAAAACATTTGGGACTTAACATCAATAACCGATGAACCATCTTTCATCTTTTGAATAATTGCAAAAGTGCACAAGCACGTGCCATTATTGTTAGAATAATCTTGCAGTTCTAGATACTGCATGAATTCATCATCTTTCAAAATTGAAAACAACACTATCGGCTACTTGGCACTTAGGCCTAAGAAGTAGTGTTTGAGTATTTTTCCAAAGTGGAGGATGGGACTTAAAGAAAACATAAAAACCTGACAAGGATTGACGATGATCAGTCGCCACATCCAAGTCCAATAATCCGCGGGTCTTCTCTACCGGTAGAAGGATAGAAACTACATCCGTAACTATCCCCGGGTGAAAACTACATCCGTAATCACCCTCGATGAAAACTACATCCGTAATCATCCTTCGGCAACACCTGGGCCGGAATAATAATTGATGGGCCGCCTGGCTCACGGCCGCTTACACATCCCGGGAATCGTTCGTCAACGATTCCCACACCTGCCAGAGTCCCCTTTTTCTTTTCTTGTCAAAATCATTTTGATAGAAAACTTGAGTAGTTGAAGTTCGACTTCAGTCGACCGATAATTTCTTGAAAAACGAGCAAGAGAGTAAAACCTGACCGGGGGTTTTCGAAAATGTTTTGAGTTCAAAAGAGTTCAAGTATAGATATACACTTGTACCGATATCAATCTCGACACAGGGTTTTGTGATCACACATGGAAAATGGTACGCATAAAGCTTGTAACCACAACAGGGTAATTCCATATATATATAAGTTCTTGAAAAGTAACTTACCTAGATAGATTCAAAATATAATATTTTAAATGACTATGAAAGTCCTTAGACAACCTTTAAATAGTGTTTTATAACCTTCAAAACACTTAGAGTATTTAATAAATATTTGACTACTATGTAACAAATAATAAATATTCAATAATCCCTTTTTAAAAGAATACTCAAATTAATATTCATTTATTAAGTAATATTCAAATAATATTTACTATTAATACTGGAATATTTAATAACCTCAAAACACCCAAATACAACTCTTGGAATGTTTCTAATCAAAATCAAGACACAATCTCTCCAGCAGTCTCCAAACTTTAGCCACTTTATCAAATAACTACTACTGACTCTCGGTCAATAAGAAATAATTAATAAGCATGAAAATTCTTCTTCTCTTTTCTTTTTTTTTTTGTTTCTTAATGAATATTATAATTAATATTCATCGAATTAAATAAGCATTCAAATAACATATATCGATATCAATCTAGCTGTTTTAAGCTGAAAGTAACCAATTTATAACCATTGGAATATCTTTAATCCGTATTGAAAATAAACTATCTCCGATAAATAATATACTAGATAGAATCACTCCATTAAATTGTTTTATTATTTCTCCGGGACAAAGTGATTTTAAGAAAGCGTTTTGAAAATGATATTCATCTAATTAAATAAATTTAATTAGGCGAATGAGGTTTATTTAATTAGTAAATGCTTTCAGGAGCATATATTAATTAAATAAACACTGGTTTATTGGTGATGTTGCCTTTAGGTTAATTATTGCGAAATTCTTTTTAAAAGCTTTGCCCGGGTTTTCGAAAATATACAATACAAAATAGCCCCGACACGCGGGCTAAGCTCGATAACTCAATACACGCTCTACCCTCGGAGCCTTTACCACGTAGTTCCATATATACGTATATGTATCTATATATACCTCATAACATATAGTCCTCTACCACATTACAAAAGTTTATAAATATACAACATATAAATCGAGATGTAGAACCATAAGAATGTCACCGCCCATCGATAGTATTATAAGTCATGGGTGTTGATTATTGCACGAGAAGAATTTAATATTGCTAGCAAAGTCAAGAATAAAATGATTTGGAAGGAGGAGCACAAGATTAAAAACTCGCAATTAGGGATTGAAAACCTTTTTCCGCACATTTTATATAATTCAAAATAGGTATACTCTGAACGATAGAGTATGTGTAAATAAACTTGCCTCTGGTCCTTAGCAGAAAGCAGAAACCGCGAATAAACCTTTCGCACTTCGTCCAACAGTTCCCTGGAGGTAGCTTACCTTTCTTTATACGGCGCCTCGATCTTCCCTTTTTGATGCACGTCATTCCAACTCGATTATGCCCTAATGGTACTGAAATCGTTATGAGTACGTGTCAGTCCTACCTCGTATATCGAGTAGACACAACTCGGGATTATCACTAAATAACATAAAGTCAAACTATAGGTGTCCTCCCTATAGTTGACTATTCTAATACCACTTATTGCACATAACATATTATAGTAAAGAAAATGAAATGGAAAAGTCCCCTTTTTAAAGTAGACATTTCCTGGTGCTAACACATCATAACACTACACAGTTATAACACTTAGTCAAAACTCCACTTAACACTTTTGACCATAATACTATTGACATACTCTTGTCACAAGTTAATTAACAAGTAATCCTCAAAACATACTTAGCCCTAGATAAAGACTCATAATACCCATTTAATCTTCAAGACACTTTTAATCCTCGAATTAGCACATAATCCTCGAATTAATTCACTTAACACATATACACATAAACAGTTAACACCCAAATCGTACCTTTAAACCCTTGAAATCAAATAAGTTAAATAAATTAAAATGCAGGGGATTTTTAGAAAATTTCGGCATGTAGTATTCGTTTATCGGACTATGGGCACAGCCCCTCCATGCCAATCAAAACATTTCAACCCTGTTTTATATAAAAATAAAGCTGCCTCAACTTGCAGCAAAGTAAACAAGTAAGAAAAGTACCCGCCCAGACATGCGGCAACTAGCACATAAGGAAAAGTACCCGCCCAGACTTGCGGCAACTAGCACATAAGGAAAAGTACCCGCCCAGACTTGCGGCAACTAGCACATAAGGAAAAGTAAACTAAGTTTATCCACATTTAAGCCAACACCACGTAGTTGGCACTTATACTTTCAACCTATATTATGACTCGATTTATAGCATCTAGCACATAGACATTTACAAGTTATCCAACTCTTATGACTACATTATATGGCGATAACCATTAGCACTTAACACTTAGCAATTAACAATTTCAATTGGAAACTAACAATTAGCAATTAGCACTTAACAATTACTTGACAACTAACCCGAATGTATTATCCGACAATTAATAATTACTCACTAACAATTAACAATTAGCAATTTAACAATTAACAATCACTAACCCGAACCTTTAATCGGACTCATAATTAAACTCAACAATTATAATTACAAACATACCTTCCGAATTAAATCTCGGAATTTAATCTAACCACACAAAAATTACACATTAAGCTTTCCATTTAAACTAATTAAACCACCATAATTAACCTCGCAATTTAAACTAACTAATTACCACAATTAGCTAATTAAAATCATAACAATTAAACTATATCAATTTTACCACTAATTAGCTCATAACAATTAACTAATTAAATACATAATTTAAAAAAATACGAAGAAATTATACCATTTTCGTTTCCGATTCAACCCGCAAAATTCATGTCACCGGAAAAATCAATTCACCCAACCATCTCTCTCTCTCTCTCTCTCTCTCCCTCTCTCTCTCTCTCTCTCTCTCTCTCTCTCTCTACCTCGCGCCTCCTGCCACCAGACCTGCGGCTGCGCCGCCCCTCCAACTCCGGCGACTCTACACTCCGGTCGACTCCGCGCGCACCCACTGCACACACAACTCTCACGCTGCTCATACACCGAAATATATACACATACATAGCATATACACACGCTTATATGTATGTATATATGCCCAATCTCCATCTCTCTTCCTCCCCTCTCCGATTTTTCTCTCCCCCTCCCCGATGGTTTATGTGCGGCTGTGTGTTTGTTTCTGTGCATGTATGTATCTGTTGTGTGTATCGTGTTGTTAACCTAATGGGCCTCAAGCCCAACACTATTTAAAAAGCAATACATTTAAACACTACACACTTTAAATAATATTTGGAGTAAATAAATCTAATTTGTAAAAATAAAGTTTCTAGCATAATTAAATACTATAATATTTTTAAAGACTTTTGGAGAAAGAATTGGAATTAAATCTCAATTTTCTAAATTGATATGCATTTTACAAATATTAATAATTTATAAAAATAATTCATAAAAATAATAATTGCGATTCATAATTCACAATTTACAGGGCTTTATAAAAATACTACAAACATTACTGTTTTAGTAAAACCTCAAATTATTGGTTTTATATATTAATCAAGTAATTTCTACAAATCCTCAAATAATTAAAATAAACATTTTCTAAGGATTTTAAAATCTCTAAATTATTCAATAATTTAAAATAAAATCTTTACTGAATAATTTCACATTCTAAAATCAAATCTTTGCCCAAATAAACTATTGACTCGAGATATCTACTCAGTCAATAAAATTTTAAATAGGAGCACCAGGCTCCACTTAACCGAAAATAATTAAATAATTGAATAGTAAAATAATAATAAAAAAAAATCCTCCTCATTTTAGGAAAACATTATTATTATTGAAATAATAATAAAATCATTTCTTGAAAAATCCGGGTTCTTACATTGAGGCTGCTAGAAAAATGTTGCTTGATGCAAAGATGCCTACATGTTTTTGGGCTGAGGCTGTGAGCACTGCGTGCTATATCCAGAACAGAACCCTCATCAACAAAAACACTGGAAGACACCTTACAATTTGATGACTGGAAAGAAGCCTACTCTAAAGTATGTTCATACTTTTGGAAGCAAATGCTTTGTATTGAAGGATAATTCAGAATATGTTGGAAAGTTTGATGCAAAGGCATTTGAAGGAATTTTTCTTGGCTATTCTATGGAAAGAATTGCATACAAAGTTTATGTCATCAGTCAAAAGAAAATTATGGAAAGCACAGATGTGACATTTGATGACAGCAAACTACCTAGATTAGAATAAGCAAATGATGAAGATAAAGATCCATTAAAGTTTGAAAATATAGATGATTCTGATGAAGAGATTGAAATTGGAGTTGAAACTCAAGTTCAACAAACTCAAGTGAATGATGATACAAGAGAAGAATTTGTGCCAATCAATAGTAGCGAAACAAGCATCCAAGACACACCTGTGAATAGTGGCAACCTCACAGAGGGAGGAAATGAGAATGATCATGACTTGGATGATGAAGCAACATCAAGAATGAGAAATCAGACTGAGCATTCAAGGAAATGGGATAGATCACACACTGCAGAGCAAATTATTGGAGATCTAAATGCAGGAGTAAGGACTAGGAGAGCAACTCAAAATGAGTGCCTCTATGGCTGTTTTCTATCTCAGATTGAGCCTAAGAAGCTTGATGATGCACTGTTGGATCCAGATTGGATTATTGCCATGCAAGAGGAGCTGAATCAATTTGAAAGAAACAAAGTATGGGAACTTGTGCCTGCACCAAAGAATAGAACCATTGTTGGAACAAAATGGGTTCTGAAAAATAAGATGGATGAAGATGGTGTAATAGTAAGAAACAAAGCAAGGTTGGTTGCAAAAGGATACTCTCAACAGGAAGGCATTGATTATGATGAGACATTTGCCCCTGTTGCTAGATTGGAAGCCATCAGAATATTCTTGGCATTTGCTGCTCATTCAAACTTCAAAGTTTATCAAATGGATGTCAAGAGTGCATTTCTAAATGGAGAGTTGGAAGAAGAAGTTTATGTGCAACAACCACCTGGCTTTGAGGATCCACATTTTCTAGAATTTGTCTACAGATTACTTAAGGCATTGTATGGACTTAAGCAGGCTCCAAGGGCATGGTATGACACTTTATCACAATTTCTTCTTGAAAATCAATTCACTAGAGGCACATTGGACAAGACACTGTTCTACAAGAAACATGGAGATAATATTGTCCTAGTTCAGATCTATGTGGATGATATTATATTTGGCTCTACAAATGAGAAGCTGTGTGAGAAATTCTCTAAACTCATGCAGAGCAGATATGAGATGAGTATGATGGGAGAGTTGACATTCTTTCTTGGGTTGCAAGTCAGTCAAAGGAAGGATGGTATCTTTATCAGTCAAACCAAGTACATCAGGGATTTATTGAAAAAGTTTGACTTAGAAGATTGCTCACCTGCAAAGACATCCATGGCCACTGCCATAAAATTGGATGAAGATGCTAAAGGCAAGATAGTAGATATCTCAGTCTATAGAGGCATGGTTGGTTCTCTACTCTACCTCACTGCAAGTAGGCCAGACATCATGTTTGCTACATGTTTGTGTGCAAGGTTTCAATCAAATCCAAAAGAGTCACATTTGATTGCTATAAAAAGGATCTTTAGATATCTAAAGGGCACTCCAAACTTGGGTCTATGGTATCCTAAGGACACAGGGTTCAATCTGGTTGGTTATTCTGATGCTGATTATGCTGGATGGAGAGTGGATAGGAAAAGCACCTCAGCTAGCTGCCAGTTTCTTGGACAAAGGTTAGTCTCTTGGTACAGCAAGAAACAACAATCTGTGTCAACTTCTACAGCTGAGGCTGAATACATAGCTGCTGGAAGTTGCTGTGCTCAAGTGCTTTGGATTAGAAATCAACTTAGAGATTATGGACTTGTGTTGAAAAGAATTCCAATCATGTGTGACAACACAAGTGCAATCTCTATAGTTGCCAATCCTGTCAATCATTCTAGAACAAAGCACATTGACATCAGATATCATTTCATTAGAGAACATGCAACTAATGGAACCATTGAGCTGCATTATGTCTCTACAGATAAACAACTAGCTGACTTATTCACTAAGCCATTAGATGAAGCCACCTTCACAAGCCAATCCTGTCAATCATTCTAGAACAAAGCACACTGACATCAGATATCATTTCATTAGAGAACATGCAACTAATGGAACCATTGAGCTGCATTATGTCTCTACAGATAAACAACTAGCTGACATATTCACTAAGCCATTAGATGAAGCCACCTTAACAAGGTTGGTCAGTGAGATTGGAATGTTGAATTCTTCAGATTCTGGCTAAGTGAATATATCATCTAGATTGTTGTAGCAGTAAACACTTACTTTATCTAAATTCTCAATATTTTTGGAGTAAGTGTTGGCTGAAATATGATTTATAAATATTTCAAATCTGTTGCATATGTTGGAAAATCATATTTTGTCAACTTGAAATTTCGATGAAATTTTGAGAAAATCACTGTTTATTTTACTAGAATATTCTTCATTGAATATGACTGGTAAATTTTAAAAGATAGTGAAAATTGATTTTTGTGAGTGATGAGTATATTTCGATAAGTCAGACTTCTCGAATGGTTCACTGTTCGACATCTCTAACAAGCCTTATTAGAGCATTCTCGAGTTCTCGAATAGAGACTTTTAGAGATATCGAATAGAGGTATTCTTGACTTCTCGAATATGGTAATTGAGTTCTCTAATAACTGAGTTCTCGAATACTATGTTTGAGTTCTCGAATCATTTGAAAAGACTGAATTCTCGCTGAATCTTAACCGTTTTTGGATTTTTATTCAGAATTTTAAATCACTCATAAAAACATATTTTACCTAATTTAGAATTTATTCTAAGTTAGATAACTGCCAGCTGTGAGTTTTTAACCTGCTTGAGATATCGATTAAGCCTTTCTTGACTTCTCGAATAGTTGTTTTCTACTTCTCGAATGCTTGACTTGTCGATACAAAACATATATCTAATTGACAATTTAAGTACTTCATACTTATACAATTCTACCTCTATTTGATTCATTTCATTCGATTTCTTAAGTATCTAAACTCCCAAAACCCCTGTAAACCCTAATCTCAAAAGCTAAATTTCTTCTTCAACCTTCGTTCTCTTCTCTCTAATCTCTGTATCCATGGCAACTGTGAAATTCAACACTAACTTCATTGCTATCTCAAGTGATGTTGAAGCTTCGAATACAAACTTCAAATGTTTTGCTCGATGGATGTCTGAGTCGTACATCAAGGATGCACTTTCAGCCAACCCAACTCTGTATCTAGACCTCGTGGAACAGTTTTGGAGAACTGCTACTGTGGAAGTTGTGGCCCTAGAAAGCGCAATAACATCATATATAATCTACTGCAAGATTCAGGACAAGGAAATCACTATCACCACTGAAGATATGAATCAAGCACTGGGCTTACAACAGGAAGTGTATGATGACCAAGCCACAAATTGTGAATTGGAGGACTTCTTTGATTTTATCAACTACTCAGATGAAATCAAACTTGGGCACTTAAATAGGAAGTTCTTGAGGAAGGAATGGAGTTATGTATTTGCCACCATTCTTCAAGTCTTCACAGCTAGGAAGTCAAGCTTTGATCAGATTAGTGCACCTGCTCAGCAAATAGGCTATGCCTTAGCTTATGGGAAAAAGATCAATGTTGGTCAACTGATTATGCAGGAACTGTATGGGAGACTTGGTAAGAACTCAACCAAGAGAGGTACTGATATCTTCTTCCCTCGCTTTATTCAATCTGTACTCAATTTTAAAAATGATAAATTGATTGAATTACCTGGGATAGATACAAATAGAATAGGCTATCCTAAATCCATGACCAAACTCATTTTTGGTAATTTGGAGACTAGGAATGATGTGGATGTAAGACTTAACATAACTCCCCATATGGAGGGGTTGTTTAGGACTTACCCCCACAACATGCCAACATTTGATTCCAAATCTCAGTTAGCACAGCCCAAGCAAGTAGAACACAATGCTAACCCAGGGCCTGCTAACCAACCCTCTCAACCAAACACTCTACCACACAGTGAGCCAACTGCATCATCCTCTCAAAAGGGTGATGTTAGTAAAAAGAAGAGAAAGGAGATAGTGTCTACACCCTTGAACATCTTATCAGAAGCAGCACTGGCTGTTGAATTAGGTATAGAAAGTGAGGAACCTGAGTCACCCTTACTAAGGCCAAAGAAGAAGAAATCTAAAACCACCTCTTCAGTCACACAAATGGCTGAAGTTGTAAAATCAGGGGCAAACAGTTCACTAGATGTATCCTCTCAACAGGGTACATCTATAGAATCAAGCATCCTCCCCAATGCACCTACTTGTAAGGAGTCAGTACAAGGGAGTGATAAGGCTGGCACAACACTGAGTGGAGAGCACATCACATTTGAAACTCCCTCTATTTCTCAGGGGGAGTTGCCAAAATCCATTCTAAAAGACACTTCTCTTCCAGAATCTACATCTCAAATTTCTTTGGAGCCTGTAATTCAAGAAATTGAAGAGCAAGGCATTGATCACCAAGAATTCTTTTCTCTTGGTGAGCCAATGGACTCAAGTGACTTAGTGCATGACACTTTGCTCACCACCAAGAAACCATATTCAGATGGTGAGGGAATGCTAGCTGGGGCATATCCTGATGACACCATCACAAACACAGAGGATTCACTAGTTTTCACTAGAGACTCTGTGCCTGTGTCAACTATTGTTGTAACTCATTCCACTTCAGTGGAGGCAACAGTAGTAGAGTCTATCCATCCGGTTACAGAAGTTGCATCTGTAACTGAGGAGTCTAGCTTGCCTAGCTCTAGCTCTAACTTCATATCTCAATGGCTGAAGCCTGTGCAACATGACAGTGCTTCAGGATCAGGGTCTGTTCCACCTCAATTGACGGTTGAAGCACTTCAAAGCTTAATTGTGGATCAGATCCCTGAGTTCACAAAGATTGCTCAGAACCTTCTCACTGCAAACATGCCAAATCCAGACTATGAAGCTATTCTCTTATGCCACAGAGATGATGTGGAGATGCAAAAGGCAAAGATAATAGATGATACTGAGAGAGATGGCAATGTAGATGCCTGGCTACAAGGACAATTTGACATTTCTCTCTCAGAAGGTCTCCAATACATCAGAGAAGAGTACATCACTTCACTAGGGTAAAATACCAAATCTCTCACCCCTAGTGATGTGTATGAAGTAGTGAATGACATCTATAAGGGCATTCTCAAGGCTGCACACTACCTTGGCAAGGGTCTAAAAATAGAAGTTCATGAAGTGTGTACAGCCATAACCAAAGAGGTGCATGAGATAAAGAGGACTTTTAATGCCAAATTCCCTTAATTGGAGACTGTAATCAAGGACATTCTAGCATGCAAGTCTACTTGCACCAAGATGGACAATGTAAAGTATAATGAAATGTAATATGTAATGGAGGACATATAAAACTCAACTAGGATAAAAGATAAATAATATTAACTCTATACAGGGATCGTGAAATTTGAAGAACAGGCACCAACAAGGATCAAGTCGCTGAAAGAAGTTCATTAACATGATCAAGCCTCAGTGACATAATAAGATGTACAGATGATTCAGTTGAAGGGCCAAAAGATTTCATGTATTTGAAGATATTGCTGCAGGCTAATAAATTGGAATGTAACGAAGGTGTGAAGATCAAGATCAGTGATAGTCACTTGTGAACCAGACCAGTGCACCAAGTGTCAACACATACGGGAAGGATCAACACATTAATTCATAGAAAGAATTGCCAAAGCCTATTGACGATCAAGGACAGACATAATATCTCAAGGTATTGTCAAAAGTTAATTTACTCTGAAAATTAAATAAGTAACAGATTAATTAATTATTTATAACAAAATAATTAAATTAATCTGGTACTTGAATTATTTTCTGAGGTAAATTAAACAGCAGAATAAACAGAAGAGAGAAAATGAATAGTATCCAAAATCACTATTCATATGAATAGTAACCGAAATCACTATTCACATGAATAGTAACCGAAATCACTATTCATATGAATAGTACTATTCATATGAATAGTAACCGAAATTACTATTCATGAATAGTACCCAAAAATACTATTCATAAAGTAAGAAACATGTGGGGCCCACATGAATTAAAAAATCAAAGTTTAAAACTTTGAATTGAAAAATGCAGTGTTGAAAGTTTCAGTTTAATATACGTAATCAATTACGTATATTAACTGCATAGTGACTTTCTGAAAACCTATAAATAGGCCTGTTGTATTTCATTTCAAAACACACCTCAACACACAACTTTCTCTCTCTCTTAAATATCTTCTCTGTGTAAGCTGCTAGACAGTCCATCTAGTAGGAAAGCCGGCTTAGCCCGCTTTCAGGAAGTGTCGGATAGAAGGTCCTCGTGCCTAAACTATCCTTAGGAGTGTTCGAGTTTTTGAAGCTAATCCGTTGGATTAGAAGTTGTAACACCCCTTGGGTTTTTATCAGTTCAAAGATATTTTCCCGAACCAATTGTTTTATTTCGATTCAGTTGTTGACCTCATTTTTCACATCTCGAAAATCGAAATATTTTTTAAATAACGTATTCAACCCCCCCCCCCCCTTCTACATTATTCCGGACCTAACAATTGGCATCAGAGCAAGTTGATCGATATATAGATCAGATCCGGTGTTGTACGTCACTGTTAACGGATACGGTACTGTTCACAGATACAGTACTATTCACATATACGGCACTATTCACAAATACGTTACTATTCACAGATACGGTACTGTTCACAAATACGGTACTATTCACAGATACGGTACTATTTACATATACGGTACTATTCACAGATACGGTACTGTTCATAAATACCGTACTGTTCATTTTGAGCCACTCTGTTACTATACAAAAAGCCATACAATCATGACAGAGAAAACACAAACTCCAACAACAAGCAGATATGAATCAATTAGAGTTCCAATACTCAGGGCATCAGAATATCCCATATGGAAGGTGAAGATGGAAATGTTTCTGGAGGCTACAGATCCAGAGTACTTAGACAGAATCCATGATGGTCCACATAAGCCTACAAAATTGTCTGTTGCAGTTGCTGGAGAAGAACAGAAAATGATTCCAAAAGAGAAGAAAGACTACACTCCTGAAGATATCTCCTCTATTAGCAAAGATGCTAAAGTAAGGCATTTATTACATAACGCCCTTGACAATGTTATGTCTAACAGGGTCATTGGATGCAAAACTGCTAAGGAGATTTGGGATGCTTTGGAAGTCAGATGTCAAGGAACCAAAGCCATCAAAAAGAACAGGAGAACAATACTCACACAGGAGTACGAGCACTTTGACTCAAATGCTGATGAGTCATTAACAGACATATATGACAGATTCCTGAAATTGTTGAATGATCTATCACTGGTAGATAAGGAGTATAATCTTGAAGACTCCAATCTGAAATTCTTGTTGGATCTTCCTGAGAAATGGGACTTAAAGGCCACTACCATCAGAGACAATCATGATCTAGAAGACATGTCCCTTGATGAAATCTATGGAATGCTTAAGACTCATGAGCTTGAGATGGAACAAAGAAGCAAGAGGCATGGAAGCAAGACCAAGTCAATTGCTCTTAAAGCTGAGGAGAAAGCTTCTAAAGAAATTGTTGTGAAAAAGAGTCAATCCAAAGGAAAGGCTCTTATTACAAAGTCTGATACTGAGTCATCAAATTCTGATGATGACTCAAACTCTGACAATCTCACAGACTCTGATGATGATGGTAGTGATGCTGAGATGATACAACTTGCAGCCCTAATGGTGAAAGGCTTCAAGAAGATGGCTTACAAGAACTTCAGGAAGGGAAAGAATTTCACACGAAGAGATTCAAATTTTGACAAGAAGAATTTCAGAAAAACTAAGGGAAAGGAAAGCAGGTCTGGGAAAGTCGACAAGTCCAAGATCACATGCTATAATTGTGGTGAGAAAGGACATTTTGCACCTGAGTGCAAGAGAGCCAAAGCTGATAAAAGTCAAGCTTACATCACAAAGAAGAAGGACTGGGCTGACACTTCAGACTCTGAAGATGAGGTGAACTACGCCTTGATGGCAAATGTTGATAGTATCTCTGAAGCTACTGAGACCAAGGTACCTCACTCTATTCTAGCTTTTGATACTACTGATATATCTGAGTTAAGACTCTTTCTTAAAAACTTGCATGTTAGCTATAGAGATCAGACTTTAGAAAATGAAAGAATAAAATCTGAAAGTCTAGACCTTAGAAAGAGAAATGATTATCTAGAATCAGAATTAGTCCAGATGTTAGAAATTCAGAAAGAGAGAGATGATGCTATTTTTATTAAAAATGAATTATTGAAAAAGCATGCTTATCTTGAATCTGAACTTGCTAAAGAAAGAAACATTCTTAAAATTTGGACTAACTCTGGTAAGAAAACTCAGGATATCATAGACAATGATTGTTGGAAAGAAGGTCTAGGTTACACTGATAAAAAGAAAACTGTCAACCTAGAAGCTGAGACCTCTAAACCTGTATTTACTGAAAAAGCTGCAAAACCCAAAATTAATCATGTGAGATTTGTACCAAAATCTGACAAACCAAAACAGGATAAAGCCAAATCAGTAGATATTAGTTCAATGTCTCAGAAACAGCTTAAACACAAGCTGAAGGAGTTAAAAAGAATAAACAAGGTAAAAGAACCTAGGAAAAACAGAAATGGAAAGGTAGGCATCAGTAAAAGCAATAACTATATGCCTATTCCCAATGCTCCTAGGAAGAAATGTTATAACTGTGGAAGTCCTAACCATCTTGTTGCTTTTTGCAGGAAGAATAAAAATATAAACTCTATACCTCCTAAGTCAGGAGTTAAGAGTGGTTCAGTTAGGTTTAAGCCACAGAATCCTTGTTTTCACTGTGGCAGTATTTGGCATTCTATTTATACATGCAAAGAGTATCATAAGTTGTATTATGATTATTATGAACTTAAACCCTCTTTGAATAAATTCAAGATTGATTCTACATGTATAAATTCTGATAAAAAGAATGTTAGCACAAACTCTGATAAGACTTCTGCTGCAAAAGCTAACAAACTTAATAAGACCAAATGATCCAAGCAAGTCTGGGTCCTTAAAACTAATCATTAGTGGTTTTTGTGATTGCAGGGTAACAGGAAAAATATCCTTGTTCTGGACAGTGGATGCTCAGGACACATGACTAGAAATAAAGCCCTGCTATCAGAATTTGTGGAGAAGGCTGGCCCAAGTGTTTTTTATGGAGATGGCAACATAGGAAGGACTCTGGGATATGGCAATATCAAACTTGGAAATGTCATCATTGAATCTGTAGCTCTAGTTTCAGGACTCAAACATAATCTACTAAGTGTGAGTCAAATCTGTGACAGAGGTTATCATGTGGATTTCCTTGAAGAACACGGTGAAGTTATAAGCAAATCTACAGGAAAAGTTGTTCTGAAGGGATACAGGCATGGTAACATTGATGAAGCCAAGCTTTCAACAAACTCTGATGGCTCTGCAATCTGTCTACTGAGTAGAGCATCAATTGAAGAAAGCTGGGATTGGCACAAGAGACTTTCTCATCTGAATTTCAACAGCATTAATGAGCTAGTGAAGAAAGATCTTGTGAGAGGATTGCCCAAATCAGTTTTTACTCAAGATGGCCTATGTGACTCATGTCAAAAGGCAAAACAAAGGAAAACTTCATTCAAAAGTAAGACTGAATCCTCAATTCTTGAGCCATATCACTTATTGCATGTTGATTTATTTGGTCCAGTAAATATAATGTCTATTGGAAAGAAAAGATATGCTTTGGTTATTGTTGATGAATACACCAGATATACATGGGTATATTTCATGCACAAGAAAGAAGAAACTGCATCAATCTTAACAGAGCATGTCAGACAACTGGACAAAGGATCTAAGCATACAGTGAAAATCATAAGGAGTGATAATGGCACTGAGTTCAAGAATGCAGTCATGGAAGAGTTTTGTAAAGAAAATGGAATAAAGCAAGAATTCTCTGCACCTGGAACTCCACAACAAAATGGAGTAGTAGAGAGAAAGAACAGGACTCTCATAGAAGCTGCAAGGACCATGCTTGATGAAGCAAAGCTGCCAACTTACTTCTGGGCTGAAGCTGTGCAAGCTGCTTGTTTCACACAGAATGCTACACTCATAAACAAGCATGGTAAAACACCATATGAGATGGTGAAAAATAAGAAGCTGAACCTGAAGTACTTTCATGTGTTTGGATGTAAATGTTTTGTTCTTAAGACTCATCCAGAACAGCTTTCCAAATTTGATTTAAAAGCTGATGAAGGAATCTTTGTTGGATACCCACTATCCACAAAAGCATTCAGAGTCTACAATCTGAGAACAAAAGTGGTCATGGAATCTATCCATGTGTCTTTTGATGATAAGAAGATAACAGGACTTGAAGACTTTGATGAACATGACCAGCTGAGATTTGAGAATGAAGAAATAAATGCTGATCTACAAAATTCTGATACTCTTTCAGACTCTATTGTTCAATCTATACCAGTAGATCAGACAACAGCACATGTTGAGGGGGAGCAAGTGAACGATGACCCCCAATCAAGTGAAGAAACATCTGCTGCTAATGATTCTTCAAACTCTGAAAGCAACAGCTCAGGAGGAGCAAACAATGATTTTGGATCTACTAGTCATCACACTCAACACAATTATGAACTTGGGGAATCATCAAGATCAAATCTGTCGAGACAAAGGGTATGGAGTAGAGCGCATCCCTTTGAATAGATCATTGGTGAACCGGACACGGGTGTACAAACTAGAAGAGCAACACAGAATGAATGCAATTTCGCAGGATTTTTATCTCAAATTGAACCTAAAAAGGTTGATGAAGCTCTTGATGATCCAGATTGGGTAACTGCAATGCAGGAAGAACTCAATCAGTTCGAAAGGCAGAAAGTATGGAAGCTGGTGCCAAGACCAAAAGATAAATCTGTAATTGGCACTAGATGGGTGTTTAGGAATAAACTGGATGAAAATGGTATTGTTACGAGGAACAAGGCTCGATTGGTAGCAAAGGGTTCTCTCAAGAAGAAGGAATTGATTATGATGAAACCTATGCTCCAGTTGCAAGGCTTGAAGCAATCAGGATGTTCTTAGCATTTGCTACACACTCCAACTTTAAGGTTTTTCAAATGGATGTGAAGAGTGCATTTTTGAACAGAGATCTAGAGGAAGAAGTCTATGTTGAACAACCCCCTGGGTTCGAAGACAAGGAATTTGAAGGTTTTGTGTACTTTCTCTTCAAAGCTGTCTATGGTCTCAAGCAAGCCCCTCGAACATGGTATGATACTCTCTCCAAGTTCTTACTTGAAAATGGTTTTACAAGAGGTATCATCGACAAAACTCTCTTTCATAAAAAGCATAAAAATGATATAATTCTGGTGCAAGTATATGTGGATGATATAATATTTGGTTCTACTAATGATTTGTTATGCAAGAGATTTGCTAAGCTAATGCAGAGTAGGTACGAGATGAGCATGATGGGTGAGTTGTCCTTCTTCCTTGGACTTCAAGTTGTTCAGAAGCCTGATGGTATTTTCATCTGCCAATCAAAATACATAAAGGATCTTCTGAAGAAGTATGGGATGGAAGAAGCAGCTACTGCCAAGACCCCGATGCCAACTGCAGTCAAGCTTGATGAAGACAAATCTGGTAAGTCAGTTGACATCACGAAGTATCAAGGTATGATCGGCTCTCTCTTGTACTTAACTGCTAGTAGACCAGATATTATGTTCGCAACTTGTCTATGTGCTAGATTCCAGGCTAACCCTAAAGAGTCACATCTTATAGATGTTAAACGTATTTTCAGATACCTTAAGGGAACCCCCAATCTTGGGATTTGGTACCCTAAAGGAACAGGTTTTGACCTAATTGGCTATACAGATTCTGACTTCGCAGGTTATAAGATTGATCGGAAAAGTACTTCTGGAAGCTGTCAGTTTCTAGGAAGAAGGTTGGTATCTTGGTACAGCAAGAAGCAACACTCAGTATCTACCTCGACAGCCGAAGCAGAATACATTGCGGCAGGTAGCTGTTGTGCTCAGATCCTGTGGATGAGGAATCAACTTCAGGACTATGGACTCATGTTGGACAAAATTCCAATTCTGTGCGACAACACGAGTGCCATTGCCATTGCCAACAATCCAGTTCAACACACCAGGACTAAGCATATTGATATCAGGTATCATTTCTTACGAGAGCATGTCATGAATGGAACTGTGGTATTATATTTTGTTCCTACAGATCAACAAATTGCAGACATCTTTACTAAACCACTGGATGAATCCACTTTCTCCAGGTTAGTTGGTGAACTTGGGATGTTAAATCTATCTAATTAATTTTGGATAATCAATAACTGCAATTTGTTATAAGTTCACATGTATTTTAAATGTCCATATGTTTAGTACTTGTGAATTTGTTTTGCATCCAGTCCTCTTTTTATAGGTATCTCTATATTAATTACCACGCTTATAAATGCTATATTTTATGGTAATTAGTTAGTAAATAATTGAGTTAATTGTAGCATAATTAAATAAATATTTTATTGACATATATCAATTAATGATATTTTGTTAATTTTACGTCTATTTAATTGTGAGTTTATCTGATTATTGTGGATTAATTCTTGATTTACTGTGTGATTATTTTTAAATCCATAATAATTAGAAGTATTATATGTGTATAGACTGATAGGTTTCGGCGATAAGATGTTTTTTCGGCCGACAGGTTTCGGTGATAAGATGTTTTTTCGGCTAATTAGGTAGTTAGGTGAGAAATTATGGAGCGGTGTTATTTTTCAAACATAACCTGTCACTATTACACCTAACCCACTAATACTTGAAACCTTATAAATGATGAGTTTTTGTTTGTGTTTAACATCATCAATTTTCAGATATACATAGCATACACACACAATTGCTGAATATTTCAAGCTTTGACCGGAAAGATCTCACAATCTAGCTGGTGGTTTTTAGAGCGGATTTCATATTCTTGTTATACGCACTAACCCTTGTTTTTGAATCTCCTCAAAGTTTTTGAAAATGGCATTGCAGGGAAACTTTTTAATTGCTAAAGTTAATCCTGTTTCTATTCAGCAAATCGAAACCATTCAGGATGTGCAATTTCGGGCTTGGACACAATTTCTGAATGAACCTTCATTAACCCGTTATGCTTTAGTTACACAGGTGCAGCTTAACCGTGATGCATTGTGTGAACTATATTGCAGTGCGGTTAACACTTCTGGACAGGACGGGTGTGCATTCACATATCGACTATTTGGTAGGTCGGTTAGGGTCACTGAACGAGATGTTAATCGAATTCTTCATTTTCCTATGGAAAATCTCGTTTCTGATCCTACACCTGGACAGATTGAAATGTTCTTTCGTTTTATATGGTACCAAGATGGCAATTTCAATACTGGTAATCTTTCTAGAACGTTTCTAACCCAGTACTGGAATTTCTTCTTTCACACTCTTAACCATGTTTTTTCCTCAGATAGAACAAATCAAGATCGAATACCTGAATTTATTCAAATAATAGGGTATGCGGTTGCCAATAATTTGAGGATTAATCTTGGAAAAATTGTGCTTGGTCAAATCATTTTAAAAATGAAACGCTTGGGAACAAGAGACGTTCGGACTCAAAATGTCAAATGTCTATATCCAAGGTTTCTACAGTTAATATTGAATGATTTTTTGAATGATGAAGATAGGGTACGCTTGGAAAATGGTCAAAAGGTGGAATGTTCTTCCATGAAGACGAATGTAATTAATTACATAAGCAAAAAGAAATATACGGATGTGCCTACAGTCCTAACTAAATATCTAAAGACTGTCCCACTTCCGTTGTTACCACGACCAGTGAGAGCAGGTATACGACAAGGTAATATTTCAATCCCTGCTATTCCAACCTTTGTATTCCCTATTGTGTCACAGGAAATACAGTTTCTACAGCCCCCAATGGCCATCTTACCTGACCAAGAGCAGGAAATCCCACCGACTCTAACACAGGTCGAAGAGCCCATTCTACAAATGCAAACAAAAACACAACAAACTCCTACACCTCAATTGTCACTTAAACGACCAGTCATCCACATTATTGGGGGAGATAGTGCCTCAGCAGCACCACATAAGGAGTTAGTTACAACAGCCGCTCTACCTCATTCTAAACAAAGTAAACCCAATGAACCTGAGGTAACGACAACTGTTAGTGAAAAAATTCTTTCTTATCCAATGAGTGCAAATGTAAATGAGGTTGAATTGACGGGAGCAACTATCTTGAGTTCCATTTCACGGAACATACGAGTGGTTGATGATCTTTCAAAAGATCAAATGCCTTCACAGGCATCCGAGGTGGAATTACCTACCTCAATAACTGCTGGTGAATCTTCCATTTTACGGAATGATCCATTGGTGGGTGGTTCTTTTATGAACCAAGTGTCTTCACAGACATACGAGGGAAACTTGGGTTTTGTGCCATTTAATCAATTCAAGTTTAACCTCCCAGAGGGAAAATCTCTGGATCTCTTTCGAGATTTACCACTTTTTACCAGTGGTCGGCAACTCGCTTCACGCGAGGACGGAAGCTCACGAACTTTCATTGCACCATCCGTGACCTCTGAAAAAGGGGCTAGGATGATTTCATTTGCAGGTACACATATCGGTTGAAGCTCTAGAGGAAAGTTGAGGGAAACACCAACAGAACATGTAAGTGTAACCCAAACCACTAAACCGAGTGAATATAGAGTGTTGAGTGAAACACCTGCAGAACATACGAGTGAGCAACCTACTCAACCACATGCACCTGTAACCAGAAAGGAATATAGCAGACTCCTTACACGGGTCCAAACAATGGAGAAAGAGTTGCAAAATATCTGTAAGTCCATTGCAGAAATCAAAAATTTGCAACTTATTCAACATGATGCATTTCAGGTTCAATTAAGTTCCATGGCATCCCAGTTTAGTCATGCAATCAACTCCTTGGTAAAGCCATCTTCGTCTAATTTACCAACTCCACATCCTACTAATCTGGAGGATAACCCAACTGAGGGGGAGAAGATGGATGAACAAGAAAAATCTACTAGGCGTAAAGGCAAGGAAAAGGTTGTTGACACGGAATTAACTTTATTTTGGGAAAGGAAAAACTAATGGGAGTATTAGTGCAATGTGGAAAGAAAGCAAAGGCAAACTTGAAGATATGTTCAGTCTACAGGAACAATTGTCTTGCACTTGTTTAATTTTTAGAAATCTGGAAAATGTATATATATGATCCAGAATGCACTTTAATATTATTTATCTTTGTATTTTATTTGTATCAGTTGAGTTATCCTCTAGGTATTTGCTTGTCAAACCCTAACAATCAAATAGGGGGAGATTGTAAAGTATAATGAAATGTAATATGTAATGGTGGACATATAAAACTCAACTAGGATAAAAGATAAATAATATTAACTCTATACAGGGATCGTGAAATTTGAAGAACAGGCACCAACAAGGATCAAGTCGCTGAAAGAAGTTCATTAACATGATCAAGCCTCAGTGACATAATAAGATGTACAGATGATTCAGTTGAAGGGCCAAAAGATTTCATGTATTTGAAGATATTGCTGCAGGCTAATAAATTGGAATGTAACGAAGGTGTGAAGATCAAGATCAGTGATAGACACTTGTGAACCAGACCAGTGCACCAAGTGTCAACACATACGGGAAGGATCAACACATTAATTCATAGAAAGAATTGCCAAAGCCTATTGACGATCAAGGACAGACATAATATCTCAAGGTATTGTCAAAAGTTAATTTACTCTGAAAATTAAATAAGTAACAGATTAATTAATTATTTATAACAAAATAATTAAATTAATCTGGTACTTGAATTATTTTCCGAGGTAAATTAAACAGCAGAATAAACAGAAGAGAGAAAATGAATAGTATCCAAAATCACTATTCATATGAATAGTAACCGAAATCACTATTCACATGAATAGTAACCGAAATCACTATTCATATGAATAGTACTATTCATATGAATAGTAACCGAAATTACTATTCATGAATAGTACCCAAAAGTACTATTCATAAAGTAAGAAACATGTGGGGCCCACATGAATTAAAAAGTCAAAGTTTAAAACTTTGAATTGAAAAATGCAGTGTTGAAAGTTTCAGTTTAATATACGTAATCAGTTACGTATATTAACTGCATAGTGACTTTCTGAAAACCTATAAATAGGCCTGTTGTATTTCATTTCAAAACACACCTCAACACACAACTTTCTCTCTCTCTTAAATATCTTCTCTGTGTAAGCTGCTAGACAGTCCATCTAGTAGGAAAGCCGGCTTAGCCCGCTTTCAGGAAGTGTCGGATAGAAGGTCCTCGTGCCTAAACTATCCTTAGGAGTGTTCGAGTTTTTGAAGCTAATCCGTTGGATTAGAAGTTGTAACACCCCTTGGGTTTTTATCAGTTCAAAGATATTTTCCCGAACCAATTGTTTTATTTCGATTCAGTTGTTGACCTCATTTTTCACATCTCGAAAATCGAAATATTTTTTAAATAACGTATTCAACCCCCCCCCCCTTCTACGTTATTCCGGACCTAACAGACAATGGGCTAGCTATTCTAAAAGATGTTGTCACAGGTCTGGGGCACAAATTTCAAAATCTAACTGATCAGACAACTGAAGCAAATGCCATGCTCATGACTCTTTTTGCAAACCAGTATGGAGATAAGCTGATTACTGAAGTCCCAGTGCATGATATGACTAGGTTTGAAGTGCAGAGACTTAAGGAACAATCCCTATCTGGCTTCAAATCTACTGAATTGTTCACCAAGGTAGATGCTCTTGAAAAGGAGGTAGCCTCTCTCACAAAGTCTAATGCTCATTTATAGACAATGTAGCCATTCTAACTGAGCAGTTGAACACTCAAGCCACCACCACAGCTGATGTTCTTCTGCATCAACAATCAATGTTGTCTACAATGATGAAGCACATGGGTCTCCCTCTACCTGAAGAATCTTCAAACCCAAAGGTCACTCCTACAGCCTCTGTGCCTGACAACAAGCCTAAGGGGGAGAAGAGGACATCAAGGAATTCAAATCCTAAGGGGGAGAAACCTAAAGATAAAGGCATAAAGCTAAATGAGGATGGTCACCAAAGGGCTTCTAAATCTATAACCCATGTGCCAGGAAAAGGGAAATCTAAAGTTGATGAGCCTCCTACCTCTCTGCCAGCTGTCACTCTACCAACTGTGCACATCACTACTCTTGGTGGCCAGAAGCAATCCATCACAACCACAGTGGTTACAGGGAGTATGCCATCTGACAAACCTCCATCCTCCATATCTAAAAGTGCCAAGCCTGTAGAAGTTAAGGTGGTCACTGAGGCCAAGCTACAAGAAATTGCAAACTCAAATATCTACCATGATGATGCATTCTTGGAGTTTATGAAAGTCTCAAAAGAACAGGCTGATGATGCAGTATCATATCAAAGGAGTTTGAAGAGTCAGATTGACTATCTTACTATAGTACCAAAAAGGGTTGATGGCCTATGGTTCAAGGAAATAATGATGGTATCAAAGACCAAGATATGGCATTTAACTTTCGACACCCTACAAAGTCTAAAGCACTCAGAAGTGGATGTGTTCCTTGGATTGATTGAAAAGAGGAATGAAAACAACAAGAGTCTCTTTGATGACTTAAGGAATGATCAACCTTCAAGGCTACCTAAAGTATTCACAAATCCTAGAACCATCATCTATCAGGCTGCAACCAGAATTGATGATATCAAGCAGCTGATCATCCCTAAGCATCTAACTCCTCATAACAAACCTCTCATTATTGCCATCATTGAGAAGTTGAACAAGAAAAAGGGTGTAAGAACAGCAGAAGAATTGGAAGCTATATCTTATCTCAGATCATACATTGCAACTAGCATTGTACCTGAGTCTGCTAAGTACAACCCAAGCAAGGATGGTGATTGTTGTGACCAAAATCTTGCATGGATCAGATTTAGGCCCATGATGAGTTTTGGGTCCAATCCACAAGGAAAGAGGATGTTTTAGAGGGCTTCCAAGGTACCCGTGGTAACCCATGAAAACTGATAACAGGGCTCCCAAGATAATAGGGCTCCCGGGTAGAAGGGCTCTCGAATGGCATGGCTCCCGGATAACGGGCTTCCAAGAGCCTATGACAACCCATAGGGGCTACCATGAGATGGGTAGCAGGTAGATATGATGATAAGGGTCATGGGAATGGCCTCCCATGGATGATCCACAACCCATAGACATCATTACATAGCTTCCAGTACAGCTACCAGACATGGCTTACCAGAATAGCTTCCATAACCGGCTTACCAAAGGGGCTGCCATAGTTTGGGTTACCGGGAGGTACCCCCAGAGGGGCTACCTTGCGATGAACATTGAAAGAATATAAAGCTTATGGTCCCGAGGATAGTCTCATCCATAGCCAATGACAACCATCAGAGAGGGCTTCCAGCATAGCTTCCGTAACTGGGTTACCGGAGGGTCTACCGGGTGATACCCCCAGCTTCCCCGGAAGCCTGACAGAAATACAGATTCAGACTAGGACAGCCATCAGGTAGGGCTTCCAGTATGGCTTCCATAATTGGGCTACCGGAGTCAGGTTAACGGAGTCAGGCTACCGGGTGGCACCCCCAGCTTCCCCCGGAAGCCTGATAAGGCCGCCAGATTAGATAAGGCAGATCTCCTACTTTTTAGGACCACGTCTCTACAGCTGAAATACACCTCTAAACGGATAATTATTCAGTTATTCGAGGATATACATCATATATACATGATAAATACTTCATTCTTGATATAAACATCAATGGATAGGCTTCCAACAGTCCTGATATGACTTGGAAACCTGATAACTATATCACAATTCGTTGATATACGTAAATATCAGTCATTATCTCATCATAAACGAGATAACTCATCACAAACAACCGAACATATCAATCAAGAACTACATACGGGCTTGATCCACTATAAATAGTGGTATGTAGGCAGTTTACGGGGTCTCTTCTCGAAATGCACGTTGATACTAAGAGCATGTATACTCTGGTGCACGTTCACTCTCATAATTATGGTTCTTGGCAGGCCAACATTCGATCCTTGAGCTCTAATTCCCGTAAATTCAGCCCCAATCATCACCAAAACACCTTCCCGTGTTCTTCGGAAACCCCTAGCCGTGAGCCTTCTCGGGCGGCTAGCCATAAATCTCCGACTGCGAGCCTTTCTGGGCAGTTGGGCGATTCCATATTTAACGGCGCTATTCCAGCAACGACCTCCACGTAGTTGTGCAAAAATCCTCCCACAACAATTGGCGCTAGAAGGAGGGGCCTTTGAATTATCGTCTTTTGGAGGAAAAGATGTTTGACCGCTCCGGCAATGACAAAACGCCGTCTAACTGTGTCGATAAAGAAAATGGTGATAAAAAGCATATTGTTACCATCGATGACATGTATCAGTGCATCAAACGAATGGAAGAAAAACTGGACACCCTTGAAAGAAATACTGAATTGAAGAAGGAGTGCGAAATGGAGCTTAGTCCATTGTCAAAACGAGATGAACAAGAAATGATTCCGGGACAAAACTCGCATGAAAAAGGGCCTGTAGATATTTTTCGAGATGATATGCAGGGATATGAAATTCCATTAAAATATGAGATGATAAATAGTGGCATCATTGGTGCACAAAATGAGCCAAATACGGGATTGGATGGCCTGATTATTGGCCGGAAACCGCACAGAATGGACGAAATTTCCCCTAAAAGAAGTAATCTGAAGAGATCTCAGATGGGGGCTCAAAAGGACCTTCGAGGACCAGTGCAATCAGGGTGCCAATGGGGCTTCTACCAGGGATCCCGCCTAGGGGTACCATGGCATCATCATGAAAGAATGGGCGAAATTTCCCCTAAAAGAAGAAATCTGAAGAGATCTCAGATGGGGGCTCAAAAGGACCTTATCAGGGTGCCAAGGGGGCTTCCACCAGGGATCCCGCCTAGGGGTACCATGGCATCATCATGAAATAATGGGCGAAATTTCCCCTGAAAGAAAAAATCTGAAGAGATCTCAGATGAGGGCTCAAAAGGGCCTTCGAGGACGAATGCAGTCAGGAAGCCAATGGGGCTTCCACCATGGATCCCACCTAGGGGTACCAAGGCATCAGCATGAAGGGCTCCCATTGGAAACCCATAAATACCAAGGCCAGAATGAATCTCAAGCGTATAGCCATGTCAGTGAAGGAAAGTTCCTATTCTTTGGAAGCCCAGTAGCTGGATGGATAAAGCATAATTCAGGCTTCTGACATATGTGCGGCCTTGGAGGCAACCGGGAAATGAATCCAGACAATATGGATGAAGAATATATACCCTCCAACAGGCAACCGGACCCATTTATTGTTGAAAGGCTGAGCAAAGCCTGGGAGGCAGATGGGCCACCACTCCCCAGGTTCTGTGCAAAGAGTGGCAGCCCCGAATATGATGGTAGCTCTGGATCCGGTAGCCCTGGATCCGGTAGTCCTGAAATCCGGTAGACCTGGATCCGGAAGCCCTGGATTCGGTAGTTCTGGATCCGGTAGCCCTAAAATCCGGTAGCCCCGAAGGCAGAACACCAAGGAGCTAGACAGACCAGCCACATGATTGGGTTGGGGTCCCAAAGAAGGCACCCTAAATTACCACCTATCAAGAAGCCCCAATGGAAGTCCTCTTTTGGGCATAGGCTCAATGATATATAACTTATTAGTTGTAGTTGTGTAACTTTGAACTCAGTTATCATGAATTTTGTCATTCATAGACACTCGGGGGGTAGCGCATGTGCACCACCCGGAGTAGTAGCAAAATGCTCTACCAATTGAATATCTGTAAAGCTAGAAGTAGATTCCTATTCGTTGTCTTCATAATCAAAATGTCTGATACAATTGACAATTGAGATCAGTAGTCAAAAAGAGAAATGATGACGATGTTCTAAACATGTGGATAAAAAAAAAGTTAGAAAAAAGAAGATGTGCACTTATAGTGTGGGGCTTCCACCATGGAAACCTTGTGTCAAGGTTCCCAATTCGTTCGGGGGGTAGCACCACCAATAATATTGATGTTGGAAGCTGGTAAGGGAAACCATGGAATTAAAAAATTCTTCCTCATGAGCAATTTGATACTGCGGAAGCAAATACAGGGCTTCCGGTGCAACTGATCAGCATCCCGGAACACAAATGCCATGTAGAAAATGAGTGACCTACTAGCCACGTTGCTAAACGGGAACAACTCAGACAATGAGAAGGTCCTCAAATATGATTTTAAGAAAGCTGAACTAAGGCATATCCTATAATTCTGTAAAAGGGTTACCGGCTGTAGAAAATAAGTGAGTGGTAGCCTCAATTGCTATTTGACCATGAGGCTTCCCATCCAAAATAAGAAGGGTTGCCTAGAATGGCCACTAACACAATCTCGAAGAGCACTACCAAGTCTCTCACCGAAGAAGAAAAGGCATGAAAGCCCTTAAGATGAACTAATGGAGGTGCCAATACCAAGAAAACAAAGGAAGCTCTTGGAAAAGGGGCAACCAAGTTCCCAACAGCTCCAGGCAGCACAGTCATGACGGCAGCCTGATTAGAAGCCTCATGAGAATTATGAGGATGGCTAAGGGCTAGAGGCTACCAAATAAAGAAGGCCTATATATCATGGTCACCTCAGGCTCCTAAAAGAGTTATGAACCAGAAGTTTCCCTCACAAGATGCTTCTATGGGAAGCCTCTCCAATAGTTGAAGCTCAAATCATGAGATATCTTTGGGAAAGAATTATGGAAGCAAACAAAGTTCTGGAAAGCTGTCACCAGAATATTAAAGGGATACCAATGATCTCTCTACCAAAAAGGAAGCGATATGAGGCCCACGTAAGGCATGCCACTTGGGTTGCCACATATTAGGGCTACCAACTATCTGGCAAGTGTAGAATGGAAGGTTATCCTGAAAGTATGCAATGAAACCGAAGGCATCTAAAAAGGCCTCTTAATCAAAAAAGAACCTTTCAAAGAGGTTGCTATGGGAAAGGGATGGCTTCCCCCCTGAAAAATATGGCTTGCCGCCTCTCACATGAGAAATGGATTAAATCTAAAATGCCCAATGAAGGGTCTACATGAAGATGTTCACGAGAACAGCCAATCAAAAATTAATGAAAGAAAGCTTCCTATCAAGAAGGAAATGGGCATAGGCCTCCTAACGATGGAAATAAATGTGGCTTCCCAATTGAGGTTCGTGAACCTGAAAAGAGCTGCAACAAGTTATGATACAATACCCTGCCTCCCGGGTATAGATTCAAACCTTCTAAGGAAAGAAGTGACAATATCAAAAATAGAGCTGAACAAGATGCCCAGGGGGTAATGGATGCACATATCCTCTGGATGCAGTTTGATGTAACCGTACTCTTTGATTTTCAGTGAAAGGAGAAGTCAACTATTTCCTTATACATTTGTTGACTTATGATTAATTGGAAAAGAAGGGCATGGAAGCCCCACAAACATAGTTCCACATGGCAGCCAGGCTACCATCCAGAACTAGGGGGTAGTGGATGTACATCCCTTTGTAGCATGCTGAAATTATCAGAATTTTAAACTTTTCATGATTGTTACCAGTCATGTATGGAACCTTGACTGGTTCACATGGCTTACTTGGTTATTTGAGCATGTATGGAACCCTGATCGGCATACATGGATCCCCTCATTATTTGGGCTTGTGTGGAACCCTGATTTGCACACATGGATCCCTTCATTACCAGACATGTATGGAACCTTGAGTGGTTCACATGGCTTACTTGGTCACTAGGGCATGTATGGAACCCTGATCGGCATACATGACTTCCTTCATTTTTTGGGCTTGTGTGGAACCCTGATTGGCACACATGGATCCCTCCATTACCAGACATGTACAGAACCTTGAATGGTTCACATGGCATACTTGGTCACTAGGGCATGTATGGAACCCTGATCGGCATACATGACTCCCTTCATTACTTGGGCTTGTGTGGAACCCTGATCGGCACACATGGATCCCTTTATTACCAGACATGTATGGAACCTTGAATGGTTCACATGGCTTACTTGGTCACTAGAGCATGTATGGAACCCCGATCGGCATACATGACTCCCTGCATTTTTTGGGCTTGTGTGGAACCCTGATTGGCACACATGGATCCCTCAACTACCAGACATGTGCATAGCCTTGACTGGCTCACATGGCTTACTTGGTCACTAGGGCATGTATGGAACCCTGATTGGCATACATGACTCCCTGCATTTTTTGGGCTTGTGTGGAACCCTGATTGGCACACATGGATCCCTCAACTACCAGACATGTGCATAGCCTTGACTGGCTCACATGGCTTACTTGGTCACTAGGGCATGTATGGAACCCTGATTGGCATACATGACTCCCTGCATTTCTTGGGCTTGTGTGGAACCCTGATTGGCACACATGGACCCCTCAACTACCAGACATGTGCATAGCCTTGACTGGCTCACATGGCTTACTTGGTCATTACTTGACTGGCTCACATGGCTTACTTGGTCATTGTGGGTTCCAGTCACCCACAATGCATGTGAACAATCATTACAGGTTACCATTGAAACAGTTGAAGGTTCCAAAGTTGGAAGCTCCTTCGCTACTCCTATTGTTGTGACCAAAATCTTGCATGGGTTAGATTTAGGCCCACTAGAGGATTAGGGTCCAGATCCATGAAGAGAATGAGTAATCTGTCAGGTTTCCGGAGGCCTACGGTAGCCCTAGGGGTTACCATGTACGCTGTAGCACGGGAACACATGGCTAAGGGTCTCAGGGCATCCCCTTGAGGATAACCTATAGCTATTACCAGTTATCCAGTAGAGCTTCCAGAGTAGCTCCCGTGATAGGGGTTACCGGAGGGGGTACCGGAGCCAGGCTACCGGGCGGTATCCCCAGCTTCCGCCGGAAGCCTGATTAGGCTGCCAATACAGATAAGGCACGCCTCCTATTTTTTAGGAATACGTCTATATCATCTAAAAACACTCTCAAACAGATAGACATTCAGTTATTTGAGGATATATGTCATATATACTTGATAAATGATACAAAAATCAAGATAAATGCAAGAGATAATCATTCTATGTTACCTAAACTGCTTGGTAACCTGATTTTATACATCACACTCGATTATTATCAGAAATAACAGTCATTATCCCACTGGAGAGAGGATAACTCATCATGAACAAACAATCATATCATTCAAGAACTACATTCGGGCTTGATCCACTATAAATAGTGGTATGTAGGCAGTTTACGGGATTCTTCGACACTTTACACTCCTTGAGTAGCTAGAGCACGTGCACTCTTGTGTGACATAGTCAAATTAGGGTTCTTGGCTGGCCAACATTTGGTCCTTGAGCTCTCATCCCGTAGATTCAGTCCGATCCTTCCGAGGAACCACATCCCGTGTTCTTCGGTAACCCTAGTCGTGTGCCTTCCTGGGCGGCTAGCCATTGATCTTCAACCACGAGCCTTTCCGGGTGGTTGTACGATTCCTTGATTATTGGCGCTATTCCAGCACGAGGCCTCATAATTTGTTGTGCTAAAATCCTCCCACAACAATTGGCGCCCGAAGGAGGGGCCTCAAAAATCGTCATTTGGAGGAGATATGGCGAGTGACAATTCTGAAAGTGATAAAACACCGTCTCAGGATGGTAATGGACGAAACAAAGGTGGTGATGATGTTAGTAACAAGGACATCATGGACTATCTGAAGACGATGAATGAAAGAGTCAATAACTTGGAAAAAGGTTCCGAAAAAATGAAAAAATGGCAAAGGAAGTGCAAGTCGAAGTCAAAAAAGAAGAATGTGACTCCGATAAGGCTGAACTTTGAGTCTGAGGATAATATTGAGGACAACACTGATCATGTCCCATCTGAAGAAGACGCAGAAGAGCCTGTGGAAGAAGAATATGAGGGTGACCAATCTGATGTCCCGGAAACCCAGGGTGCCGAAGGTTCACCCACCAGAAGTCTAAGTGTTTTTGATCGAGTTGGCAAAAAACTGACTAACAAAGACCTTCGTCACAAGCTGATTCACACTGGAAGCAAAGATCGGAGAGATGGCAATGGGGATTCCACAATTCAGGGTTCCCGAGAATGCCGAGAGAGGTCCCAAACGGTACCCCCAAAAAGCATTTCCAGGAGATCCAGATCTGATGGCAGAAGGAATTATAGGCAAAGCAGTCACTCTTCTTAGCATAGAAACAGGAGATCCCGCTCTACCGGAGTCCCTACCGGTGGGGGTACTGATCAGGATTCCGGCTCCCATCAAAGTTCAGTCCCTAGAAGAAGCAAGACAGCCAATGAAGATGATGATTCTGAAAGTGATACGCTTTCAGATGGTGAAAATGGACAGTTCAGGATGTCTGACTGGAAAAAAGCCTTGGAAAAGATCAAGGAGGAGAAAAAGTTTAAGTCCGGTATCACTGCCGGTTCCCCCTTTTCCGTGAAAGTGAAAAAGGCGGCCTTGCCAAGGTTCTTTAAGATGAATACTGACTTGAAATTCAATGGAAACTCAGATCCAGTTGAATACTTGAGCCGTTTTAATACAGAAATGGATGTATACCAGGTGGAGGACTTAGCAAGGTGTAGGCTATTGGCATCCACACTGACTGGAAATGCCCACCAATGGTTCAAGAGGCTAGCCGAAGGGTCTATCAAATCCTGGAGGTGGATGGGAGATCAGTTTATCTCTCAATTTAGGGCTACCGTGGCCTACGCCCCACCGGTGAATACTCTGGCTAATATCAAGCAAGAAACTCACGAGTCTCTAAGACAGTATTTCAAAAGATTTAATGAGCAAGTGCCAAAAGTGAAGAAGGCCTCTGATGAAACTCTGAAGAACTTCCTGATAGCCGGGGTAAGGCCTGGAACCGAGTTTTGGAAGGAATTGCAAACTGAGAAGCCCGGAACCCTGGCGGAATTTTACCAACAAGCAGAACGCCACAAAGTAATTGAGGAATCCATGGAAAAATTGTCCAAAGATTCCAGTTCCCGAGGTTGGAGCAGGAACAAAAGAAATCGTTCTTATAGCCCTAAAAGGGATTCGAATAAGAGGGCTTCCGGGAGTGGTACTGCCGGCTTAGGAACCCCCCGGTATGATGACAAGACTGCCCCTATTGCTGTTAATGCAACTAAGGATCGAGTTTCTGCCAAGGACAGACTCACCCCAAAGGCGAATTTTCAGAAATACTCAGAGTATACTCCTTTGACTGTCCCAATCAGTCATATTCTCGAAGTGAATGAGAAGAATGGGCTATTTCGGAGACCCTACCGGGCAGGGCCTCCAGGAGTGAAAGATCAAGGAAAGTACTGTACATTTCACGAAGTAAATGGACACGAGACTGCTGATTGCAGGCATTTGAAAGATCAGATTGAAGAGTTGATTAGAGGTGGATACCTGACTGAATTTGTAGCCCAAGAGGCTAAGAAATATAAAGAAGGAAGAGATAACAAAGACAAAGCTCCTGGAAACCAAGAAAGGACTACCCGAGCTAATAGCATCCATACCATCTTTGGCGGCCCTTACTTGGGGGGTGCCAGTCGGAATGCCAGAGATAGGTATGCCCGGGAAGCCAGGGGCAAACCCCTAACTAATGTGTTTCACCTTGCAGAAAGGCCCCCTAAGCTGTTTAAAGGGGAAACCGCTGATATTTCCTTTACCGAGGAGGATGCCAAATGGGTTCACCACCCTCATAATGATGCTTTGGTGGTAACCGTGAGTATTGGTGGAATGAATGTGCACAGAGTGCTGGTTGATAATGGAAGCTCAGTAAATATCTTGGCATATACCACATTCCAGAAATTAGGACTTTTGGACAAAGAGTTGCTGCCTACCAATAATGAGCTATATGGGTTTACCGGTAACCCAGTCCAAATCATGGGCAAGGTCAAATTACCCTTGACATTAGGTATGGATCCCTGCAAGGCCACACAAATGGCAGAATTCATGGTGGTAGATGAAGACATATCCCACAATGCAATTCTTGGTAGACCAATACTGAAAGATATGAGGGTGGTAACCTCAATATACCATTTCTCAATGAAATTTCCTACACCAAATGGCATTGGGTGCGTGAAGGGATGTCAACATGAGTCAAGGGAATGCTATAACAGAGCTGTTCAGGCTGCCGAGAAAGCAGACAAACCTATTCAAGTTGAGGAAAAGGCTGATGGAGAAGCCTTATTGAGAAGCCATGGGCATGAGCCACAGAAGTTTGAAAGAGCGTCTTGTAATGCCATCATGATAGTGGAATTGCCAGATGAACCTACTGAAGAGGTTCCTAATTTTCGGGGGGTAGTGCCACCACAAAGCTTGTTGTTGGAAGCTGCCGAAAAAAATGATGAAATTCATAACATTTCACTGGAAGACATAGTAAAAAGTGCCTCAGATGATGATCTAGATGGAGAAATGCTAGAGAATGAGAGCCAGGGAGCGGAGAGAGGACTCCCGGTTGAGATTGACATTGATCCCAGGATGCCCGGTACCCTGGAAAAGGCAGGGGCTGCCGAGGATACTATCCCTATACTAGTGGATGCTGAAGATCCTAGTAAAATCTTGAAAATCGGGCAACAGCTAGATAAAAGTACAAGAGAAAGGTTGACTGCTTTCCTTAAAAGCAACCTTGATGTGTTTGCATGGTGTCATTCTGACATGGTGGGGATTGACCCGAAAGTCATGTGCCATCATTTGAACATTGACCCTGAGAGAAGGGGTATCCGGCAGAAGAGAAGGCCTGTCAGTGGTGAAAGGGCTACCGCCCTCCAGGAAGAAGTAGACCGGTTATTGAAGGCTGGTTTGATCAAAGAATCCTTCTATCCAACATGGCTAGCAAACCCAGTGCTGGTCCGGAAGCCTAATGGGAAATGGAGGACATGTGTTGACTTTACTGATCTAAATAAGGCATGCCCTAAGGATAGCTTCCCGCTACCCAGAATTGATCAACTGGTGGATGCCACGGCAGGCCATGCTTTGCTAAGTTTCATGGATGCCTACTCCGGATATAACCAGATACCGATGTTTGAACCGGACCAGGAGCATACCAGCTTCATAACTGATAGGGGACTGTACTGTTATGTGGGGATGCCGTTTGGGCTATTGAATGCCGGGGCTACCTATCAGAGGCTGGTAAACATGATGTTTAAGGAACAGATTGGTAAGACTATGGAAGTCTACGTTGATGATATGTTGGTCAAATCAAAGGTGGCAGCCGACCATGTGTTGCACCTATCTGAGATGTTTGATATCCTAAGGAAGTACCGGATGAAGCTGAACCCCCAAAAGTGTGTTTTTGGGGTGGAGTCTGGAAAATTTCTTGGATTCATTGTGAACCACAGAGGGATTGAGGCAAACCCTGCCAAAATCAAAGCATTGCTGGAACTGAGGTCCCCAAGGAATGTAAAAGAAGTCCAAGGGCTTACCGGAAGGGTAGCAGCCCTAAATAGATTCGTATCTCGGTCTTCCGACAAATGCAAGGAGTTTTTCAAGGCTATCAAGAAGGGTCAAAACTTTGAATGGACCCCGGAATGTGAGGAAGCCTTCAAGAAACTAAAAGAACAGCTGGGAAGCCCACCATTGCTCTCCAAACCCTTGGAAGGTGAGGTACTCATTTTATATTTAGCTGTTTCTGAATACTCTATAAGTGCTGTGTTGATTCGGGAGGAAGAACAAGTACAATACCCGGTATACTATGTGAGCAAAAGGCTGCTGGATGCGGAAACCCGGTATCCCAGCATGGAAAAGCTAGCATGTGCTCTAATATTGGCTTCCAGGAAGCTAAGGCCTTACTTTCAGGCCCATAAAATTGAAGTTAGAACATCCTTCCCGCTGAGGCAAGTGATGCACAAGCCGGAAGCCTCCGGTAGAATGATGAAATGGGCTGTCGAGCTAGGACAGTTTGAAATAGATTACAAACCCCGAACTGCTATTAAAGGCCAAGCACTGGCCGATTTCTTACTGGAGTTTCCTCCTGATTTTGAGGTTACCGGAGAAGATTGTACCCCGGTAACCCCAGTTACCGAAGGGGATGCCGAAAGCCCCCAATTATGGTGGAACCTGTATGTTGATGGTGCAGTAAATAATAATGGGGGAGGTGCAGGAATAGAGTTGGTAAGCCCAGAGGGGCACCGAATTCAGAGTGCCATACACTTTGGCTTCAGGGCTACCAACAATGATGCAGAGTATGAGGCCCTGATTGCTGGCTTGAAACTGGCTCTGGAAATGAAGGTAGAATACCTAAATGTGTTTAGTGACTCCATGCTGATTGTGTGGCAAATTAAAGGAAGCTTCCAGAGTCGAGGCCCCCGCACTGAGCTCTACATGAAGTATGCCCAAGAACTTATCAGTAGGTTCAAATTGCTTAATCTAAATCAAATCCCAAGGGTGGAAAATGCCAATGCTGATGCCCTTGCCAAGTTGGGATCCCAAAAAGAAGCTGTCCTGTTAGGGGTAATACCTCTTGAAGTGCAACTCCAACCAAGTATCCATCGAGTGGAGACCATGGAAATAGATTCTTCAATGGAAAGCCAATGGACAACCCCAATACGTGAGTATATCACCAAGGGGACACTTCCGGAGGACAAAGATGAAGCTCGGAAACTCAAATATAAGGCTGCCCGTTATGTGATCTATGATGGCATCCTATACAAGAGGGGATTTAATCAACCTCTACTTAAGTGCATATCTGGAAATGAATGTGAATACATCCTAAGGGAAATTCATGAAGGCATTTGTGGCAACCACTCGGGGGGTACCTCCCTGGCCCACAAAATTCTCCGACAGGGCTATTACTGGCCTACCATGAAAACTGATGCTTATGACTTTGCTAAAGCTTGTGATCAATGCCAAAGGTTTGCTAACTTCAATAGCAACCCAGCTGTGGAACTAAGACCCATTGGAAGCCCCTGGCCCTTTGCAATATGGGGGATTGACCTGATTGGGGAGCTTCCCAAAGGCAGAGGTGGTGTGAAATATGCCGTGGTAGCCGTTGACTACTTTACCAAGTGGGCAGAGGCGGAACCCCTAGCTACCATCACTGCTGGTAAGCTGAAGGAATTTGTTAAGCGAGCCATTATATGTAGATACGGGGTACCGTACAAGCTGATCTCAGACAATGGTAAGCAATTTGATAGTAGAGAAATGAGAAGTCTATGTGAGGACTTGGAAATAAAGAAAGATTTTTCAGCCGTTTGCCACCCCCAAAGCAATGGGCAGACGGAGGCTGTGAATAAAATCATCAAGCACACTCTGAAAGCCAAGTTGGAAGATAAAAAGGGAAATTGGCCAGAGGAGCTTCCAATGGTCTTGTGGTCTTACAACACCACTCCCAGGTCCACAACCGGAGAGTCTCCCTTTGTTCTAACCTATGGCTGTGAAGCTATGGTCCCAGTGGAAGTCGGGATAGGGTCCTACCGGAGGGATAATTTCAGTCAAGAATCAAATGAAATACACCAGAGGTTGGCCCTAGACATGGTAGAGGAAAACCGGGCTACCGCCCAGCTGAAACTTGCGGCTTACCAACAGAGGACCCGCAAATACTATAACAACAAGGTACGCCCTCGACCCCTCAAGGTTGGCGACCTAGTACTGAGAAGAATGATGCCAAATATGCGGGTTCCCGGGCACGGAGCCTTTGGAGCAAACTGGGAAGGGCCTTACAAAATAAAGTCTATCTTTTGGGAAGGCACTTACCACCTTGAAGACATGGATGGGAACACTATCCCCCGTGCTTGGAATGCCGAGCACCTAAAAAAGTACTATCAGTAAGACTCTTTTCAGAGCAAACGTAGGCCTCTTTCAGGCTTAGGATGAATAAAGGCAACCTACTAGTTGTGGTTGCACCATTTCCCTTTCAGTTCTTAGGATTTCATGATTTTCAATAGATGCCCGGGGGGTAGTGGATGCACACCCCGTCTGGATGAAATTTGATGTATTCATACTATTTGATTTTTAGTAAAAGTAGAAGTTGATTGTTTTCTTTTACATTTACCACTTATAAATATTTTCAGAAATATATGTAAGACCTACAAGCATAGTTCTACATGGCAGCTAGGCTACCATCCAGAACTAGGGGGTAGTAGTGGATACACCTCTCAGCTTAACAGGTTGAAATTATCAGAATTTCAAATTTTTGCCATTTCCAGACATGTACGGAACCTTGAGTGGTTCACATGGCTTACTTGGTTATCAGGGCATGTATGGAACCCTGTTCGGCATACATGGTTCCCTTCATTACTTGGGCTTGTGTGGTAACCTGATTGGCACACTTAGAACCCTTCAATACCAGACATGTACGAAACCTTGAGTGGTTCACATGGCTTACTTGGTTATCAGGGCATGTATGGAACCCTGTTCGGCATACATGGTTCCCCTCATTACTTGGGCTGGTGTGGTACCCTGATCGGCACACCTGGATCCCTTCAATACCAGACATGTACGGAACCTTGAGTGGTTCACATGGCTTACTTGGTTATCAGGGCATGTATGGAACCCTGTTCGGCATACATGGTTCCCCTCATTACTTGGGCTGGTGTGGTACCCTGATCGGCACACCTGGATCCCTTCAATACCAGACATGTACGGAACCTTGAGTGGTTCACATGGCTTACTTGGTTATCAGGGCATGTATGGAACCCTGTTCGGCATACATGGTTCCCTTCATTACTTGGGCTTGTGTGGTACCCTGGTCGACCCACTTGGATCCCTTCATTACAAGACATCTTTGCAGGATTGGCCTACATGGCATCACCACACATGATTTATTAAATGACTGGACTCCCGGAACAAAGGTTTCCAGGCTAAGCCTCCGGTACCCAGGCTACCGGATAGGGGCTACCGGCCACGGGGCTCCCAGAGTCAGGTTCCTGTCTTCGGGCTTCCAAATGCTATAGGGATACCGGACGGTACCCCCACACCCACAGTGACAACCAAGCAGACAAAGGTACAAGTAGTCTATCAGTGCTATGGCCACCTATCCAGGTATGTGTTGCCATATTTGCTCTTGTACTCTTCTACACTGCGATACCATTCTATCGTCCTTATCTTGATTCATGATTTAATATCTATTTAATCAACATATATATGACATATATCCTCTGAAAACTTGTACAAACTTGTTTTAGGATTAGTCAGGAGAGTCATTTTTACTGAATATAATTCGATGGTGGCGTCTAGTTATGCACTATTTTAAGTTACCGTAGTACCTCTCTTACTTAGCATATTGGTACCCTAGAGAATGAGTACTATGGGGGTTCGATGATTAAGGATTATTAAGTCCAGATTGGTTCTCGTTGTATAACCAGAAATGATATGACAATTATACCTACTGCATAAAAACCAGATAATAAGATAAACATGCATTAAGTTGATAAAAACCAAATCGAAAATACTAAGGCCCGAGGCCATAAAGCGAGCAGAGTTAAGAAATCCAAAAGTACATCTGTGGAGCGTTATAGGAGCCCACCCCCTTTGCTTAAAACCACAAGTCTATAAACCAACAAAATATAAGTTCAAGGTAATGAAGATAATTTAAAGGACTAGTCAAGCAGAAGGAGCATCCTTGGTAGCATCTGAGCTGGGGGAGTCCTCGACGGGGTTGCCCTTCTTGTCAAGGTCACCCGGAGCATGCTCAACCACCTTGATGGGAGCCTCAACCTCAGAATCAGGAGTGGGAGTATTTTCAGCAGTATCCTTTTGAGTCGCCTGAGGAATGGACGCGTCCTTAGCCTTGGTAGCCCCAGCTTTTGCGGCTTCTGCCTGAAAGCCTTCGACTTGCGCCACAGCATCCTCACCAAGGAGAGACCAGTCCAAGTTTGGCATCACCCTCCAAGTAGACTTCATATAATCCGCGACACCCTTAGCGAAACCCATTTTGTACCTCTCCGGGAGTGCCTCCTTGAGTTTCCTAATTGAAGCTTGCAGGGAATCAACTTGTACTTCCAGCCCCTTAACCTCTAGGGCATGGGCTGCCGCCCTCTCTTCTTTCTCCTCTTCTTGAGTGGACACCAACCTGCTCAATTTATCTTTCTCTTTGATCATCACGGACAGCTCACCCTTCAATTTCTTACCTGCATCAGATAGTTTTTTCTTCTCGTCCTCAGCGGCTTGCATATCAGCCTTCAATTGCTTAACCTCATCTCTCAACCTCATGTCACCACGAGTGGCTAGAGCTAGCTGATTGGAGAGCCGAAGTTGATGAAAGAAACTCTCACCTGCTGAGAACAACATTGACTTTGCTGCATCCGGAGTCTTCTGCTTGGCCCACCCTGTGATAGTTTCCAGGGGCACCTGTCCACCACACATTCGGTAAAACTGCTCTACCTCATTCGTAGGAGACCCCGGCTGGGAAACCTTAACCCTTTTTGAGGAGCGGGTTTCCGGAGTAGATTTCAGACCCCCTGAAGCCTGTGAGAGTCTGCGCTTTTCAGCAGCAGAGAGCTCAATTTTTATGGGCAAAGGAGCGGGGACTCGAGAGATCGGAGTAGCACTGATAGGAGTCTCAAGTAGAGTCAATTCATCATCAGGAAATAAATCCTCGTACTTGTCGGATGGTTTGATAAAAGACGGCAATGACCCCGACATACCTGAAAGAACAGAAGAGCAATAGCGTTATAATCACAACATGGTAAATCAAGGAGATCCCTATGGGCAAAAAAAAAAAAAAAGAAAAAGAAAAACGAAAACAAATAGGCATGAATGAAACAAATAAACGGAGGAAAGGAAAACAGTATATCAATACAAAAGGATGGACGAGGTGGCACCAACCGGGAACCCCATCACCGGCGTCACCCTTTCCAGGGATACCCTGGGGAGTGGACTCGCCCACAGTCTCCATATTAGCATTCTCGGTTTGTGCGCGCTTGAGTTTAGAAAAACCCAACCTCTCGAGGGTTTCCGGCACAAGTAAACTCTCACCATCACCCAACTTAGCGGCAAGCTCCATGACCTTCCTGGCTCTTTTCTCCTCTATCCCACTAAGGGGAGTCTGCACTGGGATCCCTAGGTAACGTAGTAATTGGAAGAAAAATTAGAACTATTGGTGCAATCAGATGGGTAATACCCAGGTAGGATGGTAAAGGGCTTACCAGGAGATAAATTAAATTCTGTCCGAACCCCCTCACATTCATAGCAGTATAAGAACTGCTCCAACCAATCATACATCCCCTTCTTATTACCCTTTATGCATCTCCCCTGTCTATTATTCCAGGCAGTGCGATAAAAAACGCCAACTTTCCTACCAACATCTTTCAACTGGTAGAAGTGATTCAACTCTCTGGCGGTAAGGGGGGCTGAGAAAGTCTGATCATACAGAATGTACATACAAGCGGCAACCCTAAAAGAGTTGGGTGTCAACTGCATAGGGGCAATGTCATAGAATTCCAGCATATCAACAAAGAACGGGTGCAGAGGAAGGGAGAATCCTAGTTTAAAGAATGATGCAGATAGCACAGCATTCGGAATGGCTTGGTCAGGCTCGAAATTGTCGAAGTTGTGGCACCTCTCACCGGCGCTAGGTATCACCAAGCTGCATCCTGGATCACATAGCTCTAACAATCTCTCTAATCTATCTGCATTCATGGTGGAATCCATGTCTTCACATGCAGGTATAAAACTTGCAGGGATATGGAGCTTCCGCTCGATCCCTATTACCATCCTAACTCCAGTTTGCTCGTCCTCGTTCACCAAGCCATCATCATTAAATAGCATACCAACTGACTTTCCTTCTTCATCGGTATTGGAGCTTAGAGCAACCCTTTCGGCATCCCCGATGATGAGGCTCGACGAACCCACTTCCAGGAGAGGATTGGGATACCGACTCACAATATCAGCTTCAAAGGGATCGATTACCTCCACTCGAGAACGAGTCCTAGAGCTTACGGACGGCTTAGATTGCAACAAAGGTTGAGAGACAAGCACCTCATTTAAATGAGTAGACCAAGAATCAGAAGGTTGCCCAGAAACGGGAGACAGATTACCGGGAAATTGAGGTGAACCCCCGGAAGAGGCTGAGGTTGACATCTGCAACCACAAAGAGGAAGCAGGTTAGCAAAGAAAGAATGGGAATTGAGTAATTTAGAGATTGGTAAGTGTGACAGGGGCCATCTAAATCCGATCAAGAGGTACCCAGAATACACAATCCGAAAGGAAATCAGAGTTTAAGGAAGAGCTATCGGCATAGCAGATTAGTGTGGCGGTATTGAGGTTACTCGGCCAAAGCAGAAATCGTGGTAAACTTCCTAGAGCACTATAAGCCACACCCCCAAAATCATAATTCACAAATGATAATTTAATAGAACAAGCCCAAGGCAATGTGATTCACTAAGAACAGATATCAAACATGCTACAAACGTGTTAATAAACAATCAAAAGGGGGAGCCGGGAGACAGACCGCCCCAGCCTCAAAACACATGCATCCCTATAAATTTCAGGACATAAACGCTACCAAGATCTACAATTAAGTGTGTAACATCAGGGAGAATAGCATGCATGCTCCACGATTGAAATCAATTTGTACCCAATTATTATACATGTAATCAAGGAACCAGGTACAAGAATTGGTTAAAAGATTCAAAGATATACCTGGGTATGGATGAGAAGGCGGAAGAGCAAAAGTATCTAGGCCTTCGCCGGAGATATTTCGTCGGAAACCCTCGAAAAACCCTTGTATGCTTGAGAAGAGGTACTGCGTGAAGATGAAAAGAAGAGTAATAAAAGAAAAGAAAAAACTGATTGTATAGATATATAAATCAAAGGGAAAGTAGAAAAAACACGGTCCCGAGTGCTTGAATATGGCACAGAAAACGAGACATGGGGGGAAACGTGTTGGCACAGGAGATGGACCGTTCAAGCTTATCAAGAGAGGTTGTAGAATTTGGACTTAAATCCCCTTTACTCTAATATTTATCCGTTCTATTTCCAAATAGATAAAATTGAGTAATCAAGTAATTAGCGAGCCAAAATATGGGGCTTTTACTTGAATTAATTCCAAGTTAAGTTTTCGTTACACGATTATAAGAATGAAAACAATAATACAGGTATTTGCAATTTCAAATTTCCGATCCTGTCACAATGAGCTGGAAAGGGAGTGAGGATACGGAATTTTGCTAAGGAGTCCTGATAGCCAAAGTATGAATTTTTCTAAGTAAGCGGTACCCTGTGAATAATTGGTTCCCCTTGCACTACGTACTTCAGGGAACCGGGGGGTAGTTGTTGTGACCAAAATCTTGCATGGGTTAGATTTAGGCCCACTAGAGGATTAGGGTCCAGATCCATGAAGAGAATGAGTAATCTGTCAGGTTTCCGGAGGCCTACGGTAGCCCTAGGGGTTACCATGTACGCTGTAGCACGGGAACACATGGCTAAGGGTCTCAGGGAATCCCCTTGAGGATAACCTATAGCTATTACCAGTTATCCAGTAGAGCTTCCAGAGTAGCTCCCGTGATAGGGGTTACCGGAGGGGGTACCGGAGCCAGGCTACCGGGCGGTATCCCCAGCTTCCGCCGGAAGCCTGATTAGGCTGCCAATACAGATAAGGCACGCCTCCTATTTTTTAGGAATACGTCTATATCATCTAAAAACACTCTCAAACAGATAGACATTCAGTTATTTGAGGATATATGTCATATATACTTGATAAATGATACAAAAATCAAGATAAATGCAAGAGATAATCATTCTATGTTACCTAAACTGCTTGGTAACCTGATTTTATACATCACACTCGATTATTATCAGAAATAACAGTCATTATCCCACTGGAGAGAGGATAACTCATCATGAACAAACAATCATATCATTCAAGAACTACATTCGGGCTTGATCCACTATAAATAGTGGTATGTAGGCAGTTTACGGGATTCTTCGACACTTTACACTCCTTGAGTAGCTAGAGCACGTGCACTCTTGTGTGACACAGTCAAATTATGGTTCTTGGCTGGCCAACATTTGGTCCTTGAGCTCTCATCCCGTAGATTCAGTCCGATCCTTCCGAGGAACCACATCCCGTGTTCTTCGGTAACCCTAGTCGTGTGCCTTCCTGGGCGGCTAGCCATTGATCTTCAACCACGAGCCTTTCCGGGTGGTTGTACGATTCCTTGATTATTGGCGCTATTCCAGCACGAGGCCTCATAATTTGTTGTGCTAAAATCCTCCCACAACACCTATGATAGAGACGAAGTAATATTTATGATGCGTCTAAATACACACGTCATAACCAAATTACACAGGTATGTGAGAAACTAAACCCTCCTTAATTGCATGAAATTGCACTCTATGACAAGTATGTGAAATGATTATCCCTTAGGCTTAAGATTATTACTTTTTGATATGCCAAATTCATTGAAATCCTTGCGTGAATAGGAGAATTCGGTATGCTAGAGGTATTAAGTCAAGATGATTAGCAAGACCTACAAGATATCTTTCATTGCGCATCCTATGTGACTCTACCACATGAATATCTGCATGATGCTAAATGACTCTTGCCTACTAAAATTCAAATATGCTATTGTCATGTCTAGATACTGCCTAAGTAATACATATGTTATCACTCACTTAAGATACATGAGATGAACATAAGGCATGCACTAGAAAATATATTCTGAGATAAGTAATGTTTGAGGTTAATAGATTCCTTGAATGTTTATTTGTAGCTAATGGCTAGCCTATATCTTTAGTGCTCACCTGCAATGGATATCATGCAAGGTTAATGTTATTCACATGTAACTAACAGCTTGCAGGTTCCTTGCTGTTTACCTACTACTAATAGGTTTCATCCTATATACCTATTGCTGACTATTTACATATTATTTATATGCAATTAATTGCTTGCAGGATGATTGATATTCACCTGAAGCAAATGGCTTCCAAGTTCCATGATGTTTACCTATGGCTAACAAGTTTCCTTGTTATTTACTTATAGCTAACGACTAATCATTTCTTTGATATTCATCTGCAACTAATGGTATGCAGGTTCCTTGATACTTACTTGAAACTTATAGCTAACAGCTTCCAACTAATAGCTTCCAGCTTGTAGCTTCCATTCTGCATCTTCTATCAAATAGCTTGCAGGTTCATTGATGATCAGCTACAACCAACAACTTCTAGACTTCACAAAAGTAAGATTAAAGCTGGAATGGGCTGACATATTACATGAGAAAGAGATCTAAAGGCTCGAGGGGTAACTCGGTTCCCCAACACCATACCACAAAGAGGAAAAAAGGGGTTTCCATCAGAAGTTCACATGAAACAAGGGGCTTCCACCCTCCATGTTTATCAACGGAAACCCGAACCCAGATTGGCATGATAAGAACAAAGATAAGTTCTACTCTACTACCTTTGCATATTCACTATCATGCATGTTTACACACTTATAAAGAAGATTTTTCAACATTCATCTGAAAACTTTGCTGAGATGCATGTTCTGTCAGAAAGATCATTGTTTTGCCTTGCATAAATTCATAAACATATGAATATGGCTACATGATCTGAATTATACCTGAACCGATACATGAAAGTCATCATGATTTACACAATGCATGTGTTTTTATAAACATTTTTTCAAAATTGCTAGCTGAAATTATCGAGTAGGTACCTAGGCACGCTATATTCCCCACATGTTACCACTTGAAAAGACATGGCAGCGATTGAAGGTGTCTCCACGACCTTCCATTGGTTCCCCTTGAGACACGCATACAAGATTATTAATGAAATTATCACACATATGAGATTATGTGTTGCCTCCTGAAAATTCATGTGAGTACAAATCACTTACAACTTATAGGAGAAGTCCTCAAAATACTCATTGTAGGAGAAGCCCTCAAAATACTCAACAATTTCTTTGGGGATCCGATGCGTTGGAATAATGGAAACATCTGAAAATTATGGCACAATGCCTGAAAAAGTGTGTTCGCTAAGGTCCTACTTGATTGGAAAAGCGGCAACATACATTTTTTACAAAATCATTTGCACTAGCATATTCATACTTTCATGTGTGCATCAAATATGTGTGATCTTGTGCATTATCTTTAAGGGCTACTTAGCCCTCATTACTAATCTCTTTTTCTAGTTGTCTTGGTAGCCCAGGTTTCGGACGCTTGAGGCATCCCCATAACCGCAGGAGCTTCAAGACATCAAGGGATTCTTACTTGAAGGAAAATTTGGTAGAGAAAGGAAGCATCTCAAAGTATAAAGTCATGATTCTAAAAAAGAAATGCCGGTAGCCGGTAGCCCCATGATATGATGCCAACCGGAGTTTCACGAATGAAATGAATTGAATAGAAGATATCCTTGATTTGAGAACTCACATTGAAATATGCATGCAGAAGCAGAGTGTTTCCTGTTTCTTACGCCGAGTTAGCTCATGTAAGCTTGGGAACACGATGTGGAAGATGTGTACTTCTCCCAGAGAATAATAAAAAAGGATTGGACCTTACCTTGTTCTGGTTCCTCTTGCACTTATGCTTCAAGGAGCCGGGGGTAATTGTTGTGACCAAAATCTTGCATGGATCAGATTTAGGCCCATGATGAGTTTTGGGTCCAATCCACAAGGAAAGAGGATGTTTTAGAGGGCTTCCAAGGTACTCATGGTGACCCATGAAAACTGATAACAGGGCTCCCAAGATAATAGGGCTCCCGGGTATAAGGGCTCTCGAATGGCATGGCTCCCGGATAACGGGCTTCCAAGAGCCTATGACAACCCATAGGGGCTACCATGAGATGGGTAGCATGTAGATATGATGATAAGGGTCCTGGGAATGGCCTCCCATGGATGATCCACAACCCATAGACATCATTACATAGCTTCCAGTATAGCTACCAGACATGGCTTACCAGAATAGCTTCCATAACCGGCTTACCAAAGGGGCTGCCATAGTTTGGGTTACCGGGCGGTACCCCCAGAGGGGCTACCTTGCGATGAACATTGAAAGAATATAAGGCTTATGGTCCCGAGGATAGTCTCATCCATAGCCAATGACAACCATCAGAGAGGGCTTCCAGCATAGCTTCCGTAACTGGGTTACCGGAGGGTCTACCGGGTGGTACCCCCAGCTTCCCCGGAAGCCTGACAGAAACACAGATTCAGACTAGGACAGCCATCAGGTAGGGCTTCCAGTATGGCTTCCATAATTGGGCTACCGGAGTCAGGTTACCGGAGTCAGGCTACTGGGTGGTACCCCCAGCTTCCCCCGGAAGCCTGATAAGGCCGCCAGGTTAGATAAGGCAGATCTCCTACTTTTTAGGAGCACGTCTCTACAGCTGAAATACACCTCTAAATGGATAATTATTCAGTTATTCGAGGATATACATCATATATACATGATAAATCCTTCATTCTTGAGATAAACATCAATGGATAGGCTTCCAACAGTCCTGATATGACTTGGAAACCTGATAACTATATCACAATCAGTTGATATACGTAAATATCAGTCATTATCTCATCATAAACGAGATAACTCATCACAAACAACCGAACATATCAATCAAGAACTACATACGGGCTTGATCCACTATAAATAGTGGTATGTAGGCAGTTTACGGGGTCTCTTCTCGAAACGCACGTTGATACTAAGAGCATGTATACTCTGGTGCACGTTCACTCTCATAATTAGGGTTCTTGGCAGGCCAACATTCGATCCTTGAGCTCTAATTCCCGTAAATTCAGCCCCAATCATCACCAAAACACCTTCCCGTGTTCTACGGAAACCCCTAGCCGTGAGCCTTCTCGGGCGGCTAGCCATAAATCTCCGACTGCGAGCCTTTCTGGGCATTTGGGCGATTCCATATTTAACGGCGCTATTCCAGCAACGACCTCCACGTAGTTGTGCAAAAATCCTCCCACAACAGTGATCAAGACAAGGATAAAGACAAAAGTGATGGAAGGAGAAGACATCACAGGAGTGATAAGGGTGATGAAGATAAGAAGAAGAAGAAGGATGACAAGGATAAGAAAAATGATGATGATCAAGGTAAAGTCTCTGAGAGTAAAAGTGGAAAACAGCAAGCCTTAGGCATTGCTGACAGTAACCTTACCACAACACAAGACTCTAAGTCTAGGGTGAATACTGTTAGTAGTGACCTAGCAAAATCTACATCTATGGCTTCTGCAACTGTTTTGCCACCTCAAGAAGAGAAGAAGATTCAAGTCAAGAAACCATCTGTGTGTTTCAAAAAGCAAACTGCTAATGGAATACTACAATGGTCTATAAACAAAGGTCACATGCTACTGCCAGGCAACCATGTAAAAAGGATCGAATTCAAACAAGCTGCAAAGAAACCAAAGCTATCCAAATCAAGGACTCTGACAATATATCCAGTCTTAAAACTCTAACCATTAGATGAAGACTTTGATGAAGACCAATTGCAATATCTAATAGCTCAAAGAATCTACTATGTTGCCATTGTGAATAACTGCCTTGAGATTAATATACTGATGGAAGGGAGAAGAAATTCAAACAAGGACAATGTCAAAATTGGGGCAAGCTATATGAAATAGAAAGAATCATTGCATTATTGGATTCTGAAGACAAAGTGGAGAAAGTGTGGAAGCTGGAGTTGATTGACTTTGTGAAGATGAAGAGAGACCATGCTGAGAAGATAAGGAAGGGGTGTTTTGAGAAATGGCTAGAAAGGGAGAAGGAAATTGATAGGCTGAAAGTTGAAGCAGAAAAGCTAAGGGCAAAAGGATTATGTAGAGTTCAATTCAATCCCTATGTGGTGAAGTATAGGAGGAGAAATGGAGATAATGTCAATATAGGAATGAACCTACTCAGTCATTATCCTGCCAACATTCTGAAACCAGTACTTGAAGATTTCAAAGACTCTATCATGCTTGAAGAATTGGATGCTTTGGCAGAGATCATAAAGGCCATGGATGAGAATGCAAGAAAGGAGAAAGAAAGAAAACAGAAAGCATATGATGATCTACAAGCCAAAGCAATGGAGATGGAATCAAATGAAAATGGCTGTATTTCATCATACTGTAAGATTATTCATCTTGTAATTTCATTCATGTGCTCAATCAAATTTCATACCTGTACTTTTCAAGTTTTATCTTTATGTATGTTAGGCTTGTTATCAGACATGAAATTGTGACTAAGGGTCTCACTCACAATTTGGGGGAGATTGTTAGTCACAGAGGCATGCCTGTTTACATCTAATAATAAGCCTAATTGTCTGTAATGCTTTGCATTACTTACATGACCTCTTAACTGAGGGAACCTCTAGTTGTAGAGTTTCTATTTGTTTTGTACTTGTAATAGGCATCAAATCCTAGTTGTGTAACTGTACTTATATAGTCAAGAATAATGCTTGAAAGAAGTTCCAAGGTTCATGCCTCAAGCAAGAAGATAAAGACTGTCAAATAATCACAGTTGGGATTTGAAGAAATGAAGAATTTGCCTAAGTACCAATTCGAGAAGTACATTTGTCTATTCAAGAAGTCTAGCGTTCGAGAAGTCAGAGATTCGATATCTGAGAAGACAATATTCGATATCTCTGAATGAACTATTCGATATCTCATTCGATATCTCAGAGATTCGACATGTCTAAATGCTCTATTCGAGAACTCAAGAAGTCAACAAGTCAAAGTGGTATTCGAGTTCTCAAAGAGCCAACAAGTCAAAGTTCCATTCGATATCTCAAGGACTCTGAATGAACTATTCGATATCTCAGGGATTCGATAAGTCAAGTGTTCTATTCGACAACTCAAGGAACCCTGGAGAAAAGTACTATTCGAGAAGTGATTCGATATGTCAATCATACAGTATTCGAGAACTCAGAGTTATCTAATACTAGTTCTCGAATCAATCACTTAGCCACTTCTCGAATACATTCTTGGAGACAAAATACTGAAGAAATTGTACAAGTATGAAACCTGCAACAAGCTAATGCACTTTATGGACCACAATCTGTAACGTGCTCTAGAAAGCCTACAAGGAAGCTTGGAGAGATATAGAAGAGACAAAGAGCTAAAGAAGTGGATCTGAACAGAACTTTGCAAAGTCAAATCTGTAGCAATTTGGATGCTTACTCAAAAAGGATAGACATACAAGAAAGTAATTTATCCTGTAACCTTATTTGTAGTAACTGAGTTGTATTCGTGTTCTATAAGAATACAATCTCACTTCTTTAGTTGATTAAGTTTTTCATACACACCAAAAAGATTTATCTCTCTGAGAAAAACGAAGCTGAGAATACTATCATTTTGTATTCACAGATTGTAGCAACCTTTATCTAATAATAAATTAGATTAAAGTGATATTGTGTCTTGTGTTATTCTTTATCCGCACCTACAAATTTGCACACACACAAACACTTATCTGTTACACAGATTCAAGAACAAGAAAAGTTCAAGAATCCATTCACCCCCCCTCTGTATTCTTTTGTTGTATTCAATACTCAACAATATATTATGTTGCTGAACATTATATATTTTTATAATTTTTTAATTATTATGATCTAATACTAAAATATCTGTGCACAAGATCTACAATATATATTAGTCATAAGTTCTAATTTAATATAAGGTTCCGTAATATGTATTTTAACGTTCATTTCAATATATTCTACATATTTTATTTGATTTACTATCCAAAATATAGAGTACCTAAAAAAGAATATTAAAAAAATCATAGTTGCCAATATATGATTATTTATATTAAGTTTAATATAATTCGTATTTTCATGTACTACATAACAATAATAATGGTCAAAATTAACAGAGTAATCCCAAGAATGTTCATAGAGAGAAACAAAGGTTGACCTTCAACAATGGCACTATTCCATTATTATGTACAAGGTAATTTAATCGTGCTTCGCGCGTTTGATAAATTTTTACTTTTATGTATAAGAAATAAATAAATTAATTTTTATTATTTTAAAAAATTAATAGGTATTTTAAGAATTTCCTAATAAAAGTAATTTAAAATAATTTGTATGAATTATTAGTTAAAATCTCTCTTTATATATCAAGAATTTTGATAATCTTAAAAATATCATTAACATGAAAAATTGCAACTACAATGCGATTCAGTGGTGTAATGGTAAAAAGATTTGTTAACTAACTTGGAGACCCAAGTTCAATTCCCACCAACCACAATTTTGGAGCTTTATCGAAATAACGATGGAGAGAAAGGGGAGTGGGGAGGAGAGAGAAAAGTCCAACGGAAAAATTTTCAAATCTCATCAGTTCAGATCGGATTCTAAGTGAGGAGGATGGAGTTATCAGGCGGCGCAGCTGGATAGAAAGGTTCAATGGAATGAGGTAATTAAGGTTTCATTGGAAGACTTTGGAGAAGTGAAAAGGGAAGCTATGGCTCTAAGCAAACTGCTAGACAAGGAAACAGTAGGGGCGTTGGAAGCTGATAACAAGAGTATCATCAGGTATGTGGTAAATCGTCTTCATAGAATTGAACGATGTATTAAAGAAGAAGATTTAGTAGGAATACTTCGGGGTGATGAGTTGGCTCTAGAACGAGCACTAAGAGCCTTACTCTTATGCTCTTGGGAAGGACCTATTGTCAAGTTTACTGAGTTAGCTCTTCAAAGGAAAGTTGAGAAATCGGAAGAAATAATGAAGGATTTGGTTATGGGAAATTGTAATTTGATAGACAGAAATACTAGAGTTCTGGTAAAAAACGGGGATTAAGATGGTTTAAGAATGGCTTCTAATCAATTTCATTATAGAAGTTTGAGAAATCTGAAAGGAAATGACTTTGAGGGTTTCAATGACCCGGTGGTAGATACTCCAAGTGTTATTCATGATCAATCCACCATCAAAGAGGAATGGACGGTGGTTCGCAATAGGAAAAGGTTCAAGAAACATAAGTTGGATTCGGCAGGTACTGTATTTATAACAAAGATTACAGATCAAGCCAAGTCGAAGGATGTTTGGTGTTTTTTCAAGGAAGGAGGGGACATATTAGATATTATTCTTCCTAGAAAAAGAGATAGGTTCAATAACAGGATCGGATTTGTAAAAACAAAGGAGCTTGCCTCGGCTAAGGCTATGGTGGATAAGTTGAATGGGAAACTCTTACTTGGTCAGAGTATTGTAATGAAAGTAAACCAAATATTAGGAGAACGTCCTTATTCTTTTCCAGTCAAATCGGATAAGTTGAGTCATAGTGTTCCTCATAAGCCTTTGGAAGAAACTCCAAAATGTGGGAAAAATCAAGTGGAGCATTTTATAAATACCAAGTCTCCCATCAAATCTCAGGATATCTTGGATGGCATAAAGGATTCTCATTTAAAAGTCCAGTTGGAGAAGCAAAAAAGTGAGGTACTAATGGAACCAATTCTGTTAAAACCTAATGCAGAAGTAGATAAGATTGTGGACAATAGTCTTGTGGTGTTTACTTCTCACAAAATGAAGGCGGAGATTCTGCAAGAAATACTTTTGGAGTTGGATTACAAAGATATCGTGGTCACAGAATTCAGTTGCACTAAATTTCTATTGTCTTTTGATACTGAGGAAGGGAAAAACTTTTTGATTCCAATACAGTAAAGATCTGGATTCAAAGCTATAGAGAGGTGATTGAAGAGGATTTGATAATTAAAAGAAATGTATTACTAGAAATTAGAGGTTTACCAATAATGGCTTGGATGGAGGATAATTTAGTTAAATTATCACAAGAAGTGGGAGACTAGGGTTGGTGGACTAACAAATGGAAGGATAATTCGATTCTGGAAAATCCGTTAGTTTGTGTCTATTCTAGTTCCATGGAGAATATTGAGATTCGTAGGCTAGTAATTCTGAATAACACTACCTATACGGTGTGTATCAAGGAAAGGGATAATTGGTTGATGGAAGGTAGTTTTGATTTCTCTTCTTCTTTATATAATCTAAAGACAGATATTGGTAGATCAAGCGAGGAGAATTTTGAACTTCCGGTGGGGAGTAAGACTGGGATAAAAAAAGAAGACCAAGCTGAATCTTTGGAGGATTATTCCTTCATATCTTGAGTGTCAGATTCTATCAGTGTAGTTGAGAGCTTTGGATTGGATTTTACCAATAACAATATCAGCAGAGCTACCAGTTTGGAGGAGTTAGGAGTTGCACGCTTTGATAAAAGTAGGAAGTTCATCAGATGTGTGTTCTGGTTGCAATCATCATTCTGTAAGCAACCTAGCATTATCTCAGAATACAGTTGGTGGCAACTTATCCATGGTACAGGGAAGTTCTCAGAACACTATCTGTCTATCTGCAAAATTATGGGTAATACAAAAATCAAAGGAGTGGGAAGGCCTAAAAATAGGAAGAAAGGGAATCCTTTTGAAATAGGGAGATGCAAGTTGTTGAAGGGGTCCACTTCTAGGTTCAAAAAGCATAAATGAAATGTGGCTCCTCAAGAAAATGTTTTGGTAAATCCAAGTTTGAATCTTCAAGAGGAAGCAGTTTCCATTGTTGACATGGCTCAACAACTTGGGCTTAGTTTGAAAAAGGATAGGGCTGATACTATCGAAGTGGTAAGTAAGCAGTTAGCTCCTGGGATTATTTAAAATAGTTCTTGTTCCAGTAGTTTCTTCTTTGTTTAATGGGTTTACAAAAAATAATGAGTTGGAATATTAGAGGGTTTGGTAGTGATGTCAATAGAAAGAATTTAAAAAACTTCATTTGTTCGAAGCAGCCTGATGTTGTCTGTCTACAAGAAACGAAATTGGAAAGAATTGAGGGTAGATTTATTGAGGAAATTTGGCTAGATAAAAATGTGCAGTGGATTTCGAAGCCCTCTAATGGTCTTTCAGGTGGGCTATTAACAATCTGGAGCAGAGAAATTTTTGTTCTTGAAGGAGGGTTTGTTCTTTTCACTGGGTATATAGGATGTAAGTTAAAGCTTAAAGAGAATGGTCTAATCCTATTCATATTCAATATTTATGCTCCTCAAAGTAGTAGTGATAAGGATTTTTTATGGTGGGATCTGGATATGATGATCTCTTCTATAGGTAATATCCCTTTCCATTTAATAGGGGATTTCAATAGTGTGAGAGATGTGGAAGAAAAGCTTAATTGACAAAGCAACATTAGAGATATGTCAGTATTTGACAAATGGATTCAAACTCATAATCTAGTGGATTTTAGTATCTCAAATGCTAAATTCACTTGGATTGGTCCTAGAGGTAAAAGGAGCAGGATTGATAGAGCAATTGCAAATGTAGACTGGGCTCAGTTAGACGATTGGCTCCTTGTAGCTCTTTCTAGAAAAAACTCTGATCATAGGTGCATTTTACTGCAAATTGAGACTGTTAATTGGGGCCCTAAACCTTTTAAGGTTTTCAATATTTGGTTGAAAAATGATTTTCTTATGAATTTGGTGTCTTCTGAATTATCAAAACATGAGAGTTCAAATTTTCACATTCATCAGACATCAAGAATGATTAGAGAAACTGTCAAGCATTGGAATCTTGAATCCAATGGAAATATTTTTGAGAAAATCAAGTCTCTTGAAGTTAAGCTTGCTAATGCTGAAGAGGTTAATGCTCATGCTACCATTATTTTGGGTTTGAAGCAGAATTTGGAGGAGAATTGTTTAATAAGAGACAGTATGTTAAGGCAGAAATCAAGAGTTAATTGGCTCAAGGAAGGTGATAGGAATTCTAGATTCTTTCACAATGTTATCTGCAGAAGAAGGATCATAAAAGGTATTGGGAGTATTAATTGGCAAGGTATAACTTATCGAAATCCTTCTGCTATTAAAGAGATTTTCAGGTCTCACTTCAAAAGCATCTTTCAGTCAGATCATATCTCCTTATTTAGTTCTTCTCCATTGTTGTCATCTATCTTATCACTCGAAGATAGAGTTTGGTTAGAAAGGGACTGCTCTGAGGCAGAGGTGGATTTAGCTTTATCTCAATCGGGGAAAGATAAAGCTCCTGGGCCGGATGGTTTGAATATGGGGGTCTTAAAGAGTTTTTGGTCTTTTTTGAAACCTAAGGTTCTAGACTTCATTGGGAAATTTATGTTGAATGGTGAGTTACCAAGAGGATTAAACTCTTGTTTCATCTCTTTAGTGCCAAAAAAGTCCAACCCCTCTAAGGTTTCGGATTACAGGCCTATTAGCTTAATAAATTGTTCCCTTAAGCTTCTTGCAAAAGTTCTCACTAACAGGTTGAGTGTGCTAATAGGAAAGTTAATTAGTGAGTGTCAAAGTGGATTTATAAAGGGCTGACATATCTCAGAGGGTATTCTTATAGCCAATGAAGTAGCTTATTCTATAAAAACAGGTAAGGCTAGAGGTGTAGTTCTAAAGCTTGACTTTGAAAAAGCCTTTGATTCTGTCAACTGGGAATTCTTAATTGATGTCATGTCTTCTTTTGGCTTTGGTGACAAATGGTGTTTCTGGTTAAAAAGCTACTTCTCTTCTATGAGAGCTAGTGTATTGATAAATGGTTCTCCTTCTACTGAATTCTCAATGCATAGAGGAGTTAGGCAAGGTGATCCTATGTCTCCCTATCTTTTCAATCTGGTAGGTGAGGTTTTCAATAAACTGATGATTAAGGCTTTGGAGTTGGGGTTAATAAATGGAATCAAACTTTCTGAAGATTCAAGTTGTTTGAATCATCTTCAGTTTGCTGATGATACTATTGTTTTTTTGGATAATTCAGAAGAATGTATTGGTAATTTTAAAAAAATTCTTCAATGCTTTCAACTAGCTTTAGACCTTAAAGTGAATTATGAAAAAAGCTTTCTCTATTCTTGGAATGAATCTCAAGATTCTTTGCATAAGTGGAAGTCCATGCTGGGTTCTTCTATTGGATCCTTTCCTTTTAAATATTTGGGAGCTCCTATATGAGCCAATCCCAAATCTCTCAATTTCTGGGAACCTTTGGTCAATTCAATGGATGAAAGATTGTCCAATTGGAAGTGTATTAGCCTGAACCAAGTAGGTAGAAGAATTCTCATTCAGTCTACTCTCAACAATATTCTTGCCTATTGGATGTCTCTTTTCAAGATTCCTAAAGGTATTTTACATCAATTAGAAAAAATTAGAAGGATATTTTTTTTGGAAGGAATTGGGTGGATTTGTGGATGGTAAAAGGAAATTACATCTCTTAAATTAGGATTCTATCTGTGCTCCTAGGTCTTTAGGTGGGTTGGGATTACAAAATTTGGAGTTTAAGAATAATGCCTTGTTGGGGAAATGGTACTGGAAGTGGTGGTTAAATAGGAATAAGTCATGGAGGAAGTTGCTTTTGCATAAATACAAGTTCAAATCATATTTAGGGTTGGAGCAATATAGAGAAGTTGGTAACACTTCTGTTATTTTAAAGGGCTTTAGTTCAGTGATGAATGATTCCAGCCTGAATCATGCCCTAAGTTCTATTCAATTTGGTTGGAACATTGGTAATGGCATGGAGGTTTTCTTTTGGGAAGATCAATGGAGGGAGGGTGATATTTTGGCTATCAAGTTTAAAAAGCTCTACTTACTCTCAAATTGGAAGCAAGTTTCAGTCAAATTCTTCATTGATAGCTGGAAAAATTTGAATTCTTGGTTAAGATGGATCAGAAATCTGAGAGAATGGGAGTTGGAACAGGCTTATGAACTGGATATCATAATTAATTAAGTGGCTCTCTCAGTCAATAAAGATTAGCTTTCATGGAAAATTAATAAGGGTTGTTACTCTACAAAAGAAGGATATGCTCAATATTTTGGATTTTCAGAGGTAAATAATAATATTTGGCTCAAGTTGTGGAAAATTAAAGCACCTCCCAAAGTAGTGTTATTTTTATGGAAAGTAGAGCATGGTGTTCTCCCTACTGCTAAGTTTTTAGTCTCTAGATTGGGTAATGGAATAAGTTCTGATTGTAAAAAATGTCTTCATCAACAACCTCAAGAAGAAGACATATCTCATATTTTTTGGGGATGTCGTTTTGCTTTGGAAATTTGGTCAGCTGTAGCTGACTGGTGGGGTATCAAAAGTAGTGATTTTCATCCTTTATGGGGTAATATTTGGAAGCTGATAAAGATTTTTAAAAGCTCTCTTACATCTAAAGCTTGGGAGTTAGTAGTAGCTTATGTTTTGTGGTCACTATGGCTTTCCAGGAATGAAACTCAATTCAATAACAAAAGAGATTCGGTGGAGTTAGTGATGGAACTTGTAAAGTTCAGATCATTTAGTTGGTGTAATGCCTTGGAATTCATTAGAGCAGATATGTTTGAATTATGGTCTATCAATCCAGTGGGATCAGTTCTTACTTCCAGTAAACATAGAAGAATCGAATTGTTTTTAACTTGGCATGCTAAATTTCTGGGCTTTGTTGATGGTTCTTGGTCCTCTAATAGGCAAGGAATAGTACAAGGAGGTATAGAGGGATTCTTGTTAAGGGATGATCAATCCTTAAGTTTCATTTTTTCAGGACCATCAAAGACTATTAGTCCACAAGATTCAGAAAAGGAGGCAATCATGTTTCTTTTCTCAAAAATTAAGGAAACTATCTCTCCCTTGGTTAAGGTAGTAATATGCTCTGATTGTTTGTCACTGGTGAATAATTTCAACAAAGCTAGAGCTGGCTTTCTAAGAAAGGATCACAAGGTTTGGGGTGATATGACAGGGACTCCTGAGGTTCATTTGCTTTCTGTTTCAAGAGATGATCTAAGAGGAGCTGATGAATTGGCTAAGAGTGGAGCTCGTAGGGAAAAATTATTGTTTGCTTGGTGTTAAAATGGTTAGTGGGGTCTGTTATTCCCATATTACACACTTGTATAATTGTAGAAGGGGGGGTTGAATACAATTCTTGATAATTATAATTTCTGATAAAAACCACAGAAATCTATAAGGAGATAATTGCTGAATGAGAAATGATTCACAAACACATAAAAAATCAGGTGGTTAAATATACCACCTGAGACTTTTATTTGAAGAAAACTCTGTGATACAAATGTACACAGCTTCTGTTTTTACAACTCTTTGCTTCTAAGGATATTCAAGAAACCCTAAGCAAATGTGTTTGTTTTCTTAGTTTCTAAAGAGTTGTTACACTTGGTTATATATCCCAAGTTTACAAGTACTACAGAAATAAGATAATATTAATCTAATTCAAGTTGACTTGCTACTCCACTCCAAATCCACATGTAGCCGAAAGGTTGTCCTTGTGAACAGATATGTCCCCTGCACCTTTCTTGTATGTACTGTGTAAATGGAATACTTCTTTCTTCTGTGTTTCCAAAGTATGGCTGCCATCCTGCTTTTTATACCTACTATCAACCCATGTGATCTGTCAGTCAAACATGTCCTTATCAACTGCTAATTCCCAACTAGCATAGAAGAAAGTGTTAATGATTATCCGTTGATGTTGTACACAGTCATCCGTTGATGGTAGTTTGAGCTGTATCCGTTGATAGAGTAGATTTGAGTTGTCACTACGCCATAAGTGAGCATACGCAACCCTTTTTACAAAGCGTTGCACAGAAAGCATTTCGTTAGATAGAAGTTTTGGGTCTTTTGCAACTGAGCTGAATTGGTGTTGCGTTAGATATAGATTAGCGTTGCGTATTACCCACAGTGTTTCACATTATGCAACACTAATTGATGGCGTTGCGTTAGATAATTTTTTATTTTTATAAATGGTGACGTGGCACGAGTGGGGCCCACATGTGCTGACGTGGCATTTGCTGACGTGGCACATGTGGGACCCACATTTGCTGACGTGGCAGAAGTGGGGCCCACCTTTGCTGACGTGGCAAAAAACGTTGCATTAGATACCAGTAGTGTTGCGTTTGCTCTTTGAAGTGTTGCATTAGATATATTCATATTTTTTTTAAAAAAAATGACGTGGCAGATGTGGGCCCCACAACTGCTGACGTGGCATTGTGGGACCCACAAGGGTGACGTGGCAGGAGGCCCATCATGCTGACGTGGCAGAAGTGGGGCCCACCTTTGCTGACGTGGCATTTGCTGACGTGGCAGAAAGCGTTGCATTAGATACCTGTAGTGTTGCATTTGCTGTTTGAAGTGTTGCATTAGATAAATTTATATTTTTTTAAAAAAATATGACGTGGCAGATGTGGGACCCACCACTGCTGACGTGGCAGATGTGGGACCCACCACTGCTGACGTGGCAGTGTGGGACCCACAAGGGTGACGTGGCAGGAGGCCCATCATGCTGACGTGGCAATTGTGGGACCCACAATTGCTGACGTGGCAGAAGTGGGACCCACTAATGCTGACGTGGCATTTGCTGACGTGGCAGAAGTGTTGCATTAGGTATCAGTAGTGTTGCATTTGCTGTTTGAAGTGTTGCATTAGATATTTATTTATTTTTTAAAAAATAGAAACAATAATCCGTAACAAAGCACTAGTTACGAGTCATATTGAAAATAGTAGTGATCTACTAATATCTCCAATTAAATTAATTTTTTATTTTCTGAAACTTGGGGAATATCATTATATTAGATATATATTGACATCCGTACGGTTGGATCGTTCAAAAATATTTTTTAAAAAATAGAAACAATAATCCGTAACAAAGCACTTGTTACGAGTCATATTGAAAATAGTAATGATCTACTAAGATCTCCCATCAAATTAATTTTTTATTTTCTGAAACTTGGGGAATATCATTATATTAGATATATATTGACATCCGTACGGTTGGATCGTTCAAAAATATTTTTTAAAAAATAGAAACAATAATCCGTAACAAAGCACTTGTTACGAGTCATATTGAAAATAGTAATGATCTACTAAGATCTCCCATCAAATTAATTTTTTATTTTCTGAAACTTGGGGAATATCATTATATTAGATATATATTGACATCCGTACGGTTGGATCGTTCAAAAATATTTTTTTAAAAATAGAAACAATAATTCGTAACAAAGCACTAGTTACGAGTCATATTGAAAATAGTAGTGATCTATTAAATCTCCAATCAAATTAATTTTTTATTTTCTGAAACTTGGGGAATATCATTATATTAGATATATATTAATTTTTTAGATATATATTTTCTCATCAAGTATAGCCCCTTGTTGGGCTATTATATATATATAATAAATATTATTTATATTTATATATTTTGTGAAAATATTTATCATAATTATCTCACGAAAAAGAGATCTTCTTGATCGAATTTTAAGGGACTCTAAAACTCAGATTCATCGATAATGATAACATATGAAACTTTATCGAGTTTTATTGAGATTCTTATTATTTGATCAATTAGATAAAACTATTCGAATAAATATCTTTGAATTAATTTCGAAAATATTTCTGAGATACAATTGTGATATTTAAATTCACATACAAAGAATCAAAACATTAGAATATTTTCAAGTATCTATATATTATTATATAGTTATTATATATATATATATACATATATTTTTATTTCTCAAAATTATTTTCATAAAAAGATATTATTTTCTGATTTATTTTTGGTCATATTCGACCCATCCAAACAGCCCAATCCAGCTACAACTCTTGACCCAGCCCATTTACTAAACCCTAAAAGATCTCATCCATTGATCATAACGTGAGATTAATCTACACCGTTTATTTGCTAAAATACATATACTAACGCTACACGGTTTCATGTGTACTATTTATTCGCCTCTCCTATTCTCAAACCCTAAATCTCTCTCTCTGTTCTCTCTCGCCGCGACTCTATCATTTCTCTTCATTTCTCTTCTTAGAACCCTAATTTCTAGATCTCTCCGGCGATTAAACACTATATACAGTGTATTATATATCTCTATGTATCTATTAATCAAGTTAATTGATACTTTGAGGCTGCGATTGGTTAGAATAAAAGGATCTGAGACATTTATCATCGATTTTCTTTATAAATCGATGGATTCAACTCAAATTCGACATCTAAATTATATATACTCCCTCACTCACACACAATTGTGAATTTTTCATTGTTTATTTTTGAAACCCTAACCAGTTTTGTTGAGAAATGTATTATAGGAGGCTGAAATGGTCGTGTCATGGTGTTATCTATCATAGATCGTACCAAAATTGCTTGAAACTCGGCCGATCTATTTCGACTCAGTGAGTAACTCGGGCGACTCGGCGCTAACTCGGAGTGTTAACTCAGTCCGTGATTGAGTTAACCAGGTAAGACCCTTGAGGTTTGGTTAAATCCATGGGCTCAGGTTATGATCTATATCTCTAATTTGATAGTCATGTAAGTATTTTTGAATTAATTGTTTATTAAGTTTTAAATATTCGAATTTATAAGTTATTATTTTTAGTTAAATAAGTATTACGGAGTATTATTTTTAGTTAAATATTTTTACTGTCTTATTAGCACAAACTAAGGTATTCTAGTTTATTAGGTGAATATCAGAACATGCTTCTTAATACCACTAATTACCAGCTTTGTTTGGCCAGTACCACTATCAGCAATGGTCAGTGTATTGGTTGTCCTTTCAAAAACTATGTCGATGGATTGTTCAGCCTGAGCATCTAGCTTGGCCTTAACAGTTTAAATTTGAAAGTGAGTTTCATACAAAGCCTAAGTTAACATTATAAAGATTCTGCAGGGAAGGTCCATAAATCAGAAGCAGGTAAGAAAGGCCGAAAAATTACTGTGTTCAAAGTTGCCTAATTCTGCATGAATTATGAATTTTTTACCATGATTGAATAACTTAGCAGCTATATTTTAACTAGTTTGAAATTCTGTTGAATTTATTTGAATGTGCATGTGCAGTTATCATGTGTTGTATTGATATGAGCAGTTTAAGTAATCTTAAATGAACTATAAATTTGATTGAATATATTGATTATTGAGCATTTTGACACGTTAGTCAAGTACCTTTAATATGATTTTTTCGTTCTTTCATGTTATAATACTTTCAATGTTTCTTGAATATAGGTGACCTGTTTGCAAAATCATCTCATACCATTTTAATACATGTAACCATCACTTAATTGTGTTCAGATTTCAGTCTCCTTTGTCTCCTATTTTTTTTAATCATTAATTTTTGTGATTTTTTTATTAGATAGTTTTCCACTTCATTGATGAAATAGTCATGTAAGTATTTTTGAATTAATTGTTTATTAAGTTTTAAATATTCAAATTTATAAGTTATTATTTTTAGTTAAATAAGTATTACGGAGTATTATTTTTTGACCCCACTAAGCCTATTTTCCTGGCCATTCCCCTGGTAATTCAAAAGAACTTCAATCTGTCTCTTTCCATTAACTAATAGAAAAGAGTTACAAGGAAACTAGCAATGTAGGAACGACAAAAAAACTTAAGTCTTCATTAGAATTACCTTTAGAATTCCTACCTGTGTTTTTTTGTTTCCTATTTGTGTATTTCATTTAGAATTAGCACAATGACATTAGTAAGTTCCCATCAGAATTAGCTTAAACCATTATGTTAGTTTTTGCCGCAATATTTGATCTGCTTCTCCTTTATTTTAAAATGCTAAGATCTGTTTGAACTGGATTTGGTAATTCGTGCAAGAACATATCCCGTTTGTTGTTTGAAAGACATACTGATCCCGTCTTTTTTTTTTCTAGTGATGAGAAGGTGGTGTAAGAAGTAGTTGAGCTAAATGACCAGCTACAGAAACTTCTTACCAGACATGATGCACTTATCTCTGATAGGCCAACCCCTACTGTAAACCAATTTAATCAGGAAGAAGTGGAGGAAGAAGAGGAAGCAGAACAGCTTTTATTCTTTGATCAGCAGAACTTCTTAGGGCTTTTATTCTATAGTTTTTAGCTAGTAGTAGTATAACTTGGTTGTAAAGTTGTTAAGTAGTTTTTTTGGTTGCATTATTTAGGAAATTTGAAGTTGTTGTTTTGGATTGGACAGGCTTGTATTATGTATGAACAAAACTGCCATTTCAAATTTTTATAAAAAACGTTGCATTTGACTCTGTTTAATGTTGCATTTGAGAAGAATGGTGTTGCTTAAAAAAAAAATTAGCGTTGCATTAGACACAAAATAGCGTTGCGTTAGATAGTGGAACCCACTGCTGACGTCAGCATGTGGGTACCCACTGCTGACGTATCATGTGGGCCCCACTGTTGACGTGGCATGTGAACCATACTGTTGATGTGGCATGTGGGCCCCAGTGCTGACGTGGCACCTTGGTGGGCCCCACTGATGACGTGGCATGCCCCCCCCCCAATATGTGACGTGGCATTTGTGGGCCCCACCGCTGACATGTCAGCGTGCTGACGTGGCACCTTGCTTCCATGTCAGCATGCTGACGTGGCACCTTGCTTCCATGTCAGCATGCTGACATGGCTGAAACATCTTATGCAACCCCATGAAGTGTTGCGTTTGCATGCTTTTGGTGTTGCATAAGGCCTCTTATGCAATGCTTTTCGAAGTGTTGCAATAGCTTGGAAAAGCATTGCGTTTGGGGTCTTACGCAACGCCAGTATTGGTAACGCCCCAAAAGCGTTGCGTAAGACCTTACGCAACGTTTTTCAGGCCTTACGCAACTGAAAATGGGGGTTGCGTATGTGCGTTTATGGCGTAGTGTGTATCCGTTGATAGAGTCCTGTCTTCATCCGTTGATATACTTTCACTTAGACAGAATTACATAGCATAGCTTATTTACAATTGGCTACCATATTCTGCCTATCCAATGATGTTCAACATGACTCTGAATAGAAACACTATCAACTGATAGCATAGAGGTACTGCAGTATGCTACAAAACCTCATCCGTTGATGAGCTACCTGTCAACGGATAGAGTTATAATGTTTTATCCGTTGACAGTTACAAAACTTGACTTATACAATTTTGATTGATTGTGAAGTTATCATCAAGTACATCATATTCCTAACAATCTCCCCCAATTTATACTTGATGGCAATAAAGCATAAATTTAGGACCTTGATGATAATAAAACATTCCTAAGAATATATATAGAACTATGCAAAAATTGTATTAAGCTACAAAAATTAAAATACAGCAAGTTTGAGAAATTTACAGAGAGGTGCTCCTCTAGACTGAGCAGATTAATACTGTTTCTTCTCTCTGGTTGGCAGCACCCTTGATTTTCCTTCTTTGGGAGAGTTGGACTCAATCTGCATTTGGAGTTGCCTATAGAAGGCATCTTCTTCAACAACTTTTGGATTTAGCTTTTGTTGTAACCATCTCAGGTATTGAGAACTAGCCTTTGATAGTTGGTCTTCTAACCTGAAGAATCTCCTATTACCATCTTCATCCCTGAACTCCATCATCCAGAAGGGTTGAAGATGAATTTTCTATCCATTGAATGGAATCTTCATCTTCCTTGGTAGTCTTGATGGTGAGTTCCATTCTCTCCTTATCTGTTCTATTCTGTCCAGTATCTCCCATTTTGCTATCCTGGAGAACCCTGTGTATCTCTTGATTGTAGAGAACACTTTGGTTAAGGTCAGATAGTTTTCTCCAAGAACCCTCTGTAATGGCCATGTCCTTTCATTTCCTCTCTTGTATACAAAGACCAATCTCTCAGGCAAATGTTTATATTTGTCAATTCCTCTTACTTCTGATAATTCATTCAGATACAGATTCATGCCAGAGTATTCTTCAATATCTGCCTGATAGATAAAATCATCCTTGTTTTCCAAGATTGACTGCTTGATAATAGCAGGTACCCTAGCAACCTGAATTGGTTCATTTGAAGGTTGCTTTCTTGGTATCCTTTTCTTCTGATTAGGATTCTGTTGAGGCTTCAGCAAGAATGAAGGAACCTCAATGGAGTCAAGGTTCATTGGTTCCTCTTTAGGGATTATAGGGTCACCATGGAAGTTCACAGCTGGGTCGAATACTTGTGCAGAAAAAGATTGTGATGAGCCAACAGTTTCTCTCCTTACAATTTCTGGAGAGACAGGCCTCCTTGCCTTTGATTTCACTCTCCTTTTAGTTTTGGATTTGGGGACTTCCTCAGGTTCCCTCATTTCATCCTCTACCTCATCCATTAACTCCTGAGCCAGCCTGGCTTGCTTTTCTTCTGAGTTTTCATATTGATTTTCTTCACTTGGATGAGCTTCCCTTCGAAGTTTGGAGGTTTCCTCTCTTTTTGCTTCAACAAATCTAGGATGGCTGTTGGATATATTTAGCACTTTTCCATTCCTTATTATTACAGCCATCCAATCTCTTACACTCTTATTTGTCTTTTCCTTGAACTCTTTGATTGTATTTCCCATTAGCTTCTCATCATCATCCTTGGGAAATGGAAAGTCCAATTGTAGCTTGTTCTTCCCATTTGCCTTTGGTGGAGAGTAGGCTCTGGTTCTTATGTATGGTTCAAATTCTTTGACATAGGATGGTTCAGCATCATAGAATGTAGGAGCCACAATTTCTGGAGTGAGCACCTTCAGAATTGTAGTTGATGTTGTTGGAGCTGAGGACTGAGTAGAGAACAGAGTTGATACAATTGATTCATTGATCATTCTCTCTGTCCTCAGAATTCTTTCATTTGCCTCCTTGTTGATCTTTTCTAAGGCTTCTATTCTGGCTTGCCTTTCACCATCTGAGATTTCTGATATACTTTGAACCTCAGGCAACACCATTTTCTTCTTCTTCACAGGGGAAGCCTCTATAGAGAACTCTGTTGGATTGACCACTATAATTGGTTGTTGCTCCCCCTCACTCTGTGCTATCTTGCTACTGGATGCTGGAATTTGACTAGCTGCAACAACCTTTTTCTCCCCCTTTTTGTTAGCATCAAGGGTTGGAGATGAGGCTGCAAGTAGCTTTTCCAGTAGCTCAGTCTGTTTGGCTTGATTGGCAATTACTGTCTGCATTTGAGATTTCATACTATCCACTCTGGAGGAAAGATGCTGAACTGATTTGGCCAGGCTATCTTCCTTCAATAACTTGCTAGTCAGCACCTTCTGAGTGGTAGTAGGGGCTAGTGCCTCAATCCTGGCATCTAGTTCCACTTTCATTTCCCTTATTGCAGTTTGAACCTCCTCATGTTGGGTTCTTTGAATAACCAAATGCATCTTGTGAAGTTTGAGGGAGGCCAATATTTGCTGAAGGACAGCCTTCCTCTGTGGATCTGCATTCTGGTGCTCAGCCATAGCAGATTGATATTGCTTCATAATCTCCACATTGAAGTCACCAACCTCAGTGATAGAAGAAAATAGCCATTCTGGAGTATCTTCCATGTTGACTTCTTCATCACTTGAGGTGCTAGCACTGTCATTATTGCCAAACTCTTCACTGTCAGCATCTGAAGGCAGAGCTGTCAAAGCTTCCTTTGCTCTTTGTAGAGATTGAGAGGTGTGCACTAGGTGCATTGCCTCCTCTGCCTCCACATTGCCCTGTTGTGCCATGACTTGATAGGCAAAAACAGGATGAGTAACGGTTTCAGGATCCAAAGAGATGGAGTCAATAATTGACTGATATTCTTGTCGAAATTCCATCTCCTTAGAGGCTTCATTAACCTCCATTAACTCACTAGCAATGGCTGAATCTTCCTGCCTTATTTCTCCTGTAGTCCCTTCTCTCCTCTCATCTCTCTTTTCTTGCATCAGGGGCTCCCCCTGGCTCACACCTCTCACACCCTCACCTTCACCTACTAAGGTGGAACTCTCTTGCTCTCCTTTTGCCTGACCGGAAGAAATGGTCAACCTCTCATTATTTTTCTCTCCTTTTGCCTACTCATAAGGCAGCCTCTCACTCCCTTCCCTCATTCCTAAAAGTGTTTCAACTACTACAAACTCCTCCATAGTTGACATGGGAATGTCACATTTTGCAGTGGTAAAGAGAGTTGTCAACGGATAAAGTGTATCCGTTGATGTAGTAGTTATTGCTGTCAACGGATGATTAGTTGTAAACACATCCGTTGATGGAGAAACACTTGTCAACGGATAAAGGAAATCCGTTAATGAAGGAAAAAGAGTATCCGTTGAAGTGAAAACCAACACTGAATCTGTGGTGATTGATTTTAAGGAAGAGGCCACAGATAGTGTTGTGAATTCAGGAATGGAAGATTGATGGCCCAACAAATCATCTAAAAGATGATGACCACCAATTATTGAGTGGGGCTTCTCCAAGAATTTTAAAGATGGAGAATCAGGAATTGATGTAGATATCATATCCACATCCAGAGATGGAGTTGGAGTTGGTGATGGTGGATTAAAATGTGTATCGATTTGAAGGTTAAGATCAAGGGGCTGTGACTCCACATTTATTGAAGTCACATCAAACTGAATTTGAGAAGGTACAGTTTGTTGTACTGTGTGTGCACCCTGTGATTCCCCAATGGTTTTGGATTTGACTCTTCTACCATAGGTTTTTGAGTGAAAGCTATCTGTGTCTCTTTCCCTTTTGTGCAGTGTTCCTGGAGTGGAACTTAAATCAGTAGTCACACCCTATTGAGAGGATGTAACTAGAATTTGGCTTGAAGGTTCATTAACAGTCTTTTGATAGACTGAAATGTTGGTTGCACCTGCCTCACCTTCCTTATCCTTAGGGCTTCTTTGATGTTCACCTTGTCCCTCACCACTCACTACCACCTTCACACTCCCCTCAAGAGTTTTGGTAGTTTTTGCAATAGGTGCCTTTTGAGAGACACCTGAGGTTTGTCTTTTTTATTGTGGTTTTAGAACTTTGGATTTGGTCACTTTGGTAGGAGCCTGTTTGGTCACAGCCACAGACTCCATTGTGACACTAGAAGGCAAAGAAATTTTGGGGTTGGAGATAGGAGTTTCAGGGTTGGAAACAGTTACCTGAACAATTGGTAGATATACCAATTGTACTTCTGCATTTAGGTTCATTTGAATCAAATCACTTAAGACTCTCTTCTCCTGAACAAAACAATTGAACTTGCTATCCGGGTTAGCAATGGATAGCTCATTCTCAGATACATGCAATGCTAGGATCATCAAAAATCTAGCAAAATAAATATTCTTGCTCCTAGTTTCCTTTTTACCTAATTTAGCTGCTATCTCATACATGACTAGTGAGCCAAAATTATAAAATTTATCAGTCAAGAGCATACATAGCATAACTAGCATGGAATTGGTAACAGCATCAAAATTACTAATTTTGCCAGAAAAAGTTTTAATGAAGGCATCACAAAAATAACTTCATTCTTTAACCATACCTTTCCTAACAATTTTCCCTAAGTTCTCAGTACTAAGGGTATAGTTTATGGAATTTAGCATGGTAACAATTTCAGCATTACTAGGTATTTCCAGATAGTTATTCTCATGCAATTTTAAACAAGCAGTTATCACATCAGAGTTAACTACATAGTTTTTACCCTTTAAAGAAAAAGCAAGTTTACCGTCTGTGCCAATGTACTCAGCAGATGCCCACACCTCTTCAATTACCTCGTGGATTAGAGGAGTGGTGGCATTCATAGCATATGACAGTTTGCATTTCTTCACGAAATTCATCATGGTGTGATATGCTTCTAGAGCGTTCACTGTATCAACAAAGGCTGCGAAATTGTTCTTCTCATAGGTAAACCCAGTGGAAGACATCATCTTAACAATAGGCGCCATTGAAGTGTTTGAACTTTTGTTGCAGAGAGTTTTAGTGAAGAAGATGCAGTTAACTTATGAGATTCTTGAAAAGGAATAAAAGTGAGATGTGAGAGCACAAGACAGCCTTTTATATTTTTCAAGAATTAAAAATGAAATAATTAAAAGTAATTACTCCATTGGACAAAAGTAATTGTCATATAATAAATGAAAAGAAAAGAAGTACAGCCGTGACTAAATATACACGTTTACCAACGGCTATAAAAAAATATGTATATCAACGGATAAAGAATGGACGGTTGAGAAAACAGTTTATCCATCGATGACGTGGACAACCTGTTATCCGTTGACATACGAAAATCTAGTAATGTGTTTATACTACCAACGGATAAAAGGATATCCGTTGATAAGCAAATTTTGCCTTAAACAAAATTTCTGCTAAAAAAATTTCTGAGAGTTTTTAATTCTCAAGTAAATCAAAACACATTTCTAGCTGCAATTATAGAGTATGATTAGATATCACTAGGAATTACGAAAAATTAAGCATACCTAGTTCACCTACCAACCTTGTGAATGAAGATTCATCAAGAGGCTTGGTGAAGATATCTGCAAGCTGCATTTCACTTGGCACAAAGTGCATTTCTACTGTACCATTCATCACATGCTCTCTAATGAAGTGGTATTTGATGTCAATATGCTTGGTTCTCGAATGTTGCACTGGATTCTCTGTGATGGCAATAGCACTAGTGTTGTCACTGAAAATTGGAATCTTCTCAACTTTTAGACCATAGTCAATAAGTTGATTTTTCATCCAAAGAATCTGTGCACAACAACTTCCAGCAGCAATGTACTCAGCTTTAGCTGTAGAAGTGGAGACTGAGTTCTGTTTCTTACTGAACCATGACACAAGCCTGTTCCCTAGAAATTGACAGGAGCCTGTAGTACTTTTCCTATCAATTATGCAACCTGCATAGTCTGCATCTGAATAGCCAATTAGATCAAAGCCAGAATCTCTTGGGTACCAAATGCCAAGGTTTGGTGTTCCCTTGAGATACCTGAAAATTCTCTTAATAGCAATCAAGTGAGACTCTCTAGGGTCAGCTTGAAATCTAGCACAAAGACAAGTGGAAAACATTATATCAGGTCTACTAGCTGTTAGATATAGAAGTGAGCCTACCATGCCTCTATAGCTTGAGATGTCCACAGATTTTTCCTTAGTGTTCAACTCAAGCTTAGTTGCAGTGGCCATAGGTGTTTTTGCAGAGGCACAATCCATTAAGTCAAATTTCTTTAAAAGATCATAAATATATTTTGTTTGACTTATGAAAATTCCCTCATTAACTTGCTTTACTTGTAAACCAAGAAAGTAAGTTAATTAACCCATCATGCTCATTTCATACCTACTTTGCATAAGTTTGGCAAACCTTTTGCAAAGCTTCTCATCTGTAGACCCAAAAATAATATCATCTACATAGATTTGAACAAGTATTGAAGAACCATTGACATTTCTATGAAATAAGGTTTTATCTACTGTACCTCTAGTGAAGTGATTCTCCAAAAAAAATTGAGATAAAGTGTCATACCAGGCTCTTGGTGCTTGCTTCAAACCATAAAGTGCTTTCAAGAGAAGATATACATATTCTGGAAATTCTGGATCTTCAAAGCCAGGAGGTTGATGGACATATACCTCTTCTTCTAGTTCCCCATTTAGAAAGGCACTTTTGACATCCAACTGATAGACTTTGAAATTGGCATGTGCTGCATAGGCTAGGAAAATTCTAATTGCCTCAAGTCTTGCCACTGGAGCAAAAGTTTCATCAAAATCTATCCCTTCTTCTTGAGAATAGCCCTTTGCCACTAATCTAGCTTTATTCCTCACAATTATACGATTTTCATCAGTCTTATTCTTGAGAACCCATTTGGTACCTATGACACCTCTATCATCAGGTTTGGGCACAAGCTTCCATACTTTATTTCTCTCAAATTGGTTTAGCTCTTCTTGCATTGCTAAGATCCAATCTGGATCTAGAAGGGCATCTTCCACTTTCTTAGGTTCCTCTTGAGACAGGAAACTAATGTATAGACATTCTTCTTGTGTGGCCCTCCTAGTTTGGACTCTTGAGTTTGAGTCACCAATGATTAACTCAAAAGGATGATCTCTGGTCCATTTTCTTGAAGGTGGAAGGTTTGATCTAGATGAGGTTGCTTCATCTAAATGAGCATGATCTTGTTGATTGGTCATTGAGTTTTGACTTTGAGAAACTCCCCCTGAGTTTGTTGTCCTTGCGGAATTATGAAGTTGACTGTCAACGGATGCATCATTTTGTCTATCAACGGATGCTCCATTTTGCCTGTCGACAGATGCATGAAAATGCTTGTCAACGGATGCATCTGATGCTCCAGTATGACTGTCAACGGATGCTTCATTTCCAGTGTTAGCATCACTTCTAGTTGGACCAACAACTCTAAGTGAATTTCCATGACCATGATCTTCATTTTCCTCATCATCATCAATGTACATTCTTCCTTCTACCTCATTTTCAAATCTCAATTCTTCATGGAAGCCTTCATCATTTAGACCTAGAATCTTTTGATCATCAAACACAACATGTACAGATTCCATAACAATGTTGATTCTTAGATTGTAGACTCTATAGGCTTTCCCTGCTGCATATCCAACAAAGATAGCTTCATCTGCATTTGCTTCAAATTTGCCCAAGTTATCTCCATGATTTCTTAGCACAAAACACTAACATCCAAAGACATGAAGAAAAGCTAACGTTGGTTTCTTGTTGGTGAATAACAGATAAGGAGTCATTCCTCTAGCTTGATTGACCAAGGAAATATTCTGAGTGAAACAGGCAGTGTTGACAGCTTCAGCCCAGAAATATGTTGGCAATCTTGATTCACTTAGCATTGTTCTAGCTACTTCAATGAGAGTTCTGTTTTTCCTTTCAACAACCCCATTTTGTTGAGGTGTTCTAGCAGTAGAAAACTCATGGACAATTCCATTCTCTTCACAGAAAATCTTCATTGTGGAATTTTTGAATTTAGTACCATTGTCACTCCTGATTCTTTGTACTTTTACTTCAGAACCATTGTTTACTAGTCTGAGATGATTGATGATGATTTCACTTGTACAATCTTTGGAGTGTAGAAAGAAGGTCCATGTAAACTTAGAAAAATCATCTACAATCACCAGACAGTATTTCTTCTTTGAAATGGACATGACATTTACTGGGCCAAATAAGTCCATATGCAGCAATTGAAGGGGCTTAACAGTGGATGACTCTGTCTTGCTCTTGAAGGATGATTTCTTTTGATTCCCTAATTGGCAGGCATCACACAATCCATCCTTGATGAACTCCACTTGAGGGATTCCTCTAGCAAGATCCTTTCTTACCAAGTCATTCATAACTTTAAAATTCAAATGTGATAGCTTTTTATGCCATAGCCAACTCTCATCCTTGCTTGCTTTGCTGAAGAGACAAGTAATGGATTCTGAGCATACTGAGTTGAAGTCAGCTATGTAAGCATTTCCTTTTCTAAAGCCTGTCAATACCACATTGTTGTTTTCCTTGGAAGAAACAACACAGGCTTCTTTAGTGAACTTTACTTCATAATCTTTGTCACAAATCTGACTGACACTCAGCAAATTGTGCTTCAAACCTTCAACTAAAGCCACTTCTTCAATGATGACATTGTCCTTTGAAATCAAGTCATATCCCTTAGTATATCCTTTGCTGTCATCTCCAAAGGTAATTCTAGGGCCAGCTGCCTCCTTGAACTCTATGAGCAGGGTTGAATCTCCTGTCATATGCCTAGAGCATCCACTGTCTAGGTACCATAGATTCCTTCTATTTCCCTGCACACATTCCAAAATACAAATCAAGTTGATTTTGGTACCCAAGTTTCCTTGGGTCCTTTCTTGTTAGCCTTTGGTTTTGCACTCTTAGCAATCTTCACTTTAGGTGTAGATGCTTGAGTGATAGGTTTTGACAGATGCTCATTTGCATAAATATTTGATGCATGCATTTGTGGAAAATTGGCATACATATTATTCATGCTAGGAATGCTCCATGACATTTGTGGCATATTCACAGATTGAAAATAAGGATTAGACACATATGGCATGTTCACATATGGATTTGAAAAACTAGCATTCTGATACAAACCAGGCATTGCAGGCATACTTGGAATAGATTGAGGTACATGAACAGGAGTCCTTTTAACAGACTTACAATTAGAAGATAGGTGATTGACACTATTGCAATTACCACAAGTTTTCCTAGGAGCAAACTTGTCAGGAGAATAATTGTTTTTCTTATTAATGCCTATCTTACCATTTCTGTTCTTTTTCTTTTTACCCTCAGTCTCTACCTTTTCATTAACTGATTTACCAACAACCTTTTTGTTAAGTAAATCACCTGCCTTAGCCTTCTCACTTGATTTGGCTTGGCTATTTTTATTAGAAACAAAATTCTTGGCTACTGGACCATACTGATTATTCAGTTTCTTGAGTTCCTTCTTACTAACAGACTTTTTGTCAGTCGACGGATACCTCTCATCCGTTGATGGTTCATCTGTCAACGGATGATCACTATCCGTTGATTCACAAATAGTCTCTAGATCCTCAAGGCAAGGTTCTAGCTCCTTTTTCTTTTGAGTCCAGGTATCCCTTACAAATGATTCTATTCCCTGGACTTCTATTATGTTTTGAGAAATATTCCTACAGCTTTGAAATTTAGCAATTATCCCTTGTTCTTTTTCAAGCTGGTTTCTTAAAATCGGTTCTCTTTTTAACACAACTTCAAGTTCACTTTTAGCATCATTGCAATCAACTCTCATTTTCTCAAATTCTAGAAATTGAATTTCTAGAGCAGCATTTCTATCACTTAAAAACAGATTAGTCTCTTTAATCCTATTGTTCTCTTTAGTAAGTGATTTAAGAGTAACACTCAAGTGATATAGTTCAGTAGATATTTCATCTATAACACTATTGCATTCCTCTTTGGTGAGCTCAGAGAGATTAGTAGAAAATACCTGATTGCTAGCTGAACTTGCTTCCTGCTCAGAATCAGCCATCAATGCAAGGTTGACAAACTCAGCATCATCATCAGAATGATTTCCATCAGCAGCCCAGTCATACTCTTGGGTCATGAATGCCTTTCCTTTCTGTCTGAGAAGATCAAAATATTTCTTCTTGTAGTCAACAGTTTCAGTTGGCTTTCCCTTGTTCTCAGATCTAGGCTTCCTGCATTCACTTATCATGTGACCAGCAATTCCACAATTGTGGCATTTAATTTTGGATTTATCCACATAGTTACTTGTGGAAAAATCCTTGTTAAATGGCTTAGCCACCCCAGAGTTTCTTCTGAATTTTAGCTTAGAGAATCTCCTAGATAGAAAGGCTAAATGCTCATCTATCTCATCCAATTCATCCTGCTGAAGGACACTCATTTCTTCAGACACTTTTTCCTTGCTTTTGCTTGATTCTGCTCTACCTTCACAAACCTCCCTGTTTGGTGTAGATTTAGCAGCTTCAGTCCTCTTCTCCTCCTTCTGCTCCAAGTTGGCAACAAGTGCAACTGACCCACTTTTCTTTTGGGCCTTCTCAAGTTCTTCATCCTGCTCCATTTCTAGTTCATATGTCTTTAAAGTTCCATAGAGCCTTTCAAGAGTAAATGTCTTGTACTCTTGAGTGTTTCTTAGAGAAACAGTCATTGGCTTCCACTCTTTGGGCAGTGATCTCAGAAATTTGAGATTAGAATCTTTCACTTGGTAGATTCTTCCATACAGTTTCAAGCCATTCAGTAGCTTTTGAAATCTACTAAATGCATCATTCAATGTCTCTCCATTCTTGAAATGGAAGTGCTCATACTGTTGGATCAGTAGTTGCATCTTGTTTTCCCTTACCTGTTCTGTATCTTCACAAAGGGTTTGAACAATATCCCATACTTCCTTGGAGGTAGTACAGTTGATAACATTGTCAACCATGTCTGTTTCTAAGCCATTAAACAGAATATTCATGGTCTTTTATCTTTGTGGACTTCTGCAACGTCCTCGGTACTCCACTCAGAAACAGGTTTGGGAATGTAAGTGTCTGGTGCATCTGCAGCAAGGCCAACTCTTGAAGCCGCCTTCATTGGAACGTGAGGACCCTTCTCAATGCAATCTACAAAACCTTCATCAATAGACATGAGATGTAGACGCATTTTTACTTTCCAGTGAAAGTAATTTTCTCTATCAAGAACCGGTATCTTCACTCCATAATCCTTCTTAGACATGTTGGAAGTGTGTTGATCTTTAAACTTCAAATATGTTAGAAGCTTGCTCTGATACCAATTGTTATTCCCAGATTACACACTTGTATAATTATAGAAGGGGGGGTTGAATACAATTCTTGATAATTATAATTTCTGATAAAAACCACAGAAATCTATAAGGAGATAATTGCTGAATGAGAAATGATTCACAAACACATAAAAAATCAGGTGGTTAAATGTACCACCTGAGACTTTTATTCGAAGAAAACTCTGTGATACAAATGTACACAGCTTCTGTTTTTACAACTCTTTGCTTCTAAGGATATTCAAGAAACCCTAAGCAAATGTGTCTATTTTCTTAGTTTCTAAAGAGTTGCTACACTTGGTTATATATCCCAAGTTTACAAGTACTACAGAAATAAGATAATATTAATCTAATTCAAGTTGACTTGCTACTCCACTCCAAATCCACATGTAGCCGAAAGGTTGTCCTTGTGAACAGATATGTCCCCTGCACCTTTCTTGTATGTACTGTGTAAATGGAATGCTTCTTTCTTCTGCGTTTCCAAAGTATGGCTGCCATCCTGCTTTTTATACCTACTATCAACCCATGTGATCTGTCAGTCAAACATGTCCTTATCAACTGCTAATTCCCAACTAGCATAGAAGAAAGTGTTAATGATTATCCGTTGATGTTGTACACAGTCATCCGTTGATGGTAGTTTGAGCTGTATCCGTTGATAGAGTAGATTTGAGTTGTATCCGTTGATAGAGTCCTTTCTTCATCCGTTGATACACTTTCACTTAGACAGAATTACATAGCATAGCTTATTTACAATTGGCTACCCTATTCTGCCTATCCAATGATGGTCAACATGACTCTGAATAGAAACACTATCAACTGATAGCATAGAGGTACTGCAGTATGCTACAAAACCTAATCCATTGATGAGCTACCTGTCAACGGATAGAGTTATAATGTCTCATCCGTTGACAGTTACAAAACTTGACTTATACAATTTTGATTGATTGTGAAGTTATCATCAAGTACATCATATTCCTAACAGGGTCTTTCTTAATTCAGGCTCTTTGAACTCCAAAGTTAGTCTTTTGAAAAAAGGGCCCATTAAGGTTGAGATCTAAGTCTGTTTATTATGGGCTTCAGTCGGGAGTCCATAGTATTGCAATTATTTTGAAGGATCTGGAATTTCTAATTTTGAATTTAGAAATGAATCGTTGCATGCAAGGGACTTGGAGTAAGAGAGGGGGTTGAGTGTTATTAAGTACCTCGGGTAGTTAAAAAGAATAGTAATTATGAGTTTAGTTATTTGAGGTGCTGGCCTAGTATATATTCATTCGTTGCCAGAGTTCTTTTCTTTATTTTCTCCTTACTTCAATCTCTCTTCAGTGTAGTTTTCTAGGTTTTTAAGTAATGGAGCTTAGTTGGGACTTTCCTGATGAAGGTTTTGTAAAGGTAAACGTGCATGCATTTACCTTGGCAGAACCTCTTCCTAATGGGAACGATTCGAGCATAGGCATTGTGATCAGAGATAGGTCAGGGTCGATTATTAAGATGGTATCTGGTTCAATCCCTAACCTTACTGTTAGGGCGAATGAATTGTGGGCAATTCTAGCTGGGCTTCGTAGTGCTTTTTACGAAAGGGAAGATAACATTCAACTGGAAACTGATAATGTTGTTGTTGTCAATGAGTGGAATGAGTGGCGTTGGTTCATAGATCCGAACCATGCGAGTGTTATCCAGCAGTTGGAGCAGAAGAAAAAGGACCCAAACTTGAACTTAAAAGGTCAACACGGTGGTAGCTGGACAAAACATGTTGGCTCGGTTTCTGGCTGAAGATGGTGCTAATAATCGTTCCAGGTTAGTGGTGTTCAGAAGGTCATTTGGTCAAGTCAGGAATCTGTGGCTTTTAGACATGGGTTTAGGTGGTGGAGGTGAGCTATTTGAGGAGTTCTCTGAAAGTCGTTATGCTGAGTTGGGGTTGGATCAGGATGAAGAAGCTCAGGAGCAGGTTGAAGGCATGGATTCTGATGGCGAGGAAAGCGAGATGCTGGTGCAAGGTGTTGATCAGCCCAATATGGGTGCAATGAACTGAAGAGCCCTCTTCTTAGGGTTTGTTATTTGGGGTTTTTTTATGTTTATTTCTATTAAGTTATTTTTATTCTTATTGTTTAAGTTCTGGGTCAGTTTTTTGGTTTTGGTTGGTGGCTGTTGATTTGCTGGTGGGCTTTTCTGATTCGGGCTTAGCCTTTTCTGTAATGAACCTGGTTGTTGGGCTTTGTCCCTTTAATATATTTTGAATTATTGAAAAAAAAAACTACCATACGAACGTAAAAATTACGATAAAAATTTTAAATATTAAATATAATTAAATAATATCTTTTAAAACCGATAACATCTCAGAACAAACATGCTCAGTAATATAAGAATTTATATAATTAGAATATTGATTTATTTCGACAAGATATAATTAAACAACACATGTATAACATATTTAAAAAATATATTTCAAAGAGTGTTTACGTTTAGTAAATTTGGGATAGTTTGATTATGGAAATTATTTAATTTGTTCTTCAATAAATTTTGGCGACTTAGTTGCGCTTCGCGTAATTAATAAAATTTTATTTTTACATATTAAAATAGATAAATTAATTCCTGTTATGTAAAAAAAAATTAAAAGATATTATTAAAAAATTAAAAAAATTGATTTAGAACAATTTGCATGAATTATTAGTCGAAATAATACTCTCACTAAATATCTAGAATTTTGATAATCTTAAAAAAAATATAAACATAAAAAATAGCAATTACAATACGAACGTAATTTTTAAAATAAAAAACTATAACTATTAAATATATAAGTATTGTGTTTTAAAACCGACACCCTCTCATAACATATAAATACTCCCTTAATAATATAAACATTTATTTAATCGAAATATTAATTTATTTCGACCTAATATGCGAAACAACATGTGTATAACTTTTTATCAACTAAATCGGTCAAGAAAATGGTTCATTTTTTGTACAAAAGTAAAAACTTGTCGGTATGATTTGTATACGAGTATTAGTTTGATATGTCCCAAATTAACAAGTCAATTATAAATATATCCCTCTTTATTGAATAATTATAAATATGTCCCATGATTAAATTTAACTCATATATAACTTATATACATATAATTATAAATATATTTATACTAAATAAGACTATAATACCCTTCTTTTTCCCTCCCTCCTGCCCCTGGCCCCGCAGGGGCACTTCAATCTCTACTCCCCACCAAACCAGTAATCTGCTTACCATTCTCTACCTCATCATTTTTACCGATTTTCGATATATGTTATGTACATTTTATGTACATGAATGATGAGTACCTATATGGCAGTTAATGTTATATTGGTTGTTACTGTTGTTAGTGTGGTGATCAGTACTTACTATGGAATTGAAGGTGGATTTGTTGTCGAGAAGTAGAGCATTTCTGAAAACATAACATATTATCTATATATATTATAATAGCAGGAGATCGGAGAGACTTTCACTCAGAAGCTTCAAAATAGTTTTCTTGAATTTTCACATTTTTGATTTTTTTATTTAAATAATTTTCTTGAATTTAATTAATCATTAATTGTACCTATTAAATTTACGTTAAATGCACTTTATTTCATATTTAATATAAAAGTTTAGCAATCTATATGAGGACATTATAATTATTATTTTAATATAAAATATCTATATCTATATATATTATAATAGCAGGAGATCGGAGAGACTTTCACTCAGAAGCTTCAAAATAGTTTTCTTGAATTTTAACATTTTTTATTTTTTTTATTTAAATTATTTTCTTGAATTTAATTAATCATTAATTGTACCTATTAAATATATGTTAAATGCACTTTATTTCATATTTAATATAAAAGTTTAGTGTTGTGGAATAAAAACTAGGTTATGATTATGACGACTAGGGTTTGTGAGCTTCAAGCTTTAATGGCTGCTTCTGCGTTCGAGACTAAACGGTCCTCACAGAATGCCTACGTATCTCTGTATTAGAGAATCAAGCCAAGAAAACGTAGTTCTGAGAATGAGGGGTCAGACCCTTTATATAGGCTGAGAAGCCTAGGAATTATGGTAGGAGTAGGTGACTTGGTGGGCAAGCCACCGCCTTGAGGAAGGTTCTAGACCCCTTCCTTGTAGGAGTCAGTTTCCATGTTGGAATATGTATCTTGGAGGCTAAGTCAGGCAAGAGTAATATCCTTGTTTGACTCTTATTTGCTGAGCTGTTTATTACCCCTAATATTAATTACGAAATTAATATTATAGTTAGGGTTTGGGCCCATCTGGTGGGCCCCACGTTTGGACCATTCTAGGTCTAATAAATGCCACATTAAATGTGTCTTTAGGGCTTACTTTCAGCCCATATCATTTGCCCCCCAACTTCTAGGAAAACTGATCAGGTTTTCCTTGAAGTTATAACGGCCTTATTCGAGACTTGGGTCGGGGTTTATTGCTCTTACGTGAGTATTTTCAACAATATCATCTTAATGTAAAGCGTGGAGCGACCGACGCATTTACGACGATGTTGAACGACACTAATCAGTGTTAAACGGCACTACACAGCGCTAATCAGCCTTAAACAATGTTTAAACAGTGTTAAACAATGTTAAGTGGCATAAAATGGCACTAACGGCACTAATCGGTGCTAAACAGTGCTAACCGGCACTAATCTGTGCTAACATGCACTAAACAGTGCTTAAACAGCACTAAACGGTGCTAATCGGCACTAATCTGTGCTAATAGGCACTAAACAGTGCTTAAACAGCACTAAACGGTGCTAATCTCGACCTCTTTTTATCATTAACAATCATCCGAGATTCGCTGAAAAAGTCGAGATTTAGGTTTAAAAAGTTCACTGAAAAAGTAGGGATCCAGGACCAAGAACTGAACCTGGACCGGGGGGATCCAGGTTCAGAAGCTGGTCGGCTGGACCCCCTGAAAATGACCTGGTCGGCCGGAAGCTGGTCGGCTGGGACCTGGTCGGCCAGAAGCTGGTCGGCTGGGACCTGGTTGGCCAGAAGCTGGTCGGCTGGCCCTCCTCCAGGGGAGCTGGTCGGCCGGGACCTGGTCCTCCGGGACCTGGTTGGCTGAAATTCATCTTCTAGGGCTAACTAGTCAGTAGTTGGCCTAAAAAACTTGAACTTAGACTCCTTCTTGATTTTAATAGAGAGTGTGGATCCAGGATCAGAAACCATCCATGGTCCTAAGGATCCAGAATCTTGATCTTGATTACGAATCGTCAGTTTGGTCGTTTGTGACTTCATGGCTAACTTTGGCCTTCATGACTCATCTTGGCCTTCATGGCTAACCTTGGCCTCTCTTTAACATTGATAATCATCTGATATTCGCTGAAAAAGTCGAGAACCATGTCCGAAATCATTTGCTGAAAAAGTTGGGATCCAGGACCAAGAACTGAACCTGGACCGGGGGGATCCAGGTTCAGAAGCTGGTCGGCTGAACCCCCTCAAAACAACCTGGTCGGCCGGGACCTGGTCTTCCGGGACCTGGTCGGCTGATCCTCCTTAAAAAGAGCTGATCGGCCGGGACCTGGTCTTCCGGGACCTGGTCGGCTGATCCTCCTTAAAAAGAGTTGATCGGCCGGGACCTGGTCTTCCGGGACCTGGTCGGCTGATCCTCCTTAAAAAGAGCTGATCGGCCGGGACCTGGTCTTCCGGGACCTGGTCGGCTGAGACCCCTAGTGCGTCGCGGTCGATTGCTTCTTGGCTAGCTGGTTGACCCGGACGTGAAAATTATTCGTGATCTTGCGGATCAAGAACCTTGATCTGAATTTCAAGTCACTATTTTGGTCATTCATGACTTTGTTATCTTAAGGATCAAGAAACTTGACCTTGATCTTAAACTTTTATCATGGATCTAGGATCTAAAACTGTCCGTGATCCTAAGGATCAAGAATCTTGATCTTGATCACGAGTCGTCGGTTTGGTCATTCGTGACTTCATGGCTAACCTTGGCCTTAATGGCTAATCTTGGCCTTCATGGCTAACCTTGGCCTCCCTTTAGCATTGGAAATAATCCGAGATTTGCTGAAAAAGTCAAGATTTAGGTTTGAAAACTATTCAAAGTTCACTGAAAAAGTTGGGATCCAGGACCAAGTACTGAACCTAGACCGGTCGGATCCAGGTTCAGGAGCTGGTCGGCTGGACCTCCTTAAAAGGAGCTGGTCGGCCAAGACCTGGTCGGCCGGGGTCTCCAAGACTATAGAAAACTCAAAGATCTTCGCGTGGACAGTAAGATCGTCCAAATCTGATACCCGGAGCTAAAGATATGGCCCAAACAACGTCAACAGTCCGTGTAGGACTGAAAATCAGTCTTGGTCGGCTGGACCCCCTTAAAAGGAGCTGGTCGGCCAAGACCTGGTCGGCCGGGGTCTCCAAGACTATAGAAAACTCAGAGATCTTCGCGTGGACAGTAAGATCGTCCAAATCTGATACCCGGAGCTAAAGATATGGCCCAAACAACGTCAACAGTCCGTGTAGGACTGAAAATCAGTCTTGGTCGGCTGGACCCCCTTAAAAGGAGCTGGTCGGCCAAGACCTGGTCGGCCGGGGTCTCCAAGACTATAGAAAACTCAAATATCTTCGCGTGGACAGTAAGATCGTCCAAATCTGATGCCCGGAGCTCAAGATATGGCCCAAACAGTGTCAACAGTCCGTGTAGGACTGAAAATCAGTCTTGGTCGGCTGGACCCCCTTAAAAGGAGCTGGTCGGCCAAGACCTGGTCGGCCGGGGTCTCCAAGACTATAGAAAACTCAAAGATCTTCGCGTGGACAGTAAGATCGTCCAAATCTGATGCCCGGAGCTCAAGATATGGCCCAAACAGTGTCAACAGTCCGTGTAGGACTGAAAATCAGTCTTGGTCGGCTGACGCCCTCCTCGGAGCTTGGTCTTGAACCTTAAGTTCATTCATGGTTGTTGGTTATCATCAACCCTTGACTCTCATCCTTGTGATGAAGTTCTTTAGTTCTTACCTCATCTTTGTTTCTCATGGAGGAGGTCTTCCTTCTCGGTTGATCATTCAGGTAGTTCACTTGCTCCTTAGCACTTGACTTTAGGCCTGGTATGCCTTTGTTGGTTTTCAACCCTTTAGCTTGATTCTAGGTTTCCAACCTTATTTTCTTATGCTCATATAACCTTTCTTAGGTCTCAACTTGATTGACAACTCTTGGTTCGAGTCCTTAAACTCAAACGACAAGCTCGATTGGAGGCAGACAGCCTTGTTGGCCATCGAGGCTTAATTAATGTTGTGTTGAGATTTGAAGTTCAAGGATTCAATCCTTAATCTTGGAATGTGTTCATCATCCCAGATTTCCAACCTGTAGAATCCTCGTCCTGGTGTCTTCCTGACTCGATACGACCCTTCCCAATTGGGGGATAGTCTTCCCTTCTGGCCAACTCTGGAGGCCTCTATCTTCCTCAGAGTCAAGTTGTCTTGTCGAAAGAACTTCTCCTTAACCCTTTGGTCGCAGTGGAAAGATGCTTTCTTCTGACGCTCTGCGTTTCTAGCATTCGCTTCATCCATAACCTCGTCAATCAGATCGAGGGCGAGCCTCACGCCTTTTTCATTGGTCTCGTGATCATATGCTTCCACTCTTGGCGATGCATGTGTAATTTCTAGGGGGCACAACTGCCTTGGCTCCATAAGCCAGCAAAAACGGGGTTGCTTCAGTTATCACTTCGTAGGTGGTGTGGTATACCCAAAGTATAGGCAGCAACTCATCCACCTAAGTGTTTCTTGATCGTCCGACCCTCTTCTTCAGTCCATCAAGGATAATTCAATTTGCTACCTCAGCTTGTCCATTAGCCTCAGGGTGAGCTACTGAAGAAAAGCGAAGTTCAATAACATTCTCCTTGCAGTACTTCTTAAACTCTTCATTGTTGAATTTTGTCCCATTATCCGTCACAAGGATTCGGGGGATTCCCTATCTGCAGATGATGCTCTCCCAAAAGAACTGGGAAATTTGTTTGGTGGTTATCTTGGCTAAGGGCTTAGCCTCAATCCACTTAGTGAAGTAGTCGATGGCCACTATCATAAACTTCCTTTGTGCCGAAGCCATAGGGAAAGGACCTAGTATGTCCATTCCCCACATTGCAAACGAGATGGGAGAATTGATCGAAGTTAACATCTCAGGCGGCTGCCTTACAATTGGAGCGTGCTTTTGACATCTGTCACACTTCTTGACATAATTCTGCGCATCGGCCAACATCTCTGGCCAATAGAATCCCAGTCGTGTGATCTTGTGAGCTAGGGCTCTGCCCCCCAAGTGTTGCCCACATATCCCTTCATGAACTTCCTCCAAGGCTTCTCTTGCCCCTTGGGGCCTCAAGCACTTCAGGTACGGGACGACAAACGATCTTTTGTAGAGGATGCCTTCAATCAAGGCGTATCTCAATGCCCTCACTGACAGCTTTCGTGCCTCCAAGGCATTGTCAGGGAGCCAGCCTGTCTCGAGGTGAGCTTTGATAGGGTCAATCCAGCAACCTCCCATATCAATCGGTGCTATCAACTTAGAATTGATGGTCGGGGCCTTCAAGACTTGGAAGTAAACACTCCCTGCATAGTTCTCAATTTCAGAAGAAGCAAATTTAGACAAGGCATCGGCCTTAGCGTTCTCCTCTCTCGGAATGTGTTCCACATAGCATTCCTCAAACTGAGTCATAACAGCTTTCACGACTCTCAGGTATTTTGCCATAGTCTCATCATTGGCTTCAAACTCGCCATTCACTTTCGAGACCACCAGTCTTGAATCTCCACACACTTTGAGGTTCTTGACCCTCATGACTCTAGCTAAGCCCAATCCAGCTATCAATGCCTCATACTCAGCTTCATTGTTGGTAGTAGGAAAATCCAACTTCAAAGCATACTCAACTGTGAACCCATCGGGGCTTTGCAGAACTAAACCTGCATGGCTTGATTTTGTTTTTGATGCTCCATCAAAATAGAGCACCCAATATTCCTTCTGACCAGTTACAAGTTCCTCATCTTTATCTCCACTCTCAGTGGTAGTTACTATCTCCTGCCCCCCGACTTCTTGGTTGTTAATGGTGCATTCAACCACGAAGTCAACCAATGCCTGAGCCTTGACGGCTGTCCGAGGCTTATACTTGATATCAAACTCTCCAAGTTATATGGCCCACTTGATTAGCTTTCCACTGGCCTTAGGGCTATGCATTATGTTCCTCAGTTGCTGGTCCGTCCGGACTTCAATTTTGTGAGCCTGGAAGTACGATCGTAGCTTCCTCGAGGCCGTTATCAATGCCAAGGCAAACTTCTCGATGGTAGAGTAATTTAACTCAGCCCCATGCAACACCTTGCTTACGTAGTAGATGGGTTTCTGAACCTTGCTTTCTTCTCGAACGAGAACGGTACTCAGTGCTTGCTCAGATACTGCCAAGTATAGGTAGAGAGTCTCTCCGGGACTAGTTTAGCCAACAACGGGGCTTCGGCCATATACTTCTTCAATTGTTCAAAGACCTCCTGGCTCTAAGGTGTCCACTCAAAATTTTTCACTTTCTTCAATGCTTGAAAGAACGACAAACATTTATCACCAGATTTGGAGATGAATCTCCACAAGGCCGCAAATCGGCCTGTCAACTTCTACACATCTCTTATAGAGCGTGGTGGCTTCATGTATAAGATCTCCTTGATCTTGTCATGGTTGGCCTCAATGCCTCTTTTTGAAACCATCAGTCCTAAAAACTTCCCAGATCCAATGCCAAAGGCACACTTGGCTGGATTCAACATCATCTTGTGGTGCCTCAGCACTTCAAATGCATCTCCGAGGTGTTTAATATGATCTGCCGTGAATAGGCTCTTGACTAACATATCATCAATATAGACCTCCATGGTTTTTCCAATTAGATGGGCAAATATTTTATTCACCAATCGTTGGTAAGTAGCTCCTGTATTCTTTAGCACAAATGCCATAGCAAGATAACAGAAAACACCAAAGTCGGTTATGAAAGATACCTTAGGGATGTCGTCCTTATGCATCTTGATCTGGTTGTATCCACTGAAACCATCCATGAAACTCAGCATCTCGTGCCCAACTGTGGCATCTATCAACGTATCTATCCTTGGTAGAGGGAAACAATCCTTAGGACATGCATCATTCAAGTCAGTGAAGTCTATACACATCCTCCACTTCCCATTTTCTATCTTGACCATCACAGGGTTAGCCAACCACTTGAGGAACTGAATCTCTTCAATAAACCCAGCTTATAAGAGCATGCCAACTTCTTGTTTAATGGCCTCTTGCCTTTCTGGAGCGAAATTCCTCTTCTTCTGCTTTAATGTCGTTCATTTAAGATCGACATTCAATTTGTGAGTTATGAGCTGGGGATCAATCCCTGGCATATCAATTGCTGTCCAAGCAAACACATCACTATCCTCTTGTAAGAATGCTGTCAACTTGCCCTTCAAGGGGTTCCTTCAATTGGCTTTCGGGCTATGCAATATGTTTCTTCAACGGGTGGTCCATCAGGACTTCAACGTTTGTCTTGGTTCCATCATTTTTTTTTTTTTTTTTTTCTTGATTCTAGGTCAAGGATTCAAGGTTGATTCCTCGATTTAGATTTCCAATTAAACAATCATGTGGGCTTCTCGCCTTTTAAACTCTTTAAAACGAGAGTTTGCTTGAACTTCTTGATCATTGTTTAAGGTTCTCTATTGGTCTTCTACCTTAGATTCTCCATCCAAGTCATTTTTGAAAACATTAAAAAGTGGCTAGTCTTTAGCCTCCACAGCCTTGCATGGCTTTGATTGCCAGATGTCTTTTATCCCGGATCCTTCAAGGAATTGTAACACTTATTTGGTTGTGCTGTAACCTAACTCTCGACCCTTCAGAGTTTTATTTATGCGTTTGTTTGCTTCCATTTGTATATTCTTTTATTTTCGGTACTTGGTCATCTTTGACTTACACACATCAGGTGCTTGGTACATAAATAGAATCATAGAACGAAAAGCAAACTTGCATTAATAACATAAATGGGTTCAACCTTTATATAGAGTACTACTGTCCTACTCAGAGCGACATGCTCTGCATGGTTTCATCGAACCTTATTTCTACTTCTACTAGATAAATATGAAGCTAAGTCCAACTTTGCAAGACTAGGCCTGCATGGCTTGATTTTGTTTTTGATGCTCCATCAAAATAGAGCACCTACTACTCCTTCTAGTCTCCTCATTCTTCTTCTGAAGTTCACTTTCTTCTTGGGGTACTATCTCTTGCCCCCGACTTCTTGGTTGCCAATGTTACATTCAACCACGAAGTCAGTTGATGCCTTAGCCTTGATGGCTGTTCGAGGCTTATGTGTGATGTCCTCTTCTGGACTTTCTTTGTGTTCCTTATCACTGCGGATGTCCATGTCTTCAACTGGAAGGACCTGCCCCCCGACTCCGTCAGGCCTTAACGCGGCTACATAACAGCTTCGTGCCATCTTTTGATTGCCTTTATGTTCTTCAACACCATTCTGGGTTGGGAACTTGATCTTCATATGATAAGTTGAGGCAACAGCCTTGAATGCATGAAGTCCAGCCCTTTCGAGGATAACGTTGTACGTTGAAACCGCCTTGATTACCAGGAAGTTCAACATCAGAGTGGCCTTCTTGGGCTCCTGTCCAATAGTCATAGGCAATTGAATAGTCCCTTCAACTTTAGATCCTACGCCATTAAATCCATATATAGGCATGTTATTTGGGGTCAACTGAGAATCATTGTAACCCATCTTCACAAATGCATCATGAAATAGAACGTCAACGGAAGCTCCATTATCTATCAAGACTCGCTTCACTTCTGAGTTTCCAATTACAGGAGTTATGACCAACGGGTCGTCATGGGGGAACTTCACCCCTTCAAGATCAGAATCATCAAAACCAAGTGTGATTTCAGTCCTAGCCCGCTTCGGGGCCTCTCCCACGATGTGTATCACTTCTCTGGCGTACGCCTTTCGAGAGTTTCGAGTTGTACCGGCCGCTGTCGGGCCTCCCCAGATCATATTGATAACTGGCCCTCGGGGCTGTGTGTTACGATCACGATCGTCATCCCTTCTGTTATAATCTCTAATTCGATTAACACGATCTTCACCCTTAGTGAAGTTGCTCAATTTCCCTCTACGGATCAAGAACTCGATCTCATCTTCGAGTTTCTTGCAATCATCTGTATCATGCCCCACATCGCGGTGGAATCTACAGTACTGACCCTTGTTTCTCTTTGCGGGATCACCCCTAAGTGGCTTCGGCCATCGAAAATCTTTGTCTTTCTCAATATCTAACAAGATCTGACTCCTAGGAGCATTCAATCTTGCATAGTCGTTGAATCTTGGTCCCAAACTCTTCTTCGGTTCTTCTTAGGGGTATAGTCGGAGTCCTCGCTAGTTCGGGGATACTTGTCCCTAGCATCATACTCCAGGTCATCATACTCCTGGTCTTGCTTTCGCTTCTTGAAGTCGTTGTTACCTCCTCCCTCACTTACTGTGGCTTCTTTCTTCATGCTATCTTCAGCTTTAATGTACTTGTCAGCCCTTCGTTGGAGCTCAGCCATGTTTTCAGGAGGATGCTTCGCCAATGACCTTTTAAAGAATAGATCAGTGGTTCCGTGTTCCAGGGCTACCATGGCCACCTTATTCTCCAGATCAGTGATGTTCAAAGTCTCCTTGGTGAACCTCTTAAGGTAGTCTCTCAGATTTTCGTTCTTCCCTTGTACCACATACATAAGGGATGCAGAACTTTTCTCATGAACTCTCCCGCTAATGAATTGGCTGACAAAAGCGGCGCTCAACTCCTTAAAAGAGCCAATCGAATTCGTAGGTAGGCGGCTATACCATCTTTGAGCCATGCCCGACAGGGTTTGAGGGAACGCCCTACACTTCAAGGCGTCGCTTGCAGGCTGCAACAGCAGTGCATTTGAGAACGTCCTAACATGGTTTGCGGGATCACCCGTTCCATCATAAGCCTTAATTGTCGGCATCTTGAACTTCTTTGAGATACGAGCATTCATCACCTCCTCAGTAAACGGGGGTGTGGGATCATCAGGATCCCCAAGTGGCATCAGATCCTTGGGGTTGCTCTTGGGGGTTTCCACCCTTGTTGTTTTTCCAGTTGGGGCATCAGCCCTTCTTTGCCTTCTTGAAGGCCTCTCCAAATCTATAAAGGGAATCGGTCCTGATGTTGGAGGAGGTTGAGTCTGATTTGACCTAGCTTGTTCTCTTGCCATATCTTCCTTTAATCTTAAAATCTCGGCTTCATAAGCCTTGATTCTTTCCGCAGTTGTAGACGGGGGTCCATCATAGACAGTTTGATGACTCCTCCGGGGTTCTCTGCTAGCACGTCGCCTTCTTGGGGCTTCATCACGATCAACATTAGTTGATGAATCGTCAGTATAGGGGCCAGAGTAATCAAGATACACTCGATCTCGGATCTACAAGGCATGACCACTGGGTCAAGGAGGGTAGTTAGGCAGGCCATACATCGGGTTAGTACTCACGGGGAGATCCGTAGTATGGATCTGTACCCCTGGTGGTGGGTAACTGGGATCAACTAGAGGAGAGACCAGCGTCTGGAGGGAGCTGGTTCCTTGACCTGGGTGAACGACCATAGGTAACGTTCTCTCGACATGGGGATTCGTCCCTGGAGGTTGAGAAACCTGAGTTTGAGTGATCGCCCCTGTGGTTGGGGGTACTTGTTCAGTGACAGGCGGAGCAGAGCTTAGAGGTAGAGCCTCGGTAGCGATTGGCTCGGTAGTGCTTGGTGCTGTTCTTCGTGTTTGAACCATGGTTGATGTCTTTTTCCCACAGACGGCGCCAAATGTTGTGGAATAAAAACTAGGTTATGATTATGACGACTAGGGTTTGTGAGCTTCAAGCTTTAATGGCTGCTTCTGCGTTCGAGACTAAACGGTCCTCACAGAATGCCTACGTATCTCTGTATTAGAGAATCAAGCCAAGAAAACGTAGTTCTGAGAATGAGGGGTCAGACCCTTTATATAGGCTGAGAAGCCTAGGAATTATGGTAGGAGTAGGTGACTTGGTGGGCAAGCCACCGCCTTGAGGAAGGTTCTAGACCCCTTCCTTGTAGGAGTCAGTTTCCATGTTGGAATATGTATCTTGGAGGCTAAGTCAGGCAAGAGTAATATCCTTGTTTGACTCTTATTTGCTGAGCTGTTTATTACCCCTAATATTAATTACGAAATTAATATTATAGTTAGGGTTTGGGCCCATCTGGTGGGCCCCACGTTTGGACCATTCTAGGTCTAATAAATGCCACATTAAATGTGTCTTTAGGGCTTACTTTCAGCCCATATCATTTAGCAATCTATATTAGGACATTATAATTATTATTTTAATATAAAATATCATTATTTATATAAAGTAGCATTATTTTAAGGTAAAATAATAAAATAAAAATTTTTATATCGTGTTATTTCAATCGTATTCAAAATTATTGCAATTTTTTTCGATAACAATAAATAAATGATTTTACCTTTTTAATCTATATCTATATATATTATAATGCCTGGAGATCGGAAAGTTACCAGAAACTTTTAAGGTATTTTTCTTGAATTTTCGCTTTTTTGATTTTTTAATTAAAATTATTTTCTTGCATTAAATAGCTCTTAATGACATATTGATTAGTCATTAATTATACCTAATAAATATGTATTAAATTTATTTTATTTATTTAAGAAATTATAAAACTTTATTTGAGCATTATAATTATTATTTCAGTATTAAATATTAATTACATATATAATTAATTTTATTTTTAGGCAAAATGACGATTAAAAATTGTTTACATTGCGTCCTTTTTTATTCCCTATCGAATACCGCTCCAATTTCTTTTCGGAAAATTGTAGTATAGACTACCATTAACTTCTCAAGCAATATTTATCATTAGTGATTATGGAAATTGTAATAATTTATAGAAGTATGTAAATCTTCGCTTAACACCTATAATAAAAATAATACAAATAGTTTTTTATTTTTACACATGAATAAATTACACATGGGTTATGACCAAACCGGTTAAATTGAAAAAAATCCAATTTTATCGATAAATTAAATCGATAAAAAAGTTATACACCCGTTGTTCATTAAATTGTGTCGAAATAAATTAATATTCTAATTAAATAAATTCTTACACTACAATTGAACATGTATGTTATGGGAGGGGTGTCGGCTTTAAAAAGTGTTATTATATATAATATTTATAACTTTTGATCGTAAAGACTACGTTTGTATTATAATTACTACTTTTTATGTTTATGATATTTTTGAGATTTTCAAAAAATTAGATATATAAAGAGAATACCTTCAAACTTATAAATTTATGTAAATTATTTTGAATCTTATTTTTTAAAAATTCTTAAGAGATCAATTAATTTTTAAAAATAATAAAAAATAATTTATCTATTTTTAATATTTTAAAAGGAAAATTTATGCACCGCGCGAAGCGCGGATAAGTTGCCTAGTATATTATAATAGCAGGAGATCGGAGAGGCTTTCACTCAGAAGCTTCAAAATAGTTTTCTTGAATTTTCATATTTTTGATTTTTTTATTTAAGTAATTTTCTTGAATTTAATTAATCATTAATTTTACCTATTAAATATACGTTAAATGCACTTTATTTCATATTTAATATAAAAGTTTAGCAATCTATATTAGGATATTATAATTATTATTTTAATATAAAATATCTATATCTATATATATATATTATAATAGCAGGAGGAGATCGGAGAGGCTTTCACTTAAGTTTCAAAATAGTTTTCTTGAATTTTAACATTCTTGACTTTTTTATTTAAATAATTTTCTTGAATTTAATTAATCATTAATTGTATCTATTAAATATATGTTAAATACACTTTATTTCATATTTAATATAAAAGTTTAGCAATCTATATTAGTACATTATAATTATTGTTTTAATATAAAATATCATTATTTATATAAAGTATCATTATTTTATGGTAAAATAATAAAATAAATTTTTTTAGATCGTGTTATTTCAATCGTATTCAAAATCATTGCAATTTTTTTCGATAACAATAAATAAATGATTTTACCTTTTTAATAAATTCGTAATGAGTGACCATGAGATATTGAAGTATATATTTTTCGATTAACATCCACAATTTAAATAGAAGATATCGTAGAATTTACTTTTGTACATGAACAAATTATACATGAGGTGTGACCAACTCGATTAAATTGAATCAAACCAATTTGATCGATTAAATCAATAAAAAAATTATAAATTCGTTGTTTCATTATTTTGTGTTAGAATAAATTAATATTCTAACAATTAAGCACATTCTTATACTATTACTAATCAATTAATCAATTAATCATGCATGTATGCTATGAGACGGGAGACGGGATATAAGAATGTTAATTAGTTTTATTTATATTTATAAATATTTATTATAAGAAATATGTTAACATTATACTTTGGTATATGAAAAAAGTAAAAGGACTTTAAAGAGTTTAAAAGTTGATAATGTGTAAGAGGATCTTCATTTTGTTTATATTCTAATTCTTTTCATCACACAGTTAAATTTAATAACAAATTAAGCAATCATGTATTTTATAATGTCAACGATAATAAAAAAAAGATTCACAAATGTTAACTTTACTTATCCAATGTCAAACTTTGCAAATGCCTGTCAATATTGAATTTCAAAAGCAAATTTTTATGCGACGGAATAGGGTGTCATCATTATCTTCGAAATTAATATTATTTGTTGTGCCCAAAATCTCCATGGGCTAGATTTAGGCCCATTAAGCTATAGGATCCGGTCCATACAAGCTAGAAGATTGATCCAGTATGAGTTATGAAGATCAGATAGAAGAAATGACTAAGGAAGTATGAGTATCAAGAGGTTCCCAATGTATAGGAAGCTGAGCTAAGCACTAGAAGACCAGGTTCCTCCAAGCAGAAGAGTTCGAGTTAACATAGCAATAGCCATAGAGATGATAAAAGCATACGAAGAGTTATCCAGTCTAACTAGTTTGTTATTTGTGCAGGTACTGACACCCAAAGGGAGGTCCCTAAGCGATATGTCCCGAAATAAGGAGGTCCCTGAGAAACAGGCTCCTGAAACGTAGGTTCCTGAGCACCAGGTTCCTACGAGTTGCCAACAGAAAGTTCTAGGAGTCATCTAGAACAGATAAACAAATTGGTATCTGAGTATAATTCTAGGGCGCAGATGATCCTAGAATAACTCTAACCAATGAGAGAATCATAAGTGGAGTACGAACTCGAGTTCTACTCCACTTAGCCAAACTAGTTCGTGAAAGGCTCTAAAGGAACCTGAGTCCAACACGAACTAGGTGACCGAATACAGCTATTCCAGTAAGAGACAGAATCATATTAGAACTACGTGAGCTTGATCCCTATAAATACAAGGGTACGTAGGCACCTCAGGGTACGACGCATTAAGTTCTCTAATTTTCTCTAAAGGCACCTGAGATTATTGGAGATACCCTCGAGCTCAGCTCAACCCCCACAAACACAACCCAAACCTTTTCATAGAACAGTTGATCGCTAGCCTATACAACTACCTGTAAACCTCACATAAGTTGATTACGAAATCCACTCATCAACATTGGCGCTAGAAGGAGGGGTAGTTAATATCTTAAGAGTGGAAAAGATGTCAGGCAACTCGGATAGCGAAGCAACCCGTTCTGAACGACAGATTCATGAGGGGAACACATCTCCTCCCAGAGCACCGAAGGTTACTAAAGCAGCCATGATGGAAATCTTAAAGACTGTGGGAGAACGTTTGTCGACTTTGGAGCAAGCTTCGAGCAAAAAGAAGAAAAAGAAGGCAAAGAAAAGCAAGAAGTCGAAGGTTACTCCGAAACAGTTGAATTTTGAAGAATCTGATAATGGAGAGGAGGTTCCAGACGATGGTGGAGAACCGAAGCAAGATAATGGTGATGAAGATATGGAGAATCCTGAGAAGAGTAAAACTGGTAGCAAGGATCGTACAGGGTCCAAGGAAAAGAAGAAAACCAAAACTGGAGGTTCCTCAAAGAAAAAGAAGAAAGATAAAGACCCATCTGTCGAGATAATTGAAGAAGAAAGCACGGATTCAGATGAGGATACTGAAGAATCAAGCGCTGCAGAGTCGCAAGAGGAAGAAGGAACGAGTAAGAAGACAAAGGCGGAAGCTATTGGGGAGGTGACAGCAGAAGATGTCAAGAAAATTTTGGCTCAACTCAAGGACGAAAAGAATCTTGCTGTGAACCCTATAACAGCTTCTCCTTTCACCAAGAAGGTTCGAAAGTCGGCTCTGCCTAGGTCTTATAGGCCTTCGAATGAGTTGAAATTCGATGGGACTACTGACCCCATTGAGTACCTTAGTCGTTTTGACACAGAGATGGATGTTTATCAAGTGAAGGAAGCCACCAGGTGCAGGTTACTGGCTGCAACTCTACAGGGCGGAGCCCATCAATGGTTCAAAAGGTTACCTGCAGATTCGATTGGTTCTTGGGCAAGTATGGGGAAGCTCTTTGTCACTCAATTTAGAGCATCTGTTGCATTCGCACCACCAACCAATACCTTAGCCAATATCAAGCAAAGACCCAGTGAGACATTGACAGAATATTTCAAGAGGTTTAATGCGGAGGTTCCTAAAGTTAGGAAAGCATCTGAGGAAACAATAAAGAATTTCTTAATTGCTGGAGTCAAAGGAGGCTCAGATTTTTGGAAAGCACTGCAAGGAAAAGAACCAGAGACGTTGGCAGATTTTTATGCCCAGGCAGAACCCTTTCGACTGGTGGAGGAGTCTCTAGCTGAATTAAGGAAGGATCCAGATTTTGTAAGGCAAAGTGTAAGCAAGAGGTCGAGACAAAGAAGTCCCAATGGTCGTGACAATAAAAAGGTGGTTAGTCGCACATCCCAGGTGAAGCCTGAAGCTGTGAATCCTACTAAACCTGTCATGAGTCAGGTACCGCCACCAGCTTCCTATAACAGCAATAAACATGAGAGACCTGTCTATGAAACTTTCACCCCTTTGGTAGCTCCGATTGATCATATTTACGCAGTGAATGAGAAGTCCTCATGGTTTAAGAAGCCTTTCAGAACCGGTCCCCCAGGGAATAAGAATGAACGCCCATACTGTGACTTCCATGATAATAATGGGCATAATACTGCAGATTGTCGTCACCTCAGAGATCTAATTGAAACTCTAATCAGACAAGGGCAATTGAGTGAGTGGGTGGCTCAGGAAGGAAAAAAATATAAAGATGAGAAGACTCAGAAGACACAGACACAGGAACCTGTCGTGATGGAAGGACCACCTAAGGCTGGGTGCATACGCACAATTATAGGAGGTCCCCACATTGGAGGAAGCAGCAGGAATGCCATGGAGAGGTATACCCGTGAGGCTAAAGAACGTCCTTTAACCAGTATTTACAATCTGTCACAGAGGTCCCCAAGGTTGTTTGAAGGAGAGGATGCAGATATTACTTTCACTGAAGAAGATGCTTCCTGGGTACATCATCCCCATACTGATGCTTTGGTTGTTGAGGCAGGAATTGGGTCTTATGAGGTTCATCGAGTGCTAGTTGATAATGGAAGCTCTGTAAACTTGCTATCTTATTCAGCTTTCAAGAAGATGCATTTTCTGGATAAAGATTTAACTCCAACAAACGATACCTTGTACGGATTCACTAATAATCAGGTTCCTATTAAAGGTAAGATTCGTTTGCCAGTAACTTTAGGTGATAAACCATGTTGCATTACACAGTTGGCAGAATTCATCGTTATAGAAGAGAATATGAATTACAATGCTATTTTGGGAAGACCCATTTTGAAGGAGATGAGGGTAATAACCTCCATTTACCACCTCACTATGAAGTTCCCGACACCAAATGGAGTTGGTATAGTTCGAGGATGTCAGTATGAGTCTAGAGAGTGTTACACCAAAGCTTTGCAACATGCTGCTAGAGCTGCTAAATTGCCTGAACCTATGGACAAGGTTCCTGATAGTTTTCCAGGAAAGAACCCAGATAAAATAACACTCGACCTGCGTAGTACGCCCTTGGAAGGTTTTGTGTCAGCATCCTGTAGAGCTATCAGAATTGAAGAGATCATAGAAGAGGAACCTCATGCTGAGATTCCAGTTTTTCGGGGACCGGATACCCCTTACTTACTGATAGAAAGTGCACCCCCTACAGACAAGGATGGTGACGTGTGTATGGTAGAAGGATTGGATGAAGAAAAACCCCGAAAACTGAAACATAATGGAAGCAATGAAGACAGTCAGCCAGCATCAAAGAGAAGGAATGTCATGCATGAAGTGCAGGAACCGTCTACCGTCCAGGAACCTCAAGAGGACTCAACTACGGAGATGGAGGTAGACTTGGACCCTCGAATGCCAGAAACCATGGTTAAGGCTGGACCAGCTGGTGAAACTTTGGATGTGAAGATCAATGACAAAGATGGTACAAAGGTGTTGAAGATTGGAGCTCAACTCGATCCAGCCTTAAAGGAATCCCTCATTACCTTTTTGGGCAAGAACCTGGATGTGTTCGCATGGTGTCATGCAGATATGGAAGGGATAGATCCAAGGGTCATGTGTCATAAGTTGAATATTGATCCAGAAAAGAAAGGAGTGAGACAGAAGCGAAGGCCAGTTAGTGGAGAAAGAGCTCAGGCATTGAAAGAAGAGGTCGACAGATTATTGGATGCAGGATTAGTTAAAGAATCTTTTTACCCAGTATGGTTGGTAAATCCTGTTTTGGTAAAGAAACCTAATGGAAAATGGAGAACCTGTGTAGACTTCACAGATCTCAACAAAGCATGCCCGAAGGACAGCTTCCCACTACCACGGATTGATCAGTTAGTGGATGCAACAGCTGGACATGCCCTCCTCAGCTTCATGGATGCATATTCAGGTTACAATCAAATCCCTATGTATGAACCTGACCAAGAGCATACTTCTTTTATTACGGATAGATGTCTTTATTGCTATGTATGCATGCCATTTGGATTGATTAATGCTGGAGCCACATACCAACGGTTAGTGAATATGATGTTTAAAGACCAAATTGGCCATACTATGGAAGTATATGTGGATGATATGCTAGTTAAGTCTAAGGAAGCTGTTGACCATGTGAAGCACTTAGAAGAAATGTTTGGAATCTTGCGGAAGTACAGAATGAAGCTGAACCCTCAAAAGTGTGTGTTTGGAGTAGAATCAGGAAAGTTTCTGGGTTTCATGGTAAACCACAGGGGTATCGAAGCCAACCCAGCCAAGATTAAAGCGTTGATTGATATGAGGTCACCGAGAACTGTGAGAGAGGTTCAGTCTCTTACAGGAAGGGTTGCAGCCTTGAATAGATTCATTTCGAGGTCCACTGATAAGTGTCAGGAGTTCTTTAAAGCTATAAAGAAAGGAAACAAATTCGAGTGGACCGCAGAATGTGAGATAGCGTTTGGAAAGCTAAAGGAGCATTTGGGGAGCCCCCCACTGTTAGCCAAACCTGTGGATGGAGAAACATTGATACTTTATTTGGCTGTGTCAGAGTATTCCATTAGTGCAGTTCTGGTTCGAGAAGAGAATGGACAGGAAAGCCCAGTTTACTATGTTAGTAAAAGGTTACTTGATGCAGAAACGAGGTACACAGGAATGGAGAAGCTGGTTTTCGCATTGATTCTGGCTTCCAGAAAGCTACGACCTTATTTCCAAGCTCACAAGATTGAGGTGAGGACCTCATATCCACTTAAGCAAGTGATGCATAGGCCAGAAACTTCTGGAAGAATTTTAAAATGGGCTGTGGAGCTAGGACAGTTCGACATAGAATATAAGCCAAAGACAGCAATTAAAGCTCAAGCTTTAGCAGATTTCTTAATCGAGTTTCCACCTCATGTAGAGGTTACTGGCCAAGAGGGGCCAAAAGAGGTGGTGGAAAAACAGGCAGACAATGACAACTGTGCACCCTGGTGGACACTGTATGTAGATGGAGCTGCTAACAGTGGTGGAGCAGGTGCAGGCATAGAACTAGTTAGTCCAGAAGGACACCAACTCTATAGCTCGATTCATTTTGCTTTTAAAGCCACGAACAATGATGCAGAATATGAGGCATTGATTGCAGGCCTCAAGTTGGCTTTGGAGATGAAAGTAGAGAATATCAGAGTGTTTAGCGATTCGATGTTAGTAGTTTGGCAGATTCGTGGTGGTTTTCAGGCGAGAGGGCCAAGAACAGACTTATATTTGAGGTACTCCCAGGAGTTGATCGCAAGGTTCAAAGAGGTGAAGTTGGATCAGGTACCTCGAGGAAAGAATACCAAGGCGGATGCATTGGCCAAGCTAGGGTCACAGAGAGAATCCACGTTATTGGGAGTAATTCCACTTCAAATCCAGGAGCAACCAAGTGTTTTCAAGGAAGAGGTAATGGACATTGAATTTCCAGTTGAAGATTCCTGGATGACCCCAATACATCGTTACCTGGACAAAGGAGAGCTACCTCCCAATCAAAGTGATATCAGGAAGCTGAGGTATCATGCAGCCAGGTATGTAATTTATGATGGAGTTCTGTATAAACGAGGATTCAATCAGCCTTTGCTCAAGTGTGTAGCTGGAGAACAATGCAAGTATATCCTCGAGGAGATTCATGAAGGAGTATGTGGAAATCACTCGGGGGGTAATTCTTTAGCCATGAAAGTCCTTCGACAAGGATATTATTGGCCAACCATCAAGGCAGATGCTACAAAGTTCGTGCAGGCATGCAATAATTGTCAGAGGTTTGCCAATTTTGATAGTCGTCCTGTAGCCCCTATTAAACCGATTGTTAGCCCTTGGCCATTCGCTGTTTGGGGAATAGATCTCATTGGAGAGCTCCCGAAAGGAAAAGGAGGAGTGAAATACGCAGTGGTTGCAGTCGATTACTTTACAAAGTGGGCCGAAGCAGAACCACTTGCTAAGATTACAGCGTCAAAATTGACTGAGTTTGTGTTTCGAGCCATTGTATGCAGGTTTGGCATTCCACAGAAACTGATTTCTGATAATGGGAAGCAGTTCGATAGTAGAGAGCTTAGAGGATTATGTGAGCAGTTTGGAATCCAAAAAGCATTTTCAGCAGTATATTATCCGCAGAGTAATGGACAGACTGAAGCAGTGAATAAGATTATCAAGCACACTTTGAAGACAAGGCTTGAAGATAAGAAAGGAAGCTGGCCAGAGGAGCTTCCTGGAGTCTTGTGGTCGTATAACACCACACCTAGAACTACAACTGGTGAGTCTCCCTTTTCCCTAACTTATGGTTGTGAAGCTATGGTACCTGTGGAAGTTGGAACAGGTTCCTTGAAAAGAAAGTATTTTGATCCCGAGAGCAATGAGGTCAATCATAGACTGTATTTGGACATGGTCGAAGAGTTGAGAGCAGATTCACAAGTGAAGTTAGCAGCATATCAACAGAGAGTTCGAAGGTATTACGACAAAAAGGTGAAGGCAAGACCTTTCAAGGTTGGAGACCTAGTTTTGAGGAAAGTCATGCCAAATACCAGGGTTCTGGCGCATGGAGCCTTTGGAGCAAATTGGGAGGGACCTTACCAGATAAAGTCAGCAATTTGGGAAGGAACCTACCACTTGATGGATATGGATGGGAACCTCATTCCAAGAGCTTGGAATGCAGAACATCTCAAGAAGTATTATCAGTAATTCTTTTATGTGTTTTTCTTAGGAAAAGTAAGGCTCTTTCAGCCCAAGAATAAAGGCAGCTTATTAGTTATAGCTGACCAGTATTTTGATTCCAGTATTTAATTATGCATGTACTCGGGGGGTACTTAATGTGAACCTCTCTACTTGCAAGACGATTTTTTTTTTAAGTATTGAGCGATGTATAGCTCTACGTTGAATATTTTGAGTGCATTATTTGCAGCTATAGCTCCTTAATAGTTCTTTTACGTAATAATCATTACCCAAAAGAACTGGGGGGTAGTATTCCTACTTAGACAGTATTGCACATGCTATGATTTGATATTTCATATGCCAATTTGAAATTTTTGAAACAGGTTACCTAGATTAACAGGTTCCTGTAGCATTGTGTTGCATTTTGCAGGTTACCTAAGCTGACAGGTTCCTGTAGCATTGACAGTATGTGTGAAGTATGAATATGAATTGACAGAATGTGCAGACTACGATTGATTGATCAGAATTAGCTTGTGGACAGATTGTTGAGAAAAGGATAAAAGTCCCAGGTAGCTTCCTGGGCATCGAGCAAAGCCCCAGGTAGCTTCCTGGGCATGGATCAAAGCCCCAGGTAGCTTCCTGGGCATCGAGCAAAGCCCCAGGTAGCTTCCTGGGCATCGAGCAAAGCCCCAGGTAGCTTCCTGGGCATCGAGCAAAGCCCCAGGTAGCTTCCTGGGCATCGAGCAAAGCCCCAGGTAGCTTCCTGGGCATCGAGCAAAGCCCCAGGTAGCTTCCTGGGCATCGAGCAAAGCCCCAGGTAGCTTCCTGGGCATCGAGCAAAGCCCCAGGTAGCTTCCTGGGCATCGAGCAAAGCCCCAGGTAGCTTCCTGGGCATCGAGCAAAGCCCCAGGTAGCTTCCTGGGCATCGAGCAAAGCCCCAGGTAGCTTCCTGGGCATCGAGAAAAAGTCCCAGGTAGCTTCCTGGGCACGAGAAAAGCTTCAGGTAGCTTCCTGAGCAAATGAGATTAAAAAGCCTCAGTTGACTGAGCACGACATTGTTGCCAAAAGCCTCAAGTTCCTTGAGCACGTGAATTAAAGTCCTGACAAAAGGCATCTAAAGTCCTGACAAAAGGCACCTTAAAGAGAGGCCTAATAAGCTCTCCCTCATGTGGAACCGCCTTTGGCACATGGGAAGAAGGGATAAAATCCTTAGCATTTACCTTCATAAGATGTCTAGCCTGACACATGGAGAAGAGGAATCTGTGTGGACTCCCAGAACGGCACACAGGTTCCTAGACTCGCCTCGAGGCACAAAAAGGAACCAACATGCCTCGAGGCATGTTGGAACCTAAAGAATAGGATTGGGAACCAAGCAGGTTACCTTTCCAAGAGAAAAAAGGAACCAACATGCCTCGAGGCATGTTGGGACCTAGAGATTAGGATTGGGAGCCAAGCAGGCAACCTTTCCAAGAGATGACCCGAATTAAACAAGAGAAAGCTTCTACTAACGTTAACTGTTTTTTGTTTTATGCTTATTTTGCAGGATTAATACTTGAGGAACCTGGTCTTGATGAAGAAGAAATTATTAAAGAAGGCTACGGTTTAGATTATTGATACAAAATATAAACACAGAGGTTCCAAGTTTTACAATTCAGCTGGAGTTCGTTGCATTTATTTTGAGAATAGACAAGTGGAAATATGCATGTGTTCTGTTTCTTACAATGGGTTAGCCCACGTAAGCTTGACCATATGAGTAAGGAAGCCGAATTATTCTCTAGTGCATAACAGCGTAGTATTTCATAAGGTTTTGAAGAAAAGTATGCAGCAAAAAGCAAATATCATACACCATAAAGAGAGTTATGGGTACAGAGACCCAGAAAACCAGCATGAAAGTTATTGGCACGAAGGCCATGGAAACCAAATTTAAAGATACATCTTGCGAGGCGTTACGAGGAGCCCGCGACCTCATCAAAAGTTATTAAAAGTGATCAAAAGTTTGAACATATGGATTTTGTTGAAATTACGAAGGAGGAACCTCATCGGAACCCTTGGTGGCCACAGGAGGAGTTGGAAGGATAGGCTGAACAACGTCAGGAGCAAGAACCTCTGCAGTCTCAAGGTTGGCACCTGGAGACCTCTCAACCGTTTTCACGGGAGGTACAGAAGTTGCAGCAGCAGCTTTCTCCTCGAAATCTTTGATCATCCCTACTACGTCTTCACCCAGGAGGGACCAGTCTATATTGGGCATCTTCTCCCATGTGGAATGTATGTAGTCATTAATACCTTCATCATAGCCTTCATCATATCTGGCCTTCTCCTTGATAAGTATGGATGACTTCACAACTTCAGCAGCAGCATTCAAGGCATCCACCTGGGCTTCCAGTTCATTGGTTCTTTCCAACATCGACAGTTTCTCGTCCCTAAGGATCTTGACCTGACCTTGAAGTTCGATTTTCTCATCTCTTAAGGAGGTCTCCACAATCTTTGCATTTCTGACAGCCGCAGTGACAATGTTTGCCTTATCCTCACTAGCAGCTAGTTCTGTTTTGAGTTTGCGAATCTCTCCTTGAAGTTGGATGTCATATTGGGTCTTTACAGCAAACTCATCGCAGTATCTAAGAGCAAAGAAAGCAGATTGAGCAGTAGCAAATCTCATGGCGTGCATGGCTTCAGTAGAACTCATCTTACTCCAGGCAGCTATCGTCTCTGTAGGAACATGGGTGTCAATCATGTCCTTGAACAAGTTGGAGGATTGATCAGGATCGGTTTTTACTGCTTTGCTTTTCCTTGACGAGCGAGTCTGAGGAGCTGCTGAGAGGTCAAGAGTTGTCTGAGCAAACTTCCTCTTTGAAGAACCAGAATGAGTAGTTTGGGAAGCAGGAGTGCCAGGAAGTTGATTAATAGGAGTTGCATTCAGCGGAACCTCCTTAGTTTCAGTCTTGAAAATCTCATCCACGTTCTTGGACCTTTTGATAAACGATGGGGCTTTTGGAGCCATATCTGCGAAAGAAAATACAAGAAAGTATCAGAGATTTATATACAGAATAAGCAGGTAAAAGTACAGGTGTATAACAATAGAAAAGAAAGGACAACAACAGGGAAACTCATACCAGAAGCTGAGGGTATAAAACCTAGGGCAGACAAATTATCAGGGGTCAATAGGATCATACAATCTCTTATGGCCGAAGAGTGCTTCAAAGCCTCTTCAACTCTCATTAAACAAGCTCCAGTAAGAACAGTCTGTTTTGGAATTAATAGGCGGCAATTGAATTCAAAGCGGATAGAGGGGCAATCAAAGCAGTAAAGGAACTGCTCTTGCCATTGATCAAAGTTCTGTTTAACACCTTTTATACATCGGCCTTGATGACTAGGCCAGGCAGTCAGATAGAAACAACCAGAACCTTTCCCAGTGTCCTTCAATCTGAAGAAGTAACCTAATTCATGTGCAGATAGTGGGGTTGTGAACATGCTAGTGTACAGAATGTAGGTACTAATGGCTAACCTATATGAGTTAGGTGTCAATTGGAGAGGGGCCAAGCCATAGAAGTCAAGAACCTCTCTCAGAAAAGGGTGTAGAGGGAAGTATACACCAACTTTGAAGAAAGCAGCAGAGGTTACAACATTTGGAATACCTCGATCAGGTATCTTGGTATCAAACTTGTGAGCTCTCTCACCTGGCTTAGGGATAACAATGGAACAGGATGGACGAAAACATTCCTCATACAATTTCTCTAACCTAGTCAAGGTCATAAGAGAATCCATTTTTTCACAGAAAGGTACAATTTCTTGCTTATACAACTCCCTTTCAACGGACACTTCGTTATCAAAATCAGGATCTGGGATCAAACTATGATCAGGCTTAGACACTTCTTCTCCGTCAGAGGGCCAATCATCCCCCAAATCTACAAAGGAAGGGGTAGGAAGATTTGTAGAAGGTAAGGTCAAAGGTTTGAGAAGAATAGTTCCAGGTTCATCAATGTCTGGAACAACAACCCTAGACCTAGTTCTTTCCCCTATTGGCATCATAGAAGGTTGAATTGAAGATAAGTGGTCAGAATGTGTAGAATCAGAGGACATCTGCAAAAGACAGACGGAGAAAAATCAGGTTTTGAGTCTTCTAAAAGAGAAAATAGTGGTTCTAAAGTTCTTGGACAGACATAACTATGAGACACAGGGTAATCAGTGAATTACACAGAAGCTACGCACCATTAAAACGACTCACATCGACTACAGTGTAAATCGAAAACATGTGTGTACAGAATATGAATGAACAATGTTGAGTCCCAGAAGAAGTCAGGGTCACAAGACCGTAAATCGATGATCAAACAAACAGGGTATAGAAAAAGACTGTGTGAGAAGCATGGAATAGATACAAATGTATACATACAAAGATTAGAAACGAAGAACATCGACATGCAAGACACAAAAGTGCAGACAAGTACGAAATGAAGTCAAAAGAGCAGAAAGAAAGCAAGTCATACCTTAATTAGAAGAAAGCGGCGACGGAGAGTTTGGATTGAGTAAGTGACCGTCGGACTTCTTTTTCCTCTTCTCTCTCTAAGGGTTTTGGAAGATATTTGGTAAAGGTAAAAACTAGACTTGGAGTTAGAAGTGTGTTTATATAATCAAGACAGTTCCGTACACGTGTCAGAGCATTAGTGGAGCGGTAAAAACGAAGAGGTATATGTGTGAAAGGCGTGTGAACCTTGGGAACTCATGCATTAACTACAGCTTCGGTAAGTGATAAGTTCAATTCGAACTTTGAGTTATCTCCAGCTGCCAACCCTTATCTCTTCCTATAGATTCTTAAATTATTAAATTTAAAAAGACGTAGAGTTGAGTGACGAATTAGATTCCCAGAGGAGCAAAATGCAGGCATCGAGTTGACTTCGAGAGCAGCTATCTGAAGAAGAAAATAGCAAGATAACAGGTTCCTTAATGCAAAGGAAGCTTACTCAAGACTATATTAAGCTGAAAATATTTTATGTCCTGTTTCCTACGCCGAGTTAACTCACGTAGGCTTGGATATAAAATGTTGAAGCGAGGTATTGTTACTAGAATGGTTTAGCATAGAACTTTTGATCGTAGAATTAGAATAGGTTCCTTTCACATTACATGATTTCAAGGAACCAGGGGGTACTTGTTGTGCCCAAAATCTCCATGGGCTAGATTTAGGCCCATTAAGCTATAGGATCCGGTCCATACAAGCTAGAAGATTGATCCAGTATGAGTTATGAAGATCAGATAGAAGAAATGACTAAGGAAGTATGAGTATCAAGAGGTTCCCAATGTATAGGAAGCTGAGCTAAGCACTAGAAGACCAGGTTCCTCCAAGTAGAAGAGTTCGAGTTAACATAGCAATAGCCATAGAGATGATAAAAGCATACGAAGAGTTATCCAGTCTAACTAGTTTGTTATTTGTGCAGGTACTGACACCCAAAGGGAGGTCCCTAAGCGATATGTCCCGAAATAAGGAGGTCCCTGAGAAACAGGCTCCTGAAACGTAGGTTCCTGAGCACCAGGTTCCTACGAGTTGCCAACAGAAAGTTCTAGGAGTCATCTAGAACAGATAAACAAATTGGTATCTGAGTATAATTCTAGGGCGCAGATGATCCTAGAATAACTCTAACCAATGAGAGAATCATAAGTGGAGTACGAACTCGAGTTCTACTCCACTTAGCCAAACTAGTTCGTGAAAGGCTCTAAAGGAACCTGAGTCCAACACGAACTAGGTGACCGAATACAGCTATTCCAGTAAGAGACAGAATCATATTAGAACTACGTGAGCTTGATCCCTATAAATACAAGGGTACGTAGGCACCTCAGGGTACGACGCATTAAGTTCTCTGATTTTCTCTAAAGGCACCTGAGATTATTGGAGATACCCTCGAGCTCAGCTCAACCCCCACAAACACAACCCAAACCTTTTCATAGAACAGTTGATCGCTAGCCTATACAACTACCTGTAAACCTCACATAAGTTGATTACGAAATCCACTCATCAACATTATTGAATGTCAAACTTTGCAAATGTCTGTTAATATTGAATTTCAAAAGCAAATTCTTATGCAACGGAATAGGTGTCAATACTATCTTCGAAATTAATATTATTAATATTCAAGAGTTTAACTGAAAGATATTATTTTCTACTATTATTAATCTCTTTAATTTTTAAACATTTAAATTTAATTACAATTCATACAATTTTTAATTTATCATACCCACTTACAAATAATAAAATTTAACACATAATGATGTTTTGTATACGATTTTTTTTTGACAATCATTCTGTATACGATTTTTAAAAATATTTTTGTGCCGCGCTATGTGCGGCTTTATTACCTAGTAATTATTAATAAGAGGACAAAATTGTCTTTTAAGAATGTGTAGTTAGTTATTTAATCATGGTTACAACAAAAAATAGGACAAATGAGAAAAATGGGATATATTTAAATTCTAAATTTTAACCAAAAGATCTATTTACTTACATAACTTATAACGAAGAAGTAAAGATCGCATGTCCCACAATCGTTCGAAAAGAAAATGCAACGATCTTGAATATGGAATAGAAAATGACGTAATGTAAACAATTTTAAGCCGTCAATTTACTTAAAAATAATCTTAATTGTATATATATAATTAATATTTTATAATTGAAATAATAAATATAATGCTCAATAAAATTTACTAATATTTTATATAAATTAAATAAAATAGGTTTAATATAAATTTAATATGTGTAATTAATGGCTAATTAAGATGTCATTAATGTAATAACCCTAACTTTAGCAATGCTACAGTGATCACATGAACAGTAAATTTTGAGGATTTAGAGAAATGGTATGTAGGTACTCTATACTTGAAACAGAAAATGAGTAAACAGAAACCATATTAGTATAGCACTATAAAAATGAGTGACTCGAAATGATGTGGATTTTAGAAAATCTGAGTATAGATTTTTAAATTTGTTTGATTTCAATGGGACATAAGTGTATTGTATATTAAAGAGTATGGAATATGAAAAGGGCGAATACTTTGAGGAATATGTGAAATTAGGTTAACCTAAGGAATTATTAAGTTAAGGAAATGCCAAGGGAATTTAGATTGTTAAACGAGTTTGAGAATGCTTGAGAACCTGAGAGATAACCGGAAGAGCAACTTCTGAGAAAAAGAGAATATACCAAGGATATTGGATCTAATACCTACTTGAGGATTAGAATCACCCTAACACATTAATATATGATGTGGGAAAGGATAAAATATATTCAAGAGATTTACAAGAGAAAAACCACTGAGACGATCGCAGAAATCGTTCGATGAATCAGATGACGAGAGAACTTTGTACAAAACCCAAACAAAAGCCCAAGGACATGGGGAGAAGCCCAAATTCGCTCCAACCCAAGTATGGAGCTGATATTAAGTGATATTAGAATGTAAGGGAAGGAATCCCATTGGTGCAAACATTAAAACCAAAGTGGAAGAGGAGTAAACTTGTCAAACTTGAGTACTAAGTAGCATTTTTCATGCTAAGGTGTTTAGATGAGCAACAATTGCCTCTTTCTCATTGGTGGACTTCAAATAAACTTAATTAAGAGATAAGGATCTGATTCAAAGGGATAGAAACAAGAGGATACATCATTATCCAAGATAGAAAGAAAGCAAAACACAAAGAGATGCAAACTGCCCAGCAGAAACACCACTCAAAGAAAAATTCATATCTCCATTTCTATCCATGATTAAATCACCAAATTTTAACCATATCTTCTCCACTCCATGTGTAAGGTTCGTTCAAAATTTCATGGCCAACAAAGTAGTATAGCCTAGTCAAATCCATGCTCAAAGTTGGAGAACCCAATCTGTCCAGTTTCTGTCTAGCGGAAAGATGGAGCTCAAAACCATAGCTAGGAAGCTTTGTTTTTGGTGATCTATAGCTCAAATCAAATCTTATAAAGAGGCCAAGATGTGGTAAAAATTTGAGAGCCAAACTCTTATTTTTCGATTTTCTATGATTTTTACAAAGTGATGGATGAATAGTAATCTTCAAGAACTAACTTTGTTTTTATGATTCCTTTAGTTGATTCAAGCCATTATAAGGTTGTTTAAGGGTATCCTAAGGATTTTTAAGTGTTTTCAAGGCTTCAAGAAGGTATAAATCTCAATACCCTTTAGTATTACTTTGAATACATGATGGATTATAGAAAGTTTAGTGATTAAGGTTATGATAAGTGATTATTCATGATGATATATGTGTTTGTAAGTGATTAAAGTTGAATATGGAAGGAGTATGTGCTTGTAACCATGGTTGGTAAGATGACCGCATGGTGTAGGTGATGGTGTATAAGGTGGATGATTGATTTGGAGGAGTTTGATATTGGAAAGTATGAAAATATAGCCGTTATAATGTCCAATTTTCGTTAGGATAGAAACTGCCCTGTTTTGGACCCCTGTATCAGTACGGTACTCTACTGTCTAGGTTACCAATTGACCATGATGAGATAGAGCTTAGTTCATAGATCGTTTCGATATAAGGTGCGTTAAAATCTGATGAACGGTTTAGGAGAAAAGTCAGTTTTAGTGAAAGGTGTTCGGAAACCGAGAAAATGTAATTGTGTTAACTTTGAGGCTATGATCAACCTACTTAGACATTTTTAAAAAATTATGAAACTTTGGGATGTTATAATGGGGTGATCAGAGAACCCTTAGCAACTGACCTTGTGTCAAATTTCGGAATTTATGAATTATGAGAATTTTTACAGTTAAGTGTGGTCGTTAGGGGAAATGGTGAAAACCCCTGAAACTTCGATTGAGGTCATAAATGGTTAAGTTCTCGAACCTTTGGGGTAATAGTGATACGTTAAACATATATTAAAGTGTCGAGGGTAATGCTATACAAGAGTATAGTGAGTAAGAGATGTGGTATTCTAACGACGGTCCTTTTGTGTTTATAGAAACTCCGGAAGAGGGACGAGCCATACCGTCAGGATACCGAAACCGAGGCAAGATCTTTTCTATCCCTACTTGGAAATTATTTATCTTTAAGGAAACTTGATTTCATGAAATATATATGTGATGCTATTGTTACTATATTGTTAAGAATTTGTTTTCCTTGATTATTGATGTTAAAAGGGAAGGTATATGAGTATGATATGTATATGGATATGGATATGAGTATGAGATGGATATGAATATACATAGAGATGATTATGCATGAAGTGAACATGCCTTATGATTAAGGGAATATGAAAGAATGGTATCAGTTGTTATCTAGAGTTATATATAAAGGAATGGTATCAGTTGTTATCTAGAGTTATATATAAAGGAATGGTATCAGTTGTTATCTAGAGTTATATATAAAGGAATGGAATCAGTTGTTATCTAGAGTTATATATAAAGGAATGGTATCAGTTATTATCTAAGGATATATGATTTATAATATATATTATATTCTTCCTAAGTATTGTGATTTAATAAATATTATTGAATGGTATTTAATACTTTTGAGATAAATGGAATACTCTACGTATATAAAAGCATATTGATTTCATTGAATACAGAGGAGATGCCTGAGTCATAATCAAAGTATTATGACATATATAATTTTTAAAGGTGATGATAAATGGAATGGAAATGATATATGTGAATGGAAATGCGAATGGAAACGGAAAAGTGCAAAAATGTGAAATGGTATTTGATAATGGTAAAATGATTTGAAAAAGGGGGATTGCAACAGTAAGCGTAAGAGGCTGTGTGGGAGTGGCACAGTCCAGCATTCAATATTTTCTTACGGCACGAAGATGCCAAGGGAGGATGTAGCAGGTAGCCTTCCTCCAGGGTTGATTACCAGGTAGGGATCATCCCTTCTACTAGTAGTAAACAGAGAGCGGATACGGTCAGGCGACTGATCATCGTCCTACGTATCTGGCGCCAACAGATATCCCCAAAACTTGAAAGAAAGAATTGAGAATGGTTTTCAGATTTCTATAACTGAAAACAGAAAAGTGATATGAAATGATGGAATTATTGTTACAAATGAAGAGAAACTGATTTTATATTAATTTATATGATTGTTGCATAAGAAGGAAATGAGAAGATTATAGCGAGAGATTTGTTCAAGTTTTTATATTATCTTGAAAGATTACACTGAAATGGTATATTGATGGTTATAGCATTCAAGAAGAGGAACTGATATTATATGATGTTAGAAGCGAGACTGATGGAATGATACTATATATTTCTTACGTACAAGGATAATTGGAAAGTGTATATACATATTGAATGGAAATAAAATTCTTCCATAATAACTGAAGTTTGCTTTTGTCTATTATATATATATAACGGTTTATTTTCCTTTGATGTTAGTAGATAGAAATTATCTTGCTGAGCTATTTTGGCTCATTCTTGCTACTTATCTATATACAGCTAGGAATGCCAATACTTCGCAGAACGCCCCGCAAGAGGGTAGGGGGAAGGCGACCTTCTGAGAGCACGCTAGCATTGATTCCTGAGGTAGCGTAGAGGCAGACGGGTTCTGAGAGCTTATGTATAATTAAGGGTGTAAGAATGTAATAAACTTTTGATTGTTGGAACGCTTCATGTCGAAGTGTTATTCAACAATGTACTTAAGTATGATCCTGGTTTGTAATAACTGTTCAATTCTTAACTTTATTATGGTGAATGTTGTTCTCTGAGCATATGACTGGTGTGTGTGTGTTTATTATTGCGGGGTCAATGGCATAAGTATTAATTGTAAAAAAAAAACTCAAGAGATATTGATATTGAATGGAAATTGGTCCGTGATGGCCCGGATTTATGACCCCGGATTTGGGGCTGTCACAGTTTGGTATCAGAGCTTAGAGTCATAATGCTCAGGAACAATAGTGATAATAATAAATATATCAGTAATAATATATATTGTGAACTCACATCGAGTTCAAGGGTGATTAATCGAACGAAGAATTTATTCTAAGTAGTGATTATAATTTTATATATTATTACTAATAAAATTTATGTTTTAGTATCGGGAGAGGAGATTGGTGAGCCAAAGTTAAGTGTATTTAAAGTCTTCTTGTGTTTAAGGGAGTTTGAAGAAATATTGTAAATATATTGGTGAATAGACACTGATTGTTTGTGGAGATGAAAGGGTGAAACTGAGATTGGTCGGTAAAGCCAAGATATACCTTAAGGACCAAGACAGACTGAGATATTCCGATATTTACTTAAATGAAAAGGTTATTATGCCAAAAGTGTTAAGTTTATGTAGCACACAAGATCGATATGAGAAAGGGAATACTTGATGTATCGGGAAGTGTACGTTTGATAACCTCGTGAGTATACAGGGTATGTTGGGATATACAATTATAAAGTATAGTTGAAGGGTCCTTGATACCGGAGCAGTGTTAGGCCAAGATGATCAATATTACGTAAGTATATCGATCAGAAGGTTGTGTTTTATTATGGATAAAGGCAGAAAGTATTGAGCCAAGTCACGACTAGGTAAATGACGATAATTGGGAATATCAGACGATAGGTTAAGGATAAATGGTGAGTGCCAAATTTGAGAAATTTTGGAAAGTACGCAGTCTAAGATATAAATGGTAAAACCTTCCATTATTGGGTTTTGCAATTGGGCAGAGTCTATTAACGGTCCCTATTTTCAAAATTTCCTAAAGCCCTGCCAAATTATATTATTGAGTTTCAAATTTTCCTCCACTCGTGAGAAATTCCAGGGTGATCTATCATCTCTTATTCAAAAGGGGCCGGTATCTTTTCAAAACTTTCTGGTGCCTTTCGAATGTATTTCAAAATTTTATCTGATCTATCTTAGTCAAAATATTTCTCTAAGATTATTTTCGAAAAATGGTGTTTATCATCGTGATTTAAATTTCCCTCTATATTTCTTACTCCAACTAAGAGGAATAGCCCTATATGTATACACGGGGACAATCTGTCTGTGTGATAGAAAGTCGGAGGGGACGCCCTCACTTGTGTTACGTACGGGTTCTTCCATCATATTGATTTCCCAAAATATCCTTTTGTTTCAAATAAAAGTTATTTAAAACTCTTAATTTTATAAATTATTGTGGGATCCTTGCTTGTTTCTGGGTTCGTTTCAATTCAAAGTCTCTTAAATTCTATAAATTGTTTCGAATATAGAAGATTTCCTTAATGGATGGAATAATGGAAGTAATGGTTATAGTATACGTGATTATACAAAGGAACTGGAGATTCCAAGGAAGATTTCAATAAGAGATAATTAGAACTGGAAGCGCTTCGATATAAGAGAGGAAGGAAATTCGCGAGAAGAAATGGGTATATTTGATGATTAGTAAGAGAAAAGAATATGAGGAATTTTAAGGTATATATAATTGAGATTTACTATTGAGAGTAAGGTGTATTTTGAGGATAGAGTCGGAATAAGGATAAACAAAGGAAGTGGGGATAATTAATGAAGGATTCGAGGTGCAATAACTATTGGTAATGGAAGGCCAATATTGTGACTAATACCCTAAGTAGCAGAGAGAGATTAAAAATGTTAAGTATTCAAAGGATTAATCCAAAACGTGGGAATGAGTAAAACTTGAGGTAAAGATTTTGATGAGAATAATAAAAAGGAAATTTCAGAGGTGGAATAGATAGTATATCATGAAGGAACTAAGGTGGATCAGCAAGATGTAAAGAGCGTATAGTGAACAATAGACATATGGGATAAGGTATCCGGAGGAAATTGCAAGTACGCGCTAATTTAACCTCTTAAGAGTAAATGTTTGGTTAGGGATCGATTAAGTCAATGAATGGTGTAAATGGACTGATGATATAGATAAGAATAATCTATCTGTGAGAAAGTAAACTATGGTGATATAAGAAAGTGAGTTATTCTCATGTCATCCAAATCAATATCTGTTAAGGGTCAGAGAACTCTATAGAAGGAGATTAAGAGTATGAGAGAAGGTGTGAGAATATTTTTAAGGATGAAGGAAAAGTACATGCTCGTATAGTTACGAACAGGAAATATATATTATAACCAATATTTTCTTACAATTGTTTCAAGGAATATTATTATAACTTATTTTCTGGAAAATTTTACAGAGGTGATATATACAAATGTTGTAGTATTAATATTTTATGTCATGATAGAGATCAAAATATAGACAAACCATAGTGAGATACACTACCATTCAGGGGAGGCCAATGTGGTGGCCGATACCCTTAGTCAAAAGAGGAAGGAGAGATGAGAAAATATAGAATGATGGAATGCAAGAGAAGGTTAGTAAGGAAAAGATAGTGAACGTACTGCTATTGATAAGCTAAATGGCATGTTGATGAATGACAAGCAAGTTTATGTTGGTGTATTTTTGCGCAAACAAGATATAGATATTATGGAGGAAAAAAAAAGGATAGAGAAAGTGGTGTAGAAGTTAGAAGGTGTGTATGGACATTTTCAACATGATTCCGGGACGGAATCCTTTTAAGGGGGGAAGACTGTAATAACCCTAACTTTAGCAATGCTACAGTGATCACATGAATAGTAAATTTTGAGGATTTAGAGAAATGGTATGTAGGTACTCTATACTTGAAACAGAAAATGAGTAAACAGAAACCATATTAGTATAGCACTATAAAAATGAGTGACTCGAAATGATGTGGATTTTAGAAAATCTGAGTATAGATTTTTAAATTTGTTTGATTTCAATGGGACATAAGTGTATTGTATATTAAAGAGTATGGAATATGAAAAGGGCGAATACTTTGAGGAATATGTGAAATTAGGTTAACCTAAGGAATTATTAAGTTAAGGAAATGCCAAGGGAATTTAGATTGTTAAACGAGTTTGAGAATGCTTGAGAACCTGAGAGATAACCGGAAGAGCAACTTCTGAGAAAAAGAGAATATGCCTTATGATTAAGGGAATATGAAAGAATGGTATCAGTTGTTATCTAGAGTTATATATAAATGAATGGTATCAGTTGTTATCTAGAGTTATATATAAAGGAATGGTATCAGTTGTTATCTAGAGTTATATATAAAGGAATGGAATCAGTTGTTATCTAGAGTTATATATAAAGGAATGGTATCAGTTATTATCTAAGGATATATGATTTATAATATATACTATATTCTTCCTAAGTATTGTGATTTAATAAATATTATTGAATGGTATTTAATACTTTTGAGATAAATGGAATACTCTACGTATATAAAAGCATATTGATTTCATTGAATACAGAGGAGATGCCTGAGTCATAATCAAAGTATTATGACATATATAATTTTTAAAGGTGATGATAAATGGAATGGAAATGATATATGTGAATGGAAATGCGAATGGAAACGGAAAAGTGGAAAAATGTGAAATGGTATTTGATAATGGTAAAATGATTTGAAAAAGGGGGATTGCAACAGTAAGCGTAAGAGGCTGTGTGGGAGTGGCACAGTCCAGCATTCAATAATTTCTTACGGCACGAAGATGCCAAGGGAGGATGTAGCAGGTAGCCTTCCTCCAGGGTTGATTACCATGTAGGGATCATCCCTTCTACTAGTAGTAAACAAAGAGCGGATACGGTCAGGCGACTGATCATCGTCCTACGTATCTGGCGCCAACAGATATCCCCAAAACTTGAAAGAAAGAATTGAAAATGATTTTCAGATTTCTATAACTGAAAACAGAAAAGTGATATGAAATGATGGAATCATTGTTACAAATGAAGAGAAACTGATTTTATATTAATTTATATGATTGTTGCATAAGAAGGAAATGAGAAGATTATAGCGAGAGATTTGTTCAAGTTTTTATATTATCTTGAAAGATTACACTGAAATGGTATATTGATGGTTATAGCATTCAAGAAGAGGAACTGATATTATATGATGTTAGAAGCGAGAATGATGGAATGATACTATATATTTCTTACGTACAAGGATAATTGGAAAGTGTATATACATATTGAATGGAAATAAAATTCTTCCATAATAACTGAAGTTTGCTTTTGTCTATTATATATATATATAACGGTTTATTTTCCTTTGATGTTAGTAGATAGAAATTATCTTGCTGAGCTATTTTGGCTCATTCTTGCTACTTATCTATATACAGCTAGGAATGCCAATACTTCGCAGAACGCCCCGCAAGAGGGTAGGGGGAAGGCGACCTTCTGAGAGCACGCTAGCATTGATTCCTGAGGTAGCGTAGAGGCAGACGGGTTCTGAGAGCTTATGTATAATTAAGGGTGTAAGAATGTAATAAACTTTTGATTATTGGAACGCTTCATGTCGAAGTGTTATTCAACAATGTACTTAAGTATGATCCTGGTTTGTAATAATTGTTCAATTCTTAACTTTATTATGGTGAATGTTGTTCTCTGAGCATATGACTGGTGTGTGTGTGTTTATTATTGCGGGGTCAATGGCATAAGTATTAATTGTAAAAAAAAAACTCAAGAGATATTGATATTGAATGGAAATTGGTCCGTGATGGCCCGGATTTATGACCCCGGATTTGGAGCTGTCACAATTAACATGCTACTTAATGCAAGAATAGAATTTTAATAAAAACATTAAAAAAGAAAAAATTCAAGAAAACTATTTTAAACTCTTCTTTCCGGTCTCCTGTTTTCGGTATGCCCTTTAATTAAATTAATGATAATCGAACCCTATAACATAGGTTGTACAAACAATCATTGCACTTTTTTGATACCAACTTCAAAATCATTAACTACATTCACATCACATAAACATCATTTTTTTTTCTTTCAATATTTATTCTAAAATTTAACATATAACCTTCATTGTACAAATAATCAATGTTAACATCTTTACCTTTGCAATTTTTAGATGTCGATTTAACATCAATACTAAAAACTATTGGTGAGGTATTTTATATTTGGATTTAGTTTTCGATACACAAAACTACATGTAATGATTACAACCGTGTTTGAAAGTGCATGAAAATAAGTTAAAAATAAATTTGAATGCATTATTTATTAACAATACTAGCTTAGAACTGTGCGATGCACAGATTTTTTTTAAAATGATACAATTTTTATTTAATTTGTCATTAAAAAATTTAAAATATGAATTTTGTAGGCTTAAAATTTTTAACTGATATGATTTAAGTTTAATATTTATATATATGTTGCCCATAATACTTTTAGAAAAGAAGATATTTTAGTTAAAAAATGTAGAAAAGATATTACGTTTTAACGTTTGCTCAAAAAGGTAATCAATTACTGTAGTTATTAGTAATTATAATAATATAAGTTTATTTCATTAAATAAAATGACCTGTGATATATTTGGAAAACTAGAGGTTTTAGGTAGAAAAGTTAGAAAGGGTAATGTGTTTTAGTTGAAAAGGTAATTAATTAGTTAATTAGGAACTATTATATTGTTATTTTGTTTTATAAAATAGAATTGCCCGTAAATACTACATAATAAATGTGTACCAACATAACGGGAATTGAGTCAAGAATTACTAAGTAAGGGTAATTAAGTAAAAATGCAAAATACTATACCGACCGACCAAACTTTCAATATTTCGGCAATTATATAATAGTATAGATATACATATTTCTATAAAATAATTTTTTTAATATTAATATAACTACCTAAAAATTTATTTATGTTGAAAAAATTTTAGATTTCAAATGTGAATGATCATGGTATAAGTGGTTTAATACCTCTATAAGAAACACATTATTAATAAAAATTATTTTTTTGTAAAATATTAATGATACTTATATTAAATCAAAATATCAAAACATTTTTTATATAATGACAAGAAAACACGCATCAATTCATGTGATACATGAGACGATATGAATTTATTTAATACGGTTTCACGTGATGCACGAGATGACAAGAATTTATTTACAATCAAAATTGGTCATATGGTACAAAAAATATGGAAACACGACACGATTTTCTGTTCTTTTAAGAGAAATTGAATTTATGACCTTTAAAAAAATGAAGTTAAATTTATAACCACTGAACCTAAAATATGTCTTATTTAATTGATATTAATATCATAATTTATATTAAGTACACTTAAATTAAAATTACTTAAAACGTGTGTGCTGGGATTTGATGCCTTAACCTAAAATTGCTACTTGTAAAAGTTGTGTGAAAAGTACTGAGATTTGTTTTTCCTAAAGAAGTTTTTGTTTTTTGATCAAAAGTGTTGTTAAAAAAGCCACTCTAAGATTTACTAAATAGTTTTGAAACAATTTTCGGTTAAAAAAAAACCCATAATATGATTGATACCTGATAAAACGTTTACCTTATATATGAGATTTGTACTCTATATCAGTTATCGATTAAATTAATGGATGGAATGGATAGTTTAGTTATAATATAGTATTATATATACTAAAAAATAAATTTAAGCATTAAACATTGTTAGTCACAGAGGCATGCCTGTTTACATCTAATAACAAGCCTAATTGTTTGTAATGCTTTGCATTACCTACATGACCTCTTGACTGAGGGAACCTCTAGTTGTAGAGTCTCTACTTGTTTTGTACTTGTAATAGGCGCCAAATCCTAGTTGTGTAACTGTACTTATAAAGTCAAGAATAATGCTTGAAAGAAGTTCCAAGGTTCATGCCTCAAGCAAGAAGATAAAGACTGTCAAATAATCACAGTTGGGATTTGAAGAAATGAAGTATTTGCCTAAGTATCAATTCAAGAAGTATATTTATCTATTCGAGAAGTCTAGCATTCGAGAAGTCAGGGATTCGATATCTCAAGATACTATTCGATATCTCTGAATACACTGTTCGATATCTCATTCAATATCTCAGAGATTCGATATGTCTACTACTCTATTCGAGAACTCAAGAAGTCAGCAAGTCAAAGTGGTATTCGAGTTCTCAAAGAGTCAACAAGTCAAAGTTCCATTCGATATCTCAAGGACTCAGAAAGCTATTCGATATCTCGAGGATTCGATAAGTCAAATGTTCTATTCGACAACTCAGGGAATCCTGATGGAAAAGAGCTATTCGAGAAGTGGTTCGATATGTCAATATAACATTGTTCGAGAACTCAGAGTTATCGATCAAGTCAACTCTAGTTCTCGAATCACTTACTTAGTCACTTCTCGAATACATTCTTGGAGACAAAATACTGAAGAAATTGTACAAGTCAGAAACCTGCAACAAGCCAATGCACTTTATGGACCACGATCTGTAACGTGCTTTGGAAAGCCTACAAGGAAGCTTGGAGAGATATAGAAGAGACAAGGGGTTAAAGATGTGGATCTGAACAGGCTTTGCAAAGTCAAATCTGTAACCGTTTGGACACTTACTCAAAAAGGATAGACAGACTAGAAAGTAATTTGTTTAGCTACCTTATTTGGAGTAAGTAGGTTGTATCCATGTTCTATAAGGATACATCCTCACTTCCTTAGTCATTAACTTTTTGTGAGTCAAGTTTTTCATACGCTGTAAGCTGTATCTCTCTGAGAAAAACGAAGCTGAGAATACTATCATTTGTATTCACAGATTGTAGCAACCTTTATCTAATAGTACATTAGATTAAAGTGATATTGTGTCTTGCTTTGTTCTTTATCCGCACCTACACCTTGCATACACAAACACTTATCTGCTACATAGACTCGAGGAAAGAAAAGTTCAAGAATCCATTCATTCAACAAGAGCAAGGCACCTGTGAAACCAAACAAGAATAAGTTTAAAACCAGCCATGTGGATAGGTCATCTGTAAGGTGCTATAGATTCAATGACCTAGGGCATTTTGCCAGTGAATGCAAGAAGCCTAAAAAGAAGGATAGAGATTATCTTGAGCTCGAAGCTAAGTATGAGGCCCTTCTGAAAAAGCAGACACAAGGTAAGGCCTACATAGTTGAAGGGAAGTGTTGGGATGATTCTGATAGTGATGGAGAGGAACAAGAATTCTGCAATTATGCCTTGATGGCCAATTCCAAGGATGACACATCTCTATCAGACTCTCAGGTACCATCTCTCACTACTATAGATATGTCTGTTTCCGAGTATAAATGCATGATTGAACAACGATCTGTTGAGATGTTTAATATTCATACTAGTATGACTGCTGCCAATGAGGAGATTGCTAAATTGTCTACTAGAAATGAAATGTTAACCAAAAGGAATGAGGAACTTGAGCTAACTGCTATGCAAGTAGAAAATCTTAAGAAAGAAGTTGAATATCTGCAGAATAAGGTTCTATGTGCTAGTCAAGTGGAAAAGGCTCTTAGGGATGAATTAGCTGAAAATGAATTCAAACTGAAAACATTTAAGAACTCATCTGGTCTAGTGCAATCCTACTGTGAGAAAATTCAGGCTAAACCCAAAGCTGCTATTGGACTTAACTATGACTCTCTTAAACAGAGAAAAGGCTATGCTGTCATTGAAGATGACACATTTGTTCATGAGGAAGTGCTTCACATTCTAAAAAAGGCTGAAACCCCAATTTTTAAAGAATCAACATTTGAAATTGATGAGGATGCTTTACTCATCAAGTAAATGTTGAATGATGAGGATGAGGCACAATCCAGTGAACAACAAGCATCCTCCAAGAGTGAGAGTGTCAAGTCAAAAGCCAAGGAGTCAGTAGTTGATAGGATAAGACCCAAGAAGTTTGTTAAGTTTGTTTCAGCTGGAAAGAGTGAATCAGAGAAGAAGGTGACTAAGAAGAAACAGAACAGAAATGGCAAGTTAGGGATTAACAAAGATAACAACTATGCTTATATGCCTAATGCCCCTAGGAAAACTTGTCAGAACTATTTTAGTACCAATCATTTAACTCATGCATGCAAGAAACATGCTGGTAGTGTATCTAAACCCTTCTATGATTGTTCTGTGCCTCTAAGACATAGAGATGCACCATTTTGTGATAAATTTGACTGTATGCCATGCAATATGAATGTTATGACTAGTTGTTTCAATCTGAGAAGGCAATTCATTGATGGTTGTATCAGTCACAATTCTCACACACACTACACCAGGTCAAAGTCTTCGAGTCCTCCTAAAGCTAGGAAGGTACCTATATCACCTAAGTCTGAAACCTCAGGTTCTAAGACTTCTAACAGTGACAAGAAGACTAATGCCAAGAAAGTTGACAAGCATGTTGTTTATGATAAAACTGTTTCTAAGTCACATGGACCCAAACTTGTTTGGGTACCAAAGGAGAAGTAATACCTTTGTGTTTGCAGGGCAAAGAAAATGAAAAGAAGGTCATGTGGATTTTGGACAGTGGATGCTCAAATCATATGACTGGTGATATGGCCCTGCTATCACAGTATGAGGAAAAGGCTGGCCTAATGGTTGCTTTTGGAGATGACAGCATGGGTAACACATTGGGATATGGCAAGTTAAAAGTTGGAAATGTCATCATTGAAGTGTAGCACTGGTCAAGGGACTCAAGCATAATCTGCTAAGTGTTGGTCAGTTTACTGACAGAGGATTCAAGGTGGATTTTGACAAAGATGAATGTTTGATCACCCATAAGAAAACTGGTGATTTTGCTCTATCTAGAGTAAGGAAGGGAAGCCTGTTTGTAGCCAATATGGATTCTGCAAACAAGGACAAAATTTGTTGCTTTTACTCAAAAGCATCAAATGAAGATTGTTGGCTATGGCACAAGAAACTATCACACCTAAACTTCAAAGCCATTAATTCTCTAGTCAAAAGAGAGTTAGTGAGAGGCATGCCCACACTTGAATTCTATCAAGAAGGACTGTGTGAGGCTTGTCAAAAAGGAAAGATGAAAAGATCTAGCCACAAGACAAAGATAGTGACATCTATAACCAAGCCCCTACAACTCATTCATATGGATTTGTTTGGGCCCGTCAATATTATGTCACTAGGAAGAAAGAAGTATGCCTTGGTGATGGTTAATGATTTTACAAGGTATACATGGGTGGAATTTCTGGCATCAAAAGATGAGGCTCCACAAGTAATCATTGAGCATATAAAGAAAGTTGACAAGGAAGCAAAGGCCAACAATGCAAGTGTGATTGCACTGAGAAGTGATAATGGAACAGAGTTCAGAAATGCCATACTTGAAGCATTCTGTAAAGAGAATGGTATTTCTCAGCAATTCTCAGCTCCAAGGACTCCACAACAAAATGGAGTTGTTGAGAGAAAGAATAGAACTCTAATTGAAGCTGCTAGAACAATGTTACTTGATGCAAAGATGCCTACATGTTTTTGGGCTGAGGCTGTAAGCACTGCATGCTATATCCAGAACAGAACCCTCATCAACAAAAACACTGGAAAGACACTGTTGTGACCAAAATCTTGCATGGGTTAGATTTAGGCCCACTAGAGGATTAGGGTCCAGATCCATGAAGAGAATGAGTAATCTGTCAGGTTTCCGGAGGCCTACGGTAGCCCTAGGGGTTACCATGTACGCTGTAGCACGGGAACACATGGCTAAGGGTCTCAGGGCATCCCCTTGAGGATAACCTATAGCTATTACCAGTTATCCAGTAGAGCTTCCAGAGTAGCTCCCGTGATAGGGGTTACCGGAGGGGGTACCGGAGCCAGGCTACCGGGCGGTATCCCCAGCTTCCGCCGGAAGCCTGATTAGGCTGCCAATACAGATAAGGCACGCCTCCTATTTTTTAGGAATACGTCTATATCATCTAAAAACACTCTCAAACAGATAGACATTCAGTTATTTGAGGATATATGTCATATATACTTGATAAATGATACAAAAATCAAGATAAATGCAAGAGATAATCATTCTATGTTACCTAAACTGCTTGGTAACCTGATTTTATACATCACACTCGATTATTATCAGAAATAACAGTCATTATCCCACTGGAGAGAGGATAACTCATCATGAACAAACAATCATATCATTCAAGAACTACATTCGGGCTTGATCCACTATAAATAGTGGTATGTAGGCAGTTTACGGGATTCTTCGACACTTTACACTCCTTGAGTAGCTAGAGCACGTGCACTCTTGTGTGACACAGTCAAATTAGGGTTCTTGGCTGGCCAACATTTGGTCCTTGAGCTCTCATCCCGTAGATTCAGTCCGATCCTTCCGAGGAACCACATCCCGTGTTCTTCGGTAACCCTAGTCGTGTGCCTTCCTGGGCGGCTAGCCATTGATCTTCAACCACGAGCCTTTCCGGGTGGTTGTACGATTCCTTGATTATTGGCGCTATTCCAGCACGAGGCCTCATAATTTGTTGTGCTAAAATCCTCCCACAACAATTGGCGCCCGAAGGAGGGGCCTCAAAAATCATCATTTGGAGGAGATATGGCGAGTGACAATTCTGAAAGTGATAAAACACCGTCTCAGGATGGTAATGGACGAAACAAAGGTGGTGATGATGTTAGTAACAAGGACATCATGGACTATCTGAAGACGATGAATGAAAGAGTCAATAACTTGGAAAAAGGTTCCGAAAAAATGAAAAAATGGCAAAGGAAGTGCAAGTCGAAGTCAAAAAAGAAGAATGTGACTCCGACAAGGCTGAACTTTGAGTCTAAGGATAATATTGAGGACAACACTGATCATGTCCCATCTGAAGAAGACGCAGAAGAGCCTGTGGAAGAAGAATATGAGGGTGACCAATCTGATGTCCCGGAAACCCAGGGTGCCGAAGGTTCACCCACCAGAAGTCTAAGTGTTTTTGATCGAGTTGGCAAAAAACTGACTAACAAAGACCTTCGTCACAAGCTGATTCACACTGGAAGCAAAGATCGGAGAGATGGCAATGGGGATTCCACAATTCAGGGTTCCCGAGAATGCCGAGAGAGGTCCCAAACGGTACCCCCAAAAAGCATTTCCAGGAGATCCAGATCTGATGGCAGAAGGAATTATAGGCAAAGCAGTCACTCTTCTTGGCATAGAAACAGGAGATCCCGCTCTACCGGAGTCCCTACCGGTGGGGGTACTGATCAGGATTCCGGCTCCCATCAAAGTTCAGTCCCTAGAAGAAGCAAGACAGCCAATGAAGATGATGATTCTGAAAGTGATACGCTTTCAGATGGTGAAAATGGACAGTTCAGGATGTCTGACTGGAAAAAAGCCTTGGAAAAGATCAAGGAGGAGAAAAAGTTTAAGTCCGGTATCACTGCCGGTTCCCCCTTTTCCGTGAAAGTGAAAAAGGCGGCCTTGCCAAGGTTCTTTAAGATGAATACTGACTTGAAATTCAATGGAAACTCAGATCCAGTTGAATACTTGAGCCGTTTTAATACAGAAATGGATGTATACCAGGTGGAGGACTTAGCAAGGTGTAGGCTATTGGCATCCACACTGACTGGAAATGCCCACCAATGGTTCAAGAGGCTAGCCGAAGGGTCTATCAAATCCTGGAGGAGGATGGGAGATCAGTTTATCTCTCAATTTAGGGCTACCGTGGCCTACGCCCCACCGGTGAATACTCTGGCTAATATCAAGCAAGAAACTCACGAGTCTCTAAGACAGTATTTCAAAAGATTTAATGAGCAAGTGCCAAAAGTGAAGAAGGCCTCTGATGAAACTCTGAAGAACTTCCTGATAGCCGGGGTAAGGCCTGGAACCGAGTTTTGGAAGGAATTGCAAACTGAGGAGCCCGGAACCCTGGCGGAATTTTACCAACAAGCAGAACGCCACAAAGTAATTGAGGAATCCATGGCAAAATTGTCCAAAGATTCCAGTTCCCGAGGTTGGAGCAGGAACAAAAGAAATCGTTCTTATAGCCCTAAAAGGGATTCGAATAAGAGGGCTTCCGGGAGTGGTACTGCCGGCTTAGGAACCCCCCGGTATGATGACAAGACTGCCCCTATTGCTGTTAATGCAACTAAGGATCGAGTTTCTGCCAAGGACAGACTCACCCCAAAGGCGAATTTTCAGAAATACTCAGAGTATACTCCTTTGACTGTCCCAATCAGTCATATTCTCGAAGTGAATGAGAAGAATGGGCTATTTCGGAGACCCTACCGGGCAGGGCCTCCAGGAGTGAAAGATCAAGGAAAGTACTGTGCATTTCACGAAGTAAATGGACACGAGACTGCTGATTGCAGGCATTTGAAAGATCAGATTGAAGAGTTGATTAGAGGTGGATACCTGACTGAATTTGTAGCCCAAGAGGCTAAGAAATATAAAGAAGGAAGAGATAACAAAGACAAAGCTCCTGGAAACCAAGAAAGGACTACCCGAGCTAATAGCATCCATACCATCTTTGGCGGCCCTTACTTGGGGGATGCCAGTCGGAATGCCAGAGATAGGTATGCCCGGGAAGCCAGGGGCAAACCCCTAACTAATGTGTTTCACCTTGCAGAAAGGCCCCCTAAGCTGTTTAAAGGGGAAACCGCTGATATTTCCTTTACCGAGGAGGATGCCAAATGGGTTCACCACCCTCATAATGATGCTTTGGTGGTAACCGTGAGTATTGGTGGAATGAATGTGCACAGAGTGCTGGTTGATAATGGAAGCTCAGTAAATATCTTGGCATATACCACATTCCAGAAATTAGGACTTTTGGACAAAGAGTTGCTGCCTACCAATAATGAGCTATATGGGTTTACCGGTAACCCAGTCCAAATCATGGGCAAGGTCAAATTACCCTTGACATTAGGTATGGATCCCTGCAAGGCCACACAAATGGCAGAATTCATGGTGGTAGATGAAGACATATCCCACAATGCAATTCTTGGTAGACCAATACTGAAAGATATGAGGGTGGTAACCTCAATATACCATTTCTCAATGAAATTTCCTACACCAAATGGCATTGGGTGCGTGAAGGGATGTCAACATGAGTCAAGGGAATGCTATAACAGAGCTGTTCAGGCTGCCGAGAAAGCAGACAAACCTATTCAAGTTGAGGAAAAGGCTGATGGAGAAGCCTTATTGAGAAGCCATGGGCATGAGCCACAGAAGTTTGAAAGAGCGTCTTGTAATGCCATCATGATAGTGGAATTGCCAGATGAACCTACTGAAGAGGTTCCTAATTTTCGGGGGGTAGTGCCACCACAAAGCTTGTTGTTGGAAGCTGCCGAAAAAAATGATGAAATTCATAACATTTCACTGGAAGACATAGTAAAAAGTGCCTCAGATGATGATCTAGATGGAGAAATGCTAGAGAATGAGAGCCAGGGAGCGGAGAGAGGACTCCCGGTTGAGATTGACATTGATCCCAGGATGCCCGGTACCCTGGAAAAGGCAGGGGCTGCCGAGGATACTATCCCTATACTAGTGGATGCTGAAGATCCTAGTAAAATCTTGAAAATCGGGCAACAGCTAGATAAAAGTACAAGAGAAAGGTTGACTGCTTTCCTTAAAAGCAACCTTGATGTGTTTGCATGGTGTCATTCTGACATGGTGGGGATTGACCCGAAAGTCATGTGCCATCATTTGAACATTGACCCTGAGAGAAGGGGTATCCGGCAGAAGAGAAGGCCTGTCAGTGGTGAAAGGGCTACCGCCCTCCAGGAAGAAGTAGACCGGTTATTGAAGGCTGGTTTGATCAAAGAATCCTTCTATCCAACATGGCTAGCAAACCCAGTGCTGGTCCGGAAGCCTAATGGGAAATGGAGGACATGTGTTGACTTTACTGATCTAAATAAGGCATGCCCTAAGGATAGCTTCCCGCTACCCAGAATTGATCAACTGGTGGATGCCACGGCAGGCCATGCTTTGCTAAGTTTCATGGATGCCTACTCCGGATATAACCAGATACCGATGTTTGAACCGGACCAGGAGCATACCAGCTTCATAACTGATAGGGGACTGTACTGTTATGTGGGGATGCCGTTTGGGCTATTGAATGCCGGGGCTACCTATCAGAGGCTGGTAAACATGATGTTTAAGGAACAGATTGGTAAGACTATGGAAGTCTACGTTGATGATATGTTGGTCAAATCAAAGGTGGCAGCCGACCATGTGTTGCACCTATCTGAGATGTTTGATATCCTAAGGAAGTACCGGATGAAGCTGAACCCCCAAAAGTGTGTTTTTGGGGTGGAGTCTGGAAAATTTCTTGGATTCATTGTGAACCACAGAGGGATTGAGGCAAACCCTGCCAAAATCAAAGCATTGCTGGAACTGAGGTCCCCAAGGAATGTAAAAGAAGTCCAAGGGCTTACCGGAAGGGTAGCAGCCCTAAATAGATTCGTATCTCGGTCTTCCGACAAATGCAAGGAGTTTTTCAAGGCTATCAAGAAGGGTCAAAACTTTGAATGGACCCCGGAATGTGAGGAAGCCTTCAAGAAACTAAAAGAACAGCTGGGAAGCCCACCATTGCTCTCCAAACCCTTGGAAGGTGAGGTACTCATTTTATATTTAGCTGTTTCTGAATACTCTATAAGTGCTGTGTTGATTCGGGAGGAAGAACAAGTACAATACCCGGTATACTATGTGAGCAAAAGGCTGCTGGATGCGGAAACCCGGTATCCCAGCATGGAAAAGCTAGCATATGCTCTAATATTGGCTTCCAGGAAGCTAAGGCCTTACTTTCAGGCCCATAAAATTAAAGTTAGAACATCCTTCCCGCTGAGGCAAGTGATGCACAAGCCGGAAGCCTCCGGTAGAATGATAAAATGGGCTGTCGAGCTAGGACAGTTTGAAATAGATTACAAACCCCGAACTGCTATTAAAGGCCAAGCACTGGCCGATTTCTTACTGGAGTTTCCTCCTGATTTTGAGGTTACCAGAGAAGATTGTACCCCGGTAACCCCAGTTACCGAAGGGGATGCCGAAAGCCCCCAATTATGGTGGAACCTGTATGTTGATGGTGCAGTAAATAATAATGGGGGAGGTGCAGGAATAGAGTTGGTAAGCCCAGAGGGGCACCGAATTCAGAGTGCCATACACTTTGGCTTCAGGGCTACCAACAATGATGCAGAGTATGAGGCCCTGATTGCTGGCTTGAAACTGGCTCTGGAAATGAAGGTAGAATACCTAAATGTGTTTAGTGACTCCATGCTGATTGTGTGGCAAATTAAAGGAAGCTTCCAGAGTCGAGGCCCCCGCACTGAGCTCTACATGAAGTATGCCCAAGAACTTATCAGTAGGTTCAAATTGCTTAATCTAAATCAAATCCCAAGGGTGGAAAATGCCAATGCTGATGCCCTTGCCAAGTTGGGATCCCAAAAAGAAGCTGTCCTGTTAGGGGTAATACCTCTTGAAGTGCAACTCCAACCAAGTATCCATCGAGTGGAGACCATGGAAATAGATTCTTCAATGGAAAGCCAATGGACAACCCCAATACGTGAGTATATCACCAAGGGGACACTTCCGGAGGACAAAGATGAAGCTCGGAAACTCAAATATAAGGCTGCCCGTTATGTGATCTATGATGGCATCCTATACAAGAGGGGATTTAATCAACCTCTACTTAAGTGCATATCTGGAAATGAATGTGAATACATCCTAAGGGAAATTCATGAAGGCATTTGTGGCAACCACTCGGGGGGTACCTCCCTGGCCCACAAAATTCTCCGACAGGGCTATTACTGGCCTACCATGAAAACTGATGCTTATGACTTTGCTAAAGCTTGTGATCAATGCCAAAGGTTTGCTAACTTCAATAGCAACCCAGCTGTGGAACTAAGACCCATTGGAAGCCCCTGGCCCTTTGCAATATGGGGGATTGACCTGATTGGGGAGCTTCCCAAAGGCAGAGGTGGTGTGAAATATGCCGTGGTAGCCGTTGACTACTTTACCAAGTGGGCAGAGGCGGAACCCCTAGCTACCATCACTGCTGGTAAGCTGAAGGAATTTTTTAAGCGAGCCATTATATGTAGATACGGGGTACCGTACAAGCTGATCTCAGACAATGGCAAGCAATTTGATAGTAGAGAAATGAGAAGTCTATGTGAGGACTTGGAAATAAAGAAAGATTTTTCAGCCGTTTGCCACCCCCAAAGCAATGGGCAGACGGAGGCTGTGAATAAAATCATCAAGCACACTCTGAAAGCCAAGTTGGAAGATAAAAAGGGAAATTGGCCAGAGGAGCTTCCAATGGTCTTGTGGTCTTACAACACCACTCCCAGGTCCACAACCGGAGAGTCTCCCTTTGTTCTAACCTATGGCTGTGAAGCTATGGTCCCAGTGGAAGTCGGGACAGGGTCCTACCGGAGGGATAATTTCAGTCAAGAATCAAATGAAATACACCAGAGGTTGGCCCTAGACATGGTAGAGGAAAACCGGGCTACCGCCCAGCTGAAACTTGCGGCTTACCAACAGAGGACCCGCAAATACTATAACAACAAGGTACGCCCTCGACCCCTCAAGGTTGGCGACCTAGTACTGAGAAGAATGATGCCAAATATGCGGGTTCCCGGGCACGGAGCCTTTGGAGCAAACTGGGAAGGGCCTTACAAAATAAAGTCTATCTTTTGGGAAGGCACTTACCACCTTGAAGACATGGATGGGAACACTATCCCCCGTGCTTGGAATGCCGAGCACCTAAAAAAGTACTATCAGTAAGACTCTTTTCAGAGCAAACGTAGGCCTCTTTCAGGCTTAGGATGAATAAAGGCAACCTACTAGTTGTGGTTGCACCATTTCCCTTTCAGTTCTTAGGATTTCATGATTTTCAATAGATGCCCGGGGGGTAGTGGATGCACACCCCGTCTGGATGAAATTTGATGTATTCGTACTATTTGATTTTCAGTAAAAGTAGAAGTTGATTGTTTTCTTTTACATTTACCACTTATAAATATTTTCAGAAATATATGTAAGACCTACAAGCATAGTTCTACATGGCAGCTAGGCTACCATCCAGAACTAGGGGGGTAGTAGTGGATACACCTCTCAGCTTAACAGGTTGAAATTATCAGAATTTCAAATTTTTGCCATTTCCAGACATGTACGGAACCTTGAGTGGTTCACATGGCTTACTTGGTTATCAGGGCATGTATGGAACCCTGTTCGGCATACATGGTTCCCTTCATTACTTGGGCTTGTGTGGTAACCTGATTGGCACACTTAGAACCCTTCAATACCAGACATGTACGGAACCTTGAGTGGTTCACATGGCTTACTTGGTTATCAGGGCATGTATGGAACCCTGTTCGGCATACATGGTTCCCCTCATTACTTGGGCTGGTGTGGTACCCTGATCGGCACACCTGGATCCCTTCAATACCAGACATGTACGGAACCTTGAGTGGTTCACATGGCTTACTTGGTTATCAGGGCATGTATGGAACCCTGTTCGGCATACATGGTTCCCTTCATTACTTGGGCTTGTGTGGTACCCTGGTCGACCCACTTGGATCCCTTCATTACAAGACATCTTTGCAGGATTGGCCTACATGGCATCACCACACATGATTTATTAAATGACTGGACTCCCGGAACAAAGGTTTCCAGGCTAAGCCTCCGGTACCCAGGCTACCGGATAGGGGCTACCGGCCACGGGGCTCCCAGAGTCAGGTTCCTGTCTTCGGGCTTCCAAATGCTATAGGGATACCGGACGGTACCCCCACACCCACAGTGACAACCAAGCAGACAAAGGTACAAGTAGTCTATCAGTGCTATGGCCACCTATCCAGGTATGTGTTGCCATATTTGCTCTTGTACTCTTCTACACTGCGATACCATTCTATCGTCCTTATCTTGATTCATGATTTAATATCTATTTAATCAACATATATATGACATATATCCTCTGAAAACTTGTACAAACTTGTTTTAGGATTAGTCAGGAGAGTCATTTTTACTGAATATAATTCGATGGTGGCGTCTAGTTATGCACTATTTTAAGTTACCGTAGTACCTCTCTTACTTAGCATATTGGTACCCTAGAGAATGAGTACTATGGGGGTTCGATGATTAAGGATTATTAAGTCCAGATTGGTTCTCGTTGTATAACCAGAAATGATATGACAATTATACCTACTGCATAAAAACCAGATAATAAGATAAACATGCATTAAGTTGATAAAAACCAAATCGAAAATACTAAGGCCCGAGGCCATAAAGCGAGCAGAGTTAAGAAATCCAAAAGTACATCTGTGGAGCGTTATAGGAGCCCACCCCCTTTGCTTAAAACCACAAGTCTACAAACCAACAAAATATAAGTTCAAGGTAATGAAGATAATTTAAAGGACTAGTCAAGCAGAAGGAGCATCCTTGGTAGCATCTGAGCTGGGGGAGTCCTCGACGGGGTTGCCCTTCTTGTCAAGGTCACCCGGAGCATGCTCAACCACCTTGATGGGAGCCTCAACCTCAGAATCAGGAGTGGGAGTATTTTCAGTAGTATCCTTTTGAGTCGCCTGAGGAATGGACGCGTCCTTAGCCTTGGTAGCCCCAGCTTTTGCGGCTTCTGCCTGAAAGCCTTCGACTTGCGCCACAGCATCCTCACCAAGGAGAGACCAGTCCAAGTTTGGCATCACCCTCCAAGTAGACTTCATATAATCCGCGACACCCTTAGCGAAACCCATTTTGTACCTCTCCGGGAGTGCCTCCTTGAGTTTCCTAATTGAAGCTTGCAGGGAATCAACTTGTACTTCCAGCCCCTTAACCTCTAGGGCATGGGCTGCCGCCCTCTCTTCTTTCTCCTCTTCTTGAGTGGACACCAACCTGCTCAATTTATCTTTCTCTTTGATCATCACGGACAGCTCACCCTTCAATTTCTTACCTGCATCAGATAGTTTTTTCTTCTCGTCCTCAGCGGCTTGCATATCAGCCTTCAATTGCTTAACCTCATCTCTCAACCTCATGTCACCACGAGTGGCTAGAGCTAGCTGATTGGAGAGCCGAAGTTGATGAAAGAAACTCTCACCTGCTGAGAACAACATTGACTTTGCTGCATCCGGAGTCTTCTGCTTGGCCCACCCTGTGATAGTTTCCAGGGGCACCTGTCCACCACACATTCGGTAAAACTGCTCTACCTCATTCGTAGGAGACCCCGGCTGGGAAACCTTAACCCTTTTTGAGGAGCGGGTTTCCGGAGTAGATTTCAGACCCCCTGAAGCCTGTGAGAGTCTGCGCTTTTCAGCAGCAGAGAGCTCAATTTTTATGGGCAAAGGAGCGGGGACTCGAGAGATCGGAGTAGCACTGATAGGAGTCTCAAGTAGAGTCAATTCATCATCAGGAAATAAATCCTCGTACTTGTCGGATGGTTTGATAAAAGACGGCAATGACCCCGACATACCTGAAAGAACAGAAGAGCAATAGCGTTATAATCACAACATGGTAAATCAAGGAGATCCCTATGGGCAAAAAAAAAAAAAAAAAAAAAGAAAAACGAAAACAAATAGGCATGAATGAAACAAATAAACGGAGGAAAGGAAAACAGTATATCAATACAAAAGGATGGACGAGGTGGCACCAACCGGGAACCCCATCACCGCCGTCACCCTTTCCAGGGATACCCTGGGGAGTGGACTCGCCCACAGTCTCCATATTAGCATTCTCGGTTTGTGCGCGCTTGAGTTTAGAAAAACGCCAACTTTCCTACCAACATCTTTCAACTGGTAGAAGTGATTCAACTCTCTGGCGGTAAGGGGGGCTGAGAAAGTCTGATCATACAGAATGTACATACAAGCGGCAACCCTAAAAGAGTTGGGTGTCAACTGCATAGGGGCAATGTCATAGAATTCCAGCATATCAACAAAGAACGGGTGCAGAGGAAGGGAGAATCCTAGTTTAAAGAATGATGCAGATAGCACAGCATTCGGAATGGCTTGGTCAGGCTCGAAATTGTCGAAGTTGTGGCACCTCTCACCGGCGCTAGGTATCACCAAGCTGCATCCTGGATCACATAGCTCTAACAATCTCTCTAATCTATCTGCATTCATGGTGGAATCCATGTCTTCACATGCAGGTATAAAACTTGCAGGGATATGGAGCTTCCGCTCGATCCCTATTACCATCCTAACTCCAGTTTGCTCGTCCTCGTTCACCAAGCCATCATCATTAAATAGCATACCAACTGACTTTCCTTCTTCATCGGTATTGGAGCTTAGAGCAACCCTTTCGGCATCCCCGATGATGAGGCTCGACGAACCCACTTCCAGGAGAGGATTGGGATACCGACTCACAATATCAGCTTCAAAGGGATCGATTACCTCCACTCGAGAACGAGTCCTAGAGCTTACGGACGGCTTAGATTGCAACAAAGGTTGAGAGACAAGCACCTCATTTAAATGAGTAGACCAAGAATCAGAAGGTTGCCCAGAAACGGGAGACAGATTACCGGGAAATTGAGGTGAACCCCCGGAAGAGGCTGAGGTTGACATCTGCAACCACAAAGAGGAAGCAGGTTAGCAAAGAAAGAATGGGAATTGAGTAATTTAGAGATTGGTAAGTGTGACAGGGGCCATCTAAATCCGATCAAGAGGTACCCAGAATACACAATCCGAAAGGAAATCAGAGTTTAAGGAAGAGCTATCGGCATAGCAGATTAGTGTGGCGGTATTGAGGTTACCCGGCCAAAGCAGAAATCGTGGTAAACTTCCTAGAGCACTATAAGCCACACCCCCAAAATCATAATTCACAAATGATAATTTAATAGAACAAGCCCAAGGCAATGTGATTCACTAAGAACAGATATCAAACATGCTACAAACGTGTTAATAAACAATCAAAAGGGGGAGCCGGGAGACAGACCGCCCCAGCCTCAAAACACATGCATCCCTATAAATTTCAGGACATAAACGCTACCAAGATCTACAATTAAGTGTGTAACATCAGGGAGAATAGCATGCATGCTCCACGATTGAAATCAATTTGTACCCAATTATTATACATGTAATCAAGGAACCAGGTACAAGAATTGGTTAAAAGATTCAAAGATATACCTGGGTATGGATGAGAAGGCGGAAGAGCAAAAGTATCTAGGCCTTCGCCGGAGATATTTCGTCGGAAACCCTCGAAAAACCCTTGTATGCTTGAGAAGAGGTACTGCGTGAAGATGAAAAGAAGAGTAATAAAAGAAAAGAAAAAACTGATTGTATAGATATATAAATCAAAGGGAAAGTAGAAAAAACACGGTCCCGAGTGCTTGAATATGGCACAGAAAACGAGACATGGGGGGAAACGTGTTGGCACAGGAGATGGACCGTTCAAGCTTATCAAGAGAGGTTGTAGAATTTGGACTTAAATCCCCTTTACTCTAATATTTATCCGTTCTATTTCCAAATAGATAAAATTGAGTAATCAAGTAATTAGCGAGCCAAAATATGGGGCTTTTACTTGAATTAATTCCAAGTTAAGTTTTCGTTACACGATTATAAGAATGAAAACAATAATACAGGTATTTGCAATTTCAAATTTCCGATCCTGTCACAATGAGCTGGAAAGGGAGTGAGGATACGAAATTTTGCTAAGGAGTCCTGATAGCCAAAGTATGAATTTTTCTAAGTAAGCGGTACCCTGTGAATAATTGGTTCCCCTTGCACTACGTACTTCAGGGAACCGGGGGGTAGTTGTTGTGACCAAAATCTTGCATGGGTTAGATTTAGGCCCACTAGAGGATTAGGGTCCAGATCCATGAAGAGAATGAGTAATCTGTCAGGTTTCCGGAGGCCTACGGTAGCCCTAGGGGTTACCATGTACGCTGTAGCACGGGAACACATGGCTAAGGGTCTCAGGGCATCCCCTTGAGGATAACCTATAGCTATTACCAGTTATCCAGTAGAGCTTCCAGAGTAGCTCCCGTGATAGGGGTTACCGGAGGGGGTACCGGAGCCAGGCTACCGGGCGGTATCCCCAGCTTCCGCCGGAAGCCTGATTAGGCTGCCAATACAGATAAGGCACGCCTCCTATTTTTTAGGAATACGTCTATATCATCTAAAAACACTCTCAAACAGATAGACATTCAGTTATTTGAGGATATATGTCATATATACTTGATAAATGATACAAAAATCAAGATAAATGCAAGAGATAATCATTCTATGTTACCTAAACTGCTTGGTAACCTGATTTTATACATCACACTCGATTATTATCAGAAATAACAGTCATTATCCCACTGGAGAGAGGATAACTCATCATGAACAAACAATCATATCATTCAAGAACTACATTCGGGCTTGATCCACTATAAATAGTGGTATGTAGGCAGTTTACGGGATTCTTCGACACTTTACACTCCTTGAGTAGCTAGAGCACGTGCACTCTTGTGTGACACAGTCAAATTAGGGTTCTTGGCTGGCCAACATTTGGTCCTTGAGCTCTCATCCCGTAGATTCAGTCCGATCCTTCCGAGGAACCACATCCCGTGTTCTTCGGTAACCCTAGTCGTGTGCCTTCCTGGGCGGCTAGCTATTGATCTTCAACCACGAGCCTTTCCGGGTGGTTGTACGATTCCTTGATTATTGGCGCTATTCCAGCACGAGGCCTCATAATTTGTTGTGCTAAAATCCTCCCACAACAGACACCTTACAACTTGATGACTGGAAAGAAGCCCACTCTAAAGTATGTTCATACTTTTGGAAGCAAATGCTTTGTATTGAAGGATAATTCTGAATATATTGGAAAATTTGATGCAAAAGCATTTGAAGGAATTTTTCTTGGCTACTCTATGGAAAGAATTGCATAAAAAGTTTATGTCATCAGTCAAAAGAAAATTATGGAAAGCACAGATGTGACATTTGATGACAACAAACTACCTGGACTAGAAGAGGCCAATGATGAAGATAAAGATCCATTGAAGTTTGATAATCTAGATGATTCTGATGAAGAGACTGAAACTGAAGTTGAAACTCGGGTTCAACAGACTCAATTGAATGATAATACAAGAGAGGAATTTGTTCCAATCAACAGTGGAGAAACTAGCATCCAAGACACACCTGTGAGTAGTGGCAACCTCACAGGGGGAGGAAATCAGGATGATGATTTGGATGATGAAGCAACTTCAAGAATGAGAAATCAGGCTGAGCACTCAAGGAAATGGGATAGATCACACAGTGCAGAGCAAATCATTGGAGATCCTAATGCAGGAGTAAGGACTAGGAGAGCAACTCAGAATGAGTGTCTCTATGGTTGTTTTCTATCTCAGGTGGAGCCTAAGAAACTTGATGATGCACTGCTAGATCCAGATTGGATTATAGCCATGCAAGAGGAGCTGAATCAATTTGAAAAGAACAAAGTTTGGGAACTTGTGCCTGCACCAAAGAATAGAACCATTGTTGGAACAAAATGGGTTCTGAAGAATAAGATGGATGAAGATGGTGTAATTATAAGGAACAAAGCAAGGTTGGTTGCAAAAGGATACTCTCAACAGGAAGGCATTGATTATGATGAGACATTTGCCCCTGTTGTTAGATTGGAAGCCATTAGAATATTCCTGGCATTTGCTGCTCATTCAAACTTTAAAGTGTATCAAATGGATGTCAAAAGTGCGTTTCTGAATGGAGAGTTGGAAGAAGAAGTTTATGTGCAACAACCACCTGGCTTTGAGTATCCACACTTCCCAGAATTTGTTTACAGACTGCTTAAGGCACTGTATGGACTTAAGCAGGCTCCAAGGGCATGGTATGATACTTTATCACAATTTCTTCTTGAGAATCAATTCACTAGAGGCACATTGGACAAGACACTATTTTACAAGAAGCATGGCGATGATCTTATCCTAGTTCAGATCTATGTGGATGATATCATTTTTGGTTCTACAAATGAGAAGCTGTGTGAGAAATTTTCTAAACTCATGCAGAGCAGATATGAGATGAGTATGATGGGAGAGTTGACATTCTTTCTTGGGTTGCAAGTCAGTCAAAGGAAGGATGGTATCTTTATCAGTCAGACCAAGTACATCAAGGATTTATTGAAGAAGTTTGACTTTGAAGATTGCTCACCTGCAAAGACACCCATGGCCACTGCCACTAAATTGGATGAAGATGCTAAAGGCAAGAAAGTAGATATCTCAGTCTACAGAGGCATGGTTGGTTCTCTACTCTATCTCACTGCAAGTAGGCCAGACATCATGTTTGCTACATGCTTGTGTGCAAGGTTTCAATCAAATCCAAAAGAATCACATTTGGTTGCTATAAAAAGGATCTTTAGATATCTAAAGGGCACTCCAAACTTGGGACTATGGTATCCTAAGGACACAGGGTTCAATATGGTTGGTTACTCTGATGCTGATTATGCTGGATACATAGTGGATAGGAAAAGCACCTCAGGTAGCTACCAGTTTCTTGGATAAAGGTTAGTCTCTTGGTATAGCAAGAAACAACAATCTGTGTCAACTTCTACAGCTGAGGCTGAATACATAGCTGCTGGAAGTTGCTGTGCTCAAGTGCTTTGGATTAGAAATCAACTTAGAGATTATGGACTTGTGTTGGAAAGAATTCCAATCATGTGTAACAACACAAGTGCAATCTCTATAGTTGCCAATCCTGTCAATCATTCTAGGACAAAGCACATTGACATTAGATATCATTTCATAAGGGAACATGCAACTAATGGAACCATTGAGTTGCATTATGTTTCTACAGATAAACAACTAGCTGATATATTAACTAAGCCATTAGATGAAGCCACCTTCACAAGGTTGGTTAGTGAGATTGGAATGCTGAATTCTTCAGATTCTGGCTAGGTGAATACAGCATCTAGATTGTTGCAGCAGTAAACACTTACTTTATCTAAATTCTCAATATTTTTGGAGTAAGTGTTGGCTGAAATATGATTTATAAATATTTCAAATCTGTTGCATATTTGGAAAATCATATTCTCTTGTTAACTTGAAATTTCTATGAAATTTTGAGAAAATCACTGTTTAATTTTCTAGAATATTCGTGAATGAATATGGCTGGTAAATTTTAAAAAGATAGTGAAAATTGAGTTTCTATGAGTATAATTCGACAAGTTAGACTTCTCAAGTGATTCACTATTCGACATCTCTAACAAGTCTCATTAGAGCACTCTCGAGTTCTCGAATAGAGGTTTTCTTGACTTCTCGAATATAGTGTTTTAGTTCTCGATTGACTGAGTTCTCGAATACTATATTTGAGTTCTCGAATCATTTGAAAAGGCTGATTTCTCGCTGAATTTTAACCGATTTTGGATTTTTATTCAGAATTCAGAAATACTCATAAAAACATATTTTACCTAATTTAGATTTACTTCTAAGTTAGATAACTGCCAGCTGTGAGTTACAACCTGCTTGAGTTATCGAATAAGCCTTTCTTGACTTATCGAATAGTTGTTTTCTACTTCTCGAATGCCTAACTTGTCGATACATAACATACATCTAATCGACAATTCGAGTACTTCATACTTTTACAATTTCACATCTATTCGATTCATTTCATTCGATTTCTCAAGCATCCAAACTCCCAAAACCTCTGAAACCCTAACTGCAAAAAGCTAAATTTCTTCTTCAACCTTCGATTTCTCCTCTCTCTCTTACACAAATGGCAACAGTAAAGTTCAACACCAATTTCATTGCTCTAACTAGTGATGTTGAGGCACCTAACGCCAACTTCAAGTGCTTTGTGAAGTGGATGTCTGAATCATACATAAAAAATGCTCTATCTGTTAACCCTACTCTGTATCTAGACATTCTAGAACAGTTCTGGAAGTCTGCTACAGTGGAGGTGGTGGCTCTTGACTCTGCAATAACCTCGTACATCATTTACTGTAAGATTCAAGACAAGAATATCACTATCACCACAGAAGACATGAATGAAGCACTTGGGATGAGCACCAAACAAGAGGTGTATGACCCACCAGCTACAACTGCTGATTTGGAAGACTTCTTTGATTTCATCAAATATGTAGACAAAATTAGTCTTTGGCATCTGAATAGGAAGAATTTGAGGAAGGAATGGAGCTATGTGTTTGCTACACTTCTTCAAGTCTTCACCGCAAGAAAATCCAGCTATGACCAAATCAGTACACCTGCACAGCAGATAGGCTATGCTTTAGCATATGGAAAGAAGATAGATGTTGGCCTTATCATTCTGCAGGAGCTGTATGGGAGACTTGGTAAGAACTCAGCCAAGAGAGGTAATGAAATTTTCTTCCCTCGTTTTATTCAATCTGTACTTAACTTCTTAGATAATAAATTGATTGAATTAGATGGGATGAATAAAAATAGAATAGGTTATCCTAAATCCATGACCAAACTCATTTTTGGTAATTTGGAGACTAGGAATGATGTGGATGTAAGACTGAACATAACTCCCCATATGGAGAGTTTGTTTAGGACTTACCCCCACAACATGCCAACATTTGACTCAAAGTCACAGTTAGCACAGCCCAAGCAAGTAGGACAAAATGCTAACCCAAGGCCTGCTAACCAACCCTCTCAACCAAACACTCTACCAAACACTGAGCGAACTGCATCATCCTCTCAAAAGGGTGATGTTAGTAAAAAGGAGAAGAAGAGAAAACAGGTTACTTCTGCACCTTTAACCATCTTGTCTGAAGCAGCTTTGGCTGTAGAGTTAGAAAGTGAGGCACCTGAGTTACCTCTTATCAGGCCAAAGAAGAAGAAAACTAAAACCACCTCTTCAGTCACACAAATGGCTGAAGTTGTAAAATCAGGGGCAAACAGTTCACTAGATGTATCCTCTCAACAGGGTGCATCTATAGAATCAAGCATCCTCCCCAATGCATCTATCTGTACAGAGTCAGCACATGGGAGTGATAAGGCTAGCACAACACTGAGTGGAGAGCACATCATAGTTGAAACTCCCTCTATCTCTCAGGGGGAGTTGCCAAAATCTATTCCACAAGACACTTCTCTTCCAGAATCTTCATCTCAAATTTCTTTGCAGCCTGCAACTCAAGCAATTGAGGAGCAAGGCATTGATCATCAAGAATTCTTTTCTCTTGATGAGCCAATGAACTCAAGTGACTTGGTGCATGACACCTTGTTCACCACCCAGGAGCCACATTTAGATGGTGAGGGAATGCATGCTGGGGCATCTCCTAATGACACCATCACAAACACAGAGGTTCCCCTAGTTTTCACTAGAGACTCTGTGCCTATGTCAACTGCTGGTGTAACTCATCCCACTTATGTGGAGACACCAGTAGTAGAGTCAATCCATCCGATTACAGAAGTTGCATCTGTAACTGAGGAGTCTAGCTTGCCTAGCTCTAGCTCTGACTTTATGTCACAATGGCTGAAGCCTGTGCACCATGACAATGCTTTAGGATCAGGGTCTGTTCCACAACAATTGACGGTTGAAGCACTTCAAAGCTTAATTGTGGATCAGATCCCTGAGTTCACAAAGATTGCACAGCACCTCCTCACTGCCAACCTGCCCAATCCTGACTATGAAGCTATTCTCCTGTGCCATAAAGAGGATGTGGAGCAATGTAGATGCCTTGCTTCAAGGAAAATATGACATTCCTCTCTCAGAAGGCCTACAGTACCTCAGAGAAGAGTACATCACTTCACTAGGGTCCAATGCCAAATCTCTCACCTCTAGTGCTGTGTATGAAGCAATCAATGACAATTACAAGGGAATTCTCAAGGCTGCACACTACCTTGGCAAGGGTCTAAAGACAGAAGTCACAGAAGTGTGTACATCCACAACCAAGGAGGTGCATGAGTTAAAAAGGGCTTTTGATTCCAAATTCCCTCAACTGGAGACTGTGGTCAAGGAAATTCTAGCCTACAAGTCTGGCTGCACCAAAATGGACAATGGCTTGGCCCTTCTCAAAGATACTGTCACAGGGCTGGGGCATAAGTTTCAATCTCTATCTGATCAAACCACAGACTCAAATGCCATGCTGAGAACAATGTTCAAGAATCAATATGGGGATAAGCTGGTAACTGAAGTCCTTGTTCATGACATGACCAAGTATGAAGTCCAAAGACTCAAGGATCAATCTATCTCTGGTTTCAAGGCCACTGAGTTATTCACCAAGGTGAACACTCTGGAGAAGGAGGTGGTCAATCTAAAGGCATCCAATGCTCAGTTGACAGACATTGTTGCTGCCCTCAATGAAAAGTTGGACATTCAAGCCACTGCCAATGCTGATGTTCTTCTTAATCAACAACAGATGCTTTCTGCCATAATGATGCATATGGGACTCCCTCTACCTGAAGCCTCTTCCAACCCAAAGGTCACTAATACAGCCTCTGTGCCTGACAACAAGCCTAAGGGGGAGAAGAGGACATCAAGGGACTCAAAATCTAAGGGGGAGAGTCAACCGAGAACTGCGAAGTCAAATTAGTCTGAGAGATTAAAGGCAGCATCCAAGGAGGAAAAGCTGAAGAAAGTGGCTGTAGATGAAGAGGCCAAGATTCCATCTATCCCTCCATCTGAAACAGAATATGAATTTGACATTCCTGACATTGCTAAGCAATCTCTTCAAGGTGAACCTTCAGAATTCAGAAATGTTCTTACTCAAAGGGTATGTCAAGAAACTGTAAACTCTAAATTATACAATGACATAACCTTTCTGAAGCACCTACATGACCTAAGAAGAAGGGCAAACTTCCATTACTTTGACTATATCAAGCTGCTTGTGCAAGATGTGTTCCTAGTCACTGTAGTGAGAAGAGAAATTGTTCAGACCAATCCTTATGCCATCATCACTACCAATGATAGAGAAGTCTTAGTCCACACTGCCAAGAACCTCTTTCACATCCACATTGAAGCTTTGCAAATTCTATCCAGCTCTGAACTTGGAACAATTATCAGGAAGATAGAAAGGAATAACTCATCAGACAACAACATGCTCAAGGAGATTCTCACCAAGTGCATGAAATCTCAATTTCCTCAAGTAGTTCCTCAACCTCACTGTATCTTATATGAAAAGAATCAAGACATTGTTGCTTTCAGATTTGGCCAACACCTCAAATCAAACAACATGTCTACAATAAAATTTTTGGCAAAACATTTTTTATATAATGACAAGAAAACACGCATCAATTCATGTGATACATGAGACGATATGAATTTATTTAATACGGTTTCACGTGATGCACGAGATGACAAGAATTTATTTACAATCAAAATTGGTCATATGGTACAAAAAATATGGAAACACGACACGATTTTCTGTTCTTTTAAGAGAAATTGAATTTATGACCTTTAAAAAAATGAAGTTAAATTTATAACCACTGAACCTAAAATATGTCTTATTTAATTGATATTAATATCATAATTTATATTAAGTACACTTAAATTAAAATTACTTAAAACGTGTGTGCTGGGATTTGATGCCTTAACCTAAAATTGCTACTTGTAAAAGTTGTGTGAAAAGTACTGAGATTTGTTTTTCCTAAAGAAGTTTTTGTTTTCTGATCAAAAGTGTTGTTAAAAAAGCCACTCTAAGATTTACTAAATAGTTTTGAAACAATTTTCGGTAAAAAAAACCCATAATATGATTGATACCTGATAAAACGTTTACCTTATATATGAGATTTGTACTCTATATCAGTTATCGATTAAATTAATGGATGGAATGGATAGTTTAGTTATAATATAGTATTATATATACTAAAAAATAACTTTAAGCATTAAACATTGTTAGTCACAGAGGCATGCCTGTTTACATCTAATAACAAGCCTAATTGTTTGTAATGCTTTGCATTACCTACATGACCTCTTGACTGAGGGAACCTCTAGTTGTAGAGTCTCTACTTGTTTTGTACTTGTAATAGGCGCCAAATCCTAGTTGTGTAACTGTACTTATAAAGTCAAGAATAATGCTTGAAAGAAGTTCCAAGGTTCATGCCTCAAGCAAGAAGATAAAGACTGTCAAATAATCACAGTTGGGATTTGAAGAAATGAAGTATTTGCCTAAATATCAATTCGAGAAGTATATTTGTCTATTCGAGAAGTCTAGCATTCGAGAAGTCAGGGATTCGACATCTCAAGACACTATTCGATATCTCTGAATACACTGTTCGATATCTCATTCGATATCTCAAAGATTCGATATGTCTACTACTCTATTCGAGAACTCAAGAAGTCAACAAGTCAAAGTGGTATTCGAGTTCTCAAAGAGTCAACAAGTCAAAGTTCCATTCGATATCTCAAGGACTCAGAAAGCTATTCGATATCTCGAGGATTCGATAAGTCAAATGTTCTATTCGACAACTCAAGGAATCCTGATGGAAAAGAGCTATTCGAGAAGTGGTTCGATATGTCAATATAACAGTGTTCGAGAACTCAGAGTTATCGATCAAGTCAACTCTAGTTCTCGAATCACTTACTTAGTCACTTCTCGAATACATTCTTGGAGACAAAATACTGAAGAAATTGTACAAGTCAGAAACCTGCAACAAGCCAATGCACTTTATGGACCACGATCTGTAACGTGCTCTGGAAAGCCTACAAGGAAGCTTGGAGAGATATAGAAGAGACAAGGGGCTAAAGAAGTGGATCTGAACAGGCTTTGCAAAGTCAAATCTGTAACCGTTTGGACACTTACTCAAAAAGGATAGACAGACTAGAAAGTAATTTGTTTAACTACCTTATTTGGAGTAAGTAGGTTGTATCCATGTTCTGTAAGGATACAACCTCACTTCCTTAGTCATTAACTTTTTGTGAGTCAAGTTTTTCATACGCTGTAAGCTGTATCTCTCTGAGAAAAACGAAGCTGAGAATACTATCATTTGTATTCACAGATTGTAGCAACCTTTATCTAATAATACATTAGATTAAAGTGATATTGTGTCTTGTGTTGTTCTTTATCCGCACCTACACCTTGCATACACAAACACTTATCTGCTACATAGACTCGAGGAAAGAAAAGTTCAAGAATCCATTCACCCCCCCCCCCTCTGTATTCTTTTACCGTATTCAGTACTCAACAATCACTTTTTAATTATATTAATGAAAGATGATATTCAACAATAAGATGGCAGATTATATATAACTAGCAAAAATATAATGAACGATTAGTCATATTTTAAGATTGTATAAAAATAAATATTCTTACCACTATGGTGCATATTACTTTGAATAAATACATATTAACTGATTTTTAGTAATGTTGAAATGGTTTGTGTTTTTGCCATCATGAGGCATTTTTTGTCACTTATGCAATGATCCACCTCTCTTCTCCTAAGGTCTGCTATTGCTACATAAAATAGACTAAATAGAATATCATTATTGTGATGATCTTTAAATTAATTTTTTTGTGGAAAGTAGACTTAATGAGGCACACTATTATTTCAGTAATACTTATTGTTGTGCCCAAAATTTTCATGGTTTAGATTTAGGCCCATTAAATTATAGGGTCCAATCCATAAGCGGCATATGAGCTAGAAGACAGATCTAGTACAAGAAATGAAGATAAGACATGAAGAAATGAGCATTAGCCAAGAAGATCATCATGAGATGAGCATAAGGAGGTTCCTCATGGGCCAGAAGCTGAACAGATTACTACACGACCTGGTTCCTCCCTAGAGAATAGTTCGAGTCAGCCTAGCAACAACAGTATTGGAAGAAACAAAGAGCGTATGGAAAGGTTTCCCAGACTAACATGTTTGTTATAGTGCATGTATAGCTTGCTGTAGAGAGGTTCTTGAGAAACAACTTTCGAGATATAGGTTCCTGAGCACTAGGTTCCAATATATATGTTCATAAGAACTAGGTTCCTGAGTATAGATAGTAGAAAAATCTAGAAGCTAGCCAAGAGAGATGCAGACACATTATTGGCGAGTACTTCTAGGACGCAGCTGATCCTAGATTATCTCTAATTGACAGACAACTCATAGTGGAGTACGAACTCGAGTTCTACTCTACTTAGACAACATGTTCGTAGTTGGCTCCAGAGGAGAAAGAGACCAACTCGGATAGGAATCGCGACAATATTGCTAATCAAGCAGAATTAGCATAGACTTAGAACTATCTGAGCAAATGGTAATGGACATGGATGTTTTCAACATAATTTGGAGAGAGTATGTAGAGATTAGGAAGACGAAAGTATCTCCATGCTATGAAAATCAGTTAAATCATGCGAAGTATGAATTTGATGGTGCAAAGACCTCTTATTGACAAAGTATAAGATTGAGGATTTTCAATCTTCTCTCTCTTGTTACAATGTTTGTAGAATAGAATAAATTGTCAAAGGTTTTATAGAATCACATCATAATAGGAGAGTCTAAGGCATGCTTAAGCAAGGAATAATATTAGTGAATGCCTAAGGGGAGTTAAATTGGGAAGAAAGTGGCAGTACTACACTAGGCTTACTATCTTTCTATTTCAGTATTCTTCTAAACAAACAAAAAACAACACAATAAGTATATGAGAAGAAATTTATTTGCCTTTTCTGCCCTCTTTCAAAGCTCAAAAGCGGGTATGCATCATGCCAAAAAGAGGCATGACAGAACCTATGATTTTTAGGAAAGACACACTCGCAATTGTGCACCATAACCCATTAAAAACACAATCACTTATTTCTATCAATTGCATTATCTGTTTTATTAGATTTAGCACACTTAAAGTTAACGATGTAGCATTCAAGAATATGGATCACAGTCACATCTATTACCGCATGAGAAAGAAACACAAACATATAATGCAAATATAGATGATGTTAGGAAAATCAGCAACATCCATTAGCTCCCTTTTTTATAAGCAAAAACTGGAGTTCAAAGCTTAAGATCCAATACATCCACTTAAAAGAGCATAGAAGCATTCTTATTTGTTTTTAGCTTATAAGACATATTATGGCAGTGTATAACCTCTGTAGTCAATTTTTTAATGTTTAGAACATCAGCTTTCTAGAACTCATCAACTAAACCTTTTTATGTGAGGCTAGAAAATCCAAAATAATTGTTTTACTTACAATTTGTGAAGCACTTACAATCAATGACTCCGTGTTTGTTGGTACGTATTATTATCTAACGAAAAGGGATGTGCACGGGTCCGCTCGGCTCGATTTTTCGCTAAAACCGTTACCAAATCGTAGATTTCGATTCTGGTTCTTTGTTAATCGTAACCGAACCGTTCAGAACAATTTTTTCGGTTCGATTAACCGTTTATCGGGTTTTGATTTTTTTCGATTTCTAATTTTTAATATTTAATGCCTTTATATCATGCTAAAAAAATTATAAATGACCATCTTAACATTTGCTATAAAATTTTCAAAAACAAAAAATGAAGAGTAGGTTACGATTTGAAAAATGATGGTCTACGGGATATTAACAAAAGTTGTTGTGATTTAGTTGACATATATTTGAAGTCTGCTTTGGCCTAGTTATTTCTCTCAGATAGACATGCTTACTTTGATTACTTCTTATCACTTTGGATCGATTTAATATGATTTATGTAGGTTTCTGTTATTAGATCACAAACTACATAAATGATCAAATACAGTTCCAAGAGCCAAAATTTGGCAAATTAGTGTTTTTGAAAACATCTAACAAGTTAGATTCATGTGCATCTGAATACATTAGCAAAAAGGCAGCTAGCTGGGTAAATCTTTGATATGATAAAACATGCTACATTTACAAACTAACTAGCATGTAACAACAATACAACATCCTATACCACCTTGTTGCTCACTAAAGAAAATAGCTCTCTTTGATATTATAAACAAAATGATAAATAGAAAACATATATCACACAAATGAGAAGTCCTAAACAAAAACTATACTAGTTAAAAAGTTGAAATGTTAAAAAATGATAAACTACATTAACAAAATATACTCAAACTACAATTTCATATGCACGTACGGTAGAAAATACAAATATTACAATCAAAGAAACGATTAAAGATGTCTAGAAAATTAAAAATGTCTCGGTGGTTGCTTGAGAGAATGAAGATAAAATAATTTGATGGTAGAGGAAGGTGGTTGTGCCTGAACTTGTATATTGATGTCACAAGAAATATATGGAATATTCAAACTTATCTTGCTCTTTCCAATTCGTCACTCACCTTATATTAGTTGCCTCCATACCTTGTTTATAATTACAGGTGTTAAGACATACGTAGTATTTGCGGGAAAGACTTACCTGTTGGGCTAGAGTTTTTAGGTACACGGAGCCCAAGTCCATCATAAAATGAGGCCATCAGTCTTAAAGTCCATAATTCTATTGCCCAAACTAGTCTCCTATAGTATATTATTGTGTCATGTCTACATTGTCTCTTAAGAATATTAGAACATCTGATATTACTTGGAGTTGTAAACCATACCGATAGTACTTGATGGCCTTCGTCTATCTTGGAGTTGTAAACCATACCCATATTACTTAATGGACCTTCGTCTTATGTCTATATAAGCGATGTGAACTGGCCGGCCTAGCGCCTCAACTCACACATGCCTTGAAGGTCTAACCATGGTGGGATTCCCCCCACTACCAATCTCTATTAGTGATGTATGATGGCCTTCATCTTTGACTTGCACCAAGTCGAGGGAGAAAGTGAAAAATAGTATGACATATTGAATACATATATCTTTGTCTTTTATACCTTTTTAATTAATAAAATGAACGATTAAGATTGAAATTGACTAATAACATATCAACGGTATTTATTCGTTTCTAATTATTATTTTTAATTTGGATTATTTTTTATCACTAGTCTATTGATGAGTGGTATTTTGTACCATTTTTGCTTTATTTTTCGGCTTAAAGTTGATGCTTGGACTCAAATTTTATTATTTTTTAATATATTTTATTTATATTTTGAGTTAGAGAGTCGAATTCCCCGTAAGCCGCATTTCGATGGTGCTTTGGAGCAAAAGTGAGTCAAAATAGTGAAAATTCAGCAAGGTGCATAGTTGGTGTGCAAGGGAGAAGGAGAAGTTCGAGAGTGGCATTTTTTGGAGTCAAGCCAGAAGGATTGGTGGATAAACAAAATTAGCCACTGGCTGACGATACGCTCCGCGACATCGCAAAGAAATCATATAAAGCTCCACAATACCAACTTTATTATATGTTTTATGCCATGTTTATTATGCCATGTTTATTATGCTTGTGTTATCTTGTTTTATCATGAGTAGCTAATTTTGCTTATATGGCTGAGGTGGAGCCCATATTGTAGATTTAGTTAGAGTCGGTGTATGATGCTTGTTAAATCAATGGCAATAAGAGAGAAGTATGATAGAACATGTTAATTTAGGATGTGGCCGCATGAAATCAAATCGGGTTTTATGTATTAAATCTGGTTAATGGCTTAATTTACCGAGGGATTGGGGGCTATGACTTAATTGGGTGACCGTGACACCACTACCGTAATGGAGGGGTGCACCATGGAATGGCTAGACACATTGGAACATTGTATAGTTCAGTTTTGTGTTCCAGATTTGCATGGCAACCTTAAAATTTAAATTGAAATTAAAGTATTCTAAAAAATGAATTAAAATTTACAGATAAGACCTATATATTTAGTTTTTGCATTAATAACATAATAATGATTTAAGTTATAGTATGTAACATCCCGTATTTTTTATAAATATTTTTAGTTATATTATTTTATATTGAGGATTAGAAATATTAGTTAGATAGTATTTATATTAGTTTAGGAGCAAATAAATGTTTTTAATTAGGCTATTAGAAAAAAAGAGAGAAAAGAATATAAAAAAGGGGAGAAAATATGAGTGAGGGTTTGTAAAAGGAAAAAAAATGTTAGAAAAAAGATGGTTAGAGATTTACGTTACTTTTGGGTCAGAAGGAAGAAGGAAAAGAAGAGAGGGAGAAGAGAAGATTAACCAAACCCTAATTGGAGACAAGGAATTTCGATTTCGAGGTAAGAGATAAGCGATTTTTATGTATGTACGCGTGTACGTAATCACCTTTCGTAATCATCTTTCTTTAGGCGTTAGAATTTACGATTTTTATGTTATATAATTAGGGTTCTTGGCTTGAGGGGTTGAACTTATTGAGAATTGGTGGTAATCATCAAGTTGAGGTACGGATATTTTTTTATTCCTCTTTTCTATTCGCATTGTTGTTCAATTTTCGTTATTTTGCCTTGTCCTGAATTCTTGTTAAATTCGTATAAAATTCATTATTGATCGGATTGGGTTGATTCTTGAGATCCTGGAAAGATATTTGAATTATCTACAACTTTCATTCTCTGTGTTTTGTGAAATTCTGCTTGTAAGCATGTCAAAATCTACTGTTTGTATAATCTGGTGCGTTAATTTCAGTGCGTTAATTTCAGTTCTGATGTCCGAACTTCGAAAATTCATAGTAAATCGGAAATTTGTTCAAACACTATGAGCGATACCATTCTGGAAATCTCGTTTCGATATCTGCATTTTGTGTTTACGTTCAATTAACAAATTCTGTGATTTTGATGTGTTAAATATCGAATTACTACTGTGATAAGTGCCTGATTCTGTTCTTCCTGTCCACATTTTCATTGTTTCTAAATTCGTTACTTCTCCGTTTTTAACGAGCCTTACCATTCTGGAAAGGTCTCGGAATCCTCTTCAAGTCCTGTGTTTTATACTTTTTCATTTGAGTTCATCTTTATTGAGTGAATTGCATTTCTTTGGGACTGGTCAGTTCTGATTTTTAGCTTCTATAGTCTATTTTGTTTGATATTTTGTTTTGTGTTATTAGATCAATGTGTTTTTAATTATTTATGATATAAGTATGGTTTTGAGACATCTTTCTGTAGTAAGTTATGTGTAAGTTATATGTAAGTTATTTGTGGTTTTAATATGATTTGGGAGTTCGAAATACATCCGTCGCGAGCGGATAATCTCGTGTTTGGCACTTCCTATGCGGTGTATAAATAGCATAGGTGTGTCGCCGGAGTAGTGGGACACGTATAGTCATGACTAGTCAGTTTTTGTGTGTGTTTGGCCATTCTGGGTAGCATGTGCTTATTGCCTTGCGATCCCTGTCTGAATTCGGGTGGTATTTGCTTTGTGCTACGCCCCTGTTTGTGTAAGAACATCTCCCATGTTAGTAAGTAAATTACTTTGGATATAATTTGTAAGCGTATGAGTATGTGTAAGAGTATGATTATATATTATCGGTTGTGCTTTCGTTATTAATTGTGATTATTATTTATAAGAGTTATATATTTTGATTTATGAGCATTTGTTTTTATTTGTGAGTTGAGTATCCATTTTATATTGTCCTATTCGTTATGTCTCGTTGTTCTTTATTCAGATATTCAACTTTATTCTTAATCTCATGTCTTAATCTTTGTTCAGATATAATTTTCATCATATTTAATTTTGTTCAGCTTATGCTTTGTTTTATATCCGTATATGAGCCTTTCGCTCACTGCCGGTCTTTGTTTCTCTTATTCCTCCCGGCAGGTGATCTTATTTAGGTGGACTACTTATTGGAAAGAGTGCAAATTGCGATATTTAGAGAATTTAGGTGTATTTTTAAGCTATGAATTGTAAGATATTGGATTTTGAGAAGTTGTATCGTTTTATTCGATTTTTAGTGGATTTTAAAATTTAGTGTATTTGTTGGGATGTCAAATAGTATGTATAATTTAATGATAAGTAGGGGTTTATATATTAAATATAAACAAAATTAATGAGGTTCTATATATATTTTTATTCTAAAATAACATATTTTGTAATTTTTTTAAAAATAGGGTTATATATATACTTTCACAACCAATTTTTTTTATAACTTCTCTCATTTGTTATCATTTAATATATAGAAAGAGATTATTCCTATTTCATAATATCATAAAAAGTCACGTTCGATATCTTTTTTTGAACGAGATAATTATTTGTTTTGAAAAAAAATTAGCGAAAAATTCTTTTTAAAAAGCGGAAATTGACATTAATCGGTGAAGGTAACCTTGTATTCTTGTAGTTTTAATCGAATAATTGGAATATTAATTGGAGATAATTTAATTTATAAATAAATATACAATTATATTTACACACCAGCAAACAATTTATCATCAAACAATGTAAAAGAAGTTATATTTTATTGATCGATGTATTTAATAGTTAGTATATTATAACAAGAATAAAAAAAATCTCTTGTAATATTTCAACTTACTTATTATAAATACTAGGTCACAAAGCCACGCTACGCGCGGCATTAAAATATTTTTAAAAATCGTTTATATAACATTATTGTTTGTTGAGTTTTATTATTTGAAAGTTGATATGATGAATTGAAACTTATGCAAAATGTAACTAAATTTGAATGTTAAAGAATTATAGAGAAAAGAATTAGCACAAAAAAAACATATTTCACTTAAACTCTTAAGTAACAATAATGATATTTTCAAGGATATTGACGGCACCTATTTTGTTGCATAAATAATACTTTTGAAAGTCAATATTGACAAACATTTGTAAAGTTCAACAATGGATAAGTAAAATTAACAATTTTGTATTATTTTTGTTGTCAATGGCATTATGAGAGATGTGATTGCTTAGTTTGTTGATAAATTTGTTTGTATGATGAAAAAAGAAGTAAATTGTAAATATGACAAGAGGTGTGATTGACTTTACTTATCGATAAATTTGGTTGCATGACAAACAAAAACAAAATTCAAATATATTTTGTAAGTCATGTTTCATATTTCTTGGAGTGATCCGACACCTGTATATATTCATTTGATTCTTTTTTTGAGCATTTATAAGAACTTTTTTGTATGCAATATTAAATTTAAATTCATGGACACATGTTCAGAATGGTACTCACATATTATAATAATTTTATATTAAATCTTATAATAAATATGTACATGTAATTATTTTTTATCTCCAATAAAATGAAATTAAAAATAATTAGAATCTCAATAAACACAAAGTCGTTTAAAATTAATTATGCAAACAAAATGAAGATCCTCTAACATATTATCAACTTCATCAACTCCATAAAGGTCTCTCACTTTTTTCATACCAAATTACAATGTCAACATAACTTTCATAATAAAAATTTAGAAAATATTAAATATAACTATTTAACGTTCTTAAACGCCGATGCCCGTCTCATAACATACATGCATGATTAGTTAATTAGTAATAGCATAAGAATTTGTGTAGTTAGAATATTAATTTAATCCCACACAATATAATGAAACAACGAATGTACAACTTTTTCATTGTTTTAATCATTAAAGAAAAAGGTTGGATTAATTCAATTTAATCGAGTTGGTCACATCCCATATGTAAATTGGTCATGTGTAAAAATAAATTATACAATATTGCTTGTATTTAAATTGTGGATGCTAATTGGAAAATTTATATACTTCCGTATCTTGTCACGATTCTCATGGTCACTGATTACGAAATAATCAAAAAGTTAAAATCGTCAATTTATTATTGCCGACATCAATTTTGAATAAGGATTAGAAATGGACGATATAAATAATTTTATTTTATCGTTTTACCTTGAACTAATTGTACTTTTAGATAGATAATTAATATTTTATATTAATATAATAATAGATTATAATGTTCTAACAAAGATTGCTAAAATTTTATATTAAAAGTAAAATAAAGTGTATTTAATATAAGTTTATTAGGTACAATTAATGACTAATTAAAATGCAATCAAATGTAATAAAATTATTTTAAGAAAAAAGTCAAAAATGTGAAAAATCAAGAAAAATATTTTAAAGCTTCTAAGTGAAATCCTCTCTGATCTCCTGGTTATATAACATTTTAAAAAGCTGATACCCCTCTCAAATAAGTAATAGTGTAAAAGTTCATTTGATTAGAATATTAATTTATTCCAGCACAATATAATGGAACAACATATCTATGTCTAGTGTTTTTTTATCGATTTAACCAACTGAGAAAAGGTTCGGATTGGTTTTTAATCAAATTGGTCAAATTCTATGTGTACTTTTTTTCATATACAAAAGCAAAACCTACCGATATTTATTTGTGTAATTTGTCCATGTGCAAAGTAAAACTCGTTGCCGATGTTATATGTTTACAAATTCTAAATGTTAATAAAAAAATGTACATATTTCCGTAACTTATCATGATTCCAAATTTTGTGAAAAGTTAAGGGTGTCTATCGTATTATTGCCGGAAAAAAATGCAGTGATCTTGAATTGCAAATAAAAAATGGCACAATATAATTAATTTTAAGTCGCCATTTTGTGTCATAATAATTTACTTTTATAATAATTATTATTTTATAAGAAATAATTATTATAATGCTAACATAATGTTTGAAAAAAAATTCATAAAAATAAAATAAAATAAACATATATTTGTTTACAAATTCTAATTGTTAATAAAAAAAATGTACATATTTCCGTAACTTATCACGATTCCAAATTTTTTGAAAAGTTAAGGGTGTCTATTGTATTATTGCCCGAAAAAAATGCGGTGATCTTGAATTGCAAATAAAAAATGGCACAACATAATTAATTTTAAGTCGCCATTTGGTGTCATAATAATCTTACTTTTATTTAAATAACTATTATTTTATAAGAAAATAATTATTATAATGCTAACTTAATGTTTGAAAAAATTTCATAAAAAAAAAATAAAATAAACATATATTTAATATGCTTAGCTGATTGAGAATGGGACTTTAAAATTAGTCGAGTTTTTGGGACTTTTCCAGCCTTCTTGTAATTATTTTCCAATTTGCATTTCTTAATAATTTTTTATTAGAATGTATAAACATTAGTAGATGAATACTATCCTAACATCAAATAAGAACTTCTTAATATGAAAATTAATTATAAATAAATTCAAATAATTGTTTTATGTTAAGTAGTATAATTTGTCATAAAAGTTAATTATTATTATCGATTTAATTATTCAAAAAATAATACTATCATGAAGCTACACAAAAAATAATGAAAACAGTGAAATGTCTTTATATAATTATTTATGGTGCAAAAGACAGGAAGTTTGAGCTGTTTAGTTTCGTAAATACTAACCAAATGATAGTGACCTTGATATCACACTTAATGTACAAATATATTTGTAGCTCCTTTTTGTTAAGATGGAAGATGAATGCTATACATTGGTGCAAAAACAATACATAAAATAACGAAAATAAAGTTTCAGCCGGGGTTCGATGTCCTGAATGCTCGCGCGCTACCTTCCTAGGAATTCAGCGAATAAGAAAATGAAGAAGTTGTTTTAAAATGTTTATAGACTTCCATCTCAACTCTCTGATCTCCTCCTTTTATTATATATAAATAGATATAGAAAGTTTAACCAAAATGATTGTGGAGATTTTTATGTTAACCAATCTATATTATATATATAGTGAATGAAAGCACCGTCTGACTCCTTGGACCTCAAGAATGGCATTTACCATACTTAAATAGCATTTACCTTCATTTGGACCTCAAGAATAGCCAATATATTAAATCATTTAATTTAATAAATCAAGGTAAAATAAAAAAAAAATGATTTTAAATCTTATTTTTAGGATTGCAAGAAGGGTCAAGAGCGGGACAGTGAACATCATACAAGGCCGTTTAGAATGTAAGATAAGGAGATTACTTCTTAAAGACGGAAATAATAAGCATATATAATTTAGGATTGTTTCAATGGTGTTTCGAGCTTGGCAAAAGAGATTAATGTTATCATGAATCTGCAAAAGAAAATAAAATAGAAAGATAATTAGGAAGATGTCAATGCCCCATGTCCAAAAAGAATACTTAATTGACATTTACCATACTTAAATGACATTTACCTTCATTTAATAAATTAAGGTAAAATAAATAAAAAATGGTTGAACTTAAAAAGTGGCTATTTTTAAGATTGCAAGAAAATTATTTTAAAGCAACCAGGAAACTTTCTGATCTCCTGCTATTATAATATATATAGATACACCAATATCATAAGTAATTTGAAAAATAAATAATTTATAGAAAAAAGAATAAATTAGATAGCACTGAATTTATATACAAAATTTGTAAGAACAAGTTAAAACTTTCGCATTTACACACTACTCAATATTCTCAGATTTAATGATTCCAAAAGAATTTAATTGAAATTGGAAGAACTTTTAAAATCCCACATACTGTACTTTCATGAAATTTTTTAAAAAACAATATTTTTAAACTAATTTTTTATCGTTTAATCTATTAATCACCGTTCCGGCCGATTCTTCACCTATTTTTCAAAAAACGGCTCTTTGACAATTTTTCGCTTTATCGAGAACGGACCTACCCGTCTAATGATTAATCGACCTGTTAATCCAAATAATCACCAATTTTTAGAAAAGATTTAAAACTAATTAAAGTATGAATAATCGGATTAATTACCAATTTTTAGAATTTATTTAAAACTAATCAAAGTACGATTTCTCAAAAAAAAAAAAAAAAAGCCTAATCAAAGTACGATTAATAATATAAAATATTTTATCCATAATATTTAAACATAAGTCGGTTAAATAACAAGATAAAAGGGGCAGTACATCGCGGCTTCTAGGGTTCTCTAAAAACTATCACTCTTCTAAATCTCGGAGCGGTCGGTGGCGTTATTCGGCGATTCCGGCTCATATACATACATAAACTCCTGTAAGTATTCATGATTTTCATATATACATGCTTGTATATCTTTATATTTGTTCGTCTTTATTCTTTTTAACTCTACGTTTGTTTTGTATTGTATGCGTATGTATAATGTTTGTATTGTAGAAACCCTAGATTTTTATGTTTGATTCGATTTTAGGGTTTCTGATTGTGGGTATTGTGTTTTGGTGCAAACAGGTAAAAGGGTTGTTGGTGGATTGGTGAAAGGAGAGTTTGTATGCTAAGTGTTCGACGAATTGTCTGAGACAGAATAGTTGTTTTTTTGGTTGAGTTGGGGGTATGGCGAATTTGGGTGGTGGTGCGGAAGCGCACGCACGGTTTAAGCAGTATGAATATAGGGCTAATTCGAGTTTGGTTTTGACGACTGACTCGAGGCCTAGAGATACTCATGAGCCTACTGGGGAACCTGAGTCGTTGTATGGGAAGATTGATCCGAAGAGTTTTGGGGATCGGGCGTTTAGGGGGAGACCTACTGAGCTTGATGAGAAGATGAAGAAGTCGAAGAAGAAGAAGGAGAGGGAGCCGTTGGATGCGGAGGCTGTGCCTAGGCAGAGTAAGAGGAGGAGGCTTCAGGAGGAGAGTGTTCTGACGTCTACGGATGAGGGTGTTTATCAACCAAAGACGAAGGAGACTAGGGCGGCTTATGAGGCCATGCTTAGTGTTATTCAGCAGCAGTTGGGTGGGCAGCCTTTGAATATTGTGAGTGGGGCTGCAGATGAGATTTTGGCTGTGTTAAAGAATGATACGTTTAAGAATGTGGATAAGAAGAAGGAGATTGAGAAGCTGTTGAATGAGATTCCGAGTAATATGTTTGATCAGTTGGTGTCGATTGGGAGGCTTATCACGGATTATCAAGATGCTAGTGGTGATGCTGCTGGGGGTGGTGCTGCTGCTGCGGATGGGGATGATGCTCTGGATGATGATGTGGGTGTGGCTGTTGAGTTTGAGGAGAATGAAGAGGAGGAAGAAGAGAGTGATCTTGATATGGTACAGGATGATGAAGATGAAGAGGATGATTTGGCAGATGGGCATGGATCCGGGGCTATGCAGATGGGTGGTGGGATTGATGATGATGAAGGGGTGGAAGCAAATGAGGGAATGACTTTGAATGTTCAGGACATTGATGCCTATTGGCTTCAGAGGAAGATTTCTCAGGCTTACGAGCAGCAGATTGATCCACAGCAGAGCCAAAAGCTTGCGGAAGAGGTGTTGAAGATCCTAGCTGAAGGTGATGATAGAGAAGTTGAGACCAAGTTATTGGTGCATCTTCAGTTTGATAAGTTTAGTCTGATCAAGTATTTATTGAAGAATCGGATGAAAATAGTGTGGTGTACCCGCTTGGCGAGGGCAGAAGACCAAGAAGAAAGGAAGAAAATTGAAGAAGAAATGACGCAGTTGGGCCCAGAATTGGCTGCTATTCTGGAGCAGCTGCATGCCACTAGGGCAACTGCAAAAGAGAGACAAAAGAACTTGGAGAAAAGCATCAGAGAAGAAGCTCGGAGGTTAAAGGATGAGAGTGGTGGTGATGGGGATCGGGGTCGAAGGGGTGTATCAGATAGAGATGCAGATAGTGGGTGGTTGAATGGTCAGCGTCAGTTGCTTGATCTGGAAAGCCTTGCGTTTAACCAAGGTGGTCTTTTGATGTCCAATAGAAAGTGTGAGCTTCCACTGGGTTCCTATAGGAACCATAACAAGGGATATGAAGAAGTTCATGTGCCAGCTTTGAAACCAAAACCGCTTGCTGATGGTGAAAAGCTTATTAAGATATCTGAAATGCCAGACTGGGCTCGACCAGCTTTTGAAGGAATGTCCCAGTTGAACAGGGTTCAAAGCAGAGTTTATGACACAGCTCTTTTTTCAGCTGAAAATCTTTTACTGTGTGCTCCCACAGGAGCAGGTAAGACAAATGTTGCAATGCTTACAATACTTCAGCAAATTGCATTGAATAGGAATGAAGATGGTTCATTCAATCACAGCAATTACAAGATTGTTTATGTGGCACCAATGAAAGCACTTGTGGCTGAAGTTGTTGGAAACCTGTCTAATCGTTTGAAGCATTATGATGTCAAGGTGAAAGAGCTTAGTGGAGATCAGACGTTGACTCGCCAGCAAATTGAAGAAACTCAGATAATTGTCACCACACCAGAGAAGTGGGATATCGTAACCAGAAAATCAGGTGATCGCACCTACACTCAGCTTGTGAAACTTCTTATCATCGATGAGATCCATCTTTTACATGACAACAGAGGACCTGTTCTAGAAAGCATAGTTGCGAGGACAGTTAGGCAGATTGAGACCACAAAGGAACACATTCGGCTTGTTGGGTTATCTGCCACACTCCCCAATTATGAAGACGTGGCTCTGTTCCTTCGAGTTGATTTGAAGAAAGGCCTGTTCCATTTTGACAATAGTTATCGACCCTGCCCTCTTGCTCAACAATACATTGGTATCACTGTGAAAAAACCATTGCAGAGGTTTCAGTTGATGAATGACATATGCTATGAGAAAGTAATTAGTGTAGCTGGTAAGCATCAGGTTCTAATTTTTGTCCACTCAAGGAAAGAAACAGCAAAAACAGCCCGTGCGATACGAGATTCAGCACTAGCTAACGACACTGTTAGCAGATTTATCAAAGAGGAAAGTGCGTCTCGCGAAATTCTTAGTGCCCATACTGAGCTTGTTAAGAGCAATGATCTCAAGAATCTGTTTCCATATGGCTTTGCAATTCATCACGCAGGTATGAGTAGGGCTGACCGCCAGCTTGTTGAGGAGCTGTTTGCTGACGGTCATGTGCAAGTTCTGGTTTCTACAGCAACTCTTGCTTGGGGTGTCAATTTACCTGCTCATACTGTCATCATTAAAGGTACCCAGGTATACAATCCGGAAAAAGGGGCATGGACTGAACTAAGTCCTTTGGATGTTATGCAGATGCTTGGTCGAGCAGGAAGGCCTCAGTATGACACTTATGGGGAGGGAATAATAATAACCGGACATAGTGAATTGCAGTATTATCTTTCTTTAATGAATCAACAGCTTCCCATCGAGAGCCAGTTTGTGTCCAAACTGGCCGATCAGCTAAATGCAGAGATTGTGCTTGGTACTGTGCAGAATGCCAAAGAAGCCTGCAATTGGCTTAGTTATACGTACCTGTATGTTCGCATGTTACGTAATCCTACTCTATACGGTTTGGCTCCTGATGCTTTGAGCAAGGACTTGCTGCTGGAAGAAAGAAGAGCTGATCTGGTAAGCATAACAACTTTTAGCTCTATGCTTTTTTCTACATTGTTCCTCTGATTTCTTATAAACTGTACTTTTCTGGAATTACATGCCAATGCCATGCTAATCGATGGGATGTGTAATGCTAGATTTAGATTTCATGCTTCTTTTCTAGACTAGGAATGATTCCATTTCTTGCTAGCAGAAATTTGCACTGTTCTTTATACATCTCACTGTTAGTGCCTTTTATCTTTGATTCAACTGCATCTCTGTGTTACTGTATGTTAATATTAACATACGGTGTATGTTGCCTGCTATTAGTAGTGATTGTAATTTGCGTGATAAATGCAAAAATGTATCTGTTGGAGTGACTAAAAGATATGGTCCTGATTGGAAAATGTGCTTTATCAATTGATATTGCTACATCACATCCTTTAGATAAGGGAGTCTGTATGCCTTTAAGTATATAGTACTACCTCTGGCTCTTTCGTTCGAGCCATACATGGTCCACATTTTAGATGTATAAACACTAGGCCCTTCCTTTTTTTGGTTTAGGTGAAAATTGAGTTTGACATTAATATTCAAAACGGTAGAACCAAAAAAAAAACAATGATAGTATCATGCACAAAAATTGTCTAGAGAGATCTAAAAGTGTGTAAAAAGTATAGCTCACATAGAACAGGAGTGCAGGGAGAACAACTTGTGGCTTGCCATATTTAACGCTAACTGTGGGTTCTCTATACCAAATTAAATGTTGACTTAAATTGCATGCTGATGCCTCAACTGTTTGGATCTTGATCATTCTACTCCCTCCGTCCCTAATTAGTAGTCCATTTTGAAAAAAACACACATCTTAAGAAATATTTAATGTCATATTTTGTTTCCATAGTTGCCCCTACTTATTGCATTAAATAATAACTTTTGAATGTATAATTAATTATAAAGTCAAACATTGGAAATAGAAGTGTAGGGGTAATTTTGGAAAAACTTAACATGCATTGAAATATGAAAAGAGACAACTATTTAGGGACAAATTTTTTTCTCAAAATGGACTACTAAATAGGGACGGAGGGAGTAATGCATAGACAGTTCATTTTCTACACTTAATTTTACGTTTTTGGCATAGATAGCATTGTGATGCTTCTGTGTTTAGGATTTGTTTTTTTAACCATTTCAGTATTTTGACCTGTTGATTCGTTTTCATACTTTTAACAGAAGTTTCCAACTTGTTTTACTCTAATCTTAAGTTGTATGTGTGCACACTTATCTTTCAGGTGCACTATTTTTTGTTTAAAAATATCTGATTCAAGTCTCATGGTTTGCAGGTTCATACAGCAGCCACAACATTAGATAAGAACAATCTGATAAAGTATGACAGAAAAAGTGGATACTTTCAGGTCACTGATTTGGGTCGCATTGCAAGTTACTATTACATAACTCATGGGACGATAACTACCTACAATGAGCATTTGAAGCCAACAATGGGGGACATTGAGCTTTGTCGTCTGTTCTCCCTCAGTGAAGAATTTAAATACGTAACTGTGAGACAAGACGAGAAGATGGAGTTGGCGAAACTTTTGGACCGCGTTCCCATTCCTGTTAAGGAAAGTCTTGAAGAACCTAGTGCCAAGATTAATGTCTTGTTACAAGCTTATATTTCACAGCTGAAGCTTGAAGGATTGTCTCTAACGTCTGACATGGTTTATATCACTCAGGTTTGCACTTCTGAAGGACCAATTATTTATGCATTTTTAACATATAACGAGTTCTTGTCTTAGTTTGATTAATTGTTTGGTTTCATATTGCAGAGTGCTGGACGTCTAATGCGAGCTCTTTTTGAAATTGTTTTGAAACGAGGATGGGCTCAGTTGACTGAGAAGGCCTTAAACTTGTGCAAAACAGTGAACAAGAGAATGTGGAGTGTCCAAACACCTCTTCGTCAATTTCACGGATTTGCAAATGATGTATTGATGAAAATGGAGAAGAAAGATTTGGCTTGGGAAAGATATTATGATCTCTCTTCGCATGAGCTTGGAGAGCTGATTCGGCAAAGTAAGATGGGAAAAGCGTTGCACAAATGTGTTCATCAGTTTCCAAAACTTGTTCTGGCTGCCCATGTTCAGCCCATTACTCGCACAATATTGAAGGTTGAACTCACAATTACCCCGGACTTCATGTGGGAAGATAAGGTCCATGGATATGTAGAGCCATTTTGGGTTTTTGTGGAAGATAATGATGGGGAACACATTCTTCATCATGAGTATTTCTTGTTGAAGAAGCAATATATTGATGAGGACCACACTTTAAGTTTCACTGTTCCAATCTATGAACCATTGCCTCCTCAGTATTTCATCCGTGTTGTGTCAGATAAATGGATTGGGTCGCAGACTGTCTTGCCTGTTTCATTTAGGCACCTTATTTTACCGGAGAAATACCCTCCACCCACCGAGTTACTTGACTTGCAACCATTACCGGTAACTGCACTTAGGAATCCGTCTTACGAATCACTGTACCAAGAATTTAAGCACTTTAACCCTGTCCAGACTCAAGTGTTCACAGTCTTGTACAACACAGATGATAATGTATTGGTTGCTGCACCAACCGGGAGTGGAAAGACCATATGTGCGGAATTCGCAGTTATGAGGAATCATCAAAAGACTCCTGATGGTGTTATGCGGGCTGTTTACATTGCTCCTGTAGAATCTCTTGCGAAGGAACGTTATAATGACTGGAAGAGAAAATTTGGGGAAGGTCTTGGCATGAGAGTGGTAGAATTAACTGGTGAAACTGCTGTGGACCTTAAACTGCTGGAGAAAGGTCAACTGATAGTCAGCACTCCTGATAAATGGGATGCTCTATCTCGCCGCTGGAAGCAGAGGAAGCATGTTAAGGAAGTTAGTCTTTTCATTGTTGATGAACTTCATTTGATTGGGGGTCAAGGTGGTCCTATCTTGGAAGTCATTGTCTCTAGGATGAGACATATAGCGACTCAAATTGACAACAAGATCAGAATTGTTGCTTTATCCACTTCTCTAGCAAATGCCAAGGATCTGGGTGAATGGATAGGTGCGACTTCTCATGGTCTTTTCAATTTCCCGCCTGGTGTCAGGCCAGTGCCCTTGGAAATTCACATTCAGGGTGTCGACATTGCTAATTTTGAAGCCAGAATGCAAGCAATGACAAAGCCAACATATACAGCAATCGTCCAACATGCTAAAAATGGGAAACCTGCCATTGTGTTTGTTCCTACAAGGAAGCATGCTCGGCTCACTGCCGTGGATTTAATGACATACTCTACTGTAGAGGGTGGTGAAAACCCTATGTTTATACTACAGTCTGTAGCAGAACTTGAGCCTTTTGTTGACAGGATCAGAGAACCAATGTTGCGGGAGACACTGCGGTATGGTGTGGGATATTTACATGAAGGATTAAGTCCCACTGATCAAGATATTGTAAGAACCCTTTTTGAAACTGGTTGGATCCAAGTGTGTGTAATGACCAGTTCAATGTGCTGGGGAATGCCATTGCGTGCTCATCTGGTAATCATTATGGGAACACAATATTATGACGGGAGGGAAAATGCTCATAGTGACTATCAAGTAACTGATATTCTGCAAATGATGGGTCAGGCTAGTCGTCCACTTGTAGATAATGCTGGAAAGTGTGTTATTTTCTGCCATGCACCACGAAAGGAATATTACAAGAAGTTTTTGTATGAAGCATTCCCAGTTGAAAGCCACCTGCACCATTTTCTGCATGATAATCTTAATGCGGAGGTGGTGGTTCAAGTCATTACAAACAAGCAAGATGCTGTGGATTACCTTACCTGGACATTCATGTACAGGAGGCTTACACAGAATCCAAACTACTACAACCTTCAGGGAGTTAGTCAAAGACATCTCTCTGATCACCTTTCGGAGCTTGTTGAGAATACACTTAGCGATCTGGAAACAAGTAAGTGTGTAGCTATAGAGGATGATCTGTATCTCTCTCCTCTAAATCTTGGGATGATAGCATCCTATTATTATATCAGTTACACAACAATAGAGCGTTTTAGCTCTTCTTTGACTGTTAAAACGAAGTTAAAAGGTCTTTTGGAGATTTTGGCATCAGCTTCCGAATTTGAAGAACTTCCAATAAGGCCAGGAGAGGAAGAGCTGATACGGAGGTTAATTAACCACCAGAGATTCTCCTTTGATAATCCTAAATGCACAGACCCACATGTAAAGGCAAATGCTCTACTACAAGCCCACTTTTCTAGGCAACTGGTTGGTGGGAACCTGGCTGCTGATCAGAAAGAGGTGCTTCTTTCTGCCAGTAGGCTTCTTCAAGCGATGGTTGACGTCATCTCTAGCAGTGGATGGCTTAGCCTGGCACTTCTTGCAATGGAAGTGAGTCAGATGGTCACACAAGGCATGTGGGAGCGTGACTCGGTGCTTCTACAGCTTCCATACTTCACTAAAGAATTGGCTAAAAGATGCCAAGAGAATCCTGGAGGAAGCATAGAAACAGTGTTTGATTTGGTGGATATGAAGGATGACGAGAGGCGGGAGCTGCTGCAAATGAATGATGCTCAGTTAATTGAAATTGCAAAATTTTGCAATCGTTTCCCAAACATTGATTTGACGTATGATATACTTGATAATCAAAACATCAGGGCCGGGGAAGAGATTAGTTTGCAGGTAACTCTAGAACGGGATCTTGAGGGTAGGACTGAAGTGGGACCAGTTGATGCTCCCAAATACCCCAAAGCCAAAGAGGAAGGATGGTGGCTGGTGGTTGGTGATACGAAAAGTAATCAATTGCTTGCCATCAAAAGGGTGCCTCTGCAGAGGAAGTCAAAGTTGAAGCTTGATTTTGCTGCTCCTGCGGAAACAGGTAGAAAGAACTACACACTCTATTTCATGTGTGATTCTTACATGGGCTGTGATCAGGAGTACAGCTTCAGTGTTGATGTAAAGGATGCAGGTGCTCCAGAGGATGACATGAGAGATTGATTTACTTGTGGATGATTTGTTTTACATAGTGATACTTGTTACTCGAGTATTATGGATGTCCTGTTTATTGTAAGGTTGCACTTTTTATGTAATTCTGCTGCTTTTGAACTTCTTTATGCCTGGTTAATGTGACTTCCTAATTATATTGCAGTATTTTTCTCTGGATAAAAGCCCTCTATGAATGGTTTTCATGCACTGAAGTTGTGGAACTGGTTTGTGATATGACAATTATGCAGCACTTTATTGTGTTACTTTTTTGTTAGGTTTCAGTTATAAAATGTGGTAGAAAGTAGATTGTTTCCATGCTATAATGTTTTAGATCAGTACATATAAATGTGTGTGATTATTGTTCAGGGTAACAATTAGGTTTTGGCTCAGCAATACCTTGTGTTTTTGATGGAAAACTTTAACCAAAGTACTAAAATGTCTTTATTGTGAAGAAGCATTGTAGCAAGTGTTTTGCCACTTTGGTTATGAATCCATTATTGCAAGTCTTGCTATTTGGTTGCTATGTTCTTGTTTGATGGGTGACTATATGCACATGTTTATCGACATGTTAAATCTGTTTCTAGACCAAAGTTGGACATTGAATTTGGCATTACTGCGTGTTTTAGAGGGTAGCTTGCAGGTTCTTATTGAGTGTCCAGAAACGAAATTTCATGTTTTATAATTGGGTTATCAAGAGGTTGACCCTTAAAGTTTGCCCGAAAATACACAATAACCCTCAAAGTATAAAAACGTACATTTGGACCACTGAAGTATGGATTTTGTATGTATCGATCCTTTTTTTTGAGAATTGGAGATAAATATTACATATCGTCTGGGGGTAAGATCGGAACATATGTGTTAATGTGTACAAATGTGCAGGGTCAATATATTAATATTGCTAAGTTATAGAAAATGGCAAAATAATGCAATTTGGCTTATTTTTTTGGCCTAAAATTATATTTTTAAATATTATTTATTTATTTGTTTCGTATTAAAATTCAAACGTCCTATTTTGGTACAAACCTAAAAACTCAAAAAGAATAAAATACAAAATTATGTTATATTAAGTAGGGGTAAATGATCTGTTTCATCACTGTACAATAGCAAAACTATGTTATATTATAATGATATGTTATAATTTATTCTATTAATTGCATTTGTAATCTGGCGGTCTTAAACACAACCCGGATACTCTGAGGTAGGTGCATGATATTGCTAATTCAGTAATTTGCTTTCTTGTGTCTGCTGTGCTTTCTCGTATGTATTTATTTTTGCTTATGTGCACTGGTATGAATGTACATGGGCTCTAGAAGTTATATGGAAGTACTACTACATTGTTTTGCTGTTTTTAGAATCAGACATAAGAACTCACATAGTATGATAATATTTTATATCTGCGGGGATATATGAATATTTGGTTAATTGGATAACCAATATCACTCCAAGTATAATTATTTAGTTATGAAATAATATATGCTATCCAAAAAGATTGACTGCTACTTGCGTGGTGATGAACCGAACAGGCAAACACTGATATTTTATTTTCTTGAATTACATGTTGCGTTTATGGGAGGGATATATTACTCGTTATTAAGCAGTCAATTAATTCCATTAATATGAGATTTTTTGGGAGAATTTAAAATTAATTTATGCATGCCTGATCCAAAATGGACAATATCATATGAGTAGTGCTACAGACCCCAAATTGGGTACCAAATTTTGACACCAAATGATGTGGCACTAACTAATTGGCAATTTAGAATATTTTAATTGGATGGCCCTGGCGGGCCCATAATAATTATAACCAATAATTACTTGACATGTCATTTGGGAAAGAAATTTGGGGTACCAATTTGGGGTACCTAGCATTTTCCATATCATATATCATACTAATGTAAGTGGTATTAGAGTTATGATTATAATGATCCATATTCCATAACAGTCTCAATGGGTTCCTATAATAGATTTAGGAAGAGGTAGATGAACTATCACAGAATCACATGGAATGAGGTAGATTCGACATGTGTCATGTTTGATGTGCGAAGGAGAAGATTGTTAATAATTATCCCACATCGTTTGTGTGAGGCACAGATTGTTAATTAATAAACAGTTAATTTTATTAGTATAAGGTCTTTTGAGAATTGTTGGAACTTTAATCTGAACTTAGTAACAACAATAAAGGTGATGTGACTAGTTGTGTCATCATTGTTTTAGACCGAGTCTTTATTTAGTTCAGTAATATTAGGAGAATTAGCAGACTTAGTTCAGTAAAGAGCAACTCCAATGCAAAGAGTCCTTACCTATATTTGTCCTACATGTACAAATTTAGGGATTTATTTTTAAAATTCATGTTCCAATGGAAGTCCCTATCCCCTATAATTTTTAGGGGAGAGAAAATCCAACCCCTGAAAATCCAACTCCTTATTTAGGGGAGAGAAAAGCAACTCTCTATAATGACACATCATCATTATTTCCTTATAATATAATGTATATCTATATCAATACTTTCATCCATTTTCTATATTACCTAAAATATTGATTAAATATTATTTTTTAAGTTATAGGTAATGAATATAGGTAACACCATTGGAGCAAAAGAACTTTTTGGTTACCTATATTTTAAGTAATCATTATTTTATTATATTTTAGGAGATGAAAATAGGGATTGCCCTTGGAGATGCTCTAATATTAGGAGAATTAGAATAAGTGCTGATTTAATTTCATTGATCGTAGGAAAGTCCAGATTGTGTGGGATTCATTGAGAGATTTTAGGATCCTAATTTGCTTATGATTGAGATTGTTATTTCCTATAAATTTCCTTCTTTTGAATTAGATCAGAAATCTGTCTTGCCTATCCATAACTTGAATTCATGGGAAGATCAAATCAAATACCCATAACTTGAAGTCATGGGAAGTTGTTGAATCTTTTATTTTTCTGTTTTGGTTTTTAAGTCATTCATCTATTTCAATTTCTAATACTTGGTATCAGAGCATCCAAGTGATGTATGTCTAAATATCAGCCCTAACACATAAACAAAACTATGGAGATAACCAAGATAAAAGAAGGCTCTGTGGGTTTAAGCTATCCAATGCTAACGAAAAGTAACTACACAACATGGTCCCTGAAAATGAAAATGTTCATGAAGGCGCAAGGAGTTTGGGGCACGATTGAAGGAGACCCAAAGATCGTCGTTAATAAGAGGACGATACAGATAGCCCTTGCAGCAATTTATCAAGGCGTGCCAGAAGAAGTATTGCTGACCATTGTTGAGAAAGAAACCGCAAAGGAAGCTTGGGAAGCCATTAAAACGATGTGTGTGGGAGCAGAGCGAGTGAAGGAAGCAAAGGTGCAAACGTTAAAGGGAGAGTTTGAGTCTCTTAGCATGAAGGAGACAGATAAAATCGATGATTTTTGTATGAAGCTGAGCGGGATAGCAACCAATATATAGGTTCTTGGAGAAATGATGGAGGAGTCAAGCGTTGTGAGGAAGATCCTAGATAAATTTCTCCAGATAGCCTCAAAGCTATGACGGGCGAAGAATTAGTGGGTCGTCTCAAAGCTTACGAGGAAAGGATGAAGGGCAGGTCCGAGAGCGCAGGTGGACAACTTCTCTTGGCATCTCAGAATCAAAGAGTTAGAGGTGATAATTTTCGTGAAAAGAGTAGAATAAGGTGCTACAACTGTAACACCTTGGGATACTATGCGTCATAATGTAGTAAACCACCAAGGGAAAGAGAAGAGACAAGAAGTAAACATGGCAGTCATCGAGGATGGAGAACCAACTTTATTATAGTCATAAGTATAGTGCCAGACGGGCAAACAATAGCCAAACGAGCTCAGTTTAATAGCCGGACGGGCTCAGTTTAATAGCCATACCGGCTCAGTTTAATAGCCATATGGGTTGGACGAACGCATCAGACAAGTTTAGATTAAGGGGGAGAATGTTGGAATTTTAATCTAAACTTAGTAACAACAATAAAGGTGACGTGGCTAGTTCTGTCACCATTGTTTTAGACCAAGTCTTTATTTAGTTCAGTAATATTAGGAGAATTAGAATAAGTGCTGATATGATTTGAGTGATCGTAGGAAAGTCTAGATTGTGTGGGATTCATTGAGAGATTTTAGGATCGTAATTTGCTTATGATTGAGATTGTTATTTCCTATAAATTTCCTTCTCTTGTAATTGTTTTTCAGTATCAAAAAGTAATAGAATTAGATTAGAAATCTATCTTGCCTACCCATAACTTGAAGTCATGGGAGGATCAAATCAAATACCCATAACTTGATGTCATGGGAAGTTACTGAATCTTTTATTTTTCTGTTTTGATTTTTAAGTCATTCATCTATTTCAATTTCCAATAGGAATATCCTAAAATAAATTTATGCAAACTCAGTGAATAATATCATATTAATATTATTATGAAGGCTTGATTATAGATTTTAATAAAAGGATCAAATTAGTGAAACAAACCCTACCCCATTAAGTTGCCCATGTCTTTTTTTTTATAGGCAATTAAACTACCTATGTTGACTCTTGGAAAAAAAAAAACTATCTACGTTCACTTGAACTAAGAACACGTTCGGAGAAAATTGTCAAAATTTTGATAAAATATTTTGTTTTATCAAAATTTAGTAGTAGCACAAGCTGCACATGACAACATAAAGGAAAAAAAAAAGGAAAAAAAGTTATCAATTATATTTCAAATTAAATATATTCATCCTAAACCGATCAGATTATACCAGCTTTGAGCAAGTCCAATACCTTATTTATAACATGTCCTAATCCAAATATAAAAAGTATATCAAAAAATGGTACTTTAACAATATCCTAATGTTTACTTAAATCACTAGGACAACCGTCCATTATTTATTTATAAATAATCACTAATCATTATTTATTTCATTTTAATGAATAATAAAATTCATTTTCGTTCTTATCTCTACCTATTTTCTCTCTCTTTTTTATACTTCTTTATAAGGATTGAATATAAGTAAGAGCATCTTCAATCTCCTCCAATTTGTACCAACTGTTAGGCAAAATTTTAGAAAACAAGATATATATCCTCTATATTTAGAAATCCTCTAAAAAATTTACATATCTTCTATTTTTGTGTCACGTCATTGTTGTCTTTAATTTTACATAACCAGATACATAAACATGGTTGGAGAGCACAATCTCTTACAGGTTCAAAAAATTTAGCTAACCATTATTTTATGTTATTTTAACTAACCATTTTAGCTATTCCCTTTGGAGATACTCTAATATTGTTGGAATTGATATGAAATAGGTTCAAAAAATTTAGCTAACCATTATTTTATGTTATTTTAACTAACCATTTTAGCTATTCCCCTTGGAGATACTCTAATATTGTTGGAATTGATATGAAATTAGTAAGACTCATTATTATATAATATTTATAAGTAACATACTAGAATATTATTGTATTTTCTCTTAAATTCCTAATTCATAAAATCTTCGCAACCAAACTTTTTCTTAAATTCCTAATTCATAAAATCTTCTAAACCAAACGAACCCTAAGTCATATAAATAACGTATATATCAAAAGTATGCATGTTATGGTTTCTTAATTTTCTGAAAGAAAAATGCTAGAGGTACCAAATTAGGTACCAAAAATTGTTACCAAATGACTTATCATTATTGTGATTGGTTATAATTATATTGGGCCCGCCAGGGCCAACCAATTAAAACATTCCAAAAAGCCAAATATTAAATGTCATGTCATTTGGTGGCAAATTTTGGTACCCAATTTGGTACCTCTAGCACTAATCTGAAACTTGTTATACGACACTTGAATATTTTCACGCTTTTAAAACGCTTTGGTTGAGTACTTATAACTAATTTTTTATTTTTTAAAAATTTGTTTTTATAACATAATAATAATTGTAAGCACTTGGTGTGTGCGCAAAAAATTAAATGTCATATAAAAAAAATAAAGGGAGCATAAATAATAAATAAAAAATAAAATAACATTTATTAATAAATTTCGTTGGTACTATGATACACATTTGATTTTATTCCTATTTTCGTATTATCCTTGATTCGTAACTCCCCTCGAATTCTATTTTATTTTTAGTAAAGTTATAATAATTGTAATTCTTATTAAACCATAAAAATTATATAAATAATGTATTTTTTTTAATTTTAATTAAATATTTATTGATCTACTTAGTTTTGAATTAGATATATTAAATAACAATGTCGATATTATTGTTTTATTACACTTGAACAAATTAATTACTTTCTTCAGTCCAAATCTTTTGTCTCATTTGATTTTTTTGTGGTCAAGTTGATCGAATTTTGACCGACATTTACGTATTATTCTTTAATAATTTACAAAATCTAAAAAATGTGTCTTAAACTAGATTAAATGTTATAACTTTTATTATAATTTTTATTTATATTATATATGTAATATTTGGTCAAACTAGATCAGTTTGACAACAAAACAATTAAAGAAGACAAAAGATTTGGGATAGAGGGAATATTATTTTCTATATATTATTGGATAACACTACCGACTACGTTTTATTGCGTAAAATATTTGAAAAAACATAATTATTATTGATAAATTATCAAAAAAAGTTCCTTTTCTATGTTTTTTAAAACTTTTACCATCTTTTGAAATTATTTGCAAAAATAAGATTTACAAACAAATCAACCAAATCTAACTTACTTTAACGTTTTCCGGAAAAATAATTGAAGTTGCTTTTGATCGCATTGCATTTGATTGGTTATAAAAAAAAAGGTTACATTTGATTTAAGGGTTTTATATCAAATGGGTCACTGATCTCATTAAAAAGTATCAAGTAGCTCCCCAGTCTCCACGGAAACTCATTTAAATCACTAAACTAAGAAATATATCATTTGTCCCCATGCAAATTAGACAATGTTCTCATTACACACACAATATGATATATTTAAATATCAATACTCAGATCACACATAAATTGTATTATTTTTGTGAATGTAGGGGCAAATGATATATTTCTTAGTTTAGTGGTTTAAATGAGTTCATGTGAAGACTGGGAAGCTACTTGATACTTTTTAATGAGATCAGTGGCCTGTTTAATATAAAACCCTTTAATTTAAATAATGCAACTTGTTACAATTTATTATGCAACAAAAATTGATTTCAATTAGTAAATTTTTAAAGTTAAATTTGAAGTTGATTTTGTTCACATGAGTTGTAAATATGATCGTAAAGTTTGCAAAAAAAAAATCTAAATTTAGTTATTCCTTAAAAAAGTCCTTAATTATTTATATCCAGAAGAATTTATATTATCTTATAATAGTCGAAATATTAAAAATTTTGATTGTAATTCATGTTTTTATTTAATTATCCTTACTTATATATTATACTAACTTATAATCCGTGCAATGCACAGATTTCTTTTTATATGTATTAATTTTTATTTTATGTTACAATTATATTTTAGATAATCATTATTTACAATATTTTATTTAAATTTTAATTTACATAATTTAATATAAATTTAATTAATGGTATGCATGGTTTAAAACTTAGAGTATAAAAAATTTTAAAATAAGTATATCGTTGATGGAATTCGAACCTTGAAATTTTAGTAAATTAATTTAATCATATAATATATCTAATCATTAGATCAAAGTTTTTTTACTAAAAAACTAATGATCATTATTCGTAATATACAGATTTTTTTGATACTGTGTTAGTGATTAGAAGATATTGTGTGATAATTTTTTGGTATATATTAATTATTGCAAGATTCTGTTTTAAATTAAAAGTTAACGTGTTTTAATTAGGAAAAAATATTATTGATCGGAGGATATGATATTTTATTTGTTTATAAAAAGTAATCTCATCAATTAAAAGTAAACATTTTTTAATTAAAAAGGCAATCGGCTAATTATCATTAATCATATTATTTTATTATTTATTTTAATAGTTAGGATGACCATAACGAAAGTATGGTGTGATATTTTCGGGTATATATTAATGATTGTAAGTTTATTTTTAAATCAAAAAAATAATGTGCTTTAATTCGAAAGAAAATACTAATGATTGGATGATATGATACGATTTATGTTTTTAGGTGTTTATAAAAGGTAGTATCTTCAATTAAAAGTAAATGTGAAAAAGGCAATCGACTAATTACCATTAATTATATTATGTTATTATTTATTTTAAGAATTTTAATAGTACAAATATCATATATATTTTTGTCTATAATGAAGAGTAAATAAATAAATTCACGAAGTACCAAAAAACAGATACCAAAATTTTTAATGTTTCGATTATTATATAATAATAGTATAGATATAGAGAGTTGGGTTCAGTGGAGACCATGTTTTTTGTGAAGTCCTGAAGTCCACTTTTGTTCTGCATACATTCATCAGCATTTTACATTGCATTTAATAATTTTCTACGATCATCACCAAGATTAGTTAGGGTTTTTTCAATAATATTGTCAAAATCCATCACAAATATACATTATATTGCCCGCAATGACAAAATATTGAATTTGTAGAACAAATTTTATATTGCAGAACCAAGTGTTCAATAAAAAAATTCTAAAAATTAATTCAAAAGATGTTTAGGCGTGTTTCGAAGCAGTTTACGATCATGTTCAGGAGGAAAATATTTTTACATTGGTAAAACATTGTTAAATGTGGATGAATATATGCAGAATAAAGGTGGACTCCAGGACTCCACAAAAAACATGGTCTCCGGTGAACTTTGTTCCAGATATAGATATATAATGTTGATGTTGATTTGTGTCTGGCTAATAAGTTGTGAATTGAAATTTATGTGATTGTATCATGATTTTTGTTGGTTTTCTAGGATTTGGAAATTAAAAACTATACATAAAAGAAGTGCAGAAGATAAAGCAGGAAAAGAAAGATAAAATTAAACATTCATATTCTCATTTCATAAATCAGAATGAGTATACTGTGAAACTATTTAGAGTAAATTACATAGTGGTGGCTGTATTTTACACCAATTTTCAAAATAGTGGCCAAATTTTCAGATTCTCAAAACAATGGCCAACTTTTCTTTCCGATTTTCAAAAGAGTGGCTGCCGTCAACTTCCGTTAAATTTTCACCGTTAACTAATATATTTAAATATTAAATTACAGAATGGTGGCCATACTTTACAATGATTTTCAAAATAATTAATGGTGAAAATCATTAAATAGCCAATATTTTGAAAATCATTGTAAAATATGGCTACCATTCTGTAACTTATTCTTTAAATATATTAGTTAACGGTGAAAATTTAACGGAAATTGACGGCAGCCATTCTTTTGAAAATCGGAAAAAAAAGTTGGCCAATTTTTTGAGAATCTGAAAATTTGGCCACTATTTTGAAAATTGGTATAAAATACAGCGACCACTATGTTATTTACTCAACTATTTATACTAAATCAACCTAACACATATCCTATTGGACTTTTCTCTTGGTCTATGGTCATGGCCCCCCATAGTCCTCTTGGACCTATATGAGTTGAAATCGTGACAGATTGATTTGGGATTTTTAGGATTTGTATGCACGCATATACATATATGCTTAGTAATGTGCTAAAAATATGGTTTTAAATTGCAAGCACACAATTCATCGTTTTAATATTTGAGATATCGATCCACAGATACTAATATTTTTACAAACCTTAATTTCTAATTTAATCGAATTAGAACAATCGGATTTTGGAAATTCGGATTTTATACTAATTAATTCCTAAATGAAATTTTTAAACTATTTTTTAAAAAGAAAATCTATTTATCCTAACAAATTAAAATTGAGAAGAACAAAAATTAAATACATTTTATTTACAGAAAATTTTTAAGAAAATTTTGACATGACCTATTTGTAAATTAAGCTAGCCAAAAATCAACCAAAAGCATTTTTTTTCCGATTTCTAAACTCAGCACACAATCAAAGAAATTAATAAGCTAGCAAATCAAACAAACTAACAACAGGACCATGATAAACAAAGTAGTATGGATGTGAAAATGATGAATGAAAGGTAGTGCCATAATTGTGAAAACAAGCTACGTACCAATACTAAACAATAAGACAAAGAAAAAAAAATATAAAAATTAATAAGATAATGATTAATAACTAAGTAATTATTAAAAAGTGAATGGCAACTTAAATACTCCTTCCGTCCCGTTAGGTTCTTAACATGGAGGCTGGGTACGGAGATCAAGGATAGTGGGTGTAATATTGTTAAAATAAATGAAGTAGTGGGTGTAATAGTGATTTTATTGTTAAAATAAGTGAAGTAGTGGATGTAATAGTATAAAGTGTTGAAAAAGTGGAACGAAGTAGTGGATGTAATAATGTATTTTATTGTTAAAAGTTAATATTTTTAGTAATGTAAAGAATTGGTGGGACGTCCTAAAAGGAAAATTATAAAGAAATGGATGTAACAGATGGAGTAATACACTATGACATAAGTAGGGCTGTAAATGAGTCGAACCGAGTCGAACTCTTAATTGTTCGTGTATCAGCTCGTTATAAATACATCGAACTCGAACTCGAGCTCGAACTTTGATCGAGCCAATATTTTTGTTTGTGTATCGACTCGTTAAGAAATTTTTTATTCACGAACATGTTCGCGAACAGTTCACGAACATGTCTAACGAGCTACTATTCACGAACATCTCATAAATAGTGTTCATGATTTCGGGTTCATGAACACTTTAACCTTTTTTTCTAGAAAATTTTTAATACAATTAAAATAAAAATAAAATTGGGGGATGAAACATTGAAAACTCGAGAAATGCTTCGAATTCAGACTTATCAAGGAATCAAATTTGGACCAAGTTTAGTAAATACATAACGAACTAATGTTATAATTTACAATATAACATATGTATAATTTAGTTATTATTAATAAAAATAATTTATAAATTTAAACAAAGAAAATATAATGAATAGATAAAATAAACTAACATATTACTTCGTAACACTTACTTATACAATTATTTACAAATTATCGTGAATTCAAGAACTCCCGTTAAATGTTAAAGAAATTATGTTCACGAACGTATATATATGAAGTTTGTGCACAAACTTATTCATGAACCATATTTACGAACAAGGTTCACGAACTATATTAATGGACTTGCTCATAAACTATATAATCGAACTTGTTCGCGAACTTTCGAGCCGAACTATGTCGTGTTTGGGTTCAGCTCATTTACGAGACGAACCTCAAAATCGTGTTCATGTTCGACTCGTTTACAAATCGAACCGAACTCGAATCGAACTTTTTTTGAACCGAACACCGAACTGTTCATGAGCGTATCGACTCATTTACGGCCCTAGACATAAGGGTTTGTTTGTGTTGGCCGTGAATAAGAAAAGAAGAAAAGGAAAAAAAAACAAGCTGGGTTTGTAAGATAAAAGGGAAGAGAGCGGTTCTGTGTTTGTGTGTATTCGTGTCGTATGTGCAATGAAAAAAAAAATAAAGGAGGAAAGAAGGAGAGGAATGTTAAAGAACAAAGTGATACAAATGGGTTTGGTTTGAGAAAACAGGGAGTAACAAGACAAAACAGGGGAAAGAAAATTAAGCTTCGAATAAAATTGAAAATATGAACTGTAAATTAAATAACGAAAGTAAAATTTATATTTTTGTATTTTTTTTATTATACTAACACAAAAATTATGAAAATTAGATCTACAACTAAAAATAACCAAGCCCACAATAAAATTGAAATTTAAAGGGGCTCAACTACAATTATTAACTAAGAACAAGAAATTAAAAATCGTTACTTTCAACCCCAAGTGGTTAGCATTTCGCTACTTTGTCCACTAATCGGATTTACAAAAATAACGAGAATGAAGCAACATAAAAGTGCAAGACTGGAAAATTAAGAGCAAATAAAAATTTGCATTAAATAAATGAAATTGTTTACAAGATGGAGGCTACAAAATTTAGGATAACTAAATTACACCTACAAAGTGATGAAGAGAGAAAACAAGAATCGGCAAAAGAAAGCAAACCAAAAGATTAACCAAAGATAAAAGTGTTTTCTTCTATGTGTTATCTCCCTTGAATGATCAGATTATTGATTTATTTATAACACTTTGCTAAGCACTTGTTTCCATGTGAAAACATAATGAAAGTCTAAAAAATCATGCTATACTTTTTCCAACATTGCTGCATGATTTTCAAAGATGCTGGCTGCAGAAATTTTTGAAATATAAAGCTCTGCTGTTTAATATAAAATCGAATGAAGGTTTTGGGGTGTGTTTGAAATATTCCAATTTGCTCCAAATTCCTAATTCATTTTTTTTCTTCTTCTTTTCCTCTTCCTTGACCTTTATTTCTTTATTTTGCAATTTCTTCATTTTTTCTTGAATTTCCTGAAATGCAACAAAATAATTTATTAAAATACGAATTCAAACAATAAATAGGTAATAAAAATATACAAAAATATGCACTTATCACTTAGGAATGTGCTTGTTTTATACTGTTTTTGTTGTTGTTAGAATTTGCGTGATTCAATGTTCTAAAAATCACTGAGTCAACCGAATACTCGTTTTTAGGCTATGATCCGATCTAAGTCATATCGATTTCAGTCGAAGCCCAATTTTTACATAACTTAGTCAATATTTGGTCAAATTCCGAGTACTGGGAATGAAATCCTATTTTTAATTATTCAACTTTTTATTATTACTATAAGTGTTGTTGAAAAATGTATATTTTTTATCATCATAACTTGTTTTAAGTTGTATTGATAAAAATTATCAAGTAAAAGGTAATAATATTTTGACCTTATCGTTGCATTGTTAAAAATAATACTAATTATAATTTTGGTATTTATATTAGATTATTAGTAAATAACAAAAATATATAACTTATAACACTAATACACTAAATTATAATATGTGAAATTAATATTTTTAATAAACTTATGAAAATAATATCCGATTAGTTATCCGAGTACTCAGTACTCTTCCGATTTCCAAGTACTCTTTTTTCCACAACTAAATCAAGTTGAACCGATTTTCGATTTTTACAACCTTGGTGTGATTATACAAGATTTGTCACACACAAAAAAAAGTTGAATCGGATGTGGTCTGTATAGAGAATATAATGTGCGTTTTGGATTAATGGACTGTGGGTATTTAAACATTTTTCATAGTTATTAGTAAAAATAGCACAAGAATATTTATTTGATGATATGTAAAAAATTACCCTAAGTCAGTAATATTATATCACTGGCTTAACTTATACTTTTCTTTGTTTGCCTTGTAAATTTAGTATCTACTTAACTTTCATTTATAGGATGGTAGAACGTGACGAAGACCGATTGAAAGATCGTCGCTTGATTCAATCTCGGACAAGTGAAGATGCTTATCAGCATAGTCTAAAGTTATTGAAGATCATGCTTGATACTAAAATGTACATTTGTATAGAAGCAAAAACCTCGGTGAATGTAAAGGATTTCTTCGGTGATTCACCACCAATGTTCACCAAAGAAGCTGTCATCGAACATGTTCCCCATGTAGTGATGAAGAAGAGGAAGATGATGTTGCTACTTATACCACGGTGCGGTGACCTTAAATTGGCCATGTGTTTCGATTTAGAGCACAGAAAATTTCATTTGAAAATTATAAATTATGTAACATCAATAAACCTCTGTATTATAATCTTTGCAGTGTAGGCACGATTCAAAGAGCGAGGATATGGACTCTGTTGATCTCTGATGGAATATATTGGTCTAATGGGGTTGACCTCAAAACAATGATGCATATTTACTTGTATTAGCATTACAATCTAAACTACTGTTGGTCAATTTAGTCAAGTATTGTTCCCAATTAAGTGTTGGTTGGTACTGGATTACCTGCAAGTATTGTATTAACTTCTGTCCTCTACTTCTATTTTCCCCCTTTTGTCTTCTTGGTACTCTATTTTAGAGTTTTAATTACTCAGCTAATTGTCATGTCTATTTTCCCCCTTTGTCTACTTGGGAGTTGGTACTCTGTTTTAGAAGTTTTAATTACTCAGCTAATTGCCATGTCTATTTTCCCCCTTTGTAAGAAAATTTCAGATTAAATAAAATCTTTGTAACATTTAAAATAAGAATCTCACGTTACAGCCTTCAATTTAATTTTGGTTTTGAAGTACACGTGACGTGAATTCGTCTCATTTTTAAATTAAACCAAGTCCACATTATAAACGATTAATTCGAATTGATGGATTGTAATCTGCCGATTTTAATTGTAAAACAATTCCACCTAGTCTAGTTACACAAACAGACAAGATTTATTTCAGTTTTAATCGTTATCAATAAACATTCAGCAGCAGCAATTTGAGGATATGCATGTCACAATTATTAGTTTTCATTTCATTTTTCTAGCTCTCTTCATTGATCTGATTGTGACCAGACCTTCTACCATTCTAGCAACTTGATGGATATTTAACTTTTGTTACTGCAAAATGTGAGTCTTCAACTTTCATTTTTGCTCAGGACAACCTGCAAGAGAGATTAAATATTGATAATGAAATCAGGATATTGACTTAGAAATTTAACTGGTCTAAAGAAATTGAAGAATGGAAAGCCAAAATATGTAAAGGTATTCATCCTTTAAAGTTGTTCTGTAGAACAATTCTCTATGTATTATTTTATTTTATTTTTGTTCTAGAATTGGTCTATAATTTTCGATTTGAGAAAGTTAACTTATGTTGGATATTTTAGTGTAATTGGATTGGCTAGTTGATCAATGTAATCGTAATGTTACATCGAACAAGTCGGGAGAATGTGGAGTGCATGCTCTGTTCGAGTTCGTTATGATTTCAGAATTATTGCTTATGAGACATGTCTATTGGCATCAAACACATCTGTTGGAAATGAGATGTGTCTATTGGAAAAGACACACCTTGAGGTGTGTCTATTGGCATTGGACATGACTGTTGGAAATGAGATGTGTCTATTGGAAAAGACACATCTTGAGGTGTGTCTATTGGCAATAGACACATCTGTTGACATCTATAAATAGGTGTGGCATTGATCATTTTAAAGAGAGGTTCATTTTTGAAATACACAGCAATATACATTCTCTCTTCTTGCAGATTTTCTGACTTTATCCGATTGAATTATTTGGGTGAACCACAAATATCTTCAATCTGAAAGTGATTACACGACTTCAGAAAAATCCAAGTTATCACCCAATTCCCCAACAAAGATTGAAGATATCTATTTTCTGAAGATGGCAAACTCAGAATCTGCAAGAGACATGACAAGCAAGTTTGCAAAGTTGGACAAGTTTGAGGGTCAAGATTTTAGAAGATGGCAAAAGAAGATGCATTTTCTATTGACAACGCTGAAGGTTGTATATGTTCTGAGTACCCCCATTCCAGAAGTGGTTGAGGATGAAACCGCTGAACAAACAAGGAGGCGTTGCAAATGGGAAAACGCTGATTACATCTGCCGCGGTCACATCTTAAACGGTATGTCTGATTCCCTTTTCGATGTATATCAAAATGTTGAGTCAGCAAAAGAATTGTGGGATTCTCTTGAATCCAAATACATGGCAGAAGATGCTTCTAGTAAGAAGTTTCTGGTCAGTAATTTTATGAATTACAAAATGGTCGATTCTAGACCTGTGATGGAACAATACAATGAATTGTTGAGAATTCTGGGACAGTTTGCCCAACACAATCTGAAGATGGATGAATCTATCTCAGTTTCTGGTGTTATAGACAAACTACCACCATCATGGAAGGATTTTAAACACTCCTTGAAACATAACAAAGAGGATATGACTCTGGTTCAACTTGGAAGTCACTTCAGAATTGAAGAGGCTTTGAGGACTCAAGAAATTGAGAATAATCCTAAGGGCAAGAACCAAGTCAGTAACTCTTCTGTGAATATGGTTGAAGATGGTGGATCTTCAAAGAATTCTAAGTATGGCAAGGGTGATAAACGAAAGTTTAAAGGAAACAACAACAATTCTTCCAACAAAAAGCCTAAGATGGCATGTTGGAAGTGTGGCAAACCTGGACATTTCAAGAAGGATTGTCGGGTTGGTAAAGGCAAGCAAGAAAAGCAAAATGCTGGTCCAAGTGGATCCAAGGATCCAGAATTGCAACAAGGTCAGATTTTAATGCAAAATTGTAATTCTAGTCAGAATTATGTGTCACTAATATCTGAGGCATTTTATGTGCAGGATGACAATGTTGCTTGGTGGATTGATTCAGGAGCAACGAGTCATGTATGCAAAGATCTTCGTTGGTTCATAGACTTTCAACCAATCGAAGATGGATCTATCTTAAAGATGGGAAATGTTGCAACTGAACCGATCAAAGGACTGGGAAATGTCAAGATAGTTTTTACTTCTGGCAAATGTATATTATTAAATAAAGTGTTGTATGTTCCTGGGATTCGTAAGAATCTCTTGTCTGGTGTTGTATTGAACAATTGTGGATATAAACAAGTTTATGAAAGTGACAAATATATATTGTCAAAACATGGTTCTTTTGTTGGCTTTGGCTATTTGTGTAATGGCATGTTTATGTTGAATGTTAATACTCCATTTATTGATGAATCTGCTTGCATGGCTTCTACTAGTACTAGCAATAATTTGAACAAACCAGAATTATGGCATGCTAGACTAGGACATGTACATTACAAAAGAATAAAGGATATGTCTAAAATGAGTCTCATACCTGCTATTGATTTAGACAATGAAAAATGCAAAACATGCATGTTGACAAAGATAACAAGAAAGCCCTTTAAGGAGGTTAATAGGGTGTCTGAATTTTTAGAATTAATACATAGTGATTTGTGTGATTTCCATTCTACACCATCATTAGGAAATAAAAAGTATGTAGTTACTTTTATTGATGATGCTACTAGATATTGCTATGTATATTTATTGCATGCTAAGGATGAAGCTCTTGACTTCTTTAAAATTTTTAAAGAAGAAGTAGAGCTACATCAGAGTACCATGATTAAAAATCTACGTACTGATAGAGGAGGTGAGTATTATGATCCGGTTTATTTTCAATCTACTGGTATAATACATCAAACCACGGCTCCTTATACACCACAGCAAAATGGTGTGGCAGAGCGAAAGAATAGGACTTTGAAAGAAATGGTTAATTCCTTGTTATCCTACTCGGGTTTGAGTGAGGGATTTTGGGGTGAGGCTATGTTGACAGCCTGTTACTTATTGAATCGAATTCCTAGTAAGAGGAATAAGATTACCCCTTATGAACTTTGGTATAAAGAGTCACCAAAATTGAGTTTTCTGAGAGTTTGGGGATGTAGAGCAGTTGTAAGACTCACTGAACCCAAAAGAAGAAACTTGGGTGAACGAGGTATAGATTGCATATTTGTTGGTTATGCTGAGCATTCTATAGCATATAGATTCTATGTGTTAGAATCTAATGACTATGTATCTGTGAACTCGATTATCGAGTCAAGAGATGCTATTTTTGATGAAAATAGATTTACATCTATACCTAGACCAAGGGACATGCTTCAGATTTCTTCTAGTAGGAACTCGGTTTCTACTGAAGATGTGAATGGACCGTCTGAACCAAGGAGAAGCACTAGAGCTAGAAAGGCAAAGACTTTTGGAGATGATTTTCATCTTTATCTAGTAGAAGGCTCTAGAGATGAAATTGAATATCAATACCAATATTGTTTTCTTATTGAGGAGGATCCAAATACTTTTAGCGAAGCTATGAAATCTAGGGATGTTGCATTCTGGAAAGAAGCTATCCAAGATGAAATGGATTCTATCATGAATAATAATACTTGGGAATTGAGTGATCTGCCCCCTGGCTGTAAAGCATTGGGAAATAGATGGATCTTCAAAAGGAAAATGAAGGTGGACGGTACCATAGATAAGTTTAAAGCCAGATTGGTGATCCAAGGTTTTAGACAAAAAGAAGGGATTGACTATTTTGATACTTATGCTCCTGTTGCTAGAACCTCCACTATTAGGTTGTTAATAGCACTTGCTGCTATACACAACCTTGTCATTCACCAAATGGATGTGAAAACTGCATTCTTGAATGGTGAATTAGATGAAGAGATTTATATGAAACAACCCGAAGGGTTTGTTATGCCTGGTTGTGAGAACAAGGTGTGTAAATTGAAGAAATCAATTTATGGTCTGAAACAAGCACCAAAGGATTGGCATGATAAATTTGATACTGTGGTCTTGTCTAACGGTTATTTTCTTAACCAAGCAGACAAGTGTGTATATAGCAAATTTGATGCTTCTGGTAAAGGAGTTATAATTTGTTTATATGTGGATGACATGTTGATTTTTGGGACTGACCAAAATCAAGTGGATAAAACCAAGAAGTTCTTGTCATCTAATTTTGATATGAAAGACATGGGGGAGGCTGAGGTGATTCTTGGTATAAGGATCAAGCGAGAGAACAATGGCATTTCAATTTCTCAATCTCATTATATTGAGAAGATTCTTAAAAGATTTAACTTTATGGATTGTTCTCCTGTTAGCACTCCTCTTGATCCTAGTATTAAACTTCTACCTAATACAGGTGTTGCAGTATCTCAACTTGAATACTCAAGGGCTATTGGTAGTCTCATGTATGCCATGATAAGCACTAGGCCAGATATTGCCTATGCTGTTGGAAAGCTTAGTAGGTATACTAGCAAGCCAAGTACACATCATTGGCAAGCCTTAAGCCGAGTGTTCAAATACTTGAAAGGAACCATGGATTATGGTTTGACATATACTGGATTTCCTTCGGTTATTGAAGGTCATTCAGATGCAAGTTGGATTTCCAATAAGGAAGATCATTCTTCCACAAGTGGATGGGTATTCCTTCTTGGGGGAGGTGCTATCTCTTGGGCATCAAAGAAACAAAGTTGCATTACTGATTCAACGATGGAATCTGAATTTGTGGCATTATCAGCGGCTGGTAAAGAAGCTGAATGGCTAAGAAATCTGATTTACGAGATTCCATTGTGGCCTAAACCGATATCTCCCATATCTATCAGGTGTGATAGTGAATCTGCCTTGTCTAATGCTTATAGACAAGTGTTCAAAGGCAAGTCTAGACACTTAGGTGTTAGACACAGCATGATTCGTGAGCTAATCACGCATGGTGTTATATCAGTGGAGTTTATAAGAACTCAACATAATTTAGCCGATCATCTAACCAAAGGGTTGAGTAGAGATCTTGTGCACAAATCGGCTGTGGGGATGGGATTAAAGTCCATCGAATAACCTCTCATGTTGAGATACCCAATTCCCATCTAATATGACATTAGGTGCTGAATTTAATGTGGAAAGCTTAACATTTAGAGATTGGAACACATTAAAGCATCATCCCAAGGTATGTGTTCAGCCCTGCAAGTTAAGGAGGTTGAAGTTTGTCTTCTTAATAGTTCTTTTGAAAAATTGCATATGCAGGTGCGAGAATAAAAGAACTACCTATATGAGCATGAAGTTTAGCCGCTTCAAGAAGCTAGGACTTGGCTTTGATATGCTTATGAAGGATTAGGACACTAGGCTAGTAAAAGATAGTGTCAAGTAAGAACATTTGAGAATGTAAATTTATGTGTATATTATCTTCATGTATTCAATATGAATAGTAAAGGTTCAATCCATAGTGATACCTTGGTATTCGAATATTTGGAATGTGTAATATACTAATGTGAAATTCAATCGTCACGATATTTCATTTATGCATAAGTTTGTCGTTTGTTGTGATTTTGTTTAGTTAATCATGGATTACGCTAAAATGGGGGAGGATTGTTGGATATTTTAGTGTAATTGGATTGGCTAGTTGATCAATGTAATCGTAATGTTACATCGAACAAGTCGGGAGAATGTGGAGTGCATGCTCTGTTCGAGTTCGTTATGATTTCAGAATTATTGCTTATGAGACATGTCTATTGGCATCAAACACATCTGTTGGAAATGAGATGTGTCTATTGGAAAAGACACACCTTGAGGTGTGTCTATTGGCATTGGACATGACTGTTGGAAATGAGATGTGTCTATTGGAAAAGACACATCTTGAGGTGTGTCTATTGGCAATAGACACATCTGTTGACATCTATAAATAGGTGTGGCATTGATCATTTTAAAGAGAGGTTCATTTTTGAAATACACAGCAATATACATTCTCTCTTCTTGCAGATTTTCTGACTTTATCCGATTGAATTATTTGGGTGAACCACAAATATCTTCAATCTGAAAGTGATTACACGACTTCAGAAAAATCCAAGTTATCACCCAATTCCTCAACAACTTATTTGTTCCTTGTAAGAATCTAATGCAGGATAGCATAATGGTACCAAATTTGAACATGTATGTTATAACTAACATTTTTATTTACCTTAGTGTTCGATTCTGATTTGTAAGGGATCATTTGGTAACGGATGAATGGGTGATTATGAACTGAATCATTCTTCAATCATTTGTTCAAATTGTTTGGTTTATAAATTTAAATATCTGGATGATTAAATTTTTTTTAGACAAGTGCTGGATGAGTGCTTCGAAATTTCCACTGAACCAATCAAATTTCATCTTTTCACTTTGCTTTTTTGGGCATATCTTATAGCAATTTCATATTTTATTATTCAAAACTTGATTTTAATTTTTATTTAAAAATGAAAAAACTTTTTTGTCCCATAAGGACATGTAGTAGTGACATTTGTTGTATTAATAAAACATAAATTATATTTTTCAACATTTCACATTTATAAAATGTAGCAAACATACTTTTGTTCATTTAAATTATATTTTATTCTGTCAAAAAATAATTAAATGTCTAATAAATTGAAATAAAAAGTAGAAATTCATAAATTTTCTTTGAAGCTTTTAAAAATATTAAAGTATATTTTTATGCATATTTTTACCATAATTTTATATAATTTAATATACTCATTTTTACATATTATACTAATATTTTCTTATTGTAAACAATGTATACGAATTTTAATATATTTTATTAATAACTGAAAAGTATGGCGTGATATTTTTGGGTATATATTAATGATTGTAAGATTAATTTTAAATCAAAAAGGTAACGTGTTTTAATTTGAAGGAAATATTAATGATTGAAATATATGATATGATTGATGTTTTTAGGTATTTATAAAAGGTAATATCTTCAACTGAAAGTAAATGTGAAAAAGGCAATCGACTAATTACCATTAATTATATTATGTAATTATTTATTTTAGGTGTTTCAATAGTATAGATATCGTATACTCCCTCCCTCCGTCCCATCCATTTCTTAACATAAATTTTTCACTTGCGTGACACGCATTTTAAGGCTCTTATAAAGTATAGTTCTATAACTTATTTTTAAAATTTTCTTTTTCTGTATAAAAATAGGAATGTTTTATTTTTATACAAAAAAAAAAGAAAATTTCAAAAATAAGTTATGGAACTATCATTAAAATCTACATTAAAATGCGTGTCGAACCCCCGTCCCCCAATGTTAACTATTGGGTGGGACGGATGGAGTATATTTTTCTTTATAATGAAGGGTAAATAAGTAAATTCACGAAGTACCAAAAAATAGGTACCAGAAAACAAGTACCAAAACTTTTAATATTTTGGCTTGTATATAATAATATAGATTAGTACTCCCTCCGTCCCACCAGGTTCTACACAGTTTTTTCACTGCTTAGCACGCATTTTAATGCTCCTATAAAGTATAGTTCCATAACTTATTTTTAAAAATTTATTTTTTTGTATGAAAATTTAACATACCTATTTTTATACAAAAAAAGAAAATTTGAAAAATAAGTTATGGAACTATCTTTAAAATGCACCTTAAAATGCGTGTCATGCCCCCATATTCCAATGTATATAATCTGCTGGGATAAAGGGGGTATATTTTTACTTAAATACCCTTACATCTATCCATCTATACTATTATGAGAGAATTACCAAAATACTGATTTTTGGGATGAAGTTGTCCAAAATACTGATTCTGGGAAAAATGGTCCGAAATACTGATGGGATACGGAGTTTCGGCCTCCGTATTAGATGGATACGGTACATGGTGTTCCGTATCACCTCTATCACGGTACATGATGTTCCGTATCACATCTATCACGGTACATGGTGTTCCGTATCACCTCCTATCACGGTACATGGTGTTCCGTATCACCTCCTATCACGATACACGAAGTACCGTATTACCCCTCCTATCACGGTACACGATTTTACGTGTCCCGTCAGTAAAAAGGGCCAGCATGGCTCCCATATGAATATTTTGGGCCATCACCCTACTATTATATTAAAACTAAAATAGTAAAAGATATGAAAAAGAATATAATTATAAATAACTAACAAATTTTCTTTTTTATGTAGAGCATATATGGTTACCTTTTATATTTTTTCAATAACTAATCAATTTTTCTTTCTCAAGCAAAAATTACAAGTTTAATTTAATAAAATATTGTAGGAGTAATTATTAATAACTTATGGATTACATTTTTCAAATAAAATGTATTTTTTTATATATTTTTTAATTAAAATCCCATTTTTGCTTAAAATATCACGGACACCATACATATAATTATTAGGCTTAATGACCTTTTGGCCCTTCAAGTTTGCACAGTTATACCCATAAAGCCCTAAGGTTTGAAGGCGTTCTTTTTCGCCCGCCGAACTTCAGAAATGTACCTCTTTGCCCTATACCGGGTCAGATGGACATATCGGGTTATATCGGCAGGGGGGGTATAACAGTCATTTCACCTAATTTAAAATTAATGATAAACTAATGTAAATTAGAGTTTACAAGACCAAGACTAGCTATAAACTAGAGTTTAACGACAAAATGATAAAATCACGAAAATAAGTGCAATACTCAACAGAGAATGTGATTCAAGTTGTGCTGTAATCCAAGTTCTGGGAGGCTGCAAGTAGTTATCACATTCAGGACAGTGGATGATAATAACATGCTTCTGTAACCCCTCAGTTATATCAACTTCGGAATGCAAGTACTTGACGGGCATATTAGCAGCATTTGGCACCATTAGAATACCACATTTGCAGCACAAAACACTGCCAACAGTCTGCTGAACCGTAAACATACCTGCTTCTTAAACCATTTCTAGAAAAGGAAAACAAAAGTATATCACTATCCAACGAAAGACACTTCAAGTGCAGGTCACTTTGTACCAACAATAATTCGATCTCCTTTATAAGCGGATGACACCTGTTGCCAGCAATAAATTCCACAACACCACCATCAACCTTAATCAAGCTACAACCAGGCACCTTTTTCACTTCTTTATTACCTTCCTTATTCTTTCCACTGTGATCCCATTGGTTAGCGGATGCATAAATATTCGAAAGAAGAACATGAACTCCACAATCCCGGCATGATTAGGCCTCACCCCACACTCCACGAAACAACATTTCTCTCCGGCATTTCATCAAACAATATCTTAGCACTTCCAACATCTCTCCGCTTTTTACATACCCATTAAGCACCGCAGTCAAAGTCACAACATCACGATTCAAGCTTACATCAAACAACATTCGAGCACACCGCATCAGATCACAACTAACATAGAAATGAATCAACCCATTTTGCACAAAATCATAACATTCCCAGCAACACAATTACATAAACCAACAATATGTACTAAATAAACAAATTTCCGCCGAACAATTAAACCTGTTGGTGATACGTCACAGAGGTTTATGATGGGAAACATTAACTTAATGCAGGGAAATTCAAGCTGGAACAAAAGGGATTAAAAGGGGCGGTGGGTGAGGGGAGAAAGCAGGGAAAAGAGAAAAGGAAAAGAAACATTAAGGAGATAGGCTTACGGGGTGAGGGAGAGAAAAGGCGAGGGTTCCCAAGTGGTGGTGGCGGTGTAAGGCGATGGTGATGGAGAGAAGAAAAGGGCGGTGGTGTGTGCGTAAAGGAGAAGAAAAAGAAAAGCGAGAAAGAAAATAAGGGAGAGAAAGGTAACGGGGTCGAAAATAGGGGCGGGTGATAATATCGGATTATGAAATGTCTATTATACCCCTCTGATCTGTACCGTTTTTAAGTCGATACAGAGTCTGACCCGGTATAATGGCAAAGAGGTATATTTCTGAAGTTCGGCGGGCGAAAAGGAACGCCTTCAAACTTTAGGATTTTATGGGAATAACTGTGCAAACTTGAAGGGCCAAAAGGTCATTAAGCCTAATTATTATAATTAATTATATCATTTAAAAATTTTACCTAGAACATTTTTATCTTTAAATTATCGATATAAATTAATAAAAAAATATATAATATAAAAAAAAAATGTGTATTGCACGAATTCTAAAATAGTACTCCTCTGTGTCCTAGATGATTCTTAATACGGGGTTTGGTACGGAGACCAATGATAGTGGGTGTAATATTATTAAAATAAATGATGTAGTGGGTGAAATAGTAATTTTATTGTTAAAATAAGTGAAGTAACCGGTGTAATAGTGTAAAGTGTAGAAAACGTGGAGTGAAGTAGTAAATGAAATAATGTATTAATAATGTATTTTATTGTTAAAATTTATTATTTTTAGTAATATAAAGAATTGGTGGGATATCCCAAAAAGAAAATTGTAAAGAAATAGATGGATAAAAGGAATTGTAAAGAAATAGATGGACACAAGTAAAAACTAAAATTTTAAAAAAATGATTAATAAAATATTAAGATGAATTAAAATAATAATTTTACAAATATTTCTCTATCCAGGTTTTTATAATTTGTTGCGGCGCACAAAAAAAATCTCCGCCTCACCTCTCCAAAATCTCCGCCGCACACTCTACTCCACTCCATGGCGGCGCGTTTACTTCCACGCGTCCTTCCCGTCACAGCTCTCTCCACTCTCCGTTCATCGTCGCACTTAAAATCTCTCTCGCCTCTCTCAATTCACCAATTCTCGGTGTCATTTTCGTCCTCGATTTCTTCGCTGTTCGGTATTCGCCGGCGCCGGCGATGCTTAACCGAGGCGCCGAGGTGCAGCGAGGAGTGGAGTGTAAAGAAAGAATTTTTCGCGGAGCAGCGAGGGTATCGAAAGCTGCGAAGACGTGCGGTGAAGAGTAAGCAGAAGGAGTTGGAGCTTTGTGTTGAGATTTGTGTTGAAGAGGAGTTGCCTGATGATCCTGAAACTCTGGTATGTGTGTGTGTGTGTTTTGTTTTTATGTGTGTGTGTGTTAGGGTTGAGAATGTGTTTTTTTGTTGTGTGTGATTGTTTGGTGAAATGAATTGAAATTTGATGAGGAAAGTGGTTGGTTTTGAAATTTGGAGGTGAGATTGGGGGATTTGAATGTTGAATTTGTCGATAGTGCTTTCGTTTTGAGTTATCTTTCTGTTTAGATTGTCTTGTAGCTCACTTATAAATTGAGAGAGAGAGAGAGAGAGAGAGAGAGAGAGAGAGAGAGAGAACGAGAGCTATATACGTAGAGAGAGATGGGAGAGAGATTACTACATGTCACATAGCAGGTTGCAATTTTGAAACTGTACTGATATATTGGGATATTTGTGAAAATGTTAGTGTTTTTACATGTAGACATCAGAAATCGACTACAGCATTGAAGATACACGACAAGCTTTTAGAGGAAGCGTTTTAAGTGTGCAACTGAAATACAAATATAGTGATTAATAACTAAATTTTAAAAAGATAAATGGCTACCTACAACCTATGTTACTCCGGTTCTTTGGTTTCGGTTGTTGTACTTAAGTCGGACGCTTGGAGAAATCCAAGTATGTGTTGGGAATAGGATGCAAAAGGAGAAATGAGAAAATGAAGAATAGGAGATAAAGATGCCTAATATGCATAATCCTTTATGAATTCATACTTAATTTGATTTTCATTGTTAAGTTTTGCTACAAAATTTTACTATTGTAGTTATTTGTTAATAATTTATGCTGGGTCCCTATGCCTTTGTCCCAAAATTTCAAGTCTCGCACACGGATATGTGTCGTCTCCTCGAAATGTGATAAATGGGGGGTATAATGAAGTACGTCGTGGAATTGTATCTTGTAGTTTGATAGTATGTATGTTTTCGGTTCCTGGGAAATGTACCTTAGACATCTATAGCCATGATGATGTGTACATTCTGCTTCATAATTACGATAATGGAAATGTGCTAAATTTATACGACAATATAGATTAAAGTACTGAGTATCAATTAGCAACAAAAAAGTACCAAGTATTTGGTTTAGTTGTTATTCCTTGATTACTATTTTTCCCCCTACCTACTGTTGTATTTAGATGCCTAGCTTACGGAGAAAAAACTTCAAATTTTGTTGATTCAGAATTTTTAACTAATGGTATACTTCCTTTGGTGGAACAATATTACTAGTTACAAGACGGAGAGACACTACCAAATCTGTTTGTAATCTCTGCATGCATTTCTCTATAAAGCAGTGTTGGTCAAGCTGTGGTGAATTGGACAATGAGGTGTAGAAGGTCACAAAAATTTCATGGCTTCTTTGTAGCCTGTGATAGCAGTAGAATATGTCTAGGCATTTTGTTTTCTGAACTACTGGACCACCTTTCTAGGCCATTGAGGTTGCACAGAGATATCCTTAACCCGGATATATGTTCACATGTAGATAGCAACCCCTTGGTACAGTTACACACATCAAAAGCACTAAAAAATTTCTGAATCCTGCACAGATACACTAGTGCTTTTCCGAGCATCAGCTAGATGGAGCATTGTGGTAGGTCAAAAAAAATAAAAGTTACTCGTAATTAATTATATGTGAAAACCGAAGGAGCCACCCTCAGGGTAGGCTACCACTCCCTAGAATTTTTACGAGTTTTTCTTTGATGTTTTTTTACTTATTTTTGCATGTTAAAAAGTAAAGTAAATCTTATAAGTTCCATCTTCTTATTATTTGGATTTACATGCAAATATAAAACTACAATAAAGTGAAATTCATAAATGTTTTGTTCCTTATTATCTGATGATTTAATAACTATTTTAGCAAAAATTATACTCCCTCCGTTTTTTTGATTTCTTTACATTTGCTTTTTGCACGGAGACCAAGATAGTGGATGTAATATTGTTAAAATAAATGTAGTAGTGGGTGTAATAGTAATTTTATTGTTAAAATAAGTGAAGTAGTGGGTGTAATAGTGTAAAGGGTTGAAAAGGTGGAGTGAGGTAGTGGATGTAATAATATATTTTATTGTTAAAAGTTAATATTTTTAGTAATGTAAAGAAATGGAATGGACGGCCCAAAATAGAAAGTGTAAAGAAATGAAATGGACGGAGGGAGTATTTTTTAATTCACAATTTTTTTAGGTAAATATAAAAGTGTATTACTTGTGACGAATAATAACAAAGTTTTTTACAACAACTTCAAGTTTTGTTTATCATAGTTGAATTTTTTTGTAACTTCTATTTTTTGATAATAATAATTCTACAGTAATGTTTCTTCAAAATGATTTCTCTAAAATACCAAAAAGACAAATAGATAGGTGTATATTTGCCCACCTTGAGTTTGAATCCTGGCTACTCAAACGTGTCAAAGTATTTGTTCGATAAAATAAATGCTATGGGCGTTATACAAGCATGTACATGTGGCCACGGGACCCTCAGGGAAATTATTACAATTTGTATCTTTAATCCTAATTTTATATATGTGACAAATTTTGGTAATAAATTGCATTCGATACCATATAAACAGGCAATTATTGTCTTTTACACAAGCAAGACAATCTCTTTTTGTTATGTTAGATTAGTTTGTATCTTTGAATTTTGTCAAATAAATGTATCTTTTGATGTCTTTATTAATTATTTTATGATAGACAACATTGGTTTTCCAGTTACCCGGAATAATTAATTTATCTGAAATGCCCTCACATCATTCAAAATTTCATCTCTTGCCACTATTTAAATATTGAGACATGATCACCAGAACTAATAATATTGAGACATGATCACCAGAACTAATAACTCTCCTCTGAGTGACTACTGTTGTTAGATTGTAGACATTACACCGGTAGTTGAATGTTTTTACTTTCCTCACTCGGCGCAGGATATTGCAGAAGTTCTACGACTAAATGTCCCGATGGCCATGAAAGTAGCATTTGATGGTCTGAAAGATTCACAGTATAAAACTAGAGATCCTGCAATTGATGATGTTGGTTGTTTTGAGAATGTTGAATTGTCCGTTCTTCTTTGCAATGACGAATTTATTCGCAAACTTAACAAGGACTGGAGGGGCGAGGATCATGCGACTGATGTTCTCTCCATGTCCCAACATATTCCTGAACTAAAGCTTCCAATTGTATGAACTTTTTACTTGTCTCTCACATCATCGTTGCACACATTATTTACACATTTTCTTCTTTTGCAGCTTATGATGGGTGACATTGTAATTTCTGTTGAGACAGCGGCACGACAAGCAGCAGAAAGAGGGCACACTCTTCTTGATGAGATACGCATACTTGTGGTTGGTTTCATAGCCTTGTTAACGCAATGTTTTCTTTTTTTATTTCAGTGTCTATCATATGATATTCTGAAGTATTTATCCTCACTTTTGTAAAGTGTCTGGACTCTTGACTTTGAAAGCGATGCTTCTCTTTCCTTTACATTCAGTAAATATTTGTTCCTTGTAATTTGTTTTATAAATGCAGGTGGGAAGATGATAAGTCTATCTTTTATGAGAAATAATATGCAATACTGGGAGGGAAAGTTCTACTACAACAAATGGTGCATATGTTGCCACTGATTCTTAATAAATACTCATTAAGTGCATATGTTGCCACTGATTCTTTATAAATACTCACCAAGTCACTGTTCATGCGAAATGACTTTCAGAAGATTATAATATTATAAATGATGTCCGGGAGATGTTGGTTTGTCTTCATCTTTTAATACTTTATTTTAATACATATTTGGCTTAAGGAAAATATTGATACTCACTAGAGCATCTGCTGGCATAGAAAACTAAGTGTTTTTTTAGTTGATAAGAATCACTCTTCTCTCTGCTGTTCTCTCTGTGTGTGTGATTCTGTGATTCCCTTTCGGCTAACTGAAACTTTAAGACCAAGTACTGTTTCAAGGCCAGGTATCAGACTCTTCTTTTCAGCTTAAACTAGATACCTAAATGCTTTATCCCTTCAGGTTCATGGATTGCTACATCTTTTGGGGTTCGATCATGAGCTCAGTGATGAGGCTGAAGCAGAAATGGAGAAAGAAGAGGAACTTCTATTGAAGAGTCTAGGATGGAAAGGGAAAGGATTAATTCAGAGTGCCAACGATGCCGATGAAGATAATAATAACTCTCATATAGATGTTTCAACTGGTAATAGTGATCTTGTTCAAAATATTATAAGAATCATTTTCTTTCCTATCTATAATGTTTTATTTTATTAATTTTCATTAAGGCAATAGTGATGAGCCTTGGACCTATATCCACATTGGCAAAGTTTACACTCTGATCCCCTTCTTCAGAGACCATCAGATTTCATTCCCCCACCAATCTTTTCCCTCTTTTTTAAGTTTGATTCTCCCCCTTTTATGTCTGTATGTCCAGCGAGCTACTGAAAGGTTACATGTGTCAATAGATTAAACATTAAATTATTTAACTAAGATTAGAAGATAAAGTGCTGTTTACTAGGATTAAATTTTAAAAATGTATGTATAAACTTCTTAATCGTTATGTTGTCTTCTTAACCTTAACACAATATTGTTTTACCTCGAGGTTTGCATCTAGAATATGATGCTTATGTGACAAATCCCATTTTCTGTTGAGAAAGGAAATATGAGTGAAAATTAGTTTTAAACAGTTTATTTATTCCTGAAACCAAATTGAGATTTATGATTTAGCTATCACAACCAGCTTTCATGCTATCAATTTCCTAGCCGTGAGAACATATATATATATATATATATATATATATATATATATATATATATATATATATATAAGATTCTTAGCCAATTAGTCAGAAACACAAATTCTGGTTTAGCAGTAAATCATAGTTTTATTTTTTTATTAATACAAAGGTCGTACTCAAGCCAGCAACTAAAACAAACTCGAATAAGTGAAAACTTAATAATGTACTCCATTATAATATTGTGAATGTAACATTTTGCCAACAGATTGGAAGAGGAAAGGCATTTATTGGTTCATCACGAATACATTGGAAATGCACACATTCATCTTTAGGAATTTAGAGAAACAGTTGTTTAATGTATTAACAGTAATCCTATATGCAAAAAAAGAAAAGACATAAGCCAAACACAAAGAGAAAATAAGACAAACACACGTATTAATATATAGTAGAAGAAAAGCTGACAGATGAGAAGCAATTCTATTGCCTCTATCATTACCACTGTTGAGACCATCACGTAACAAGAATCTTGGTTATGTATATACTTTGTTTCTCTTGCATATCTGAGTAAGTACATGATTTGTTTCGGTTTTGTCTTGTATATTTCTGTGTATCTGTTTAAAACTTTAAGTTAGTCTAGAAATATGCATGTAGTCTAGATATGCATGTAGTTGGACCAAATTGATCGAGACACCTTTATTTCCATAGAAGGGTGGGAGAATTGAGGAAGTTTTTGTCATTAGCCCATGGAAATCAATATATATCTTCTTCCCTTTGGCACCACCCTTTTTTGATGATATCTTGCTATCAATTTGTTAGCTTCTTTTGCTATGTCATAGATCTGGATACTTGATAGGATCTTAACCAGTGAATTGTTTAAAGACAGAAAGAAAGAAGGCAGTCTTCGATTCTACAGACCAAAGTATAGTCATATCTTTTGCGATGTGGATGGTGGGTATTCTTTATTTGATTCTTTACAATGACTTGATTTGTATTAATCAGCTTTCAGTGCTTTATGGTGAGTATTTTGAATGCAAGGAACACTGCTAAACAGCAAAAGTCGAATTACTGAAGCAACAGCAAAAGCTTTGAGGGAGGTTATATCAAGGGGTGTAAGGGTGGTTATAGCTACAGGAAAAGTAAGCATATGGTTTACTGGCCTTCTTTTTAATTTATTTTTCTTTCCTTCTCGTCAATTCTTTCAGCAGATTAGGATGTTAAATTATAGAGTAAATTTTAAACAGACCCGCCCAGCTGTCATCAGTCTTTTGAAGATGGTAGATTTGGCAGGGGATGGTGGCATTGTTTCAGATTCTTCTCCCGGTGTTTTTGTTCAGGTTTGTTCTTTGTGCTATACCTTTGTCTTCGTGGATGTCCGTTGCTAAAATGCCATATACTCTACTATGATCAAAATTAAATAAAAAACTTTCCTAATTTGGCATTCTCTCATGACATTAAGGCCAATTTGATAGTCCTAAATAATATTGAGTTTTATCTGAAAGGGTTTGTCATTATGCAGATTCTGATCGTTTTCAGTAGTTTATGTTAAATTTACAAATAAATGATTTTTAAGACATACAATAATCAAAGTTCTACTTAACAGTGAGTAAACCGGAGAGTCATAGTGAATCAGGCTTTGGGACTGTATACTCCCAAAATTTTGTATAGGAATTCCTTATAAGAAATTCAGGAATTTTCTTTAAAAACTGTTTAAACTCCTCTAACCTGGTAGGAAGGCCTTTCAGACATGATTGAAATGATTAGTTACAGACTGTAGCTTCGCGTTTCTTCAAAATTCAAATGCACTTTACAGTAGTTCTCTGTTCAGAGTAATAGTACTCTTTACTGGTTCTATGGTTACCTGACAGGAACTGATAATTCTTTGACAAAGGATACCAAACTCTGTCCTTTTTCTTTAAATTTGACTGCATAAGTTTGAATGCTTTATAATAAGGTATGACTAAAGGGGATTCTCAAATGTTATGGACTGTTAAGCATCATAATTTTAGTTTCAATATAACAGGTGGAGTGGTGAAATCAAGTTTCCGTCAAAAGGTCAATTTAGTAAGCTTTAAAGTTCTGTAATGTTCTATTCCGTTTATAACAGCTTATCACTTTCAAGGAAAAGATTTAAAAAAGGAGTATGTATTAAGTTTGAATTTTTACTAGCTTATTAAGTTGATATTTTTGCTTAAATATTTGTTAAAAAATATAGTAAAAAAGAATGGTCACCATGTCATGAGGTATCTATTATTGCCCAATAAAATTGATGCATAAGATAAGAGGTCCTTGTCAGCTTTAGAAAGAGTAGCCTAGGAGCAAAACAGAGTTGATTAGGATCCATGATTGCAGATTGATCGAAATCTTGATTGATTACTTGTCATCTAAATATATGTCCTACAAAACTTTTTATATCCTAACAAGTAATTATCTTGAGACACCTTTTCTGCATTTATTAGATTTGTATGTATGTATCTTTTTGTATTCATTAAATTTCTTATGCTTTAATTGATTTGCTAAATTTGATCTCATCCTAATATGCTGTTGTATTTTAGGGATTGCTTGTTTATGGTAGCCAAGGCCGTGAGATTTGTAGAAGGAATTTAGATCCAGATGTTTGCAGAGAGGTAATTCCTTTTCTGTTTATCACTTTATTGTGAGATAATCTTTGAAGACCATCCTTAACAGGATCATAGGTCACTTGTGTTCTTTGAATCAGTTTTGTTAAGTTGATTTCTTAGTGAGCTGATAACAATGATACCTCTAGATCTGAGGATTGTGGTTGGTCCTTAATATTGGTAAAAACTAAAAAGTAGTGCCCTTTTGGGGTCCTGTTTTTCCATGAAGTAAGTTGATCATCTTGCTGTAAGACTTTGTTAATTATCCGATATGGAATCTTGTATGCGTGTTGCTTAATTCTAATTTCTAGCACGTAATAAGGTGGCATGCTGACATTTATGCATCAACACTTAGTTTTTATACTATTTCTTTGTAGTCCTTCAGCTGTTCGCCCTCCATTCTTTTTGTAGTGCACTTTTGGTTTTCTTTCTTTTTGTGTAGTAAACTGATCATCCTGATGCAAGACTTTGCTGATGGAGTTGCTTAATTCTAATTTTTAGCTCATGTAATAGGGTGGCACAGTTAGATGTATGCATCAAACACATCTTAGTTGTTTTTATACTATTTCCATGCAGCCTTTCATCTGTGCATCCCCCATTCTTATTGTAGTCCCTTTTGGGGTCCTTTCTTTCCGTGTAGTAAGCTGGTCATCCCAATGCAAGACTTTATTAATTATCTGACGTGGGAATGTTGTATTTGTGTTGCTTAATTCTAATTTTAGCTCACAGTAGGGTGGCATACTGACATGTATGCATCAAGAACATCTTAGTTGTTTTTGTAACAGTTCCCTGTAGCCCTTCAGCTTTCCATTCCCCATTCTTATTGTATTATATTCTCTGTTTTTTTTTCAATGCAAACCAAGTCAAAGTAGCTTCTGCAGTCAATGATTTTGCTTGTTTTATAAAAAAAATTAGGAGAAACTTGTATTTCCTTCTTTGTATTATAAATTAATATATTCAGGTGGCATGTAAGCAGATGGGATGACGATATGGAAATTTTTTCGTTCTGGATAGACTATATGTTGCTCCATCCGTTTTATTTATGTTTTTGATCTAAAATTACATAGTTTTCAATTAAAGAATCCTCATGTTGAGGATTTAAACTATAGTAAGATTCTGATTCCTATTGCATGAGAAAATACCAGATTATGATTGCAATGACATATTTAATGTTGGTAGCTTCTTTATTATATAATAACGGTATCTTGATTTTCTAAAATTGCAGGCATTTCGTTATTCTCTTGAGCATAAAGTTCCACTTATTGCATTCAGCCAGGACCGTTGCTTAACATTAGTAGATCACCCTCTTGTGGACTCACTTCATACTGTATATCAAGAGCCAAAGGTGCCTTTCTCTATAGTTGTTTTCTGGTAGCATAACCATTGTACTTGATTGCTAGGTGTTCTTTACATATTTCATACCATCTTTTAACAGGCAGAGATCATGCCTTCTGTGGAGCATCTCTTGGCTAGTGGTGACATACAGGTATCTTACAAATGTTTTGTTGTTTACGCGTTAAAATGACATTTATATACACCACAAGATAGCTAGAACAAATGAAGTAGTGGCAAGTGGGAGCAACCCTAGGGGTTGAAATCATTTAATCTTTGTAAAATCAAAAGTTCAAGTTCTTAGTTTTTTTAGAACATTCGACAAACATGTATATGTTAGTAGTATACATATGTTAAGCGTATTCACTAGCATGTAATGTATGCTTATCTCTTTGCATGAGCCCATTAGAACCATCATCAAGCCTATATATAGCAGAGTCCTGTTGATAAGTGAGCATATATCCAGAAATTTTATTTTCTCTTTCTGGCCAATACCGTTCTATTTAGATTCAGTGCAGAACTTGAAACTAGTAAAAAATAAAAAATTGAGCAGTCAAGTTCTATTTCTGCTTTGACTAATATCCCAAAACTAGGCTGCCAATTATAACATCAAAAAACCAACTTTTGCTTGAGTAAGTTATCTGGAACTGGTTTTGTTGCTCTTGAAAGCCTTTGATATTAAAAAGTTAAGTAACCAACTCATCCAAAACCTTAAGGTGTTAGAGGGAGGCCTTATATGGATCTTATATTATATTCTAACACTCCCCCTCACTCGAAAGCCCATTTATGGGTCGAAGAGTGGATCACGGGTGCCCATCTTTGGGGCATTAATTTGTCTTCGTGTCCATAATAAATTCTGAGAATATTGGGTGTGGTGTGGCAGGGAGTCGAACCTGAGTCTCCCGCCAACCTGAGCTTTGATACCAATACCATGTTAAGTAACCAACTCATCTAAAACCTTAAGGTGTTAGAGGGAGGCCTTATATGGATCTTATATTATATTCTAACAAAAGTAGACACGTATAGTCACTTGTCCTCTTGTAGTATGGTTGTCTTTTGTTGCTCCAGCTTAAACATTACTTCAAATTTTGCAGAAGGTGTTATTCTTAGATACTGTTGAGGGGGTGAGTACTACACTGCGGCCATATTGGTCAGAAGTCACAACCAATCGTGCCTCCGTTGTCCAGGCGCAGGATGACATGCTGGAAATTGTCCCCCTAGGAACTTCCAAAGGGAGTGGCGTAAAGATGTTGCTTGATCATTTGGGTGTCCCCGCTAAGGAGGTTCGTTAGCAAGTGTACTGTACAATATTATTTACTGAATGGCTGCCACTGTCACTTTATACTAATTGACTCACACTAGCACCTGTTCCACTTATGGAAGGCCCAGCATCACCAGAACCCAAAATTTCATCATATGTGTTTTTTTGGTAGCTTTATTTTTTTACTAATTTCCTGTCCTTTCTAAAAAAATTGTCTGATAGGGTAGACAATTTTGTGGTTGCTTCCCTAGACGCCTTGTAAAACTACTGATTGAGTGGAGTTAGTAAAACTACCATCATATGTGTTAATGTTGAGTGACCAAACCGGTAAATGTATGAAGTAGTGGTGTTACATCATCACAAGAAACTGGTTGGATGAAGAATAAGATACAGTATGACTAAACTACCTTATCTCTTGGTGGTATTTACCAACTAATATTAGATTGCCACTAAATATGAAACAATAATTTACATCAATTTTCTCCAGAGTAGGTATTAAACCTTGTAATTATTAATATGAGTTGAGTTTTCTGTTTACTTGTGCTGCCCAACATTATCCTTTTGTTAAAGGATATCATCTGTGAGTTGGTAATTAACATTACATTGAAAATTGAACAAGGAGGAACTAGATCAACCACGTCAGGAAATTAAGAGTAAACTACTAAAAAGTAAGCAAAACACGTGTAAAAAGAACAGAGTATATAAGTTACTGAATAGATATAACTTACGTTTGTATGATATATATGTATGTAAAATATGAGTTTCATGTAGTGGCTTTTCCAAACACTTTAGGCTTTGTTTGCAAGTATTATATTCCCTGGACTACTAGAATTTGCACTCGTTATCGTACTTCATTCTTTGAAATAATCTTATGGACATTGTGATCGCTGTATAGTTCTTTGAAATAATCTTATTAGGGTTAGGGATTAGGGAACATTAGTTGACGACCCATCTTTGTCTTTGATAAATTTCGAGTTTCTTGTAAATCATTCTAAAAATATTTTATCAAGATTAAATAAACATGGTGTCTTCTACCTAAAGAAAATACTATATACTAATCTAGAAGGCCCCCAAAAAGTTTTAGTATAAATGGCGGCTATTAAACTTCAAATATCTGCAATAATGATCAACCGGGGTTTAGGCGTCAAATTTCATAGACCTGGCATATCTCTTATTTCCTTTTCTCTCACTGTTCTGGGTTTCCTTCTCAATATTATTGCTAGACTTTTAGCTTTTCAACAAATTCCCCAGAAACTATTGTTTTACAGAGATCGTGTTCATTATTTTTAAAACGAAGTGTTTGTTGATGAGTGATGGAAGTGGAAATACAGGGTAACTGAGCAGTAAACTTCACCTGAATAGAATGATGGTAGTGGAAACACAGGGTAAGTGAACAGTAAATGTCACTTGATGAGTAAAGCTCATGAAAGCTGTTTCTGATTCTTCATTTTGTTTTTGGGTGGGGTGGAAGTAGGCAATTGTGAAGTTATGACGTTTCTGAAATTTTGGTTATCAGGTAATGGCTATAGGTGACGGGGAAAATGACGTTGAGATGCTTGAGCTAGCTTCTCTAGGAGTAGCTCTCAGTAATGGATCTGACAAAGCTAAAACTGTTGCTGACATCATTGGTGCCAGCAACGATGAAGATGGAGTGGCTGATGCAATCTACAGATATGCATTCTGAGCATGTAGACATGCTGCAATATACACTCATTCTTTTAGATAACAACATTTTTACAAGGTGATGACAAACAATTACCAAATAGCATTCTTTTTATCTTTTGGCGAAAGAACGTGTCTTTTTTCTCTCTTATTTTTGCTAAATGCATGAGAACTTGTCATATAATGTAAACTGTTAGTCTTTTCACATATCATAATTTAACTTACATTTGGGTCATCTTTCAGTTTTTTTAGTAATCAACCGTGGTGGTCTTTTCCAAAGCTATTGCCCGGAGGAGACCAAGATGAGTATGTATTCATATTTGAGTTTTGGCACCTGAAGGATATTGTATCCAGGAAGACAGAAAGTAATGTTACAAGGTTTCAAGGTCTCAGCTCTTCGGTGTCAAATGTATGCTTCTGGTCTCAACTCTCAAATGTATGCCATCCCATTTAAAAGGCCAAGATTACAGTAATTTGTTTGACTTATCCAATAATATTGTAAATCTGTTATTTTTTAGTTAATTTTATAAATTAGTCACAAGCTTCTTGACAGTAATTTGTTTGACTAATACATAAAAGATGATTTTCTTTTTATATATAATTTTATTTCTATATAAGTTAGCTAGTGATACTATACCGTATTGTAATCGTGCTAGACTATTATAATCGAATATGAGATTACTTGACATAATTTGTAGCTGTCGGTAGAATGTAAATATATCTTCTATCTACACTGTCTCAATTTTTGTACCAATATCATTTAGGTGATAACCTATGATTAATTGAGAATATTGAACAAGCGTGATTATCATTCGAAAACATTGTTTTATTGTTTAATTTATTCAGAATAAAAAATTAAACTTCTTATCTTTTGCGCCTGTTACGACTGTATTTCGCCGTGTATTTCGCCGGACCTTGGTTCGGTCGGACCTGCAAATGAGAAGAATGCGAGGGTTTGGTCCCCCGATTCACCTCCGGTGTGAGAATAAGTTAGTCGGTTTTTGGTAAGGTAATTTAGAACGTAAAGTGTTTGTGTTGTGTGTAATTGATTGAATGAATGAATATCAGACCTCTCTTCCTCTTATCCTCTGTACTGACCGTTACCGGAGAGTGGGGTGAGTGGAGAGAGTATCCCCACGTTCCCACGTTCCTAGGAATGCACAACGAACGGACCGTTGCGAGTAACCGGGCCGAATAATGTGGACCTTCGCCAAATCAATACCCATTCCATGACTGGGCCTTCGGTCTAGCCCAATAAGAAGTTGGGCCTCTAACATGTCCCTAGGCTTCGTTCGGAATTATCCTCAGGACGAAGGCTAAAGCCCAAGCCCATCTTCGGAATTCTGTCTTCGTACGTGTCCTTCGGATAAGGATGGCGATGGACAAGGCTGAAGCGTCTCCTGGGAAACTGTGTCTCTTTATGACCAACAGCTGTCTGTTCTCGAGATATGCGCCTCAATCCCAGCCGTTGAATTTGAAACGGCCACTGTCCAAACGTCCCGTCTCTTCTATTTTAATCCTACAGTTTTCTTTCTTTTCTTCTCTTACATATCACCCCTTTAACATTCAAAGCAAAAAACCTCTTCCAGAAATATTTCCACAGCAATTGGGAGTGTCGTTTCGTCACCGGAGAGCCCCAAATCGCCGATTCCCGTCGACATTCACGTTCGAGAAGTTTACCCCTACGAACTCGATCTTATCAAAAACCTCAAACAGACCAGTAAGTTTTCTTTGTTTCTCTTCCTTTTTCGATTAATCGCGCACTTGTATTATTTTCATTCCTGCTTTTGTATATGTATCTGCATTTCGCATCCATACCCACATGTATGAATTTGTATGTATGTTTGAGTAGAACACGCGCACGCCTTTTCCTTTTGATTTCTATTGTGTTGTTCTGGTATAACCCTTCCCTTGAATGTTGGGGCTCGCTTGGAAATTGTTTGGGTAGGGACGTCCTTATGTCCCTTTTCCCGGGGTTTTGGGTCTTGTCTGGGAGTTTTCTGGGCAAGAACGTCCTTCGGGATCTTCAAGCCTCAAGAACCCTTTTCGGGATTTAGAGTGTCCCTTACCGATCCCCTTTAGCTTAGCCCCTTTTTCACTTACTCACCCCTGAGGAACTTAGGGTGTCCCCGACCGACCATGGCCCGCTGTACTCGGCCCTTTTTTCTTTTCTTATCTCTTTTCTTTGATCTATCCGAGTACAAGGCTAATGTCTCTTCATTTCCGAATGCAGGGACATGGATCGGTCATCCGAAGGTGCAGGCCCTTCGGCCCCTTCTCCTTTTACTGACGTCACCCTGTACCCCGCGGCGAACCATCGTACTGTACTGGACGAAGAAAAACTAACTCCATTCGCCGATACCTATGGTATTCACAAACAACATTGGTTTGTGTACGCCCCGAGGAAAAAGGAGAGGATTTACGATAACCCTCCAGTTCCCGAAACTTGCGGGGGTGTGTGCACGGGTATTTCTGAAGCTGCTTTCAAATGCGGGTTTCGGGTGCCGATTCTGCCCCTTCTGAAAAAGCTGTTGAAAGAGATGGGTATTGCCTTAGGCCAGCTTGACCCGAATAGCTTCATCTATGTGAACGTTTTTCAAGCTCGCTGCATGGCTGCCAAGGTTCATCCTCGAAGCTCCTTGTTCTGGCATCACTATGACTTTCGCCGTAATTCCAAGAGCTATGGCTTTTATACGATCGCCCGCCGTACTAACCGAGCAGATTGGGCCCAAACCAATTCGAACAACAAGGGGTCCCATGACAGATGGTTCTTTCTTTCCGGGCCCAAAATCGCCAAGTACTCAGTATGGAGGGACGTCGATCCGGCGAAGCAGGTAATCATGCCCTCGCTCCTCGAGTCGGAGAAGCACGACTACAAATTGCTTTGCGAACTGGAGATGGAAAAGGTTCCTCTATCCCTTAGTCGAGACAAAGACTGGCTGTTCTCCCTCTGGGGTAACGGTAACATTTGCTTTCCTTGTACTGCTGTAAATGTGTATTGGTTTGTCTGTTGTAAACATATGTTTCGGTCGGTATCCGATCACGATTTTAACCTATGCTTTTCTTGTGCAGTGTCTTCCCGTGAAGAGCTCGTCGAGAGAAGGCGACAGAAGGCCGCTGAGAAGGAGGCGGCTGCTGCTGCAAAGGCCATTGCTGATAAGGCCAACGCCTCTGTCCCCGATGCTGATGACAGGGGAAGGTCAGCCTCCAAAGAAGGTAATGTGGTCAGTACGCCGCCGGTCACTTCTCCTTCCCGGGACTTGGAGATAAGTGAGACTGACCTTACCACCCCGAATGATTCTAGGAAGAGGGTCAGACTGAACGAAGTAGGGCTGAAGGTGCATGCCCCACAATGGGGGGTCTTGGAGACTGACAAGATAATTGTCCCTGCTCCACAGTCATCCACTATCGTCGGTCCCGATCTTTGCCGGGGATTCATATTGCCGGCCGATAGGCCGACGTTTGCCCAGGCGGATGATCTTGAAGCTTGCACTGAGATGCTGGCTTTACTCTCCATGGTGAGATCCTTTTTCTTCATGTTATTATGCACTTTACTTGCCTTCAGTCGTTTAATCCTTTTCCCGTGAATGTTTTCAGGGCGTTTCCTGGTCGGCTATTGTTACCGAGCGGATGGAAGGAATCCAGGCCAAGCTGAAAGGGATCGACCAGCTGGAGGTTCGCGCGGTCAAAGCTGAGGAAGGCCTTCGGACTTCTGCCTCAGAGTTAGAAAGGGTAACCGGTCAGGCTAACTCTCTAAAGGCCGAGAATGAGGTTTTGAAGGCGAAGTTGGAGGAGATCGACGTCTTGAAAAAGCGCATCGATTGGAGGAACCAGCAGCTTAAAGTTTCAAGGAAATCCATCCGTAAGCTGAAGAAGACCCTCGAACTTACCGAAGAGAGGTGCTATCAAATGGGCTATGAAGATGCCGTGCTGAAGGCTCATGAATCGGGCTTCGACCACACCAGGCTGTTGGATAACACGATGACTGATCCAGTCGGTCGAGCCAATACAGATGGGCCTTTAGTGGTCTCTTCGGGGGAGGATGAGGAGCTTTCTGACTGCTGATTTTTCCATGCTGTTGCGTTTAACTCTGCCTTCGGGCTTTCATAATATTTAACTTTGTAATATTTAACTTTGCCTTCGGGCTCGTAATGCTTTATTTTGCCTTCGGGCTTGCTTTATTCAAGTTTGCCTTAGCATAATATTTTTTTTATGCGTCTTCGGCTTCGGCCTTAATTTGGCTTCTATTTCTGTTCATGCGTCTTTGGCTTTGATTTGCCTTAGCATGATTTTTATATCTTTATGCCTCTTCGACTTCATTTTGCCTTGGCATATTTACTTGAATTTTATTTTTACGCGTCTTCGGCATTATATTGCCTTGGCATAATTACTTATATTTTTATGCATCTTCGGCCATTTTTGCCTTAGCATAATTATTGCCTTTTTGTGCATCTTCGGTCGTAACCTAGCTGCCCCCAAGTATTGAAGGGGTTTTGTAAATAATTAAGGTCTTGTTCGGTCGGCTGAAAAATATTTCCTCCCGGCCTTAATTAATGTCAAAGCAACTTGAATACTAAGACAATTTTGTAAGAGGCCAAATTTCATTCGGTCGGCCCCAAATTTGGATTCGTCAAGTATTTGTAGCTTAGAGCACAATGCACTTGAATACTACCAATAAGTTAAAGGGCGCATGTTTTATACGGTCGGCCCCAAACATGGGTCTATTAAGCTTAATATTGCGTACTTAGTTTTTTGGCTATAAATGTACTTAATTTAACAGTAACGGATAAAAATGGAGCAAAACAATCTTTTCATTAATCATGCAACTCTTACATAGATTTGATTACAGATTGATGCTAGCTTATGGAATTCAGAATAAAGTTGCGTAAGACAAAATACTGAAGTAAAAAGCAATAAAATGTCCAGTAAGCTTACTGGTAAAAACGGCGAAGGCGAGCGGCATGCCAAGTGTTTTTGATTGGGCTGCCGTCCGGATGAGCCAATTTGTAGGTGCCCGATCGGACCACTTCAATTACCACGTATGGACCTTCCCAGTTGGGCATAAGCTTGCCTTTTTTTGCTGGCATGGAAGTGGCTAACTCCCGAAGCACTAAGTCCCCGGTTCGGAAGGATCTCTTCTTCACCCCCGAATCATAATACTGGGCTGCCTGCAGTTGGTACCTTAAGTTTCTTTGGTGGGCAGCCTCCCTTTCTTCTTCTAGCAAATCTACATTTGCCCGGAGTCCGAACTCATTTGACTCCACGTTAAACACTTCCGTTCGGTAAGACTCCAGGCCAACTTCGACAGGTAGAAGGGCATCAGTTCCGAAGGCGAGTTTAAAAGGCGTTTCCCCGGTTGAAGATCTCGTAGTTGTTCGGTAAGCCCATAGGACCCATGGTAGTTCTTCAGCCCAAAGTCCTTTAGCTTCTCCTAGCCTTTTCTTGATTCCATCAAAGATGATTTTGTTCGCGGCCTCGATCGCCCCATTTCCTTGGGGATGCCCTACCGAACTGAACTTCTGTCGTATCCCGAATTGAGCCAGGAATTTTCTGAACTTGCTCCCAATGAACTGAGTACCGTTATCGGACACACAAACCATAGGTATGCCAAACCTCAAGATGACCTGTTCCAGCATGAATTTTTTCGCGGCTTCTTCGGTAATGGCCGAAAGGGGTTTTGCTTCTATCCACTTAGTCATATAGTCGATTGCCACAATACAGTATTTCGCTTGTTTAGTGCTGGTGGGTAGGATCCCCACAATGTCGACCGCCCACATAGCAAATGGGATCGGGCTAAGGACTGAAGACATCTCTTCGGAAGGTTGCTTCGGGATTGTGCTGAATAGCTGGCATTGCTTGCATTTCTTTGCATACTCTGTTGCGTCTTCTTTCATTTTAGGCCAGAAGAATCCCTGCCTAAGGATCTTGAAGGCTAAGGATCGTCCTGCCAAATGTTCTCCACAAATCCCTTCATGAACCGTCTCCAAAGCAAGCTGTTGTTCATCTTTGTCTAAACACCTAAGTAGCGGCTGGCTTACCGAACGTCTGAACAAACGGCCCCCGACCAAAGTGTAACTTCCCGACCGATACTTCACCTTCTGTGCTTCCCTTCGGTCAAGCGGTAGGATGCCTTTTTCCAAGAAGGCCCTGATGGGAGTCATCCAATTGACCCCTTGATGAATTTCCATGCACTGCTTCTTGTCTATCGAAGGTGTCTTTACTTCGGTCAGATAGATGGACCCACTTAGGTTTTGGGTTTCTGCCGAAGCTAACCTCGAGAGGGCGTCTGCCCGACTGTTGTTTTCTCTAGCTACTTGAGTTAACTCGAAAGTTTCAAACAGCAAAGATTGTTCACGTACCTTAAGGGCGTATGCCTTGGTTCGGGGATCTTTTTGCCCATACTCTCCTGAGAACTGTTTTACCACCAACATTGAATCACTGAACGCCCTAATGTGCTTAACTTCCAAATTTCTTCCCAAATCTAGCCCTGCCAAGAGTGCTTCATATTCGGCTTCGTTGTTCGTCAACGGGAAAGTGAACCTGATAGCTTGACAAATCTCGAATCCTTCTGGGCTTGTAAGAATTAGCCCTGCCCCGCACTTTTCCTTGGCGACCGACCCATCGACAAACAACTTCCATTTTCCCGGTGCCTGAATCATTTGTTCTTCAGGAGCTAAGTCATTCGGCCCCGAAAAAGAGCATTCTACCATGAAATCCGCCAATGCTTGGGCTTTGATCGAAGTCCTTGGTGTGTACTCCAAATCATGCTCCCCCAGTTCGATCGCCCAAGCAACCACTCTGCCCGATGCCTCTGGTCTTTGCAATATTTTCTTTAACGGCTGATCGGTTACAACTTTGATCGTCCTTCCCTGGAAATAGTGCCTTAGCTTTCTTGCGGCCACTACCAGTCCATAAGCGAACTTCTCTGCATTCGGATATCTTGTTTCTGCATCCTTGAGAATATGAGAAACATAGAACACCGGATGCTGGTTCCCTTCATGTTCTTTGACCAACACGGCTCCAAGTGTTCGGTCGTTCACAGCCAAGTACAGCTGCAATGTCTCCTTCGGGTCGGGTCTCATTAAGAGTGGGGCTTTCACTAAGTACTCTTTAACATCTTCGAATGCTTTCTGGCAGTTTGGCCCCCACTCGAAATTCTTGGACCCCCGAAGCACTTCAAAGAATGGTAGGGCCTTTTCGGCCGATCGGGAGATGAACCTCCTCAGGGCTGCTAGCCGTCCGGTCAGCTTTTGAATGTCCCTGATTGTCTTCGGTGCCTCCATATCAATCACTGCTTTAATCTTCTCCGGGTTGGCTTCAATTCCTCTGGCGCTAACCATGTATCCCAGAAATTTCCCACTATTTACTCCAAACGTACACTTGTTCGGATTGATCCTCATGTTGTTTCTTCTGAGTGTTTCAAAACATTCTCTCAGATCCTCGGCATGATCCCTGAAAAGGGACTTAACAATCATATCGTCCACATAGCACTCCATGTTCCGACCGATCTGGGCTTTGAACACTTTGTTGATCATCTTTTGAAATGTTGCCCCGGCGTTCTTCAAGCCGAAAGGCATCTTTATGTAGGCATAAGTGCCATTCGGTGTGATGAATGCTGTCTTTGGAACGTCCTCGGCATTCATGGCAATTTGGTGGTATCCCGAGAATGCATCCAGGAAACTGAGTATTTGATGCCCCGAAGTAGCATCTATCAGTTGATCAATGTTCGGCAGGGGGTAGTGGTCCTTCGGACAATGCTTATTCAGGTCGGTGTAGTCGACACACATTCTCCACTTGCCATTAGATTTCTTCACCACCACTACGTTTGCCAGCCAATCGGGATAGTCTATCTCTTCGATGAACTTTGCTTCCAGCAATTTTTCGACTTCAGCTTGAATTACTTTCTGCCTTTCCATGGCGAAATTCCTCTTCTTTTGTCTTACGGGCTTGGCTTCGGGAGCTACATTTAAGCAGTGTTTAGCGACCGCAGGGTCCAAGCCTGGCATATCTTCGGGATTCCACGCGAATACGTCGTGAAATTCCCTAATGACCTTGATGACTTTCTCTTTTAATTTCGGCTCCATGCTCTTCCCAATTTGGATCATCTTTCCCGACTGGCCCACGTACAGTTCCACCTCTTCGGTCTCTGCAGCCGGCTCAGCGATCGGGCTTGACAGGTCGGCCCCAAACTTTTCCAACTCAATGTTCAGCAGTTGGTGGCTGCCCCCAGCTTCGGTCTCATTTCTTTTCCTCTTTCCGGCTTCGGTCATCTCGATATCTTTGTCTTTTTCCAAGTCCTCTAACATGATTATTCTGGCGGCTTTCTGATCGCCTCTCATTTTTCCAACTCCATGCTCTGTTGGGAACTTCAACTTCAGATGAGGGATAGAGGATACAGCCTGGAACAAAGATAAGGCTGGCCTTCCCAGAATTCCGTTGTACGGACTATCCACCCGAACGACATAGAACTTTGCTTCCTTTACCACAGTGTATGGCGCTTTTCCCATCATGACAGACAAAGTGATGGTGCCTTCTATCGGCACAGGCTGGTTACCGAAACCATATAAAGGTGCCTCGTGGCATGGTTCCAGCTGTTCGCCTCCTAAATTCATCTTGCAATATGTTCGATGATATAGAATGTTGACTGAGCTCCCTTCGTCTACCAGCACTTTCCATATCTTGTTTTCCCCGATTACTGGGTTCACAACAAGTGGGTCTTCGTGCGGCCATATCACATCTTCGTAGTCATCTTCTGTGAAGGAGATAGGCAGTGGTTGCTTGGCTGAACTTGACTGGTACAGGTTATAGATCTGTCTGGCATACTTTTTCCTTGCTGTCTTACTGTCCCGATCAAGCACTGTTCCTCCGGAAATTGTCCTGACCTCCCCTCGGTACTTCTCGGAACTTTCCGCTTCCTTTCTTTTCTCCTTGGATTCTAGTTTGTCCCTCAAGTCGCCCACAAATTGGGTCAGCTCCCCATCTTTGATCATCTTTTCAATTAACTTCTTCAAATGATAGCACTCCTCGGTGTTATGACCTTTGTCCCGATGGTAGTCACAATATTTGCTGTCGCTTCTTCTATTCTCAGGGGTCTTCAACTTGGGTGGTCTGACAAACCCAGGTTTACCCTTTATCTCATGGAGAATCTTCGAGATAGGTGTGTTTAATGGTGTGAACACAGTACTATCTCTATCTCTTCTTCGTTCGGCTCCTTTGTCGGGCCTTGTATCATTCAACCTTCTCTTAATATCTCCTCGACTCCTTCGGTCGTCTCTTCTATCATCCCTTCGGTCGTCCCTCCTGTCATACCTATCATTTTTCTTGTTCTCCTTGTACCCCCCAATTGATTCCAATTTTCTTCTAATGGCCTCTCCTCTCACATATATATCATTTAAAGATTTGGGAGGCATATCATAAAGAGAGGACCGAAGCTTCTTACCTTTAACAGGGTCGAGGCCTGCGGCGAGGAATCCAGCCGCCTTGACTTTGTCCAAGTTGGTGACCATACCGGCTTCCTCTTTGAACCTTGCTAAGTAATCACCCAAATCTTCGTTCGGTCCCTGCCTGCAGTGGATCAGGGCTTCTGTATCCTTCTCTCTTCGGCACAAATGTGAGTAGTGCCTCAAGAACTTTTTCTTCACTTGTTCGTACGAGCCTATCGACCTAGGTCTCAATGACCTGTACCACATGGATGCATTCCCCTTTAGGTAGGTCTTGAACATCTTGCAGAGCATCACATCACAGTGCCCCATCCCAGTCATAAGTGATTCATATTTCTCACAGTGGTCTTCGGGGTCACCTTTTCCGTTGAATTCGTTCATCTTCGGGAACTGCCTTCCAGGAGGCGGTCGAAACTGTTCAATGTCCTCGGTCACCACTGGCTCGTGGCTGACCTTTCTCTCTCCGAACATGGCCTTCTCGATCCTTCAGATACGATCGTCCGTGTGGGGGCCCTCTTCCTCCGAGTCGGAGGAATAAACTACCTTTGACCGGGTCCTCCTCGAGTATGATTCAGAGTCCCCCGACTCATCTTCATCATTTCTGGTTCTTGGCCTCTTATCTCTTCGGTCGTCCACCTCCGTGTCTTCGGCTTCTAGGGCCTCGCGGAGGGTCCTTTCCTGTAGCTCGATCTCCTCCCGTTGGAGCTTTAGGGCTTCTAGCCTTAAACGGTCAGCCTCCCTCTTTTTGGCCAGACGTTCGGCCTCCTTGCTGCTCTTCTCCTTTTCTATTTCTTTCCGTTTCCCCTTGGCTTTTTGTTCCTCTCGCCACTTCATCAGAATTTCCCTTTGTTCTTCGGGGGACGGTATGTCTCCCTCTTCGTCGAAAATCAAAAGCCTTGGGGTGATGGGAGGAGTGGTGCGAGTATTTCCGGCTATAGTGCTATCGTCAGCTGTTGGTATCTCGGTTTCATTCGCCATTACTAACTGTATAATTCAACACAAACGCAACTCTACGTTTCCCACAGACGGCGCCAAATGTTACGACTGTATTTCGCCGGACCTTGGTTCGGTCGGACCTGCAAATGAGAAGAATGCGAGGGTTTGGCCCCCCGATTCACCTCCGGTGTGAGAATAAGTTAGTCGGTTTTTGGTAAGGTAATTTAGAACGTAAAGTGTTTGTGTTGTGTGTAATTGATTGAATGAATGAATATCAGACCTCTCTTCCTCTTATCCTCTGTACTGACCGTTACCGGAGAGTGGGGTAAGTGGAGAGAGTATCCCCGCGTTCCCACGTTCCCACGTTCCCAGGAATGCACAACGAACGGACCGTTGCGAGTAACCGGGCCGAATAATGTGGACCTTCGCCAAATCAATACCCATTCCATGACTGGGCCTTCGGTCTAGCCCAATAAGAAGTTGGGCCTCTAACAGCGCCATTCCATTCTTATCAAAATAAGATAAAACTGAAATCCTAAAAGGGTATATTGCATTTTTCATTTTGGTCGTTTTTGTCACATTTAATTTTAGAATTCACGTTTGCTTATTTTTTTCATACTCTCCCCTTTTATCTCTAGTTTTTCTTCACTAATTTAATTTGAATTTCTGTAAATTAAATGAGTTTAAATCTCTAACAAAACTCGACTCACAAATGATGGCCCTAACTACCCAAAGTTGGGAAACAATGGCCCGATATGCCCATATCCAATCTGCATGGCCCTAAATACCGATCGGATACGCATTTCACATCAGAGTATCCGGACACGCATTTCACATCGGAGTATCCTTCGTAAATTGCATCTGAGCTTCGTCAACAGCAGCTTAGGATACGCATGTTGAGACTGCGTATCCTATGATACGCATGTCCAACATGCGTATGCCAAGCTACTGTTCGTCGTCTCCAAGCTTCCCCGACGTCGTTTTTCCGACTGAAATTTTTGACCAGATCGTTCGTGCTGTCTAGGCATCGAACACTACCATTCTATATACCAAAATCATTGTATAATCCTCCTCTACACGTCTATGTTCTTCGTTTTTTGTTTTTTTTGCCGGAATGAAAAAACCCAAAAAGAGATTAGTTTTCCGATCAATTTTCCGATCTCTTCGTCTACGCCCCTGCGGGGCCAGAACTCACAAACCAAACATGGGAAAGGGATGAGGGAAGTGAGGGCTTCATTTTGATGTCATCAATAGCACTGGAGGTGGCCTGAATAGGTAGATCGAACGAGGGCGATTTCTGGGCGATTTTTGGTCACCGGAGCAAAGAGTTGTTTTCTGGCGTGATGACGTCATCACGCATCCTGCAGTTGCGTTACCTGTGATACGCATTCCCAAGTAGCGTATCACAGGACACGCCTCTGTAAGATGCGTGTTCAATCGGTATTCTGGGCCGCGTTTTTCAATATCATTATTTCGGGCCTTATGTCTCCAAATCCAGGCATTTTGGGCATTTTCTCCAAATAAACAAGCTTGATCAAATTTACTCGCAAGCAAATTGAGCCGAGTCCAATTTACTTGCAAGTCTAATACTTAAAATGTAATTATGTTAAAATCCAAATTAACCGTTAATTTATGAATTATGAGAATAAGAATTTGTAAAGATATAACTATAAACAAACACGAGTTCAAGATCGAGCTGTTCAGCTCGATAAGTAAATAGAATGAATATGTTATACAACATTCTTACTTGGAGTATGAATGAACACTCGTGCGTGTACTAATATTTTTATTTTATTTTATTTTATTTTATGAGTTCAATCTTCAATAATTAGTAAAGTGAAATGAAACTTAAGTTGGAATTGGATTCGTATATGAATTCAAGTTAAGTTGAATTTTGTATACGAATTAAAGATCGAGCTGTTCGAAAAAGATGAATATTTCATGCAACATTCTTACTTGTAGAAAATTTTATATAATTATTTTTTAATCTATTATATGAGTTTAATTTTCAAAAGTAAAAATTGTTTATAATCTAATTAACTTCATGTAAAATAATAATTTTTTTGCAAAAATACTACAAGAAATTAAATTTATATTATAAAAATATGAAATTAAATTTATGTTGGAATTCGATTCATATAGAACTCCAAGTCAAGTTGAGCTTTGTATATGAGTTAAAACTTAAAGATCAAGCTGTTCGAAAAAGATGAACATTTCATGCAACATTTTTACTTGCAGGAATGAAAATTTTACACAATTATTTTTAATCTACTACATAATTTTAATTTTCAAAAGTAAAAGTTATTAATGATCTAATTAGCTTCATGTAAAATAATACAATAAATTACATATATATTATAAAATTTATTCTTGATTCATTCTCTTGGTTGCACTAATAAGAACAAGTTCAATAATGGTGCTAAAATAAAAATATCTATTATTATATTCGGAAACCAAAAAAAATACTTTTTTATTGCTAAAATGGAATTCATGTTAGATCTAAATAAATAACCAGAATCATCTTATGCGATATTATCAAGGTTACACGATAAAACTGTAGTACGAAAGCGTACCTGATTCCATGGCAGTAGATTACGTATACGGATTCGGGACTTGATCTTCCACAGACTTGATTCGCCTCTAGCCATATCTCTCTCTAACTGATGGGAATAGAGGAGTAGAGGTTGTGAATAGCCTTGGGGACCAAGACCCTATTATGTTCTTTATATAGTACTCTAATTAGACCCCATTAACCCTAATCAGATTACTATTGGGTATTACACATTACTCTAACTGATGGGAATAGAGGAGTAGAGGTTGTGAATAGCCTTGGGGACCAAGACCCTATTATGTTCTTTATATAGTACTCTAATTAGACCCCATTAACCCTAATCAGATTACTATTGGGTATTACACATTACAAAGCCCATACCGAATAAGATGTTATTGGACCCTTTATTTTAGACCACTTAATTAGTCCAAATAGAATAAACATTAAATATAATTGTCTTTAATTTGTAAGCCCATAAATTATTATTAGATTATAAAAAATAATCTAACAATTCATGCTTCAATGCATTGATTCAAAATGACTTCAAATGAACTTAATGTACATATGACTAAAATAAAAAGAATATAAAATAACAATATTGCTTCATTCCCTACAATTTTCCACTTACATGCTTAGGTTGTAAATATAGCAACATATATATTTGATTATATACTTAAGGGCCCCCATCCCTGGCAAACGTATGCCAGAGACGAGATATGTAACATATGACTTATCTGTCGTTGGATCAACCATCCAACGGCTGGGATTAAAAAAAATCAACACCGCACCTCATAAACTTTTTGCGGTACGGAGTAATTACCATTTTGCCCCAGCCTTACGTACCGCATAAAGTTTCTGCGGTACGTATCCTTTTTATTTTCCTGTTCCCTTATCCCCAGCAGAGTGCAGCTTGCTCTCATTCACACAAAAACATATTACACAATTCCTCTATCTGTCGACAGCCAAGAAACCTACCAAATTCTGAGATCTTGTTCAATTTTGAGGTAATCTTTGTCCCTATTAAGCTTTCACTCTATTATTTTTGTTAATTACTATGGCGGATAGGTTATTTGCTCGTATGTTTGGTGGTAAAAATAAAAAAGATAATGAAAAAAAAAAGAAAAAATTGAAAATTCATTGCATCTTGATGATTTAGGTATATATGATGTTTTAGATGCAAGTAGTGATGAGCCTAGTACCCCCAAATTTGTTTATAATGATGAGTTCATTAATGTTGATGAAAATGATGAATTTGGTAATTTTGAGGGAGATGATGATTTAGATAGTGAAAGTGAAAATGAAAATGAGGAAAATGAGGAAAATGAGGAAAATGTTGAGAGTGAAAATTTGTATAAAAATGTGGATGGAAATGGCGTTCCATATATGCATCAATTGTTCCATACTTTGGAGGCCGCGGAGAATTTTTTTTAGGGCATATGCCCTAAGAAATGGATTTGGCATTAAAATCCAATCAACCCATACGCGTTCTAAAAGTAGTGAAATATATGCTCGTATGTATGTTTGTAGACTCGCGGGTAATGAAGGAATTTATGCAGCAGCGGAAGCCCCGAATAACAATTATTTGCATAAAAACCTTATTTAACGAGCATATAGATTTCAAGAAAAATTCCAAGATAAGATTAATACCTTAAAACGCTTTCCGGCAACAGCTAGAGAAAACCTTGTTCTTCATCCTTGCAATCACCCCTCAAGTGTGGAATGCTCTAATAGTATCCACCAAGAAAACTCATTTGAAGAAATGAAGATATTAAAGCTTTTAATTGAGAGAATTTGAGAGAGAGCTTGTCTTTGTGTTTTTCTCCCCTTCCCATATGCTCTCTACCGAAGTGAAGAAGACTAGTAGGAATAAAAACAATCTCCTGCACCTTTTACTAACCATACACATGTATATGTAGTTTAGTAAAATAATATTTAATTGATCTTATTAATTAAACAATTAACAATTAAAACTCTTTTAATTATTAATTCCTTTTTCTAAACTCTTTAGAAAATAATTCTCTCAACTAATTTAATTTCTCAAATTAAATTCATAATTAATAATATTAAGAACTCTTTCTTAATATATTTATAATCCATTAAATCTCATTTAATTAATTATAAATACAATTGATAATGAGAAATTGACCTAAATGCCTAGAATTTGAAGTAGTTGGTCCGATTTACCTTTTCTGAGAATAGCGGTCTTATCTACCTACCCATTACGCCTTCTGCCTTCATGTATCTCTTTGACACCATTTTCTTCCATTTTATTTTCTTAGATTTGCAATATCTTCTAATTGTAAACAAATCCATTGTCTTCCTAAACAATTAAGACAATATATACAAACATATATATGTAGATAGTTATGTTCAATCATTATAAACATATAGATGCAGCTCTGTTGATGAGATACCTTCTTGGTTTGCCTGGGACACAATTGGGGATGAAAAGAGAAATCCTTGTATCATTATATGGAAGATGTTGTGCTGTGAATTTCTGGATCGGGTACTTCTACCGACCTCTGTCTACGCAGAAAGAAAATAGTATGATGCATCTTCTTATACGTCGTATCGGAGTGATACGTTTCCCTACGAAACGTGTCTCTGTAACACGTTGCTTGGTATCGCGTATCCTAGCTTGATACGCCTCTTGCAACATCGTATTTTCTAATGCGCTGTTCCGTATGGCGTGTTTTGTCGGCAATTTAGGCCACAGTGCCCGCTGTTCGGTATATAGGACCACTTCTTTTCTAATTTGGTTATACAGGGCCTTCATCCATTGATAATTTATTATTTATTTCTCAAATAAATAACTATTATCCATTATTAATTATTTCTTCCATCTTCAAATAAAATCTCTTTTATGGTGTGACCCATTAGGTTCAATATTAAGCCGGTAGTAGAAATAAATAATAATAAATTTTTATTATTATTTATACG